>OY776111.1:401140184-402340184 GCA_963675035.1 Allygus modestus | reverse complement strand
AGTAGGCCTACGTTTTCCAATGTTATTCTTATGGGGAATACAAAAATTCCTATTTCTCTCTTATTTCCTGATTGATTTTGTTCAAACTTGATATGCTTGTCTAGTTAGCATTGACCAACAGAGGAAACTCAAAATATTTTGCCACTTAATAACCCTGGGGGGGAATAGGGGGTATTTCCCCACTTAAAACCACGTGTGTAGCAATGTGCCTCCAAAACAGGGATTTGGGTGGATGTTTTTGAAAACAACTTGTTTACAAGATTTTCTGTACACTCAACCGTGCTTTGTATTCTATATTTAGTAAATAAAAAGTAATTTATTCATTAAAGTTGGGCTAAAAGGGAGAAAGTATATGTCAGTTTCCTGATACCGTTTATTTATGTTAGTAACTAAATGAACTCACAGAATGCTTTGTAAGTATTTTACTATTTTTTAAAGTTAAACATAAATTGCCAGTTATTTTGTATGCACAGAACCTGCATCTAATAAAATTATTCTGTACCACTTTGTTCACTGTGTGAAACATATAATGCTATCTAATTTACTGTACAATTACTGTAACCCAAGTTAACTGAATTTACAAAGCTTTTGTAAAGGTTTTTAAAGGTGAGAAATTACAAATATTACGATATTCCATAAACGACATGGAGGGCCGCAGGGTTTCTACTCACCACTCGTTGTAAAGATCAGTATCATTGAGAACGCCAGCGACAATCCGAGCGCCGTGGCTCGGGGGGTTGGAGTACATTCCTCGGACGACCAGAGTGACCTGTGACTTCATCGGGGCAACTACTTTAGTGTCGTTCACAACAAAAGTCAGGTTGCCAATCCTTTCATCTACACAACATTCAAGGTATACATTGGTAACAAGAAAACAACAGTGACCTTACAATGGTAGCCAAAGATTGGATGTTAGCACATTACCCAACCTATTAAACATACTTATATGTAAGTCCCATGATCGATTTGCAAACTTGATTCTCAGAAAAAGAATGATGACCTATTCCTCTTCCAAAAAACAGCTTTCTTGTTTTTCTTTTGATGAAAAAAAGGTTAATAACTTACTAACATTTTAAATAATGAACAAATATAAATATATAAATAGGATTTAGGAAAGTTTTCAAACCATTAAACTTGAAATGTACAATCTAATTATTTATTTATCATATTTTGTAAGAAGTATGTTTTAAACTCACTGTAAAGTCCAAAATTCTTAGCAAATGACTGACAGCAGAGAAGCTCAAAGCCCCTGGACACAAAGTAGCGGACTGCCCAAGAGTCCTTCTCCAAGTCCCCAGAGGCGAACCCTTGGTAGGCCGAGTCAAACAGAGGGAACAGTTTCCGTTCCTAGGACACCAACGCAAAGCTGTTTATTCAAATACTTCACTTACATTTTAAATCATTAATTGTAAGTTATAGTTTGAGCACCCAACGAAGCCTTATGCATTTGTATAATCATATGGTTTCTATCATATATACACTATACTTGCATTATTTTATAGTAATGTTTTTGTGGTGAATGTGTAAAATATTTTGTCAAGTAAACCATTTCTGTTAAAATGTAAAGGGATATTTTATTTGACATTAGTCAAGTATTTTTAATTTCTGCTAAGTATATATTTGTCCCTCACTGTACAGTCCAATAAAGGTTATGGACAATTTAAAAGATTGAAACATGTGTTTTATTAACAGTCCCACATTTGTTTACAAAATCTAGGCTCACAAGTTTTTCATATATGTGTGAAAATGAGTTCAAATTGTAGGATAGAACCTTTAAAAAGGCACAACTATGACACATAGAAGATTCAAGCTAACGCGATTTTAATTCAAAACAACTTACGAAAAGCTAGATCAGAATTAATTCTGTATCTCACCAGGTGAATTAAAATTAATTAAAAACTGTAAAACTTCAAAAGAAGTATGGGATACTTTGCAAAACATGTTTCAAAGTTCAGGTCCTGCAAGAAAAGCTACCTTGTTAAAACAATTGATCATCCATAAAATGAAGGATGGTGATAATGTTAGGGACCATTTAAATAAATGTATATTGTTGTATATATATATGGATATTGTAGATAAACTTAATGAAACAGATATCACCATAAACTCAGATTTGCTTAGCATAATGTTACTGTATAGCTTGTCATCATCGTTTGACAATTTTCAAGTAGTTATAGAGTCTATGGACACTTAAACTTCTCCTGATGATTTAAAAATCAAAATAATTGAAGAAAGTGAAGCAAGGTCAAAAGACACTTTTGGAAATAATGAAGACACGTTGTATTGCAAAAGTAAGCAATTTAAGCCTAAAAACGATTTTCATAACAATGTCAAACCTAATAAACAATTTGAGACTAACTCAAATTATAATTATTATTGTAGGTCCTATGAGAGTTTCTTCACCGGGTGGTAATAAGTATTTTGGTACATTCATAGATGAAAACTCTAGATACTGTTCAGTGTATTTCTTAAAGAGCAAGGATAAAATTTGCAAATATTTTAAAGAATTCAAAAATAAAATGGAAAATCAAACAGTTAAGAAAATATAGTACTTACAAACAGATAATGGAACATTGCAATAGGGAATTCGACAAATTCCTGAGGGGAAATGGGATAAGAAGAAGACTTGACAGTTCCACACACACCTCAACAAAATGGTCTGGCAGAGAGAAAGAACAGAACTTTATTAGATATGGCTAGATGTCTATTAATAGAATCAAATCAACCAGAACATATGTGGGCTGAGGCTGTAAACACAGCAAACTACATTAGAAATTGATGTCCTTCAAAATCAAATGGGAACTCGACTTCATTCGAAAAGTGGGTTGGGAAGAAACCATCTGTTCTACATTTAAAAATATTTGGCTCAAAGGTGTTTGCACTGGACAAAGCACCGAGGAGGGGAAAGTTTTACTCCAGAGCTGATCAAGGAGTTTTTGTTGGTTATGCGAGCACTTCAAAAGCATACAAAATTTAGATGCCTCAGCAAAGGAAAATTATAATTGCTTGAGATGAAAAAATTTTGTCTAAAATGTTTTATGAAAAAAGTGAAAATGATTATGACCATACAAAAATCTCAAAAGATGACAAAAACGAAGATAATGAATGTGATGAAAAAGAAGAAGACTTTGTAGAAGTTCCTATCAGACGTGATACCAAAAATGATGATTATGTACTCGACCATGAAGATTCATCTGAATATGACAGTAGTAATGAAGACAACAATTTTGAATTGCAAGATGATTTAGAAGATCAGAATGATGGTTTTAAAAGTGCAAATGAACAACCTGAAAACGTTGAACTAAAATCTCAAGAGAAAAGGCAAAGGAAACCTCCTTGTTAGACAAAAGATTATCAGATGTCAGCTAATTGCAAAGAAGAGGCAAGGTTAGAACAGTCGGGAGAGTGGAATGATGCGATAAAAGATGAAATAAGAGGTCATTTAAAAAATGAATCTTGGATCTTAGAAGATACACATAAAGCAACTAATATAATAGGATGTAAAATGGTATTCAAGAAAAAACTTAAACCTAATGGAGAACTGGAAAGAAGAAAGGCGCGTCTGGTTGCCAAAGGATTTGCCCAGAAACCAGGGATGGAGATGGATTTTGATGAAACCTTTGCTCCAGTAGCAAAACTTAACCCAGTAGTTCAATTAGATTGTTACTTGGACTAGCAATAGAAGAAGACCTAAAAATTGACCAAATGGATGTCTCAACTGTGTTTCTAAATGGTGAAATCGAAGAAAAAGTCTACATGGAATTACCAAAGAATCTTGAGAAATATCCCCAAGAAATTATGTACGATGAAAGTTGCTATCAAGATAAACTATTATACACTAAAGCTAAAATGATGATTGATGATTTGAGAAAGACTAAAAATAATAAGGTATGTCTTCTCAAAAAGGCAATATACGGTTTAAGACAATAGTTCATGAAACTAGACACTAAACTGAAAGAACTAAAATTCACACCTTCTCATGCTTATCCATGTACATATACATCTCAAGTTCAGGGGTAAGCAAAACAATAGTTGCTGTCTACGTGAATGACATTTTAATCGCTTCGAAAAAAAGGATGAATTTAAATCATGTCAAATCCCAACTTGTGAAAACGTTTGAGATGAGAGACTTGGGCAAATTAAACTATAACCTAGGGACAGAGTTTAATAAAAGAAATGATAAAATGACCATGTCACAATCCAAATACATTAATGAAGTTTTAGAAAACTTTAACATGAAAGATTGTAAGCCAGCATCTACTCCACTTACTCCAGGATTGAAATTGATTAAGAGAGATGATTGTGATGGAAAATATCCGTACCAAAATCTGATTGGACCATTAATGTACCTGTCAATAGCAACACGGCCTGACACATGCAGTCAGTTACTTGAGTCAATTCAACACATGTTACGGGAAGGAACACTGGATTGCTGCAAAACGAGCTCTGCGATATTTACAAGGCTCAAAACAATTGGCTCTTGTTCTCAGAAAAACTGGAAAACCGCTGATGGGAGCAGCCAATGCAAACTGGGCTTGTAGTGAAGACCGAAGATCCTACACTGAATATTGTTTTAAATTTGGAGGTGCTCTAGTTAGTTGGGAGTCAAGAAAGCAAAGGACTGTAGTGCTATCAACAAGCGAAGCAGAATATATGTCCTTGACTGAAGGGGCAAAACAAGCGGTCCAATCAAAGCAGGTAATAAACGACATGGGGAAATCCCACAACCTAATTCAAATATTTAGTGATAATCAATCTGCTATAGCCATACCGAAAAACTTAGTTGTCAGCAACAAATCGAAGCACATTAGTATAAAAGAACATTTTATACGTGAAAAAGTGCAAAGTGGTGTTATTAACCCTTTTACTGCCGACCATTTTTTTTATGACGTCGCCAAAAATGCCAGACCACTATTAAGATTTACTTGCCAAGACTGCCAGGTTCAATTAGACCAAATTTCACGCTCACATTAAAAAATTTGTAATTTTTTTATTTTTCATCAGAAATTTATAAGTTAGGTCTTGTTTTATTTGTATTGAGTTGTTTGTTTCAAATAAAATATATATTTTGGTGTATGTAATAGTTTTTTAGTTAAAATATATATATACATATATACAAATAAAAAGAAATATATATATTTTTTAGTTTGGACTATAAAAATTACCTCTAAAACTTATACCTCAACCAATTTTATTTATACATGTTGTAAAACAGGCATTAGTAAACACATACCCAAATTTTCATGCCATTACCTTGATAAATGCAGGAATTCTGATGTTTTTTCAAAATGTATTCATATTTTCAAAATTGAACATAATATAGTTGCATATACAATTGACAATATTTTTTTACAAGAACATGTACATTTGGCTTCTAAATCGAAAAATGTTGTAAGGAACATAAAATAACACTAAAAACATACTAAAATAATTAAACTAACAACGACAAAAATATTTATAATATTTGAGAAAATTTCACAAAAAACCCTTTCAACACCTGAGCTCACCAAAACAGGTAGGGTGAACACCTCTATTTACAATGGTATTTTCACTTACTGGCGATCTACTCCGCTTGTCCATTTTCGTAATGACATCAAAACTTTACTCACTAAACCACGGATAAATCCACAAACATAACCAACAAACCAACACCAGTAAACATAAACAACAATTTATTGAAAGACGGACGGCAGACAAACTCACTACACAGAGCAACTGTCGACTATGCACAGACGGTAGGGGGAATCAATGAGTATAACTTTATAGGTTATACAAGTCATAGAGTATAAATTGTACTTTTCTATGTTCCTCATAGTCTTGACAACGAGTATCTCAAGTTTCGTGGCATTTGGTAAACATTTAAGGCCAATAAGTTAGAAATATTAGACGTGCTTTATTGCGCACGTCGGCGTTTTTCGCACCATTCTCGACGTGCGCAAATGCGCACGTCGGCAGTAAAAGGGTTAAGCTAACCTATCAACCAACTGAGGATATAGTAGCGGACATTTTTACAAAAGGGCTAAGTGAACCCAAACATACCAAATTTCAAAGAAGTCTTGGACTTTCACCAGCTTTTGTTGGGTGAGGGGGAGTGTAAGTTATAGTTTGAGCACCCAACTAAGCCTTATGCATTTGTATAATCATATGGTTTATATCATAATATGTACTATACTTTCATTATTTTTATAGTAATGTTTTTGTTGTGTTTGTGTAAAATATTTTGTTAAGTAAACCACTTCTGCTAAAATGTAAAGGGATATTTTATTTGATATTAGTCAAGTATTTTTAATTTCTGCTAAATAAATCAAAGCAATTGACAAACAAAATGTTTTCCCCGAGTTTATTTGTTACCTACGTTTTCTTGTTCAAATTATGTTCTAATGATTTTCTACAGAACACACAATATCATTTCCACAACTGTACCTGCACAATATCGGCTATCGCGGTCCACTGCTCCTGGGTAGGATCGCAGCCTGTGGGGTTGTGGGCGCAGGCGTGCAGTATCACTACGGCGTTCTCAGGCGCGGCCTTCAAGTCTTCAACAAGCCCATTCCAGTCAATCGTGCGGTTCTTGTCGTCCCAATACCGATAATCTCTGGCGTCAGTGAAGCCCGCATTTACAAATATCAGCCCATGGTTTTCTGTTGAATGTAAATGTCAATGTTATTTTAAATTTAAACATGCATAATGTCTAAGTTAACAACTTTTTACCCAACAAACCAAATTTACGAACTAAACTAGGTACAGTTAAAAATAGCTATTCAAAAAATCTGGGATATTTACTTTGTGTTTTCAATAATTATTAATTGTTGAAACACCTGCTATTATTAAAAACCTGGAATCTTCTGTGAGCAAACTTGTGTGATGTCCATTAAAGCACACAATAATTGCCTAGCAAACTTTGGATCAAGTAACTAATTTTTTTTTGTTAAATTATCCAAATAAATTATCACGGTGACTTTCAACATGTATGTAAAACCACTTCTCATTTGCTTTTTTTAATAGCAAGCAAATTCACTGTGCCATCATTCACATTTCTTTTACTTTTTACACTCTGAGAAGTATCAAGGTAGGCTAATTCAATAAGTTGAGAAAACCCTTATTTATGAATTAACTATGCATTCCAGGACTGGGATTTGATCCCATGACAATGCCACTGCGACGGTTCCGAAGTATGTCGCCTTGATCACTACATTTTTTAAGAATGAGCAAATTGCGCATGGCAAGCAAACGTTTCATAGCAAGTGAACAAGTCAGCAAGTGAGTTGCAAGTAAACTTTTTGAGAGCACTGAAAGCATGGAAACTTAAAACAGGAAGTTCTTACTGTGTCAGTTAAAATAAAAATGTGAATTTTTAACTCAGATGAAGCAATGACAATGAAGCTATTGATTCATATTGTGTGAACAATTGCAAAGTTCAAAATACTCAAACCACACCAAATACAGATGGGAAAGAACTTAGAACGAGTTTTAAATTTTAATTGCATAAGAAAATTAATAGTAAATTTATATTTTAGAAAATTTATACATAAAACAAACAACAATAAATAGTAAGTTTATATTTTAGTAAATTTATACATAAAATAAACAAACACATTCACCACACATACATACAATAGATAAATAAATACACATTAATTGTAACATAATTGTACATAATACACATAAATATACAACTGTGGTAACTATAGAATATATAATAAATAAGTCTAATCCATGTATCCTAATTTTAATGACACTCTTTTAAAAATATATTTGATAGTCTCTATTTCGTTGTTTATAATTTTTCTTTGACAATGTATAGATTCGTGCAATACAAGACAGAAGCTGGCTCTGACTGTGTCCTCTGTAAGTAGACCTACATTATTTGACATGTATCATATAGCAAATCTTCTTAAGTCACAAAGACTGACGAACTACTTAAGTGTAAATCCCTTACCCCAGGTTGGCTTGGAGTAGTAGAACACTAAGTACTTGAGTTGTCGAGCGAGGAACTCAGCTGCAACCCTCAAGGCTCCAGTGCCACTCAGGGTCTGGACTCCAAATGCCTAAAAATATTTACAATGGTTATTTAACTAATGTTCGAGGAGGCGATTGTGGAGTTTACCTCCACATTAACAATTTTAGAGCAAGTGCAACATGTTGATGGTTAGAACCACAGAAACTATAAAACACTGAAGATGGCTGGCTGGAATAGGAGAAGGTTTGGCTCCTGTGGCAGCGCCACACCCACGAATCGGGTCGCCGTGAGGGATGGCAGCGAGTGTACCCCCTCTGAGCGACCTAGCGCCTCTAGCGCTGAAAGGGGCCGGTGACTGAACTAACGGGTTTTAACACATCTGCCGTTAACATGTCTTCTGAAGTATTTTATAGTTTTCTGTGTTAGCAGTTTTGTCCTGTTAATTAATCCTCATCTGCCACCCTTAACCAACATAGCCAATAATTATTCCAATTTTTATTAGTTTGAATAAGAAATTTGTTTTTTAAAAGCCTGGTCTGGATAATATTGGGGTAGGTATTGCATTATTGCATCTCTAATATAATAATATTTATTATAAAAATGAGGTGGTGTCTGTCTGTCTGTCTATTGCTCCATCACACCAAAACCACTGAACCAATTCTTTTGAAATTTTGCACAAATGTAGTCTATGTACCGAAGAGTGTCATAGGCTTATTTCCGTTTAGAAAAGTCCTCAGGGCTCTGCCCTGTGGGACTTCCAAAATTGGCAAAAACATTTGGCTACTCTGTATATTAAATATATTTTGCTGGGTGAACGTATGGTAATTAGGTACTTTGGTATTATACGGATGCCACTATTTTTGGAGGTTAAATTTTTACCGGCTACAAAGGATAACTACATAATTCGAAAAAACGTACTTTCATTGACTTACTGTACAAATTTTACATCATTCTGATGAGCGGTCTTTGTGTTGTGCCTCCCAAAAGGCAGCGATGTCTGCTAGGATCGTGTTGAATGCGTCGCTGCCGCTAGCAGCCACACCCGATCGCCACCCTTATACAGCGCGCTGCGGCAGTTATGTTAGGATGGGTTATCATAAAAATACGTACGGTTTCCTCTTCATTTCGAGGTAAATCCCACACCAAAAGAACGTCACTCATTATGAAAACAAATTTAACGTAGTGCACGGCAATAAATCACTCATGACACTGACCCAGATACAGGCGGTGACAGATGATGCGCACGCTCCAGTCAACGACCTGACCTTGGCCTATTTGGAGGGGGTTTGGCGGCCAAAAGTATGACTCATCAGGTATCGTTCGATTCGTAACGAAACAAGGAAAGTCCTACAATCATTTTTATGATAACCCATCCTAACATAACTGCCGCAACGCGCTGTATAAGGGTGGCATCCGTATAATACCAAAGTACCGGTAATTAAGTTTTTATGGTAGTCTTTATGAACACTAGGGTGGTATTTAAACCATAATTGACAATATACTCTATAATTTTGAGTATTGCATTTTAAATGATGTCTTAGAAATTCTAAATGATTACAATAGGCTTCTTGAGTTTCTTTTCAAATGGAATCGTCAACACAAGCTATTAAACTGGTTCACCGTTTTAGGCTGTATATTTGGAATATTTGTTCTTGTACGATCAGCTGTTTTTTACTCTTAAAAAAGTTTATTTGCTTTTGCTGATTGTTTATTTGCAATTTCACTATTGTTTCCTATAAAACTAATGTTTAAACATAAGGGCGCACCGAATTCGCTAGGTTGAAGGCAAATTAAAATAATGAGTGTTAGGCCAAATCTATAAAGGCTGTCCCACACTTCTCGCGAATACGCCCGAACATCCAGCCGAACTTCGAATGTTCGGAGTAGTCACGAGAAGTGTGGGAGCTGCACAGACATTTTGGTACTAGTACACTATCATTCGCTCGAATGCCCCACCGAATGTTCGGAGCGAGTCGCGACAACGAATATTGCACCAAATCAACTGAATGTGCACAAAAAACTAACCAAGTAGTCACCCTTTCGCTTCCCATTCACTAACCAAGCTCGCCCATTCGCTTCCGCTCGTCTCCTTTGATTCGTGCCAAAAACTCAACAAAAAACGGAGTACAGGCAAACACGAATCATGGCGAGGTGAACTATCCCGAACATACACGAGCACGCTGAGTACACTCTCGCGCTCCCCTTTGTTGGGCCATTGTGTACTGGTAGCAAGAATACGGGACAGAATGTTCAGTGAACATTTGGGAGGATGTTCGGCCAAAGGCCTGTTCGCGAGATGTGTGGGACACAGTCTTAACCTGTAAGATCTTTGCATAACAATCATTTTGCGGTTGCAATGTTTTTGATTTGGCACGTAACAGATGATTCTCACAAGTGAATTTTAGTCAACAGACTAAGAACAGATGTCAATCGCTCACCCTCACCCTAAAACAACCGGTTTAAACCACTTTTACCGATAACACCCAGGCTTCACGAAGATCCACACGAGGTCTACAGACTGTCATTGTTTTGTTTACAATTTTTCTACTCTGAATTTTCACCCCGTTATATAGCACGGGCATAGCAGCTAGTATAATTTATAATTTTTAAGTGAGTTTTTTAAATACCATTGAATATTTTATCTGTAGTGATTTTCATATTACCTATATCAGGAAAAATTGAATTTGACTTTCTGTGTACATAAGCATTCTGAGTTATTAAGTTCACTCGCCTACTAGTTCACTCGCCTACTTGTTCACTCGCCTACTGCTCTGCTCTGGACATTTTAAAGTTTTACTCAGTTCAATCTTTTAAAAATTCCCATGTTGTTGCAAATAGTATTCATGAACTTCAACTGTAAGTTAGTGTAATTGGTTGCACCAAATATTGTTGTGAATTTTACAACATTAACAGTGTGAAGGAAAACCCTGAAAGACCCCCCTCCCATTTGAAGGTCAATGCACCCCCTCAAAGGTTAAAGTCAGAATGTGTGTGTGTGTGTGTGTGATTCTTCAAGAGCGGTAAACACACTTTTGGGGTGACAAAAATACTTCAACGGCCGTGTAGTAAAGGCAGCTCCTTGTGACTGTTATTTAGTAAGCAATACAGTAGTAGTGATAATACTTTTTAGGACAGAATTTTTAGGCCCTAAATAGTTTTAAATCAAGAATGTATGGATATGACTAAAAAGAATACGGAAAAATCTGTAAAACCTATCGCTGTTTATTGTTATTGACCACTATGTACAAGGTTAAACAAATTCTAACCAAAGATAGATGTTGACAGCAGATTTCTAAAACTTTCACTGTGGGTGTAAGTCCTAAAAATACAGCTAGTATTATTTTGAATGCTCAACCACCAAAAAAATTGTTTTATTAAACTAGAACTTGACCACAAGACTAAAATTGACCTGCAGGGTAAAATCTAACAAGGAACTTTCATATATTAATTTCTAAATACCTTCTCCAGAAATCACTGCTAAACTTTCCTTCAAGGTCAAACTACAATTGACTATTTCAAATTAGTTTCAGCCTCTTGATTACATATTCCTTAGTATTTTTGTCATATAAACTTTTGAGTTTTGAGTTAAAGTATTATTTGTGTTACTATAAACAAACAAAAAAGAGGTTTCGGTACTGTTGTTTTTCCGTCAATCAATCTACAATTATGGAAATTAAAATTTATTAATCATATAATTAAGGTACTTACATATGAAAATCACCTTCAATGTGCAACTTTAATTTTAAAATTTGGCCTTTTTACAAAGAAAATCTAATTACCTAACTACTTATGCTGTTATTAAATGTTTAACAATGTACTTTACTTTTCTGCATTCATTCTGTTGTTTGTGAATTCACAGATAAGTCATTCTGTAAATATCTGTATCACTTTTGTAAACAATTTCAGACAATCAATATTGTAGGGTCCTTTTTTCAAGTCATACAGCATTCAAACTAGAAAGCTCACTCACATTTTAAAACTACAAAGAAAAAAGAGTCAATAAATTGCAAAAATCAAATTAAATAAAAATTGCTTTATTGTTTATTGTAAACAATTTTATTCTGTTACGATTATTGAGATCCACAAAGGGAACTAAATTGTATAACACTTAACAGCAATGGCTAATATAGTTGTCTCCTGGGTTGGCATCTTAAAATAGAAATGCAGAAGATGCTTTTCTGATAGATAGATTGGACGATGGGTGTCCCGCAACCATTTGATCAAATTTTACAAAGTTGTTGAGCAGGTAAAAACAAGCATAAAATGCAGCATAACATATGTTCTATCTCTTTTTGTTTTCTGTCTGTCAGTCTGTATGTGTTTTTACAAAAACCGTAATATCTTTGAAATGGTTTGAGATAAAACCATAAACTTTGGTATGAATATTACTCTTGGTAGTTTACAGATTCCTTAAAATTTTCATTCTAATAAAAATGTCCGTTTCAAAATGGCGGCGGTTTCAAATTTTCAAAGTTAAACATCTAAACAATTCTTTTTTTAATTTGAAACAGCCGCCATTTTGAAACGAAAATTTGTATTTAAATGAAAAATTTAAGAAATCTGTAAACTACCTAGAGTAATATTCATATTAAAGTTTATGGTTTTATCTCAAACCATTTCAAAGATATTACGTTTTTTGTAAAAACACATACAGACTGACAGACAGAAAACAAAAAGAGATAGAACATATGTTATACTGCATTTTATGCTTGTTTTTTGCTGCTGAACAGCCTGGTGAAATTTGATCAAATGGTTACGGGACACCCTGTGTAGACTAAATAGATACAGTAGTTTATTGAACCATTTGTCCTAATACAGGAAATAGATCGTGTCATATTATGTTACAATATGTTTCTACAGACACAGGCTACAGTCAACAGTCAACAATGGGCTGATATAAAAACAAACAGGAGCCTTGACAAAATTTACATTATGAAATCCTTGGCACTTAAACACAATTAAACAAAAATTACATATTAGCAATTTAGGATCTTTTCGGTTACGTGTCAACAATGCAAAAAACCTTCAAAACATAAAGCGTGTAGTAGGAGGTGTTGTCTAACGAAAATAAACTATAAACATGAGCAATTGGTGTCCAACAAAAGGGAAAAAAGTTAGCTAGACATGAAAAAGCGAGATAACGCAACTCGACAGTGACAGCTGGACAACTGCTCGCAGAGCTGGCAGTGTGATTCCTGTCAGTGTGAGGAGCGGTTACCAGAATACGTACTTCCTGGTACAACAATAATATCTGACGAGTAGAAATTGTACAATCATTTGTACAGTTATAAACACGGTTATGACCACCAAACAGTCACCCACAAATATAATTTGTTGTCATACTGCTTAAAAAACAGCTAATTTCAAAACATGCGTTGAGATGCTAAAATTAATCTTTTTACTCCTAGGATTAACAGCTGATGACCTCAACCGAAAAATATCATTTTGAAAATAGTAGTTTTCATCACAAGAAGGGCAAAAGTGGTTGTTTCTGGTGCGCAATCACCGAGCTCGGAAAAACAATTAAGCCTTTGATAGTTGAAAATCGACCCAAAAATTTGGAAGTTCAGATAGGTTAACCTTACAATATTTACATTTCTTTTATTTACAAACAAAAATTACACGTGTTTGTTACCTTTGAAATACAAAAACGTTAATTGGAACATCTTTGAGGTTAGTGCACTGAAAAAAATTCACAGCTGATTTTTCGGTGACCTATATTAAGGTATAAGAAAAAGGTGATTTTACAAACTAATTACAGACCCAAAAACAGCCGATTTTCGTGCAGTATGATAAAAACATCATTGGATCACACTTTTTGATCGAGGTCATCAGAGGTTGATATGAATTCAACGAATTATTCAACTTGTCCAAACAATGACAACTTGTGTAACAGCTGTTTATTTGGATTAGCAATAAGATCAATTTGGTCCTAGTGGTGAAATATACTTTTCCTACAGTTACCTAACAATGTACATGTTCTCTCACTGATTTGAGAAAGCAAAGTGGCCAATTCGCTCATCAGTGAGACAATGTTAACATTGTCTCACTCTAATTACTTTATCTCACTCCAGATTTGCAACGTGAAGGCACGAAATAGTGAGCGCGTAACATGCAGACAAGGTTGTATGCACGCGAAATACGTTGGCAGCACTGGCTGTAAATCAGCTGGTCAGCTGTTGTACTGTTGTATTTGTCACAACACTTCCGGTCACGGCAGAAGCCACCATTTCATTGATTTGCCATTTGTAAACATTGAAGGTGGTTTTGCTGTCGCAAAATGGACGTTAATGACGATTTTAGTAATAATAGTTCACCAGAAGAATCTTGAACTCCAGAAGAATTAAAAAATGTGGCGAGGAATGTGTCTCTAAATCTTCTTCCAGAGAAATCAAAACATAAATATGAAAAAAGGTATGAATTGTTTACTTCCTGGTGTGAAAATAAGAATGTAAAAAGCCCAACGGAAATAGTTATTTATATGTTACGTTTCTTTACCAATTTATTTGTTTTATAGGAACTGTAGGAAAAATATAATGTGCAACTCGAGTGCAAAGTGCAATCGCCTCACTCGAGAAACCATTCCTCACTTGCCTACGGCTCGTGAGTAAGGATTTCTCTCGAGTGAGGCAATTGCTCACTTTGCTCACTAGTTGCACAAATAACTAATTGTTGATACCCTGCCTCTGGTGCGCATACACAAACTGTTGTGAGTCATTGGAGGTTGGCTAAACAACGCAATATAGTCAGTGCGGCCCACCCCCCGCCCACGCACTGCTCGATGCTTTGCTTTGCTTTGTATACTCGCCTACTGGCCAACAGAATAAATGTAAGGAGTTTGTATTTGTTTTTGACTAAATAAAAGGATATACAGATTCTTGACACATGACCAAAGACCCGCAATCTAAAGTTAGCTAATATATGACATACTGTTACAAAATGATAAACAGTTCTATAGCGATAAATGACTAAGAATCACTACTAACCCTGCCCTGAAGGATGGCAGGACTGTCTTCCCCCAGCAGCATGGCCGTAGCAGCGGAAGCTGCGGCCTCCAGTCCCAGCACTGGCAGGTACTCCTTATTGAGGGTCTGGTCTGCTGCCAACTTGGCCTCCATCTTGCGCACCACTGGCAGCACCCATGGCTTGCCTTCGTCTGTGCGGTAAGCTGTGACAGATAAACAACAAACATGTCACGGTGACCATTACTATCTTGTTAAGGTACACGCGTGTAGCAAACACCACACTGATGGCAACAACATTCCCAGAAAACAGGCAATGGGTATTGGAATTAAAAGTGTACTATGTAACTGGAATATACTAAATGAAAATAACCCCGTCGTAACAAACCTGCGTACCCAGAAATTTCCAATTTATATGTATATGTCTTAATACCCCGCATAAAGCCGCTTATGAAGTTTCATAAAATTATATTCACAAGTAAGCGTTATATAACATTTTAATTATTTCCCATAAGAATAAGAATAGCAGACAACGCACTGTGTTTAGCACTTTCAATATTTCTGAAACCAAATGACATAGAACTGTGATGTACACGACCTCGTCGATATACAAACACCAGGAGTGTAGCTTAATGAGTACCCTTTAGAGTAGGTTTCTCACAATGAGACAAGTTTCCTAGGTTTAACACTGTTTTATTTGGTCCTCACTTCTCTCTCTCTGGTAGAGTACAATTGGTAATAATACCTAAGTTAAGTATAATCAAATTGGTTAACCCCAGGTAGCGTCCTGGAGGCAGCACGGTCAAAGTATCTTGATCCCCTTAATAATTTAGAGACTGTACCTTGATTTATAGGAAATCAGACCACCCAATTCAATGTGTATAAATCCCTCAATAATATTCCCTTTTATCAAATAATCCCACACACAAAACTACTACCGAACTCAAAACCCCAAAATGAATTTAGTCTTCCTATTCTGACAGGGCTCAACCCTACACAGTAACCAATACGTCTACTCACCCACCTGGACTCTCCTGGGCCCAGTGCCCCACTGACCCCGATACAAAACAAGCCACCCTATTTAACTGACCGCCTTCTACTGAGTGTCAAAGCACCCAGTGTTTACATAAACACCTCCAGAACGCTTCCTAGTCGGCGAGGTCTTATTTCTCACAACAAGGGTTCAGAGACCTAGCTACAATTAGTTGTCCACAATACAAATGACTTATAAAATAACTCTAAACCTTTTAACCCCCCATTACACCCCCCTTGATCGGTGAGACGATGTCCTCAGCGTCTGTCATAATAAAACAATAAAACTTACAACATTCAATTTGATTGCAATAGAGCTACTTTCACACTAATCACATAAAACTTCAGGCAAACATACCCCAAAAGGACCGATAAAACTCCCAACCACACAAATATGGCTATATACTTTAATGACGTTGCATCTTGAACGTCCCACCATGACCCTGGCAAAGACACGTGGTCAAACAAAGCTGGCGGAACGTTCTGGTGGACCATAAAAGACGGAGAAGAAACTGTCCAATTTGAATCTAAGATTTGAGAAAAATTGTGAATTGAGAACAATACGTCTACTCACCCACCTGGACTCTCCTGGGCCCAGTGCCCCACTGACCCCGATACAAAACAAGCCACCCTATTTAACTGACCGCCTTCTACTGAGTGTCAAAGCACCCAGTGTTTACATAAACACCTCCAGAACGCTTCCTAGTCGGCGAGGTCTTATTTCTCACAACAAGGGTTCAGAGACCTAGCTACAATTAGTTGTTCACAATACAAATGACTTATAAAATAACTCTAAACCTTTTAACCCCCCATTACAGAACAATGACCAAATTACCAAATTTTGTGTTTTTTTTAGCTGAATCTAATGATGAAAACTAAAAAATTTCACTTTATAAAAATTATATATAACAAATTCAAATAAATTAACGAGTTTGCACACAGCGCACTGATGTGAAGGAAGAGAATTTCCACACAAAAAAACTTTTTAAAATCAAAACAGTGTTAAAACATACATTTATTCCAATTTGTATCGAAATCTGAAAACAATTTTTTTAGCTGTTCTGGTTCAATTTACCTGCAATGCTGGGAATACATTATAAAAGGGTAGGACAAGGTCCAGTCAGGATTGGAAGTAAGCTCAAGATTGCTGGGGATGATAAAAATATACTAACAAATGAATAACACGCTTTCTAATGTAAAACCTCCATAAGACAACGTACTGTGTTTATTCGATATACATTTTCTTTAATAACTCGGTAAACATTTATGCTAGAATGATGAAAGAGGGCTTAAAATTTTTGCCTCACTAATCTCCATTTTTTACAAGCATTAATTTAGATCCGGGGCTTTTCTGGCCCTTTTTGGGTCCAAAAACTCAAAATTTGAAAGATTAATCCCCAAAAAAGGGGATTAGAGTTTTCCGATTGCTTTGCCCAAAGAACATGTCCAATTGATTATAGAAAGGAATGTCTTTACCAAATTTTAAGTAAATCGGACAAAAAATGGGACCACTACAGAGTGCAAACACACACATATATACATAATTTTGAACGACCCCCCAAAACGAGTTCAGGGGGTCACGTTAGGAACTTTTATGGTGGTCCCGGGCTTAAGTTTCACCCTGCGGGTCATGCTAATAGTTTAATTTTCCTTAGGAAATTCACTAAAAAGGTATTTAGTTGTACTTAAATAGTATACAACCCTTGATTTTAATATTAAATCGTTAAAAATGAAATTATTTTTAGGTCTTTATATAAATTACTTTTTTAACTTATATAAAACAAAATCTTTAACTAAGCCTTTTGTTGTTCTGACTTGTAGTGAAGAATTGAAACAGGCTAAGCCCATCCACATTACCCCCTAGGCTTAATCTCTGCTCTTTGTGGTTTTTGTTCAGTTTAAACTAAAGGCCCAACAACTTTATTTAAAGTTGATAAGCTAGTTTTGATTAGTTTAGAAAATATTTGTTGTTCAATGTTTGTTAAAGCCAGAGGGCATTAAAGCTGCTTTTGGACCACAAGCTGCTTTAAACCAATAACATTTTCCATTAGTAGCATGGGAAACTAAATAATCCATTTGTAAAATAATTGAATTATAAAATGCTGTACTGAAGTTTGTGCTAAAACGTCTACCACAAACTAAATGACAAATTGGAAAACGAAGTAAGGTTGGTAAGGTGGAGATATTAAGTGGCTAAAAAGGTGCTGTATTACTATTTTATTTGTTTCTATCCATTTTAGCGAATTTCTAATAGTGAACAAAACTATTACTGTAGATGGCACAGAACGATCGCCATGGCCTACCAAATCAAATCAAAATCATCTTTATTCAAAACTTGCATCATCATGAATAGTGTCATGTTAATTAATCTAAGTAAATACAATTTACATTACATGTCCATTTTTTAGGTTGAGTATAATTCCAAGAGCTTTTTTATTGCACTAAAATTGTATCCATATTATTTTTTGTTGTAGCACCATTAATACTTATACCATAGGCAATATGAGAATGTATTAACGAATAGTATATTACTTTCAAGCTTTCAAAGTCACATTGGTTTGCCAAACGTCTTAAGGTATAGAGACCGCTAGAAGTTTTGCTTATTAGTGAATTTCCTATGGAAAAGTGAACTATTAGCATGACACGCACGGTGAAACTTAAGCCCGGGACCACAATAGAAGTTCCTAACGTGACCCCCTGAACAAGTTTTGGGGTGTCGTTAAAAACTTTATAAATATATGTGTGTGTGTGTGTGTGTGTGTGTGTGTGTGTGTGTGTGTGTGTGTGTTCGCACTCTAGCGGTCGCAATTTTTGTCAGATATATTTGAAATTTGGTAGGAACCTTCCCTTCTGTAAACAGTTGAACAAGTTTGTTGGGCAAAACAATTGGACAGCTCTAACCGTCTTTTTAGGATTTTAATTTTTCAAATTTTGAGTTTTTGGGCCCAAAAAGGGTCAGAAAAGCGCCAAATGTAACATTATTGTATATTAAATTATTGTACGTAAAATGCCAAAAATGTTAAGCCCTCCCTCATAATTCTAGCACAAGTATGTACTGAGTTATTAAAGAAAATGATAATTGTCTTAAGACAGTACGTTGTCTTATAGGGATTTTACACTGGAAAAGGCTGTTTTCATATCTTCATGTAATTTTATCACCCCCAATCCCTATACCAACTTGTTACCAACTTGATAACGTACAACACTGCCATCCTAATAGTCAATTTAAATATAACCAGGAGCATCAGCCAAAAATAAAATTTTTCAATTTTCTAAAAACATGTTACCATTGTTGCTTTATACCATTTATTAGATCTTCTTAAAGGTTTTATTGCGGAAATTCACTTTTCTCACGTCAGCGTGCTGCGTGCGATCTCGTAATTAGATTTACATGATTGTCCAAGACAAATTTTTATCAATAATCAAGCCCAAGAATTTTGTATCTTGTACTTGGTCTATAGTTTCATCAATAAAAAAATGTGGAAATAATTTACTTTTTGCCTGTTTTGTGCAAAAAGGATATAAAATTATATTTTTTTGAGTTCAATAACAAATATTTGTTATTTAAAGATTTTGTTATCATTGACAGCCCCCAATATGATATGCAACTACAATACTATTTTGTGTTTGACCAGAAATAATGATATTTGTATCATCTGCATAGACACAAAGAGTGCTTGTTCCCCCATACTATTCCGGTAACCCTTTTAAATAACAAAATACAACAATGGGCCCACAATGAACCCCTGGGGAACCCCGTGGCGCACTGTCAATGGTTGTGACCTAAATTTGTCCTTGTATGTTATTTTTGAGTTTGCTCTTTCCATATAGAAATCTACTTCTACAAATTGTTTTCTTCCTTCCAGGTATGACTTGAACAATGGTTCCACACCTTTTACTCCTAGAGAGTAAAGTATATCAGCTAATTTGTTGTTATGAGCTACATTACCAAATGCTCGAGACAAGTCTAAAAAGATTCCAACAATCTTATCTCCTTTGTCTATAGACTCTAGTATGGATTTAATGAATTTTAAGTTGTTATTTCTCAGTACAGACAATTTCTTAAGCACGACAATTAATTAGTCTATACAGTAGAACAATAATGGTTGTATGTCAAGTGGTAGCAGAGTTACTGGGTGTAGTGAACACAGTAGGTGATACAGAATAACATTCAGACCAAATCTTGATCTTTTGGCATCTCAGAAAACCTCAAATAAAAAAAACATAGTCCATGGATTTTACACCACCACATACAGTATTAGCGTAATCTCTATTGGAGAAATTTCCTACAAATGCAATTAACCTTTTAAATACAAAACGTGAAGTGTAATTGGAATTGGTACACAGGTAAAATTATTAGGTGTTTAACAATAAACGAGTTTGCACGCAGCGCGCTGATGTGAGGGAAGTGAATTTCCAAATAAAAACTTTTAAAACTTAAACTCAGTGGAAAAACATAAATTTATTCCAATTTTTATTAAAATCTGAAAACAGCGATTTTTTGGCTGTTCTGATGCTCCTGGTTTTATTTACCTGCAAAGCTGGGAATACAATTTTGCGCATTATAATGTTAGGAGAAGATCCAGACAGGCTTGAAAGTAGGTGTGAGGTTGCTGGGGATGATAAAAGTACTCTAACAAAGGAATGACAGACTTTTCTAGTGTAAAACCCCCATAAGACAACGTACTGTGTTTAGTCAAACCACATTTTCTTTAATAACTCGGTAAAAATGTATGCTAGAATGACGAAAAAGAGCTTAAAACTTTCGCCTCACTAATTCCCATCTTTTTACATGCATTAACTTTACATATGGGGCTTTTCTGACCCTTTTTGGGCCCAAAAACCCAAAATTTGAAAGACTAATCCCCAAAAAAGGGGTTTAGAGTTTTCCGATTGTTTTGCCCAACGAACTTGTCCAATTGATTACAGAAAGGAACGTCCCTACCAAATTTGAAGTAAATTGGACAAAAATGCGACCGCTAGAGTGCAAACACATATATATATATGTCTATATATATATATATATATATATATATATATATATACATATATATATATATATATATATATATAAAATTTTGAACGACCCCCCAAAACGTGTTCAGGGGGTTACGTTAGGAACTTCTATGGTGGTCCCGGGCTTAAGTTTCACCGTGCGGGTCATGCTAATAGTTCACTTTCCAAAGGAAATTCACTAATAAATAAGATGAAAGGTAAAAATGAATTTGAAACCAACATCATGAAATTACCACTACCGGTATTTATCTCAAGTAGGAGGAAATGTGTCAGGAGTGAGAGCTACAAATGAAGGTTATTAAATTGATGACCTTGGAACACTCAACTCTGGTCACTGACACTGATATTCTCAAACCCAAGCAACTGTTATATAACATTACTAAGCCAACCAAATAAGTGATGAGCTTTTTGATAGTGAAGCTTGTTGTTTTAAAATCTAAATCAACAGACATTTTACTATACAAATTTAAACTTAAAAATTTCTTATTTCCCTAGTTTTTGTTATTACAAACAGGGCCGTACTCAGGGGAGGACGACTTCCCGGACCGGTGCCTTATTTAGGACCCTGTTGTCTAAAGAAGGTCATCAACTTGGATCCGAACGTCAACAAGGGCCCACACCACCAGGCCTGCCCAGGGGCCCGTAAAAGCTGAGTACGATCCTGAATACAAAATACTGTTCTTTTTTATAAGGTTTACCTATGCACATTCAGAACTGAATTATTTCACATGACCAATATTTTACAAAATGTTACTGGCAACAGTATAACTAAATAAATAAGATGGAGCATTTATTTAAACAAGCAATATTTTCTTTTATGAAATTTTAGGTTGGCCTACCATTTACAATTTGGTTTGTATACCCTACCCTTTATAATAAAATATTATAAATGAAAATGGTCAAAAATGAAAAACCTTATGAGATACCAATCGTATTGAAAAATTACTAATCAGTGTGGCAAAAACTGTCTCTGACTCAAACATTAAAGCAACATGAAGAGGGCTTTTTTGTACAAATTAATTCCTTTTAAAAATTAACTGTACAGTGGATAGTGATGTTGGCCGGGTAAATACCTAGCGGGTAGGTAAATAGAAAATTGGTATATTTACCTCAAGCCCCGGGTAAATACCCATAACGTGGGTATTTATGATTTTTATTACGTTTAGGGATTTTTACTAGGTTCATTGAAATTCCCATGCTGAAAGGATTACAAAATTATCATAAAAACTGTTTTTAAGAGTATAATAATATGGTTGCCACAAGTAATTAACTTCTGAACAAGATTCAGATAAATACCCAGGACTGGGTATTTACTACTTTGATGGTCTTTTGGAGTATTTAATCAATTTCAAATTTTGGAGGAAAAGAATTGAAATTCAATTACAGAAGAAGCTTGCTAATCCGGCACGTTTGGGACTTTGGCAGTGCCGGAATACTGAAAATGCCGGATTACTGAGCGCCATATACACCCTCTCCGTTATTGCGAGAATAGCAGAAATAACATTGGAAATAGAGAGTCAAAAAGACATCATTGGTCCATTATTCCATGTTTTATTAAAATTTCTCCGATTTCGGCAGTGATGGAAAATTTTAAATACCCCCTTAGCAGCAAACCTGCGTACTCAGCGAATTTCCAATGCATATATATGTATCTTAATACCATATAAAGCCACATACCAAGTTTCATCAATATACATTCATAAATAAACTATTTATGACATTTTAATTACTCTCCATAAGAATAACATGGTGGCTGAGTATGCAGGGTTGCTGAAGCAAGGAATACAAAAAATGGCGTTTTATACAAATATTAATATAACTCAAGAAGGTAAATCCACATACCAAATTTTATTAATTTATATTCATAATTAAGGGAGATAACTCGTTACTTATCTCCATAAGAATAACATGGGAGCTGAGTACACAGGTTTGCTGCTACGGGAACTATCGGTCAAAAAATGTTTTTTAGTGCAAATATCAATAGACCACAACGATATGAAGCAATATACCAAGTTTCATCAGGATAAGTTGATAAATAAGCGAGATATACAATTTTTCTTATTCTCCTTAAGAATAACATTGGACAACGTACTGTGTTTAGCACTTTCAATATCTCTGTAACCTTTTGACGTAGAGCAATGATCAAAACACCAAATTGTGCGTCTTTTTAAACTGATTCCAATTAAAAAACTTGACGTTTTCAAAAATTATATGTAAAAGCTCAAAAAACCCAATTTTGGGGTACAAAACCCCCCCAAAATACCCCTTCGGACAGGTCGATCTGTCTGGTTTTCGAACTTAAAAGTCTTAAATGCTGCTTTACACATTTATACCAAATTTCGTCAAAATCGAACTATTTTTACGAGAGTTATCGTGCTCACGGACACACACACACACATATATATATATATATATATATATATATATATATATATATACATATATATATATATATATACAGTTTTGAACGAATGGTGTTTTTGGCATCTGGGGACCTCAAAACGAAAAGTTATCATGGTCTCGGGCCTAGGTTTTACCATGCCGACTACGGTAATAGCTTCTTCATTCTAAATTATATAATAGCTATCTCCAGTGGAAATTCGCTGAGTATGCAGGTTTGATGCGACGGGGGTATTTTTATATTTGTATAGGTCTTGTATCTAACCAGTTCCTTCATAGTTTGACAGTGGTGTGGTTTGTATACTTGACAGGTCTTTTTAAAAAAATTGCCATGTTATTATTTATTTATAGCTAAAATAATAATTTTAATCAATAAAATATCCTCAAATAATATAAATTGATAATAACAAGGGTAATAAGGGTAAGTTAAATATGAATTACATTGGCGTTTTTATTAAAATATCATAAATAACCCAAAATACCTGGGTATTTATGAATTTTGGGTATTTGCACCAAGTTTTGAATACCCGGCTTTGGAAATAGTGTTGAAAACAAGCCCCTACCAACAAGTTGACACCACAACAGGACAAACAACCAAATATGACGGCACGCTTTTTGAAGGTTATTTGTCAGAGAGTAGTGACTACTGTAGGTATTATATTTTAAATTCATTGGATCTACAAAATCAAGGAGGTGAAACTAGAAGAAGTGTTTGAAAATGTGTAGAGTTTTATGAAGATTAGGCCTACATCAATTAATTTTATATTTTGATCGTCTAAAACATATAAACAATTCTTTGTATAAAAGTATAAATTACAAAATGACTGAAAAACTGTACCTATTGAAAAATGCTAATTCAGGATTAAAATAGTTAGAATCTTGAAGAAAATGGTCCGAATTACGAATAGGCTGCAGTGTCATCATATCTTATTTATAGGTTATTTATTATCATTTTCAGTAGTCAATGCGTTGGTGTAAAAATTAATGTTTGATGAAGTATAAGAAGGGATTTTTAGGCCTTTGATGAAGGATTTGGCAGTCATTAAAAACAGTCATTAAAAAAATCACTGCTTCACTGCTTTTAACCCCAACATTTGTCTCTAGGGTTGATTGTCATTGAGTAGACAATATTGTACTGTGATAATGTGAATCAAGTCAATTATACATTATTTTACTGGTTTTTTAAACTAAGAAATAACAGAAATTTCTTAAACTTTATTAATTCAGTAAATTCGTAACTTTTTTAGATAACTTACTGTCACAAAATTACCAAACAAGATATATAACATGTGGGTAAACCTGGGCGGCGAAAAGGACAAGGAGTATAACATGTGGGGGGAGGGCGGCACTGGCTCTCAATGCTTATGCTTCTTCTGAAATAGTTATCAATACAATTGTTCTATAGCAAAAACATTAAATTGATTAGGTAAGCAATTTGATACATCGATAACCTGATAGTTGGATAATTAATCCAGTTTTGAACGAATATTTTTCCATGAAAACAGTATCAAGCGGCCATACAGATATTATGACATAAGTCATTTATTGTCACAAAAACGTTTACATAGTTCTAGTACTGTATTTCCAGATGAAACCGGGGACATTGTCAGTTATACAAATTAAAACTATATCTAAATATTGTAACAGTAAAAATTGGCCTCAAATTTACAGAAACCAAAAGAAATCATAAATTCTTCCCAGTTGTCATTCAAAAAGTCATTGATGGAATAGTAAACACTGTTTATTAAAATATGTTTTACTTTCTTTAATGTACTTTATATGTTGTTTCCAAATATTGAGGTCAGGAAGTCTATTAAAAATTGTTATACCCATATATTCTGGACTTTTCTCAAACAAGGATAATTTGTGTTAAGGGAAAACAAATTTTGATTTTTGCCTTGTGATATGAATATGTGTGAACTGATATTTTTCTAAGTTTAATTTTATGATTTCGTAAATGTATAAACCAGTTAGTATCAAAATTTGGATATTTTTAAAAAGTGGTCTACAGCTAGTTCTTTTTTCTTCTTTTTGTCATTGTACGTATAATCGCTTTTAGGGCTCTGAATATTTTTTCAGACTTTTTGTAGGATCCCCACAGTAAAATGCCATACCTGAGGAGACATTCCACATAGGAATAATAAACGGTTTTGCAAATTTCAAGAGACGTTGACTGCCTTAAAATGTATAACTTAAAGCATAGGTACCGGAAGCTATTTAGCTTATTAATTAAATATTTGATATGTTGTTCCCATTTCAAGTTTTCATCAAATATGACTCCAAGAAATTTATGTGAATTCACATTCATGTCCTTAAATTGTTTCACCATCTGATTGCTATGATCAATACACTTGAAATACATAATTTTACTTTTTTAATTGTTTAATAAAGGACCATTTTTTTTAAACCAGTTTTCTAATTCATTATATGCATTCTTAAGCGAAACAGTTAGATTATTAAAATCGTTGTTCTTAACCAAAGCTGTTGTGTCATCAGCATAAAGAAACAACCTAGAAGAGGTTTCCAAGTCATTCACATACATTATAAAAAGCAGGGGACCTAAACTTGGCCCTTGGGGTACCCCATATGTGATAGTAACCCAATTTTATTTGAAATTTACACTGTCATGCACCACCTTTGTTCATTGTTTTCGCCCAGTTAGGTAAGAACTGAGTAATTTAAGAGGGATCCCTTTAATTCCAAATGTACCGATCTTATCTATAGGTCACAGAATATTCCAGCTAACTGCTATGACCCATCCAAGGCCCTGTGACTTCATTTACAAAATCAATTAAGGCTGTTTGAGTACTTTTAGACCTAAATCCATACTGGGAGATATTAAGCATATTATTTTCCTCCAGATAATCAATTATTTTTGCATGAATTGCCCTTTCAAAAATTTTGGAAACATTACTAAGAACAGATATTGGACGATAATTTGTGGTACTTTGGTATTATACGGATGCCACCCTTATACAGCGCGCTGCGGCAGTTATGTTACGATGGGTTATCATTAAAATGATTGTAGGACTTTCCTTGTTTAGTTACGAATCAAATGATACCTGATGAGTCATACTTCAGGCCGCCAAACCCCCTCCAAATAGGCCAAGGTCAGGTCGTTGACCGGAGCGCGCGCATCGCCTGTATCTGGGTCAGTGTCATGAGTGATTTATTGCCGTCACTACGTTACATTTGTTTTCATAATGAGTGACGTTCTTTTGGTGTGGGATTTACCTCAAAATGAAGAGGAAACCGTCCGTATTTTTATGATAACCCATCCTAACATAACTGCCGCAGCGCGCTGTATATTTGGCGGAGTACATGTGACGATCGGGTGTGGCTGCTAGCGGCGGCGACGCATTCAACACGATCCTAGCGGACATCGCTGTCTTTTGGGAGGCACAACACAAAGACCGCTCATCAGAATGATGTAAAATTTGTACAGTAAGTCAATAAAAGTACGTTTTTTCGAATTATGTAGTTATCCTTTGCATCCGGTAAAAATTTAACCTCCAAAAATAGTGGCATCCGTATAATACCAAAGTACCTAATTTGTTATATGTCAGTATCTTGACCATTTTTACTTTCTCCCCCTATACATAGTATACGGAGAAAATATTATTTTCGTAAAAATTTTTGAATTTGAGTTGTTAGTGGAAATATTCGTTTTGGTGCTCCCTGAACCCAAAAAAGTGGTTTTTACCTGATGTCTGTCTGTGTGTGTGTGTGTCTGTGTGGATGTGTACAGAGCTAACCTAACCTATCGACCGATTTTTATGAAATTTGGTACATAGATACTAATCCTCAATATCTCCAGGGGATTTTTTAATTTTTGATTTTTAAGGGTACTTATCCCCCAAAAATCGCAAAAAACATGTAAAATCAAAATTTCTCAAAAACGGCTCTAACAATTTTGATTAAACTTAAGTGGTTTGTAGAATTTTAGGTTTCCAACAAAATGACACCACCCGCATTTCTGGAAAAATTCGGGTTCAGAAATCACAGGACTTACAACATCCAAAATTCAGTTTTTTGGATTTTTCATAAAAAATCATAAATGTTAAAAAAGATTACTATTCACCATTAAAAAGAGCTCAAAAAACTAAATAAATTAGTATTTTAAATTACTATTCTGCGATTGCTAGTTGCGGAGAAAATTGAAATTTTCATTTAGCGGTAAACGCAGTACGTTGTCCAATGTTATTCTTATGGGGAATACAAAAATAACTATTTCTCTTATTTAGTGATCAATTTCATTAAAACTTGATAGGCAGGTCAAGTTAGCATTGACCAACAGAGGATGTTTGAAATAGATGTTGCTATTAACCCTGGGGGGGGCAAGGGGGCTCCCCCCACTCCGCTCTCAAAACCACTGTGTGTAGCAACAGACTCTATAGTGCCTCCCAAAAAGAGATTTGGGTGGATATTTCTGAAAACAACTATTTTAGACAATTTTCTGTACATTTATCTATACTTCATATTCTATATTTGTGAGGCAGAAAGGAAAAAGGGACCTCTTCGCGGCAATTTTCGATTTTGAGTTATTCATATTTTTGAATTCCTCATTTAATTCCTAACAATTTGGCGCTAGTCCCATGAGTCTACGATTTTTTTTTTTTAAGTTATAGGACTTTGAAATTACGTGAGAGAAAAGGGCCATTTTTGAGAAAAATCAATTTGAAAATTTCAAATAAGCATAAAACATACATTTTTCATATTTAAGCAACGATTTTGGTATGAAAAGAAAGCCCTGAATGTCGTCTGTAATGGGAATACCTATTTTTGTCTTAAATCACAGTAGTTTTCAAGAAAATAATGTTTTTATCAAAGCATGCCGTGAAAAGTGATATTTCAGAAAAGGGACCTCTTCGCGGCCCTATGTTATTTCTCCATAACGAATCGCAAAACTCCCGAAAGCGACCTCTTGACGGCATTTTCCGGTTTTTAGTTATACAAATTGTTTAAATCAGCTTTAAAAAAGAAACATTTCAGTGAAAAAATTATATTTCTATGGCTTTTTTTGTTCAATTTATGAACAACTGTGGCGCAAAACTCCCGTAATTTATTGTTTCGACAGTACATAAACTTATCAAAAATAGAATGTACCAGTATTACTTAATAATAATATCAATTTAGTTAATAATACAATAATCAAAGCTTAACATGCAGTTTTAGGTGTGTCAGTACAACTACTAAATGTATTTGGATTTTAAACCTGTAAAGAAAAGGTAGTTGGGATCGAGAAAGGGATTTTTATTAACAGAAGACGTTCTAGATTTACAATAAACTCGTAGTAGTTCACCTCGTCACCGCTAGAATTCGTCAGAGTGCAGTTTTCAAAGTGTTGCATAGCTACCTGATTTGTTTTAAAAAGGGACCTGTTCGCGGCAATGTTATTTCTCCATAAGCGCGAAGAGGTACCTTTTCTCAAGCTAGACATCGACTAGGCCTACTTTAATCACTATTTAGAATGTTTTATTCGATTAGGGCCTACAACAGTTTTGTAATCAATTTCAACTGGTAAAGGACGAAATGGAGCATATTAAAATGCAAACAACCGAAAATCAATATTTTTGACCTCAATCGATAAAACTGCCCGTACTGAAATTTTTACTTTGCCGCGAAGAGGTCCCTTTTCCTTTCCGCCTCACATTTAGTAAATAACAAATATTTTTGTCATTAAAGTTTGGCTAAAAGGGAGAAAGTATGTGTCAGTTTCCTGATACCGTTTATTGAAAATTGGTCTTATCTCAAGACAGTTTTAGTTTTTCTAGGAAAATTCCATTTGCAAATGACTCATTTATCAACTGACACAAAACAGGAGATACTACATCTACACTCAGCTTCAGTAGTTTTGAAGGGATCTCATCCCATCCTACCAAATTTGTATTTTTTAACCCTAAGATTAAACTCTTTACTTCAGCAACACTGACAGCTTTTATGTACCGTAATTCAAGCCACAAATAATATTTGTACTAACTAGAGAATACTTTTTTTGTTAAAGCTTTAGATACTTTAAGAGTATTTGTAACATCACTGAAATACTTGTTAAAGGAATTTTCAATTGTAATTGGATTTTCAATTGTCTTATTATTTATTATAATTTTATAACTATTTCTACACCTACTTTGATTATTTATACCTACAGTAGTTCATTTTTCACCACTGACCAAGTTGCTTTTTTGCTTTATTGTCAGAATTGTATATGTATTTTTCATTATAATCTTTCTTAGCCTTATTTATAGTAACTTGAACTGTTTTTTAAATTTCTTTACATAGTTTAAAAATGTTCATTACAACTAGATTTGGCCTGGTAAACTTAATGTAAAATTTGTTTTGTTTGTGATAAACTTTTTATTTCTGGAGTTTATCCAATTTGCCTTTTTCTTCTGAGACACTTTAATTGTTTTTTGAGGAAATAATTCATCCATACTTTGCACAAATATCCTTAGAAAACAATCATATTTTTCATCAAGGCTTCTCCCGTTAAATTTGCTTTTAGTCTGTCACCTAAAATAGTCAAAAAATGTTCATTATTTTTAGTAAGAAAACGTATTGCACTTAAGGGGGGGTATGGCGTAGCGTTATATGGCGTTGGGGGGTTTGGATCAAGGTTACGTATCTTAAACCCTAAGCTGGCGCACTCCCGTATCTATTGATACTGTTATAAATCTTTAAAACTTATAGGTAATTATATCGACCTCCAGACACCAACGATTTTTACAATTTTTTTTTTGAAAAATATTCAAAATAATGTCCTCATTTCGAAAATGGTACTCATTTTTCGCGGAAACGTCGGGAAATCGGGAAAACCGGGAAAACCGCCGAAATATATTTGTTTTAAAATATTAGGTTGTGGGTACTCAAAATGTGCGGAATTACGTCCTGAACACGATTATGGAATTATTTTTTGAATCCGTTAATGTTTGAACGGGAAAACCGGGAAAACCCGGGAAAACCACCGAAATATTTTGTTTTCAAATATTAGGTTGTGGGTACTCAAAATGTGCGGAATTACGTCCTGAACACGATTATGGAATTACTTTTTTAATCCGTTAATGTTTGAACGGGAAAACCTGTAAAAACCGGGAAAACCAGGGAAAACCACCGAAATATATGTGTTTTCAAATATTAGGTTGTGCGTACTCAAAATGTGCGGAATTTCGTCCTGAATACGATTATGTAATTATTTTTTGAATCCGATAATTTTTTGACGGGAAAACTAGGAAAAACCTAAACAGCAAGTTGTTGTCAAAAACGTGTTTAATCCAATAAATCTAGGGGGCCCGTTGGGATTCCGGAGTACTTGGAAGAGGAATTTTCTTCAGACTAGGTTAAATTTATTAAAGGGAAAATCTTCCCCACAGCGAGAAAATTTCACAAAACGGGAGAATTTCCCATAAACTTAAAATTTACCCCAAAGCGAAAAATTTTCCCACAAACTGGAAATTTACCACAAAATGGGAAGTCTTGTTTCGGGACATTTTTCCCTTAAACGGGAATCCCGCTATACAGCGGTCTGCGGAGTTAGGTTAGGTTATGATATTAATACAGTATACACAAATTAATCACCTGACACAGAAAATTGGTATTTATTTATCATAACCTAACCTAACCTAACCTAACTCCGCAGAGCGCTGTATGGGAAATTTCCATTTTTGGGAAATTTCCCCCAAAACGGACATCTCGCTGTACAGCGCTCTGCGGAGTTAGGTTAGGTTAGGTTAATATAAATATACACGGGAAAATTTCCCAAAAACGAGAAATTTCTCATAAAATAGTAATCACCCCAAAACGGAAAATTTTCCCACAAACTGGAAATTTACCACGAAACGGGAATCCCGCTATACAGCGCTCTGCGGAGTCAGGTTAGGTTAGGTTATGATATTAATAAAGTATACACAAATTAACCACCTGATACAGAAAATTGGTATTTATTTATCATAACCTAACCTAACCTAACTCCGCAGATCGCTGTATGGGAAATTTCCCTTTTTTGGGAAATTTTCCCCAAAACGGACATCTCGCTGTATGATAAATAAATACCAATTTGCTTTATCAGGTAAATAATTTGTGTATACTGTATTAATATCATAACCTAACCTAACCTAACTCCGCAGAGCGCTGTATAGCGGGATTCCCGTTTTGTGGTAAATTTCCAGTTTGTGGGAAATTTCCCGTTTTGGGGTAATTACTATTTTATGAGAAATTTATCGTTTTTGAAAAATTTTCCCGTGGATATTTATATTAACCTAACCTAACCTAACTCCGCAGAGCGCTGTACAGCGAGATGTCCGTTTTGGGGGAAATTTCCCAAAAAAGGGAAATTTCCCATACAGCGCTCTGCGGAGTTAGGTTAGGTTAGGTTATGATAAATAAATACCAATTTTCTGTATCAGGTGGTTAATTTGTGTATACTGTATTAACATCATAACCTAACCTAACCTAACTCCGGAGAGCGCTGTATAGCGGGATTCCCGTTTTGTGGTAAATCTCCAGTTTGTGGGAAAATTTCCCGTTTTGGGGTAATTACTATTTTATGAGAAATTTCTCGTTTTTGGGAAATTTTCCCGTGTATATTTATATTAACCTAACCTAACCTAACTCCGCATAGCGCTGTACAGCGAGATGTCCGTTTTGGGGAAAATTTCCCAAAAAAGGGAAATATCCCATACAGCGCTCTGCGGAGTTAGGTTAGGTTAGGTTATGATAAATAAATACCAATTTGCTTTATCAGGTAAATAATTTGTGTATACCGTATTAATATCATAACCTAACATAACCTAACTCCGCAGAGCGCTGTATAGCGGGATTCCCGTTTTGAGGTAAATTTCCAGTTTGTGGGAAAATTTCCCATTTTGGGGTAGTTACTTTTTTATGAGAAATTTCTCGTTTTTGGGAAATTTTCCCGTGTATATTTATATTAACCTAACTTAACCTAACTCCGTAGAGCGCTGTACAGCGAGATGTCCGTTTTGGGGAAAATTTCCCAAAAAAGGGAAATTTTCCATACAGCGCTCTGCGGAGTTAGGTTAGGTCAGGTTATGATAAATAAATACCAATTTTCAGTGTCAGGTGATTAATTTGTGTATACTGTACTAATATCATAACCTAACCTAACTCCGCAGAGCGCTGTATAGCGGGATTCCCGTTTAAGGAAAAAATGTCCCGAAACAGGACAAATTTCCCGTTTTGTGGTAAATTTCCAGTTTGTGGGAAAATTTTTCGCTTTGGGGTAAATTTTAAGTTTATGGGAAATTCTCCCGTTTTGTGAAATTTTCCCGCTGTGGGGAATATTTTCCCTTTAATAAATTTAACCTAGTCTGAAGAAAATTCCTCTTCCAAGTACCCCGGAATCCCAACGGGCCCCCTAGATTTATTGGATTAAACACGTTTTTGACAACAACTTGCTGTTTAGGTTTTTCCTAGTTTTCCCGTTAAAAAATTATCGGATTCAAAAAATAATTACATAATCGTATTCAGGACGAAATTCCGCACATTTTGAGTACACACAACCTAATATTTGAAAACAAATATATTTCGGTGGTTTTCCCTTGTTTTCCCGGTTTTTACAGGTTTTCCCGTTCAAACATTAACGGATTAAAAAAATAATTCCATAATCGTATTCAGTACGTAATTCCGCACATTCTGAGTACCCACAACCTAATATTTGAAAACAAAATATTTCGGTGGTTTTCCGGGTTTTCCCGGGCTTTCCCGGTTTTCCCGTTCAAACATTAACGGATTCAAAAAATAATTACATAATCGTGTTCAGGACGTAATTCCGCACATTTTGAGTACCCATAACCTAATATTTGAAAACAAATATATTTCGGCGGTTTTCCCGGTTTTCCCGATTTCCCGGTTTTCCCGACGTTTCCGCGAAAAATGAGTATCATTTTCGAAATGAGGACATTATTTTGAATATTTTTCAAAAAAAAAATTGTAAAAATCGTTGGTGTCTGGAGGTCGATATAATTACCAAATTGTACATAAATCATGGTTACAGTTAGTTATAAACAAATACTTCCGTCATTCTATTTTAATAACAGTTAAACTAAAACTAAATACATAACTTAACGTGTTTTGAGTAAGTTCTGTACTATAGCTTTCCGCCTAATTTTGTATTTTTAAGAGTGTAAAATCATGACTTGATAAAGTATTGCACAATGCCACCCACATGTTTATTTTTTAAGTTGTTTTGTATTTGTATTAGTTAAATGAAATTTTCTACGTTTTAGCTGAGATAGGCCTAGGCCTAGTTTATTTTGTTTTTTATATTATTAGTAACAGTCTTGTTTGTTTGACAAACATTTTGCTTTGAAATAAGTTACCTATTAAAAATTGATGTAAAAAAGTCATTTAAAGTTTAATGGTTCATTGAAATCCATAATCCAAATTGCTAATAAAACTATGTTTAAAAGGTTTAACCTGTTTTGAAGCCTGCTACGACTGAGTTACGTAACACATTGAGGGGGGGTATGGTCAAGTGTTATGGTGCGTTACTTGAGGAAGGGGGTCTGAAATGACGAAAAAGTGTGTTACGTAATATATGTATGGCTCCCAACGCACTGGCAATTTTCAGACTTGTATGCTGAATCAGGTGTGGCATTGTGAGACTGAGCTACTGTAACTAACTCATTTTTGCCAGCGGCCAATGGGTTACTCGCCTTGTATACCCTATGCTTGTACTGTGACCATAACCTGCCTATGTGACTCTGGTCAAATGTTAGAATATCAGAATCGGAATCAAAATCAGTTTGTATTATTGTTACACTCTGGAATCACCTTTTTCTGTAAAGATTCAGTGAAGTGGCCTAATATCCTAAGTACTTATACTTCTTAAAACTGAATGGTGAAGATAGTTATTTATTAGATATGCTTCCATTACCTCCAACTCCAAGATTAACCTTGTTGTAATTAGAGTCTTCTAAACACCTTTTATTCAGTGCAAATACTTCTATGGGAGGAGCCGGTTCAACACAAGAAAACTTTGACATTTTTCAAAAATAGATATAAAACTTCTGGTTTCACAGGGGAAGATTTAAAGAATTCTTGAAATCCTGCTGATGTGAGGTGAGGTGAGATAGTTCGCAAATTACTTGGTACTTTCACTTTCAGTTGTTGATACAGAAACAGATAGGCCTAGTTGGTGATAGTGAGCACTGAGCAGTGAGAAGGAGAAGAACAAATATCAGCTGTTATTGTCTGCAACAAGGAGAACTTTTATTGGTATTCAGTAAATACTAAGGCCCCTATAATAGACTGAGCTCTATGTTACATCTGGAGTCACCACCCTATGTTAGAAAAGCGTGCCGCAGTGTTTTTGGTCGTTATGTTGGCCAATGTGTTTTACTGATGCATTGTGGGAGTTTTTGACAGTTCGGTGGTATAGTCATAGACTAACTACAGTACTACAAACTACAGTAGTACAGTAGTTAGTCTATGGATGGTATAGTCATTTATTCCCCATTTATATCAATGCTAATTTAGTGATTTTTCAAAACCATTATCATTGTTTTAAAGTACATTACAAGATGAAACCTGTTGTTAAACCGAGCCCTGGAATCTTGCGAAATGTTTTAAATAAAAAGTAACCAATCATCTGAAGCTAAGTCATGATTTAGGAACAGTAACATGAAAATAGTCTTGTTTAATAGTTGTTAATATAAAATAGTCGTGTTTCTAGGTTTAGGGTCGTTGGTGAATGACATTGAAAAACGGGCACTTGTGTGGTTAATTTTTTATTTTACTTACATACAGTATCAACATAATAAATAATGGATGATTCCAATATTAATTCAAATCCAATATCAATGTTAACAGTTTACAGTAAACGCTACAGTAGATAACCGGTCGGCGACTTGATTTTGACAGCGTCCAACCATAGACTAACTATAGTATACTATAGTTAGTCTATGGTCCAACCAATGAATTGTGATTGGTCCAGCTAACTCCAAGGTGACAACATGACAAAGTAAAAAGCTTAACTAGACGGCACGCTTTCGGGAAATATTTAGTCAAAAAGTAGTGACTCCACATATGACATAGAGCTCAGTGCTATACTAGGCGACTGTCGCCCGTTAACAGTTGAGAAGCATCTGTTTTGCTCGGAGCGGCTGATGCAACAATCGTTCAGCGATCGACGCTTTGCGATCATCGCGCGCTACTGCTCTTACCTGAGTTCCATTGATCTCTATTCCTCCGTGCGGCTAACGCTAGCAGCTCTAGCGTCTTCAGCGTCAGGCTCAGGCCCGACTGCTCTCGGACCAGTTGGAGACGCTGCAACCGCTGCAGTTGTGCTGTTGTACGCGTGTTCAGCGCAAAATAATTGCTCCCAAAGTAGAAACTTTTACTATTTTTATCACTCAAGAAAAAATAGAGGAAATTGCTTGAGGCGTTAGTACCTAACCCTGCAGTTTATATTTTTTAATTTTCTTTACAAATATTTTTGAGACAAGGGTATATTATTAGGGAACCAGAGTGTTAGAAAAACGAAATTTGAACGGTCTCATACCGTTTTTGCGTATGTCCCATTCTCCCGAAAAACTCCATCGGAACTGATAAATGACGATTTCATCTATGTATATTCACCAAAATGATTAAATCAATAATTTGGAGGGATACGCAGAATTCTAAAATCGTGTTGATCAGTTAATGTATATTTTTAAGAGAATAAACTTGATTAATGTATTTACAAAAATACTATATAAGTATTACAAATATTCCGGGGTAGAATCTCCACCGGACTTGGACCAGCCCTTTTACATGAGGGTGATTTCATACCCCCCGTGTGACGGTGTCCTGTTATTTCGTTTTGCCGATCGATCACTGCTAACTTTAGACAACTATTTTATTAAACTAGAACCTAAGCTTCCCTTTCATTAAAGCCATTTAAAAAATATGAATGGCTTCCATCAAATACACAAATGAAGTCAATTACAATAAGACCCCTGCTTGAACAATTGAGTCACATTAACATAACCTTTCCCATACGAAATAAACTATCGAAGGAGCCATACAAATATTACGTAACGCACTACAGGTGGGGCTAGGGTACGGCATAGCGTTATATGGGTAGATAAGACTCAGCGTTAAGTAACTCAGACATATTAAATATAATATAGGAGTTAAAAATAAAATTGCGTTTCATGATTTGATTTAGTGTTTCCTTTGTACTATTTATGACGTTTTTATTTATTTATTTTTATTCAAATAAACAAATTTAAACAAATTTGTTTTATTTAAACAAATTTTGTTTTGAATTTATGACAGTTAATAAATTTTTTTACGTTTCAGCTGGTTTAGTTTTATTGTCTTGTTTGAATCTCAAAAATGTTACTTGAGAAAAAAGGTAGAGTAAATGTTACTACATTATCGTTTACCTCAAACCGTTTATTAGACAACTAAACGGTTTAATCAAATTATTAATACCGTTTTGAGCTTTATCGTAATCTAATTTTTTGTTAGTTTAAATAATAGGTTTTTTATTTTTATTAATTCATTATGAATGGTATAATAGATTGGTTTTAGAAATTATAAACAATACATCATTGAAATGTTTGCAAAATTGTTATGTTTAAATGATTGCAGCGTTTTAAAATTTACTTTGATTATGTTAAATGATTATGTAATGGTGGGGGGGGGGGGTAAGTTCAGGTGTTGCGGTATGTTATGTGGTGGAGGGAGGGGGCTTGAGATGACGAAAATTGCGTTACGTAGGTAATATGTGTATGACCCCAAACTCACACAAGACCGCACTGTAGCAGTGATAGCACAACTGCCGACGCGGACGCTAGCGATTGGAGTGGAGGAAAACATCACAACGATCACCGCCCAGCGTCTGTCTCTCAGCGTTTGACGTTCAGCGTCTATCACTGTGCGATTGTCGCAACAATCGCTCCGAGCAAAACAGACCTTATAATAGGCTCAGCGCGATCGTCGCGCATCCATTGCTGCCAACCAAACTGATTCAATACCTGGCCTCTCTGTAATTCCCTAAAGCGGAATCTTAAACGTGGTGCTGTTTAATGAGAAAATTTTGCTTCTTTTCTTTAATAAGAAAACGACGGAGACGTTTGGTGTTCACCCTATATTAGGGTAGAGAACAGAAAAAGGATATTGTACTATGGTACACCTTATTTTAGGGAACTTTGTGCCAACAAATTGAAATTTTTGCACGAATGAGTCTGCAGTGGTTGATGATATTTATGTATAGATAAATGTACTAAAATATTAATCTAATCCTCTTCCTCTTTTTGTTGTGCATATTAAGAATCCGTTACGCACATTTCTGTTACAAATTAATTTAGTAGATGTAACTTCACAATGTTAAGGTGAAAATATACATATGATAGTATACAAACAATAAATTGTTTATCTTGCAATTTTTATAATGATTTGAAATTGAAAAGTGGTTGAATTCGATGTAACATTCAATATTTATTTCATTACAACAACTTATAATAAGTGATGTGTTTGATATTATTTGGCATTAGAAAAGGCGGTAATTGCTTTATAGGTGCTGTGGGTAATTTCACTATAATGTGTTGGCAACACTGAAGGCATGACAGCCGATTGTCGACTGTTTGTGATCACCTGCATCAGCCGCAAGTCAGTATAATAGCTCCAGGGTTGCCAAAGCGTGGGTAATTACCCACTTGGTGGGTAATTCTAAGGGCCGTGGGTAAAATGGTGGGTAATTGCTGAAAGTGGGTAATTTTACCCTAACGACCTGATCAAGTTTTATTTAAAAAACTTTTGTTTTATTTGGCTTTTTTGGGTCCTGCCAACGATCTGAACATTTATTTTTATTTTGGTGATATACCCCTACTACAATAAACTACAAGTTAATATTGTTGGACGTTCGGTTGTATTTTTTATAGCTATGTTTAATGCTATCTTTTAAGGCAGTCCGACACTTCTCGTAAACAGGCCTAAACATTCTGAGTTCAGCAGAATGCTCGGGCGTGTTCGCTAAAAGTTTGGGACCGACTTTACTCTATGGACATGAAACTTCGTTTCGGTTGAATTTGCCCATTGCTAAAATTTCCATAGTAATCCCTAGGCCTACTAATATTTAATTGATTTCTAAATTGATACTCAGCCTTAAAAATTAATTAATAATAACACTTTAGTTTTAGTTTGCTTGACCTAAATTAATTGTTGTTGATAATATTATTATTATTAGTTTAATAATTGTGCAAATTTCAATATAAAAGTGCTAAATTTCCGTATTTGTAGTTAAACCAAGTGGTAATTTTTGGTAATGGTGTGTAATTTTTTCATGGACGGTGGGTAATGGTGGGTAATTTGTTCTGGGGTAGTGGGTAAAAGACCCAAACCGGATTGGCAACACTGAATAGCTCCCATTTACAGCAATGTTTTGTTAATAGAATTGACGGGCGACAGTCGCGTAGTATAATAGGGACCTAAAGGTTATGATGTACATTCACGTAACAGCCTTCCTTGAAATTCCTTGCAATCGAACGAGTTAACAAAGGGAATCAAACCAATGATTGATTATGATTTGTAAATTTAATAAAATTTTAGTTATTAATGAGTGGCGGTCAGTATGTTTGCTGCAGTTTTTTTCCAGACAAGACGTCTATTGAATATCAAGGGAGTAAAGTGCAACAACTTTCTCCCTGAGGGAAATTGATGGCGCCCGAAGCCGTAGGCCCTAATACCATAACAATAAATATATACACAATGTATAAACAAACTGTTGTATTGACATGAAACACACAATTGTAACATACGAAAGTTGATTATAGGTTAATCATTAAACACACAATTATAACTAACAAAAACAAAAGTTGAATATAGAGTGAAAACTTTTGGATATAATAGAGTGAAAATACAGTTTTACCCTCAAAAAATTGTTACAAGAGGTTTTGTGCTGGTCGACATACTAAAATTTTACCTAAGTTTGACCACCGGAAGTGCCTGATTTTCAAGATGGCGTCCAATATGGCGTCAAATTCCTAACTTCGTTAATGTTCCTCCTAGAAAGATGATCTTGGTGCCTACTTATATTATTTTACCCATCCAAAACTCTAATAGTACATTAAAAATACAAAACATGTTATATTTATACCAAATATTGATAAATATTACAATATTTACAAATATTCATTGTCACAATATCCTTCTCCAACAGATTCATTAATATAATTCTTACAATTTTATGTTTGGCATGGTCCACAGGCATGGTATGGCGTGGTAGACCATATCTAGTGCAACTACACCGCTTTTTTTGGCAGGCGGTTGTGCAGTTGCAAGTGGAGGACGTGAAAAAGACTTTCTAGTGCAACAGGTTTATTGGTCATGACTGGTACATATTGATTGTCCACTAGCTTCCACCCCCATTCGACCGCTTTCATACCAGTGTCCCTTCCAGCCCAAATCATAATTTGATAATACACTTGACGAGGACTCTGTAGGAGGAAGACGCTCTGGACTGACAAACGAAGTGGCAGATACTAGCTTCTTACTCAAGAGTTTGCAGCGCAAGGAAGCAAGTGTTTCTGCCTCCAAATAAAACTGCCATTGCTTTGCCTCCAATCCTCTCTACATTTTCCTTATCTTGATTTGGTGTCAGAAAAACATCAGAAAATTCTTTAATTGTGTTCTCTCCACTAACGAGTTTCTGTAATGCAGACTTCTTTCCTACCCCAAACAAGCGTGAAGTTGAATCGCATCCGGTGAAGGCATGGATGAACAGCAGTTGTGTAATATCCTTTGATATTAATAAATACCATAATACTTGAGAAATTATAAAAGTCTTTGATATCATCACAATTCTTTATTGCACATTATAACTAATTTAAAAAGTAAACATGAAAGGAATAAAATCAATAACATGACAAATCATATGGTATTTTATAAAATTTAACATAAATGATCTATATACACAATTTAAAGATACAACAGTTCTCCCACACTTAGTTGAAACTAGCTTCGGTCAGTACATTATATACTCATTGAAACGGACTGATCGTCTTCGATTCCGCAACGACCTTCGGGATTCTAAGGCCATCTCTGGTTCAGGCAATTCTACATGTGGTTCTGGTTCAAGCTCTTCAGGCTGTTCATTAATTGTAGGAATCGTAGGAACATCATAACATTTGGTAAGACCGTTTTTCTTTTCAGGTTTTGGAACTAGTGTTGACCGGAGTTAGTTTACGTGACGTTTTAAAAATCTTCCTGAATCCAGCACAACTTCATAATGCCGTGAACCCAACTTTTTCTGGATTTGTCCAAACTCCCAAACATTTTGGTTGTTAACAAATAATCGAGCTTGAATCCTCTCCCCCACATGACATGAACGGCACGGTTCAGTAGTAACAAGTGATGTATCGGGTTTGTATGGAAAAATGGCGTTCAGGCGTATCCGGATTTGACGGTTTGAATATAGTTCTGAAGGAGATTTTCCGCAGACAAGAGGCGTTGCTCTGTACGGAAAAAGAATACCCTGAACTTTATCTTTGATAGGCATTGAGTCAAATTGAGTCGCCAGCTGCTGATTTCAACTTGTTTTTCAGTGTTTGAACCATTGACTTTAAATACTGAAGTAGACTTCTCATTGTCATTGTAAAATGTGTCCCTAGTTTTGTGTATGCCAGGATTGAAAGAGGTCGTATAGTTTACACCAATCACCAACAGAGTATACTGCTGTAAACTATTACTTATCCTCTCAAGGAGGGGATAATACAACAGTTGGTGTGTCAGGAAGCAATCATAAGTTGATTATCTCTTGCTTTCTGGGGTGGAGATATTTTAAAAGTTAACGTAAATAACTAAAATAAAAAGTTGACAGCAGCACAATCTGTCGGTGACCCAATCAAACTACTTCAATTTTAAATTCTAGCATACATAAAAGTGGGGCAGCTGGGCCATATGGATGGGATGTCTCCTTCAGTATTTATAGTCAATGGTTTGAACATTCCGTTCTGCAAGACCGTTGGAAGCTCGATGGCCTGGAGCTGTACATTTTTGAAGAATACCATTAGCTTTGCAGTAGGATCTGAATTCATCACTTTGAAAAATCGATGCGTTATCTGACACAATTATCTGAGGTTACCCATGGGTAGAACAAATATTTTCCAAAGTTGATATGGTTGACATAGACTAACTACAGTATAGACATTGCACCTTATGGGCCTTTGCGTAGCACTTTTAATCTGGCTCCCGACGTAGTTCAGGGTAGCCCTGGTATGGTGGCGTTAGCATCGATGATGGTAGATGGTAACGTAGTTCACGAAGAGAGACGGAAATAAACGAGCGGTTCCGAAGGCCGCACCGCCACGAAGAGAGACGGAGACAAACGAGTGATTCCGAAGTATTGATGCACGATTACGAGAGGATTCGGTTGTTGAATGGTTGCGTTTCGAATGTTTCCGATGACGCAATCGAATGGATTTTGATTTTGATTTCAAAAATTTACTAGCGTTTATTGACTTCCCAATCTATATAATTGTTATTTACTTATTATTAAGTATTATAAACATGATGCAATTCAATTATGATCAGTGAATGCATACTAAATATTTGGTAACATTTCGAATGGCTACAACAATCGAAATGTTTCGAATGGTGCATCTCGCAATCGCTCTTTTGGGGTTGGGTGGAGGCCGCTGAGATCAAAGGCAAGGCGCAGCAAATGCCCTACTAGATACAGGCCGTACAGCTCCTCCACCAGTTTTGGCGCCACGTCATATCTTTGGGAGGGCTCGAGGCGCGGCCGGCGCGGGAAACTGCGGCCGCGACATCGGGCTGCGACTGTCTTTGAACTGCCACTAAACAATTTTGGTTGTACCTTATCCTTGATGTATGTCAGAACTTACTCTAATAAAGTCCGATATAGTTTAATAAAATATATATATATATATATTTTAATATATAGTTTATAATAAAATTTTTATTTATATAGTTTAATAATATATATATATATATATATATATATATATATATATATATTATTAAACTATATCGGACTAGTTTAATTAGAGTATTGTCTGTACATTGCTTGGAATTATAACATTTTTGCATATTTTCACGTTTTACACCCTAAAGAAGCCAAAACAAGTCTTATCTAAATTTCTGTCTGTCTATCTGTCTGTCTGTCTATCTGTCTGTCTTTGGTAACGCTCAAGGACGGGTTTTTGTTCGCTTTTCACGGGAAAACGGGTGCACTGACATGAATGAAACTTTGTTTCATTGATCTATATATGCGTGAGAAGGTTTTAGGCTACTTTAAACTGCCATACGCCTTTTGGAAAAAGAATGGCGGCCGCTCAAAAACGTGATTTCGTGCGATTAAGGTCACGTTTTGTTCGCTTTTCACAGGGAAACGGCTGCACTGATTTCGATGAAACATTTTTTCTATGTTCTATATGTACGTTAGAAGTTTTTAGGTTTAATTGATATTTTGGAAATCACCTTAGAACTCTGTCCCACGGGGTTTTAAAGATCCTATGTTCTTCTTATGGGCAAAGCATTTATTTATATTGAACCAGATGATGACTTAAGAATAGTTATTCTATAAACAGATGCTGTGTAGTTCTTATTTAAAACTTTGAGAGAAATTGGTAATAAATTACATAAGTAGACAGAGAGGATATCTATATAAAAAAAATAAAGTTTTGTCTGTACATTGCTTGGAATTATGACATTTTTGCATATTTTCGCGTTTTACACCCAATGGGAGCCAAAACAAGTCTTTTCTCAATTTCTATCCGTCTGTCTGTCCTTCGGTAACGCTCAAGGACGTGTTTTGTTCGTATTTCACGGGAAAGCAGTTGCACTGATTTTGATGAATCTTTGTCTAATACTTTGCCCTATGTTGTAGAAGTGATTATGACTTAATCCAACCTGTCACTATAATATTTCACTAGTTTAAACCCTGTTACAAAAATCAACGACAACTAGCATAACATACCGTTACCATATATCGACAACGATTAAATATTTTTGTCCTGATAATCGCCGGCGTTGCTTATAAACTGAGGAACATTTGTTTCATTTTAGCTGTGTAACTATACAAACCACAAATAACAAATAGGTTCACTGAAGACTCGTTGCAGGAAAAGGAAAACAACCTTTTCGTTATGGTAGGTGACTATATACGGTTAATAATAGGCTGATAGACAATACAAAATTGTACTACATGAAAAACTAATCCAAACCCCTTGTGCAATAACTGAATGTGAAATATTTGCAAAACAATTTTGTAAATTTTGTAGGCGAAAAAGTGCTCACCTCTCGATTTCCCCCCCTTCCCACGCTTCGCAAGGAGTACCCGGTGCGGCCGTCATCAGCTGATGTGCTACGTCTCCCGCCCCTGTACAACAACCTGGCGCCGGCGGTGGTGCCACGTCGCCGTGACATGCACGCGCATTGCTTTTCGTTCGCTTGCTTTACTGATATTGAACTTAAGTGTGTACAACATTTCAGCAAAATAAAAATGTTTGAAAATATGTAAACTATAATGATAACCGATCACAAAAACTTGTTAATACTTCTGCATACAATTCATATGAGTTAAGTTTAATAAAAAAGTAACTGCAATTTAAAATTACACATTAATACAGACTATAAATAACGTGTTGTAATGGCAATAAAGTTAATTTGAATTTAAATATTTCTTTAACGTATTCCACCAATACGATAATTTCCAAATTTGTATTGAAACTTATGAAAACAATACAACTAAATATAATATTTATTGGTGTTTTTTTTTATTAGTCCTACCATAGATTAAACATACTCACCCCACAGCTTCAACATTACCCTATGGGACTACATATTTTCAATTTATCTACTGCTTATAAATATTATAATAAATAAGCTTATATTATAATTAACTACTAAATAAAGTCTCAACAAAAACAGTATAAAAAACTATGGGGTATGAATAATGCGATAGTAATTACAGACAAGTAAATACTTAAATCACAAATTTTGATAATTTCCACCAATTTATTGATTGGAAGTGTATTTCCACATAAAAAATCAAAATCAGTTAAACACATATATTTATTCCAATTTTTATTCAAATCTGAAAACTTTGATTTTTTGGCTGTTCTGATGCTCCTGGTTCTATTTACCTGCAATGCTGGGAATACAATTTTGTGCATTATAAGGTTAGGAGAAAGTCCAGTCAGGCTTTAAAGTAGAGTGAGGTTGTTGGGGATGATAAAAGTACACCAACAAATGAATAACATGCTTTTCTAATGTAAAACCCCCATAAGACAGCGTACTGTGTTTGTTCGATACTGTGAATTATAGGATGATTGAAAATAAATTAAATACAAAAATATGTATGTTATACATAATCATGTATGTTTTGCTGAGAATGGTCACAGAATGTTGTAAATGGATATTTTATGAGAATAGTCTGTGGACTTTTATAATCTTATAAAGTTTGTTCAGCATTAACTATTATGTTGTTGGCACAAACAACCTGGAATAAACTTACAACATTCAAATATGGTTGAGGAATGGTCCATAAATGGTTTATAACACCATTTAGGGTGATTAAAGGTGAGACTTGTTTCAAATATCCCAAATACAAGACAAAGTACGGTACTCACACTATCGTTATAGATTAAACATAATCGTGAACTAAGAATGTAACAGCTATATTAAATCAATTATTTGATGTAACACTTCATTATGTGGCAAAGTACAATAGACTTTTTAAAAAAGGACCTGGCCAAACATTGTCATACAAACTGACTGTGCTTTTTCAACCAAAGTTAATTTTTTTGGTATTGAACCAACTAATTTGTTTTGTTGGTTATGTTGTAAAATTTCATTCTCAACATATAACTGGTGATTTATTCTTAAATTTGTTGTGCAAAATTAACAAGCTGACTTTTTACAATTAGTTTACTAAAACTCCTTTAAAATCGTTAAAAAATAAAAACTGTATTTCTCATATAATTTATAAAAACCTTTATGCAAAATATGTATGCATTAAGAATACTGGATAAAAAATAAATCCAATTAAAAATTAAAACGTTTTATTGACAAATATAAACTGTAACAAATCTTTAATCTATAATATCAGTCTTAACCCTCTTTCAAAATTATCTCCCATTAACTACATTTCTTCCTCGCCACTGATGTGTTCAGCATAGATTGTTCTGTAACAAAAATATGTGTGGTATAGTAAATTAATAAAAAATAAACAATCACAGTGTTTTAACAATGGGTTTGCCCACACATTACTTATTCTCCATAAGAATGACATGGGGGCTGAGAACGTAGGTTTACTGCTAGAGGAACCATCAGTAAAAAATTGTATTTTGTTGACAAATATCAATAGACCACAACGAGAAATAACATTCCTTTTGGGGGGTTTTTTACCCCAAAAATGGGTTTTTGAACTTTTTACATATAATTTTTGAAATAGTCAAATTTTAGTTTTCACCATTGGATTCAGCTTAAAAAAACACACAATTTGGTATTTTGATCATTCCTCTACGTCAATTGGTTACCGAGATATTGAAAGTGCTAAACACAGTACGTTGTCTAAAATTATTCTTATGGAGGAAAAGAAAATTGTTATATCTCGCTTATTTATGAACGTATACTGACGAAACTTGGTATACAGCTTCATCTCGTTGTGGTCTATTGATATTTGCTAAAAAAATTTTTTTGCAAAGGCTCCCTTAGCAGCAAACCTACGTACTCAGCCCATTTATATGGAGAATAATTAAATGCTCTGCCTCCCTTAACTATGAACATAAATGAATACAAACTGGTATACGACTTTACCTAGTTGAGTTATATTGATATTAGCATAAAAACCCATTTTTATGGAGAATAATTAAAATTTGATATATCACTTATTTGTGAATATATTTTTATGAAACATTTTTATGAACATTTTACTTATTCTCCATAAGAATAACATGGGGGCTGTGTATGCAGGTTTGCTGCTATGGGAATAATCAACAAAAAATCAATTTTTTGTGCAAATATCAATATACCAGTACTACGTGAAGCCACATACCAAGTTTCATCAACATACATTCATAAATAATCGAGATATCAAATTTTATTTATTCTCCATAAGTATAACATTGGACAACGTACTGTGTTTATCACTTTGAATATCTCAGCAACGGTTGGGCGTAGAATCATAATTTAAACACCAAAATGATTGTTTTGTGGAACTGAACAGATTGGTAAAAGCAAATGTGAAGTTTACATTAAAATAAACGGAGGAAAAGCCAAAAACCTTTTTCCCATAAGATTTACATGGGCGATTTTATGAGCAGGTTTTTTTGGATTTTCTCTGCAACCACTTAACCTAGGTTGATAGCTCAAAATACTATATTATTTGTTTTTTAAGCTCTATAACATGGTCAAAACCAAAATTAAGTTGTTCAAAAATTTTAGGGTGAAAAATGCAAAAAACTGATTTTTGAAAAATTTAAAACCCCCATAAACCCCCTTTCCCATGGTCCGATTTTTCTGGTTTTCGAACTTAAAGTCATGAATGTCATTTTACACATTTGAGCCAAATTCCATCAAAATCGGACGTTTTTTACTCAAGTTATCGCATTCACGGACACACACATATATATACATATGTGGGTTGATCAATTGTATCTCTCATCGCGATTAGGATAGTTAATTCAGTCTCATTTGAGAGGTTCAATTGATACGCATCATTCCAATCTCTATTTGGCATGTATCCGCTATTTCAATCTCATCGGCCATGACTCAATTTTTAGGTTAGGAAAAGTAGAAAAATCGCATCCGTCATTTCAACCTCGGTGTATATACATCTAACCTCAAAATTTTATAGGTTATGTTTTTGTATATAGACCTAACCTCAAAGTTTTATAGGTTATGTTTTTGTATATACACCAAAAACCCAAAACGTCAATTCAAACTCTCGGGGTTTAGAGGTATTTGGTTTACATAACGGTTTTACTATTTTCTACATTTATTGGTCTATGACTTACATAACAGTTTTTTCACAGATAATATGTTAGTTATATGTTTCTTATTTCCCTATAATATATGGTTTAATAAAAGACGAATATTAATTTATTATCAAAACGTTTAAAAACTCACAAAATAAAAATATTTATTTAATTTTTCCTATTAATTGTGGATTTAGCTGGGATATGCCGAGTATTCGGGCGGTGCGGGCGTAGGAGTTTTTGGATTATCAAACCAACCGCTTATTGATAACATTCTCAGTAGGAGTTTTTTGACTATCGAATCAACCGCGTTATTTATTACATTCCCAGAAGCTTTGTACAGTCACGCAAAATGTGGCAAAACACGGTTTGTATGTTAGTTCCTCATTTAAAGTTTACGTGATATGAAACGGAACGACCAGAACCACCGAATCATCGGCGTACAGTCGCAACTGGGTGGAAAGTCGCTTACGGCGTTCGAATAGCCGACCAACTATTTTGCACACGGCACCGCCCCACCACCTATATAAGCAGCCTTGCTGCCAGCAAGTGACACACTTCTCCTAGTCACTGCGAGTTGTTCAGACCATTTGCCCTGCGCCGTGACAGTTCAGTCTCCGGTCTCAGTCTCCAGTCGCTGTGGGTCTATATAATGGTAAGTAAGTAATACAATAAATTTAATTATAATACCATTTTTCCTACAGTTAATTGCTATTTAAAACTCTAATTTGGTACTTTTAAAAATTACACATCAAATTTATAAACAGTTTAAATATTATTCAATCGAATAAAACAATTTGTTAATAAATATTATTTTAATTTATTTTTGAAATATTTAAAGAAATTTCATTGTTAATTCATTGGTGCATCCCAGTGTAATATGGTTATATTCGATGTCATCAGAATGTGAGCTAGAAAGAAAAGTCAAATTTTGATTGTGTTTTTTCATAAACAGAATAGTATTATAAATACACGGCAATATGAGAATCTGTAATGATTTAAAACTGGGCTTGGTTGATGATAAAAAGTCACATTGTTGATTTTCCTAATAATCTTTTTTAAACTAAATAATATTCTACAGTTAACTGAATTAATCCAGAAAATAACATCATAAGTTAAATTTGAATATACACATGCGTAATAAACTGTTACAAGTCTGTTTGTGTTTACTAATTTAGAGAGAATACAAATCATATAGTATACTCTGTATAATTTAGTGGCAACTGATGAAATTTGATCTTTCCAAGTCAACTTGTTATCAATAATTATGCCAAGAAATTGGGTATGTTCAATTAAGTTAAGTGATGAATCCAAAAATATGACGCTAGTACAAAATATTGGAGATTTTAGACAAGAAATTTTACATCAAATATAATATGAAATAAATAAAGTAAAAAAATAAATAGTCATCGTCGGGACTGACAATATGCAGGAACTAAATATATGATAATTAATTTCAGTAAACACAAAGTACGTGACAAAGTTTTATTAAAAAACACTTTAATATCAAATACAGCTTATGGTGAAACAGCAACCCTTTTTAACATATAAGAAGGGCCTTATGAAATTAAAGAAAAATCGGTTTAAACACTTACAAACTATTTTGCCCATTTCGGGTCATTTTAATGGGCCATAACACATAAGTTTATTGAAAAGGTACCATGAGCCCACACCATACAATAAATAATTATTACCTTTACTTAACAATTCCTAATCACATGTGTTTCTTCCAGATGTCTAAACGTTAGGTACCATGAGCCCACACCATACAATAAATAATTATTACCTTTACTTAACAATTCCTAATCACATATGTTTCTTCCAGATGTCTAAACGTTGGGGTGAGAAACATTACAAGAGAAGAGTGAACCCGCGGATGGATGATTTTAACAAGAGAGAACTTGCTGAAATGGTCCACGAAAGCAAAACACTGGAAGATGAATGGAGAGTTAACTACTTCAAAAAACCAAGAATCTACCATAAAGAAAAGGAAAGAGCATGCAGGGAAAGAAGAAAAATGAAGGAAGATATAGAAAGGTGCGTGAGATGGAGGATAGATTGGGAAGAATATGAAGAGATCATGAAGAATGAAGACTTAATAGACCCAAAGAAGGAGGTTCACCTCCTGGAAGAAGAGTTACAGAAATCAAAAGAAGCGAAGAAAAAAATAGAAGAAGACATTTTGGGAAATAAAGCGGATGAAAAGAAAAAAATAGAAGAGAAGAGGATAAAGAAGGAGAAAAATAAGAAGATTGAAGACGAGGATTTAAAGGAGATCTTCGATGAGATGATAATTGACGTAGAATGTGTAAATTGGCTAAAGCCTGAGCTAAATAAGTATAAGTTAATTCAAATTGATTTTTATTGATTTTGAGTTTTTTTCAGTTTTTAATTGATTTTTTTAGTTTTTTATTTATTTTTTATTTTGATGATGGGTTAGACATACGAAACAACTATATGCACATCGAACAATAAAGTATAATTTTCATAAAAAAGTTTAAACTGCTCATTTTTATTCAAATTTTGGGACATTGTGATGTATTATTTTAGAAGTAGCCCGTTAAACTTTATCGTAGCTTAAATTTTAAATATTTAAGTGTTGTGTACCATGAGTATGCCTATTCTATATTGTAAACATTAACACTACAATGAATTAATTACCATAATAAGTTTACAAGTATTTGTAAAGTATACCATTATTGTTATTTTTGATAGTTATAAGTTGATTGTAAATAGTTTTAAATAGATATTTGAACACATTTCTGAAAACGATGGAATCGAGCACACAACATGACTTCGGATACGTCGCTGTATAGTTTGTCAGTAGAAGGTTATCGTTTCTACAGATCTGATGGTGAACCCTTCGACTCGTCCGTGATGACCTTCGTGCCGCCCTACAATGTCGCTACGGAAGTGGTAAAACCCAGTGCCGAAACGATAAAGTGCGAGGATATTGAAAGCTATATGAACAATTACTATCACGCATGCGTCGCCGAAAATACGGGATCGTTTACATTGGCACGGAGATGCGAACCATCTTGGAGTGGTCTATCTGACCAACAGAAAAACGTTATCGAAAAGGTCGAAGAGGAAGTAAGGGATTATAGGCGGTACGGGATTTAAATTTAGTATTTAAATTTAGGATTTAAATAGAGTAGTAAAATAAATCAAATGGACATTGAGCTATAAATAACAAAATCAAATGGACAATGAGCTATAAATAACAACCGAAGTATATGAATTATTAACATAAATCAAAACAATGAAAATGAAAAACTAAAAAAAATTAACATTGGGCTTATGGAGTTTCAAATCAAAACAAAATAATTGTAACAGCTGTTCATAATCAACCAGGGAACTGTCAAAGTAATACTCATGTTGTATATGAATTATTAACATGTGGTTTCCTGACAGCAGATATTAAAAGATTTGAGCGAATATTACATAAATAGAGTAGTAAAATAAATCAAATGGACATTGAGCTATAAATAACAAAATCAAATGGACAATGAGCTATAAATAACAACCGAAGTATATGAATTATTAACATAATTCAAAACAATGAAAATGAAAAACTAAAAAAAATTAACATTGGGCTTATGGAGTTTCAAATCAAAACAAAATAATTGTAACAGCTGTTCATAATCAACCAGGGAACTGTCAAAGTAATACTCATGTTGTATATGAATTATTAACATGTGGTTTCCTGACAGCAGATATTAAAAGATTTGAGCGAATATTACATAAATAGAGTAGTAAAATAAATCAAATGGACATTGAGCTATAAATAACAAAATAAAATGGACAATGAGCTATAAATAACAACCGAAGTATATGAATTATTAACATAATTCAAAACAATGAAAATGAAAAACTAAAAAAATTAACATTGGGCTTATGGAGTCCAATAACGTGAGATCAATTATGACATTTTATTATTTATATATCTAGGGGTTATATATGTGTCTAACATTAATTGAGAAGTTCCCTACAAAAACGACATGAATCCAAAAGTATATATTGAAAGTGTAAATAAAGCTGGGTTTTATATTATTGATTTTTAAAGCAACTGAATGATTTTTGATTAAACTTACAATTTACATAAACTATTATTCATAGTATAAAGATTTTTAGATGTCGTTTTTGTAGCTAATTCCTCAATTAATTTTAGACTGTTTCTTTTTTTCCCCGCCGCCACATCGCTGGGATGAATTTCTCCCCAGTTAATTTTAATTTTTCTTTTAATTTTCTCTTTCTTTCGGTTTTACTAATTCGCGGCCTTTTACGAGATTTTTTTTATTTGACCGCTTTCGGGTTTTTTGAAAAGATATTGTTTCCAATCTGACAAAACTGTTGAACACTTTCGTGTCGTAGTTTGTGGCGGAGGGGGGATAAAAGTGCCGGGCCGAAGGATTAGGTGGAGTATAATCCTCTAGGGAGCCAATAACCTGAAAACAAATTGAGATCAATTATAACATTTTATTATTATTTATATATCTGTATTCAATATTTTTTATCAGCAATGAGATCTCTTTGCAACCAGGGCAAATGGGTATATCTTATCCAAGCTAATTCACTGTGATATTCTAAAAGTAAATTTCTTATATCTGTTCTAATGATAGTGTTTGTGTGTGTGCAAATTATTACTGTACACGTTCTTTTCCAACGGAACTTCAAACTCAGTACACTGTTTTAAGTTATTTTAGGATTCTGTAATCAATGATTCTTCAAACAACCATTTCTTACATGCAAAGTAAAATCATACATGTTAAGTAAGATCTCCTTTTCTGTGGCGGGTATTGCGAGCTACTGGACCTGTACGGTAAGGTCGAAATTAGCGTATCTCACGCGTTAGATATATTGGGACGTCGGGATTAAGAGAATAAGTATTAAAGTTCACAGTCGCTTGTTTTATTTTTATCCCATGAGTTAATTTTTGTTTGAGAAGTACAAAAGAAATATATTTCTCAGTGATAGGACGCGGTCCGTATCATGAAAGCCGAACTACCCGACCCGTCAATCCCCAGTGTGGGTATACAACTGCCGTTGGTTTGATTAACTTGATGAAAGCCACCGATAATTCCTTTGAAACACGCTTGTATGACAAAACCCGGTTTGGGGCGATTTGACGCAGTAGGCAAAGACGACTCGCACCGTCTTCGGATCAGCTAATTATTTAGCCCATTTCCAGATGTTTTTTAGCGGCGGCAACTAGCGCACCGGCCCCGGCTACGGCTGGGGACATATGACACGCGTCTCGCGACTCTACACTTCGTGCAAAGGTCACGCGGTCAATTCGCTCTCACGCCTTTTGTCAAATAACTATGGTTTATTATATTTACCTGATCGTTGATTATTGGATCGTCTCCCAGCTCCCTAGAGTAATCAAACCCCAGGGGACCCCCAATATCGCCAAACAGACTCATGATGTCGGGCATCGAATCTGTGTTCTGCAAAAGATAACACGCGATAAATTAATTATTGATAAGGCAAACATGAGACTAAGGTAAATTAAAAACAAGTATAAAGATCAATTGGTTGTAGACCTGCGATTTGACGCAGTAGGCAAAGACGACTCGCACCGTCTTCGGATCAGCTAATTATTTAGCCCATTTCCAGATGTTTTTTAGCGGCGGCAACTAGCGCACCCGCCCCGGCTACGGCTGGGGATATATGACACGCGTCTCGCGACTCAACACTTCGTGCAAAGGTCACGCGGTCAATTCGCTCTCACGCCTTTTGTCAAATAACTATGGTTTATTATATTTACCTGATTGTTGATTATTGGATCGTCTCCCAGCTCCCTAGAATAATCAACCCCCAGGGGACCCCCAACGTCACCCAACGGACTCATGATGTTGGGCATCGAATCTGTGTTCTGCAAAAGATAACACGCGATAAATTAATTATTGATAAGGCAAACATGAGACTAAGGTAAATTAAAAACAAGTATAAAGATCAATTGGTTGTAGACCTGCGATTTGACGCAGTAGGCAAAGACGACTCGCACCGTCTTCGGATCAGCTAATTATTTAGCCCATTTCCAGATGTTTTTTAGCGGCGGCAACTAGCGCACCGGCTCCGGCTACGGCTGGGGACATATGACACGCGTCTCGCGACTCAACACTTCGTGCAAAGGTCACGCGGTCAATTCGCTCTCACGCCTTTTGTCAAATAACTATGGTTTATTATATTTACCTGATTGTTGATTATTGGATCGTCTCCCAGCTCCCTAGAATAATCAACCCCCAGGGGACCCCCAACGTCACCCAACGGACTCATGATGTTGGGCATCGAATCTGTGTTCTGCAAAAGATAACACGCGATAAATTAATTATTGATAAGGCAAACATGAGACTAAGGTAAATTAAAAATACCCCCGTAGCAGCAAACCTGCGTACTCAGCGAATTTCCAATGCATATATATGTATCTTAATACCACATAAAGCCACATACCAAGTTTCATCAATATACATTCATAAATAAACGATTTATGACATTTTAATTATTCTCCATAAGAATAACATGGCGGCTGAGTATGCAGGTTTGCTGAAGCAAGAAACACAAAAAATGGGGTTTTATACAAATATCAATATAACTCATGTAGGTAAAGCCACATACCAAATTTCATTAATTTATTTTCATAATGAAGGCAGATAACACGTTACTTATTCTCCATAAGAATAACATGGGGCTGAGTACGCAGGTTTGCTGCTACGGGAGCCTTGGGTAAAAAATTGATTTTTTGAGCAAATATCAATGGTCCACAACCAGATGAAGCCGTATACCAAGTTTCGTCAGTATACGTTCATAAATAAGCGAGATATAAAATTTTTATTTTCCTCCATAAGAATAACATTAGACAACGTACTGTGTTTAGCACTTTCAATATCTTGGTAACCAATTGACGTAGAGAAATGATCAAAATACCAAATTGTGTGTTTTTTTAAGCTGAATCCAATGGGAAAAACTAAAATATGATTATTTCCAAAATTATATACAAAAAATTCGAAAAACCCATTTTTGGGGTACAAAACCCCCCCAAAATACCCCTTCGGATAGAGCGATCTGGCTGGTTTTCGAACTTAAAGTCATAAATGTTGCTTTACACGTTTATACCAAATTTCATCGAAATCGGATAATTTTTACGAGAGTTATCGTGCTCACGGACACACATATATATATATATATATATATATATACAGTATCGAACGAATGGTGTTTTTGGGGTCTGGGGACCTCAAAACGAAAAGTTATCATGGTCCCGGGCCTAGGTCTTACCATGCCGACTACGGTAATAGCTTCTTCCCTATAGGGGAAATTCGCTAACAAGTATAAAGATCAATTGGTTGTAGACCTGCGATTTGACGCAGTAGGCAAAGACGACTCGCACCGTCTTCGGATCAGCTAATTATTTAGCCCATTTCCAGATGTTTTTTAGCGGCGGCAACTAGCGCACCGGCCCCGGCTACGGCTGGGGACATATGACACGCGTCTCGCGACTCAACACTTCGTGCAAAGGTCACGCGGTCAATTCGCTCTCACGCCTTTTGTCAAATAACTATGGTTTATTATATTTACCTGATTGTTGATTATTGGATCGTCTCCCAGCTCCCTAGAATAATCAACCCCCAGGGGACCCCCAACGTCACCCAACGGACATGATGTTGGGCATCGAATCTGTGTTCTGCAAAAGATAACACGCGATAAATTAATTATTGATAAGGCAAACATGAGACTAAGGTAAATTAAAAACAAGTATAAAGATCAATTGGTTGTAGACCTGCAATCAATATTCTTAGTGAGCGGAATATTTTGGTCCATCACTACTTAACTAATTATTGTCAATTTATATCAGCAGAGTACGAACTATAATTTATATGACATCATAATTCACTCTTGTAATACTACGCTTGTAAAATATCAATTAAGTTGTTTCGTATAAATATGTGGTTGTAACTTTCGATTGCAATTGGGGTATTTAGTTTTAAAGTAAAATAAAATCCCGTAATCTAAATAAGTACAATTATATACTCTTTCTTATATGAACAATGTTTGCATAGTTGTTTGGTTGGTTGCAAAATTATCTCGAAAACGACTCCGGGCTTATGGGGTTAAAAATCAAAATAAAAGAATTGTACCAGCTGTTCATAATCAATCGGAAAAGTGTCAAAGTAATACCCCTTGCTTATAATTGTTGACATGAAGTTTCCTAAGATCAATGACTAAAGCTATTGGATGAAGATTGTATTTATAGATTAGTCATATCGGAAATAGTTCAAAGGGGGTGAGCAAAGCTCACCCCAGATAGTTTCAATTTCATAACATCAAACTAAGCAATATTACAAAAAAATAATAGATCGAATACAACATTTTAATTAAAAATTCAAAATCCCAAAATTTGAATAGCAATGGTTTTATATTTAATAATTATCTTTAAACTCACCGTTTCTTCACCTTCAACCGTCAAATCTACGATTAATATAGGTGAAGGCTCCTTGCTAAACCCAAATATTTGGCGGAAAGGTGGCGGACTTTGAATGGGTAGTGCCGGACACTGGGAAAATACATTTTATTGATTAAATATTTGTATAAATAGCTCTCCTTTATTTCTAGATAAGGTTTAGATTTTAAGTTATAAAAATACTGTATTATTTATTACAAAACCTTTTCCAATAAAAATACTGTATTATTTATTACAAAACCTTTTCCAATCAGTTTTAAAGTAAAATAAATTTGCGCTTTTCCAATCAGCCCTAATAGCACACGTTGTTGACCCAACGATGGGGAATGGTAGGGATGGTTAGAAGTGGTTGGATAATGGTCGATTGGAAAATCCAACCATAGGAGACGTTGGGCCAACTAACCAATCGTTGGTAACTCGCGTTGGTAAATCCAACCATAGCAGACATAGGGCCATCAAAAGCTATGGTTGGCAAATCATACTACATTATTATTAATAATAATGTATATATTATAGTATACCGTATTAACATCATATATTTTATTATTATAATTATATTAATTTGCTCATAATTTAGTTCATCATATTTCATAGCAAGAATAGACACATAAATCAAAAAACCAAATTATATTGTCCCAACTTTTATTCTCTTATTACAGTGATTTTCGCAGATTAATTTATATAAAAATTAAAGGAAATATTGTCCATTGTTCTTGTCGTGTAGGTGTACGCTATTGGTAATTTTTATATCCTAGTCCTTCCATTCTCATACACAAGTCAGAGTGGCCGCGAGTGTACAGTAAATCAAAGGCCGTAGGTAAGACTCGACCAGGACACATTTTGCTATTCAAATCGTTTATAAAATTATTTACAAGTAGATTGATCATGGTCGAGGATTTAGAGGTTTTTCGAGCTGATTGTTATATATGTCGATTTTAATAACTTTAAAAGTATTATGATACACACCCATAAGTTCGGTTGTTGATTTGGTTCGGGCGGAGTCAGATGTGTTTTTTTTATAAAATGAACCATCATCATGTGTCTCCGCCAAGAGTCTCAGCTGGGCATAGCCTTATCACACAGGGCACACAAATATTTCATGATCTGAAATATATACATTGGTATTTAAAACATAAATAATAATTATATACCCCCGTCACAGCAAACCTGCATACTCAGCGAATTTCCAATGCATAATACTGTATATGTCTTAATACCACACAAAGTTGCATACCTAATTACATAAAAATATATTCATAAACAGGCGATATATACAAATTATTCTCCATAAGAATAACATAGGGGATGAGTACGTAGGTTTGCTGCAAAAAGGCTCTATATTTCGGTGGATCTGAAGACAAAATTAAGGGGAAGACAAAAGGTTGTTTAGCGTGGCCACATTTTGAGTTCCCAGCTAATGAATGACTAAAAGTAAGGCATTATAGTTAAGATATTCATCCTTTTTAAGATGGATCAATCCTCTATGTTGTTTTTTCTGTCCTGTCTCTAGACTCTAGACAGATTGTTTTATGTCAGCCAGCAATATCAGCTGAGAAAACAAATTGGGTTTCAACCCTAGTATTTGACAAATTTTCAATGGAATTTTCTAATTTGTGCATCTTTTGAAAGTAAGTATAATAATCCTTATACCTTTTAGAATATTATTAGCTATTAGAAACATAACTATACCGAATTCGTTTCTGATAAATATGTATTTTTTCAAACTTCCTCCTGCAACCATTTCGGGGTTATGTTTTGTTTACATAATTTCAAGATTTATTAAAAAATATTCTGACGACACACGAGTTATCAAAACATGTTTTTAAAACCAGAAACTATTTTAGTTTTAAAATACAAAAAGGGAATGTTTTTGTGTTTATTGCAAATATATTATTAGTGATAAGCTACAAGTAGGTAGTGTGTACTTAACCTAAGTACAAATTCTTAAGACTAGTATGTTTATACTGCAAGTATATTTTTCACTTCAAACCGATGATTTTGATCTAACAATGATGTATTGAAATATTAAATTGAACATTATTTATTTCTTATAAAGTTATCAAACGGCTTTTTATCGATACATCATAGACCAAGGCTGAAGTAGGCTTATGACATATTTTACAGTCATAAGGACAAAATCCACTCTACAACCATTTTCTTCGGACTAAAAACGTCTTACAACAATGTGTTTAGTAACATAAATAAGTTAATAATCAACTAAAAACATATAAACTTACATTTCAAGATATTCTGGCCAATTTTGTTATCATATCTATCTAGTCCACCTGATTGCATGGCGTAAGTGACCTATCTCAAGTTTAGGTTAGGTTATGTAAATAGGTGGACCTAACCTAACTTTTGTTGAAGTAGGCCAGTTTTGGCACGCGGTTAGGTTAGTTGAAAAAGTTGTTACATTCACTTAATGTATAAATTTATGTTGAAACATAAATAGACTAAAGCCATAATTATATGCTGTAACTTGTTACATGATATTTTTGGGGTTTTCGGGTTGCGACTACTAAGCGATGGATGAGAGAAAAATTATACATCATTTTAAAGGTCTAGTAAAAAGAGATATTTTGGTGAGAACAGAATCCACTTACCTTTATCCGTTTCAAAATGGCGGCTATTTTTGTACAAAATATTTAAATTTATGGAATACTCTCTGTATTTTCTAAACCTATAAATGTGTTTTTCCTATTAAATTTTCTTACTTGTAATAAACTCAGCTTTACTTTGATGTGATACTTAATGATACGATTTTTAGAACAAAATAATAATTTAAATACAACATTTTTCTTATAAGAATATAATTTTATAATTAATGTATATAGGGGAGATTCGCTAAAACGAGTTTATTCAAATATCAATATAACTCAACGGGGTTAAGCCACATACCCTATAGGGTTTAGCGAATTTTCCCTCTAGGGAAGAAGCTATTAACCTAGGTTTCGTGGTAAGAATTGGACTTAAGGTAGATTACAAATACCCCCGTCGCAGCAAACCTGCATACTCAGTGAATTTCCAATGCAAAAAATATGTCTTAATACCACATAAAGCCGCATACCAAGTTTTATAAAAATATATTCACACATAAGCGATGTTAATTATTCTCCATAAGAATAACATTGGTAATGAGTACGTAGATTTGCTGAAACAAGGAACACAAACAATTGGTTTTTATGCAAATATAAATAGAATTTAACTAGGAGAAGCCACATACGAAGTTCCATCAATATTCAATCATAAATAAGTGCTTTATAACATTCTAGTTATTCTCCATTCTTATAACATGGGGGCTGAGAAAGCAGGTTTGCTGCAACAAGGAACAAAAATGGGTTTTTATATAATTATCAATATAACTCAACCAAGTGAAGCTAGATACCAAGTTTTATTCATTTATATTCATAATTAAGGGAGTCATTACAGTTTACTTATTCTCCATAAGAATAACATTGGACAACGTACTGTGTTTATCACTTTGAATATCTCTGCAACGGTTGGGCGTAGAATCACAATTTAAACACCAAAATGATTGTTTTGTGGAAATGAACAGATTGGTAAAAGCAAATGTGAAGTTTACATTAAAATAAACTGAGGAAAAGCCAAAAACATTTTTCCCATAAGATTAACATGGGAGATTTTGAGTTTGTTTTTTGGATTTTCTCCGCAACCACTTAACCTAGGTTAATAATTCAAAATACTATATTATTTGTTTTTTTAAACTCTATAACATGGTCGAAACCAAAATTAAGTTTTTTAAAATTTGTTGGGTGAAAAATACAAAAAACTGGTTTTTGGAAAATTTAAAACCCCCATAAACCCCCCTTCCCATGGTCCGATTTTTCTGGTTTTCAAACTTAAAGTCATGAATGTCATTTTACACGTTTGAGCCAAATTTCATCAAAATCGGACGTTTTTTACTCAAGTTATCGTGTTAACGGACACGTATATAGATATATATAAATTTGAACGAATAGTGTTTTTGGCATCTGGGGACCTCAAAACAAAAAGTTATCATAGTCTCGGGCTTAAGCCTTACCACGAAACCCACGGTAATAGCTTCTTCCCTATAGGGGAAATTCGCTAAAACACCATTCGTTCAAATTTATATGTATATTTGTCCATGAATGCGATAACTTGAGTAAAAACGTCCAATTTCGATTAAATTTAGCTCAAGTGTGTAAAGTGATATTTTTGACTTTAAGTTCGAAAACCAGAAAAATCGGTCAATGGGAAGGGGTTTTTAATTTTCCAAAAATCAGTTTTTTGCATTTTTACCCAAATATTTTTGAAACACTTAATTTTAATTGGACCATGTTATACAGCTTAAAAAAATAAACAATATAGTACTTATTTTAAATTATTAACCTAGGTTAAGTGGTTGCGAAGAAAATCCAAAACACCCGCTCATAAAATCTCCCATGTTAATCTTATAGGAAAGAGAGTTAATTTTATTGTAAACTTCACAATTGCTTTTATAAATCAGTTTAGCTCGTCAAAACGATCGTTTTGGTGTTTAAATTGTGATTCTACGCCGAACCGTTGCTGAGATATTCAATGTGCTAAACACAGTACGTTGTCCAATGTTATTCTTATGGAGTGAGACAACTCATAAACATTCAACAATAATCACTCATTCATTTCACACAATATGATATAGCATAAATAGAATAATTAAAGTTTCAAGCATATAGGCCTATTAAATATTTTGTCACATTTTTTTTCTTTTAATTAAATGTTATTATTTTGCTTATTTTAGTTATTTATTTCACTATCACCCCTCAGAAAATTTAAATTTTAAATAATTATTCATTATTTTGTGATGTAATAAAATATTTAAAGTCATATTTCATAATTTAAGCCTACATGTACAAAATTACCTCATAATTAACTTAATATAATATAACTAAATTCAAAATTGATCTCAAACTTTCCCCCAGCTGAAGTGTTTTGTGACTAATGTATTTTGGTTCCAAGATTATTGGAAAATTGTGTTTTGAAAATAATTATGTGAACCCCATAGCATCATCTGGAGTTTTCTGAAGAAAGAAGAGGTCTTCTGATCATAAAAATGGCTGGTGTTAGATGCTTTGATTGAGCATTGTCTCATTCAAATAAATTTCCCCTTTTAAAAAGTTTTTTTCTGTAACCTGCGAAACTCAGAGCAACCCTTATTTAGCCCATCAAGATTCGTGAAGAGCAGACTCTTGAGTGAAGAAATTGTCTGTGTGGTGAGATCTTTCCATTTTTTTAAACTACCTATCTGAAACCACTTACAACCTATATAGCAACTTACAATCCCTAGGACTTTAAACAACAACAAAATCAATTCCTCTTTATCAACGATTTGTTTAGTCAAAATTTAATACAAGTTCTCAACCTAAGTTAATCAAGAAGATACTTTATTTATTTGGACAAAAATAACTTCAAAAACTTAACTAGGCCCTCAGCCTAAATTTCAAGAAGAAGCTGCCATTTTGAACTTTAAATTATACACCTCAAGATCCCATAACCATAATTATAGATCAATAGTAAATTTTTATCGAATAGTTTAAATTCACATAAATTGGACTTTTTTTAAATTTCTAATGATTTTTATTCATATGAAACAAAGTTATTCTGACCTTTAAGCCTCAGCACGATCACCCCGACCCTGTATTATAAATGACTCATGTTATAAATTACCATATTTATGAAGTATAGCTGTGTATAATACTTTGGACTTTGATATCATCTAAATTGAAAATTACATTCTTATAATTTTATTTTCTCTCCCCAACATTGTACATCTATTGTAACCCTTATTCATTTAACCATAATTTGTCTGCAATCTATAAATGTAAAATAATGAATAAATGTCCACCATTACTTTGTTAATTGTATTTATGAGTTTTCATTTTAATTTAGATAAAACAGCTGTTAGGCCTAAATAGTAAACCTGTGAATTTAGTCATCTAATCAAGGATTAAGTTACGAATAGTTGAAAGGGAATTATTACTGTATTTACAATAAACTCTTAGTCGAACAGTCGATTGTTATTAACCAAAAATTATGCAAGAGAGCTGTAATAGTAATAAGTAATAGTATTGTTTCAATGGCGCCCAATTCGTGAGGCTTAAAGTAATCAGAATAACTTTGATGAGGTAATTTTAACTAGAAATAGTATAGATTTAACCTATATTTGTTTACCTACCTTGTTAAGCTAAGTTATCCACCATGTCTGAAGGTTATAATTTACGTCCCAACCCAAAACCATCTGCAAAGAACTTAGAAAATAACCCAAATGTTAGGTCCCTACGACGAGCAAATGTAACGTTAGAATCTCAAAGTTTAGACGGTGAAAGTGAACTTAACCTTAAATCTGACAACACAACACCCATACCACATATCGAACATTCATCAACCAATGATACTTCGGACAATAGCTCCCACGACAGTTTTGCGTTATTTAATGAGCCCCTAAGTGACGATGAAACCCCAAATAATTTTGTGATGTTAATAACACGAGTAGGCCCTTTAGCAGACAGCACTGACATTAGCGAAAACGTAAACATCTCGGATTCGGCTGACTCACACATTCGCTCAGATCCCTCTCTCCCAGCAACTAGCGCTGCACAACACTTAACGGTGGACAACGGAACTACCGACAACACAACACATACACCTGAATCGCCCATTTCCACGGCTGCCTCGGAACACGGAACGTCTCAAAACAGACAAAATAGTGACCTATTACGACAAATTGCTGCGCTTTTAGAAATTAACAGTGCGTCCCTTGAGGCTAAAATAGAAAGTAACAACGCATCGCTAAAATCTGCCCTTGAAATCAAAATAGAAACTAACCGTGCCTTATTTAAATCTGAACTAAAATCACATTGTGAATCCCTCAAAACGGAATTAAAATCTGAAATAATCCACATTTTTGAAGACCAAATTAAAAATTTACGCCACAATCAAGAAACTGTTCAAACAGAATTAACACAGATCCGTGACACTCAACAAGAACATACTAACAAGCTCAAGAAAATTAAACAAGAAATCGAAACTAAGTTTGAAAACTGTGAAACTGAAATTCGACAACACTTAATTCTCGATTTAACTAAACAAGAAAAATCCCTAACAGAACAAATTAATCATAAAACATGTAAAATCGAAAATCAACTCACATCTAAATTACAAGAACACTGCTACAATACCAGCACCCAAATCAAACAAATTCAAAATGAAAACATAAAATACATTAATCACAGCGTTCAATCCCAAACAAATAAAGTACAAGAAGCACTAATGCCTAACATAAAAGCAAACCAGGCCCTAATTAATGAGAACACATCTAAACTTCATGAATTAAATCAATCAATACAAACTCATGAATCAAAGATCGAAGATTTAGAACACCGTATTAGCACACATCATGCCACATACCCGTCAAACATTTATATTACTTGCAATGGGAACTCTGGCCTTGTACCGGACATGACATTACCTAAATTTCATGGTAGATCACACAACCCGAAAGAATATTTAGCTAAACTAAGAAAATATTATGACCGAGGATCGCTACAACTCCCACCCCAACAAAGTAAACACGAGTATCTAATCGATCTAATTGGTAACAGCTTAGAACAACACGCTTCACGTTGGTTTTGCCTTATCAAGGACGACATTAAGTCTTGGGAGGATTTTCAAATCGCGTTCGAAAATAAGTATTGGAATCGGGAAGTTCAGAAACACATTAGGCAAAGCCTTGAAAGTGAAAAATACCGACCTAATGGGACACTGACTCGTTCAGAATATTTTATCGAACGTGTTATTACTTTACAATCCTTCACACCCTCACTAAGCGAAGAAGAAATAGTCACATGTCTCGCGGAACATTTCAATGATCTTATACAAGATGCTCGTAGAGTTCAGAACATAACCACAATCGGTGATTTTGCGGAGTTACTCCAACGAGAAGACCTGAGGAAACCAAAAGAAAATTCCCATCAAAATGTCCCAAACTCGTCAAACCGAGATAAACGACACTTTAGCCGTGATAATTCACAAAACTATGACCACCGTAACAATCACCAGTACCAAGGATTTAACTCATACAATCCGAGACACAATTTCGACTATCGGGCATACCAACCAGGAAATAACCCACACCAATACCACAACAACTCCGGAAACCAAAACTCATACACAAATAATAGATCAACTAACCAACAACAACAATATAACCACAACCAAAACAACAATTACAGGAACGAAAGAAACAGCCCACCATTCCCTAATAAGAATTACCCCCATAATAACCCTAATTCAGCAGAGAAAAAATATCCGACTCGAGATCAGGCTCAAGTGTGTAGCACACTCGCAGAGCGCAGCATGCCTTTAAGTCAGTATCCACCAGACCAATCAAAACCATCTTTAAACCCGTAAGCACTGGACTTACTCAGAGGCCTTCTTTTAATGATGTAAATAGTGATTTAAATTCAGTATTTTCAGTGCTACCTACGAATCTCGGATGTCAAAGGCCTAACCAAAACGGCATTAATAATCATATTAATCAGAATAATAATAATAGTAATAACAAAAACATTTCCCCACCATTAACAAATCAATTAATTGTTAGTAATATTTATTGTGATCATGAATTTTTATTATCTGAGGAAACTGAAACTACTCCAAATCAAGAAGAGAAGCAATTCATAGCATGCCCAGAAATTCCCATCCAAATTAATCAAATACATTTAAAAGCTTTAGTTGACACAGGATCCAACGTATCATGTATGTCAGAACAATGGTATACGGAAAATCAAATCAAAATAGGTAAGCATGAACAATTACCAGTAACTAACACATATATCAAGACAGCCACCAATGATAAATCACGAAGAGTATCACACATAGTAATGATTCCTCTAACTATACAAGACTACACTACTCATGTTCAAATTTTATTAATACCGAATTTAATTAGACCTCTAATACTCGGAACAGATGTGCTTAGCGAATGGGAAATGGTTATGGACTTTAATAATGAACAAATTAAATTAAACATTAATAACAATAATGTCATATTGAAGTTCGGCAAGGTAAACGAAGTTGGAATTTTATGTTATTTAATGACTAATAATGGCCATAGGCAAAATAATAATCATGATAATATAAATAATAGTAATCAATACGGGTCTACCAATAGTATAAATCGAGTGGTTAGTGAGATTTCTCCAAACATGGCAATGGAATCCAATAATAATGGTATTATCCATGATGAACAGAAGCAACAATTAAGTGATTTATTGTTAAAATTCAACAATTTACTTTCTAATAAACCTGGCTTGTGTAATGTATATCAACATTCTCTGAGAACCCACAAAATTGTAAATGCAATACATGTCCTGTCCGCCTCATCACATCAACAGTTTAGACGACCGGCATACTTTCGGCCCATTCCACGTTTCGTCTATGAAAAGATACATACAACCTTTGAACCCCTGAGGACATCCACATCATCGATTAACATTACATCATTAAAAGAACCGACTTCAGTAACATCATCACATCAGTGTACATACTCCATAGTAAGTTTTAATCCCTTGTAAAACATTCTCCATAAAATAAATAAATATATGAATTCTACCCTTAAATAAACTGCTAGATAAACTTTTAAGTGAATTTTAATATTCAGTTATATTAAACGATAGGAGGGGATAAAATGACTGTGAAAATTGTACAGCAAGATGTCACGCATGAACACTTTTCCTCTTTTCTCAGTGCAATGCCGTGAATTTTGAACAGTGCAAAGCATTTCGGACCCCAACCATCACAAATATAAATGACCAATATTCCCTTACTTATTCAATATGTGTTGTCTTAATTAATTATTTACTTGTGTTCTCTTCCCATGTTTTGTTATATTTAATTCTATGTTTCATTCCATGTGTTTGTATTCATTTAGATTTAATTAAATATTCATATATTTGTGTTTCATGTTTATTCACTGTCATACCGAAATAATGATTTTCATTCATTCCATCATTATTTCTGAGGGGATATTGAGACAACTCATAAACATTCAACAATAATCACTCATTCATTTCACACAATATGATATAGCATAAATAGAATAATTAAAGTTTCAAGCATATAGGCCTATTAAATATTTTGTCACATTTTTTTTCTTTTAATTAAATGTTATTATTTTGCTTATTTTAGTTATTTATTTCACTATCACCCCTCAGAAAATTTAAATTTTAAATAATTATTCATTATTTTGTGATGTAATAAAATATTTAAAGTCATATTTCATAATTTAAGCCTACATGTACAAAATTACCTCATAATTAACTTAATATAATATAACTAAATTCAAAATTGATCTCAAACTTTCCCCCAGCTGAAGTGTTTTGTGACTAATGTATTTTGGTTCCAAGATTATTGGAAAATTGTGTTTTGAAAATAATTATGTGAACCCCATAGCATCATCTGGAGTTTTCTGAAGAAAGAAGAGGTCTTCTGATCATAAAAATGGCTGGTGTTAGATGCTTTGATTGAGCATTGTCTCATTCAAATAAATTTCCCCTTTTAAAAAGTTTTTTTCTGTAACCTGCGAAACTCAGAGCAACCCTTATTTAGCCCATCAAGATTCGTGAAGAGCAGACTCTTGAGTGAAGAAATTGTCTGTGTGGTGAGATCTTTCCATTTTTTTAAACTACCTATCTGAAACCACTTACAACCTATATAGCAACTTACAATCCCTAGGACTTTAAACAACAACAAAATCAATTCCTCTTTATCAACGATTTGTTTAGTCAAAATTTAATACAAGTTCTCAACCTAAGTTAATCAAGAAGATACTTTATTTATTTGGACAAAAATAACTTCAAAAACTTAACTAGGCCCTCAGCCTAAATTTCAAGAAGAAGCTGCCATTTTGAACTTTAAATTATACACCTCAAGATCCCATAACCATAATTATAGATCAATAGTAAATTTTTATCGAATAGTTTAAATTCACATAAATTGGACTTTTTTTAAATTTCTAATGATTTTTATTCATATGAAACAAAGTTATTCTGACCTTTAAGCCTCAGCACGATCACCCCGACCCTGTATTATAAATGACTCATGTTATAAATTACCATATTTATGAAGTATAGCTGTGTATAATACTTTGGACTTTGATATCATCTAAATTGAAAATTACATTCTTATAATTTTATTTTCTCTCCCCAACATTGTACATCTATTGTAACCCTTATTCATTTAACCATAATTTGTCTGCAATCTATAAATGTAAAATAATGAATAAATGTCCACCATTACTTTGTTAATTGTATTTATGAGTTTTCATTTTAATTTAGATAAAACAGCTGTTAGGCCTAAATAGTAAACCTGTGAATTTAGTCATCTAATCAAGGATTAAGTTACGAATAGTTGAAAGGGAATTATTACTGTATTTACAATAAACTCTTAGTCGAACAGTCGATTGTTATTAACCAAAAATTATGCAAGAGAGCTGTAATAGTAATAAGTAATAGTATTGTTTCAGGAGAATAACTAAAATGTTATATGGCGCTTATTTATGATTGAATATTGATGTAACTTGGTATGTGGCTTCGCCTAATTATATTAATATTTGCATAAAAACCAATTGTTAATGTTCTTTGTTTCAGCAAACCTACGTGCTCATTACCAATGTTATTCTTATGGATAATAATTAAAATCGCTTATATGTGAATATATTTTTATGAGACTTGGAATGCGGCTTTATGTGGTATTAAGACAAATATTTTGCATTTGAAATTCGCTGAGGACGCAGGTTTGCTACGACGGGGTTATTTGGATTTTCTTTGCAACCACCTAACCTAGGTTAATAATTCAAAATACCATATTATTTGTTTTTAGCGAATTTCCCCTATAGGGAAGAAGCTATTACCGTAGTCGGCATGGTAAGACCTAGGCCCGGGACCATGATAACTTTTCGTTTTGAGGTCCCCAGACCCCAAAAACACCAAAATATCGAAATTGTATATATATAGATATATGTGTCCGTGGGTGCGATAACTCTCGTAAAAAAGGTCCGATTTTGATGAAATTTGGTACAAACGTGTAAAGCAGCATTTATGACTTTAAGTTCGAAAACCAGACGGATCGACCTATCCGAAGGGGTATTTTGGGGGGTTTTGTACCCCAAAAATGGGTTTTTGAGTTTTTTTACATAAAATTTTTGAAAAAGTAAAATTTTATTTTTTCCCATTGGAATCAGCTTAAAAAGACGCACAATTTATGTTTTAATCATTGCTCTACATCAATTGGTTACTGAGATATTGAAAGTGCTAAACACAGTACGTTGTCCAATGTTATTCTTATGGAGAATAAGAAAAATTGTATATCTCGCTTATTTATCAACTTATCCTGACGAAACTTGGTATATTGCTTCATTTCATTGTGGTCTATTGATATTTGTTCAAAAATCCATTTGTTTGCCGATATTTCCCGTAGCAGCAAACCTGCATACTCAGCCCCATGTTATTCTTATGGAGAATAATTAACGTGTTATCTCCTTTAATTATGAACATAAATTAATAGAACTTGGTATATGGCTTTACCTAGTTGAGTTATAATGATATTTGTATAAAAGCCCAATTTTAGTGTTCCTTATTTCACCAAACCTGCATACTCAGCCGCCATGTTATTCTTATGGAGAATAATTAAAATGTCATAAATCGTTTATTTATGAATGTATATTGATGAAACTTGGTATGTGGCTTTATGTGGTATTAAGATAAATTAATATGCATTGGAAATTCGCTGAGTATGCAGGTTTGCTGCTACGGGTATATTTTAAAGCTCTATAACATGGTCAAAACCAAAATTAAGTTTTTAAAAAATTTAGGGTGAAACATGAAAAAACTGATTTTTTGAACATTTAAACCCCATAAAACCCCCAAGGTCCGACCCCTTTAGAGATACATGTAAAACTCCAATGAGTTTGTACATAAAATAATCCCCTTAAAACTAATTTTGCGAGTCAAGATTGACGAGTATTATACCCCTGTTTCGAAGTTAAAGCTATGTAAATAATTTCATTAAACAAATATTTAGCCTTCAATTAAATATATTTATGGATTGTTTTTACTTTAAAAGTTTAAACATATTTTCTCCAAACTACATATATAAATGTAAACAACTGAACTTACCTCACCGTAGTGCAGCCTAGAATGCAATGCATCGTAGTAGCTCTAGCTTCTTATATATGATTTCATCTCGAAACTAAATTAACGCGTTTTTCTTATTCATGAACCGCCGAGATTGCAACTCATTAAATGCAGATGCGCTCAACCAAAAACTAGGTTAGACAACGCGTTGTTCGTAATCAACTCGAGATTGCAACTCATTATTTGCAGCTGCACTCGACCAAAAAACTAGGTTAGGTAACGCGTTTTTCGTAATCAACTCAAGATTGCAACTCATTAAATGCAGTTGCACTCGACCGCAATTATAAGCCTCTCTCTCTCACTTTAACTATCTTGTGAACCTTCGAGATTGCAACCCACTCACTCATTAACCCTAGCCGTGGCCAATGGTCGCCGGGCGACCATTAAGGTCCAATGGACCATTAAGGACCATTAATTTTCCAATGCTATATAATTAACTCGAAAGTGGACAAGTTATATATACCATTTGAAAGATGACATTCTGAACTTTCATTTTTTTATATAAATGAACCATATAGCAGTTGTATAAGAAATCCAACTGCTCCAATTCGAACTAATCATTTTCCATTTTGAAAATATCAAGCTCCACGACTGATCATTAGTTCATTTTGTTTATTAATAATAAAACACCTTAGTGATATTTCCATAAGAAAATAATTGTGTCTTTGAAGTCCAGCGGGGGCGTTGAATTGACTGTTTCATAAAATGAGACTGATATGTATAATCCACATACGATTTTAAAATTTGATGTTACTAAAATGAAGTCGAAATGATGGATATTTGAGATCAAAATGACTAATTGGTAAGATTAAAAGAGACTGGTTTGTTTTTAATTAATCTGTTTAAGAGAGGCTGAAATAACTGTTTATATCAACACTCCGTATTTCTTAAATGAGATTGATTTAATGGTTTCGCGTACAAAGAAAAGAGTTTGAAATGATATTGTTTTTTTTTTCTAAATAATGTGCGAGAGATTGATTTAATTATTTGTATCACATTTCTTGAAAATGAAAATTCCAAATAGAGTTTGAATTGCGTCTAAATGAGATTCATTTGACTATCTCACAAATAAAATATAGAGACTGAATTAATAAACTTCATGTGGTAAGTTCTAACAGGAAAGTATACGAGATCGAATTGGTTATCCTACGTCTATATATATATATATATATATATAGATATATACATCTATATAAAGATGAACGAATAGTGTTTTTGTCATCTGGGGACCTCAAAACAAAAATTATCATGGTCTCGGTCTGAAGTCTTACTATGAGACCTACGGTAATAGCTTCTTCCCTATAGGGGAAATTCGCTAAAAGTATTACTGGAATTGTAACACCCTTCAAATATTTGGTTGAATATCGACCACTGAGTGGTTTGTAGTATAAATAAATACAAGCCACTAAAACGACCTAAGATAGGTTAGGTTTTCTAACCTAACCCAACAGAGCGCTGTTAAGTAATAATTTAAAGAAAAATTACTGAAAATAATGTGGTGCGTTACCTTAGTGATGCTCGGCCCAAGTCCCTAAGCCGGTACTGTGGTAAGTACATTTATTGGTTGTATTTGAAACCCTTATCATGTTCACTAAACCGCTCCATTTTTATTTGATTTATAGCAAAAATGATGTCCATAGATAATTAAAATAATCAAGTGCGCCACCCCTCAACAAATTCCTAGATCCGCCCCTGGGAGGGGGAGGAAGAGTGAAAGAGAGAGAGGAGAGTGAGGGAGAGAGAGATGAGTCCAACAGAACCCACTAGATATTAAACATTTGTTTCATATATTCGTCGACTTTATATTGAACAAATATTTGGTTGAATATCGACCACTGAGCGGTTTGTAGTATAAATAAATATAAGCCACCACAACGCCCTAAGATAGGTTAGGTTTTCCAACCTAACCCAACAGAGCGCTGTTAAGTTATAATTTAAAGAAAATTTACTGAAAATAACTGACGTACCGGTACCTAATTATCATTTATGTCATCTTCACTTATACCAGACAATCGGGGAATTGTACAAAGAAAAAACACTACCTACAATATCCTGATTAAAAAATATTGTAATCACGTTCATATTATAACTAGGCTATTCAGAAGAGTCTGTCTATAATATAACTAACTTTAATATACCAATACCGATGTAAGTTATTAGGTTTCTTAAAAAAAAAAAATAAAAATTATCAGCATCGCACAAATATCTGACTATTAGCCTACTTCAAATAAACATATACTTTTGTATAATCCTGATTCTCCCACTCCCATAACTTAAAACTTATTCATCCCCTTATCAAAATAGGTACCTTTGAAATTGATCAACGCTGGGCAGTCATCATCCAACTTGGGGTAACTACTGGTGTCTGCAAGGCTTACTTGCGACGAGTGAAAGTGTTTCGATACAAGTTTCATCTGAAATAGATTAAAAAGTATTAATGAACTGTACATTTGTAGGGAACATTAGTGCTCGCTATGGCTACCAGTAAAAAGTAGCTAAGCTACAATTTTAGCTACTTTCGCAGTCTGTTTCTTACTTTCTTAGATTATGTATTAATTGTCCCATACACCCATATCTAGTTTTTTAGTCATGAATTTTCTCAAGTACATACCGGTACCGGTAGCTTATTTAATTGATTTTTGTCTTAATTTTTTATGAACACATCATAACATAATTAAACTTACATCAAAATTGTAAAAGTAGCGAAAAAATTAACTACATAATCCGCTACATCTTCTCTAAAACTGTAGGGCGCTACAGCTAAGTTAACACTACTTTTTTCCAAAGTAGCGGAACTGCAGCCGACGTTAATAAAAATGTAGCTCACTAGTGTAGCGTGCTACTCCACAACACTGCATATGTGTCAACCATGTTTGCCCCTCCAATCAAAATACAGAAATTACACTTATGTTCAATTTTGCTACATTAACTTAGTCACAACAGCTTAAGAAATTTACAGAAGTTAAAGGCTGTTACAGTTGAAACAGAAGAGTTGTTACCGTTAAAATACATGCAACACTGCGCTGCAACAGTTAGGCCTAGCTTAAAATAGGTTTAGGTTAGTCGTGTAAGTCGTGTAACATAACTTAAGCTAACTTAACCTCCACAATGACCTGTACAACAATTGGTACTCCACAGAAATCTATAACATTTCATCACTACTCCCTAACCTTAGGCCTACCCTTAACTTTGTATTTAGGCCTATTTATAACGGTTGTATCCACTCAAATGATATATAGGCCTAACTAGTACTGGTAACCTATTTTAACTAGTCTTAATTGTAGCCAATTAGCTGTTATAGTTGTGAAAGAAGCCTGAAGATTTGTATTTCATGGTAAGCATGGACTGAACATGTGTTCTTTGAGTTTTTAATATAGGCCCATCTTATACAAATGTCTGACTGACAGTCAAAATTGAATTCTTAATTATGAATATGGACATGTTCAGCTTGAAATAACTTGATTAAATTAAATTTTTGGCTGCTGTGTGAGATTATAAAAAAATAAAAAGTAGGAAAGTAAAAATGGTAAAGAGGTTGTAGGCCTAAATGATGAGCTGCAACATAACCTAAAAAGTAAGTGAAAGTTGAGCCAAAGAACAATGCATCAAATACAGGGTCTAGTTGAATATTGTCAATACAAATAAGTATTAAAACTAATTACCAACTATTATAAATTAGATTATTTACCTTTATTTACATTTAGGAAACGCTCACAAATCGGTATTTCTTGAATATTTCCATAACAGCCGAAAGGACATAACATCAAACTAACCACGAATTGGTATAATCAAAATCACAGTCTAATATAACATAACGAAATCTGAATCATTTTTAATTTACGAATACCAGTTGTAGTTTAAATCCTGATTCCAGTAATTTCTAACGAATATAATAAGTTATTAAATGTATTTTAAAAGTCTTCAAAAGTAAAACCCATGTCAATCACCTGACTTTACCGACCGCATTAACCAAAGTGGTTCCTATTCCGTCCACGGCGCAGCACTGTCCTGACGAATAAAAAGTGCTATGCTATTTTGCATTGCGTGCCGGGTCTATACTATAGTTAGTCTATGTTATAGTATACTATAGTTAGTCTATGGTCCAACCAATGAATTGTGATTGGTCCAGCTAACTCCAAGGTGACAACATGACAAAGTAAAAAGCTTAACTAGACGGCACGCTTTCGGGAAATATTTAGTCAAAAAGTAGTGACTCCACATATGACATAGAGCTCAGTGCTATAATACTAGGCGACCGTCGCCCGTTAACAGTTGAGAAGCATCTGTTTTGCTCGGAGCGGCTGATGCAACAATCGTTCAGCGATCGACGCTTTGCGATCATCGCGCGCTACTGCTCTTACCTGAGTTCCATTGATCTCTATTCCTCCGTGCGGCTAACGCTAGCAGCTCTAGCGTCTTCAGCGTCAGGCTCAGGCCCGACTGCTCTCGGACCAGTTGGAGACGCTGCAACCGCTGCAGTTGTGCTGTTGTACGCGTGTTCAGCGCAAAATAATTGCTCCCAAAGTAGAAACTTTTACTATTTTTATCACTCAAGAAAAAATAGAGGAAATTGCTTGAGGCGTTAGTACCTAACCCTGCAGTTTATATTTTTTAATTTTCTTTACAAATATTTTTGAGACAAGGGTATATTATTAGGGAACCAGAGTGTTAGAAAAACGAAATTTGAACGGTCTCATACCGTTTTTGCGTATGTCCCATTCTCCCGAAAAACTCCATCGGAACTGATAAATGACGATTTCATCTATGTATATTCACCAAAATGATTAAATCAATAATTTGGAGGGATACGCAGAATTCTAAAATCGTGTTGATCAGTTAATGTATATTTTTAAGAGAATAAACTTGATTAATGTATTTACAAAAATACTATATAAGTATTACAAATATTCCGGGGTAGAATCTCCACCGGACTTGGACCAGCCCTTTTACATGAGGGTGATTTCATACCCCCCGTGTGACGGTGTCCTGTTATTTCGTTTTGCCGATCGATCACTGCTAACTTTAGACAACTATTTTATTAAACTAGAACCTAAGCTTCCCTTTCATTAAAGCCATTTAAAAAATATGAATGGCTTCCATCAAATACACAAATGAAGTCAATTACAATAAGACCCCTGCTTGAACAATTGAGTCACATTAACACAACCTTTCCCATACGAAATAAACTATCGAAGGAGCCATACAAATATTACGTAACGCACTACAGGTGGGGCTAGGGTACGGCATAGCGTTATATGGGTAGATAAGACTCAGCGTTAAGTAACTCAGACATATTACATATAATATAGGAGTTAAAAATAAAATTGCGTTTCATGATTTGATTTAGTGTTTCCTTTGTACTATTTATGACGTTTTTATTTATTTATTTTTATTAAAATAAACAAATTTAAACAAATTTGTTTTATTTAAACAAATTTTGTTTTGAATTTATGACAGTTAATAAATTTTTTTACGTTTCAGCTGGTTTAGTTTTATTGTCTTGTTTGAATCTCAAAAATGTTACTTGAGAAAAAAGGTAGAGTAAATGTTACTACATTATCGTTTACCTCAAACCGTTTATTAGACAACTAAACGGTTTAATCAAATTATTAATACCGTTTTGAGCTTTATCGTAATCTAATTGTTTGTTAGTTTAAATAATAGGTTTTTTATTTTTATTAATTCATTATGAATGGTATAATAGATTGGTTTTAGAAATTATAAACAATACATCATTGAAATGTTTGCAAAATTGTTATGTTTAAATGATTGCAGCGTTTTAAAATTTACTTTGATTATGTTAAATGATTATGTTGTGGTGGGGGGGGGGGTAAGTTCAGGTGTTGCGGTATGTTGCTCGCTCCGAGCAAAACAGACCTTATAATAGGCTCAGCGCTATCGTCGCGCATCCATTGCTGCCAACCAAACTGATTCAATACCTGGCCTCTCTGTAATTCCCTAAAGCGGAATCTTAAACGTGGTGCTGTTTAATGAGAAAATTTTGCTTCTTTTCTTTAATAAGAAAACGACGGAGACGTTTGGTGTTCACCCTATATTAGGGTAGAGAACAGAAAAAGGATATTGTACTATGGTACACCTTATTTTAGGGAACTTTGTGCCAACAAATTGAAATTTTTGCACGAATGAGTCTGCAGTGGTTGATGATATTTATGTATAGATAAATGTACTAAAATATTAATCTAATCCTCTTCCTCTTTTTGTTGTGCATATTAAGAATCCGTTACGCACATTTCTGTTACAAATTAATTTAGTAGATGTAACTTCACAATGTTAAGGTGAAAATATACATATGATAGTATACAAACAATAAATTGTTTATCTTGCAATTTTTATAATGATTTGAAATTGAAAAGTGGTTGAATTCGATGTAACATTCAATATTTATTTCATTACAACAACTTATAATAAGTGATGTGTTTGATATTATTTGGCATTAGAAAAGGCGGTAATTGCTTTATAGGTGCTGTGGGTAATTTCACTATAATGTGTTGGCAACACTGAAGGCATGACAGCCGATTGTCGAATTGTCGACTGTTTGTGATCACCTGCATCAGTCGCAAGTCAGTATAATAGCTCCCATTTACAGCAATGTTTTGTTAATAGAATTGACGGGCGACAGTCGCGTAGTATAATAGGGACCTAAAGGTTATGATGTACATTCACGTAACAGCCTTCCTTGAAATTCCTTGCAATCGAACGAGTTAACAAAGGGAATCAAACCAATGATTGATTATGATTTGTAAATTTAATAAAATTTTAGTTATTAATGAGTGGCGGTCAGTATGTTTGCTGCAGTTTTTTCCAGACAAGACGTCTATTGAATATCAAGGGAGTAAAGTGCAACAACTTTTTCCCTGAGGGAAATTGATGGCGCCCGAAGCCGTAGGCCCTAATACCATAACAATAAATATATACACAATGTATAAACAAACTGTTGTATTGACATGAAACACACAATTGTAACATACGAAAGTTGATTATAGGTTAATCATTAAACACACAATTATAACTAACAAAAACAAAAGTTGAATATAGAGTGAAAACTTTTGGATATAATAGAGTGAAAATACAGTTTTACCCTCAAAAAATTGCTACAAGAGGTTTTGTGCTGGTCGACATACTAAAATTTTACCTAAGTTTGACCACCGGAAGTGCCTGATTTTCAAGATGGCGTCAAATTCCTAACTTCGTTAATGTTCCTCCTAGAAAGATGATCTTGGTGCCTACTTATATTATTTTACCCATCCAAAACTCAAATAGTACATTAAAAATACAAAACATGTTATATTTATACCAAATATTGATAAATATTACAATATTTACAAATATTTATTGTCACAATATCCTTCTCCAACAGATTCATTAATATAATTCTTACAATTTTATGTTTGGCATGGTCCACAGGCATGGTATGGCGTGGTAGACCATATCTAGTGCAACTACACCGCTTTGTTTGGCAGGCGGTTGTGCAGTTGCAAGTGGAGGACGTGAAAAAGACTTTCTAGTGCAACAGGTTTATTGGTCATGACTGGTACATATTGATTGTCCACTAGCTTCCACCCCCATTCGACCGCTTTCATACCAGTGTCCCTTCCAGCCCAAATCATAATTTGATAATACACTTGACGAGGACTCTGTAGGAGGAAGACGCTCTGGACTGACAAACGAAGTGGCAGATACTAGCTTCTTACTCAAGAGTTTGCAGCGCAAGGAAGCAAGTGTTTCTGCCTCCAAATAAAACTGCCATTGCTTTGCCTCCAATCCTCTCTACATTTTCCTTATCTTGATTTGGTGTCAGAAAAACATCAGAAAATTCTTTAATTGTGTTCTCTCCACTAACGAGTTTCTGTAATGCAGACTTCTTTCCTACCCCAAAAAAGCGTGAAGTTGAATCGCATCCGGTGAAGGCATGGATGGAAGGCATGGATGGTTGAACAGCAGTTGTGTAATATCCTTTGATATTAATAAATACCATAATACTTAAGAAATTATAACAGTCTTTGATATCATCACAATTCTTTATTGCACATTATAACTAATTTAAAAAGTAAACATGAAAGGAATAAAATCAATAACATGACAAATCATATGGTATTTTATAAAATTTAACATAAATGATCTATATACACAATTTAAAGATACAACAGTTCTCCCACACTTAGTTGAAACTAGCTTCGGTCAGTACATTATATACTCATTGAAACGGACTGATCGTCTTCGATTCCGCAACGACCTTCGGGATTCTAAGGCCATCTCTGGTTCAGGCAATTCTACATGTGGTTCTGGTTCAAGCTCTTCAGGCTGTTCAATTGTAGGAATCGTAGGAACATCATAACATTTGGTAAGACCGTTTTTCTTTTCAGGTTTTGGAACTAGTGTTGACCGGAGTTAGTTTACGTGACGTTTTAAAAATCTTCCTGAATCCAGCACAACTTCATAATGCCGTGAACCCAACTTTTTCTGGATTTGTCCAAACTCCCAAACATTTTGGTTGTTAACAAATAATCGAGCTTGAATCCTCTCCCCCACATGACATGAACGGCACGGTTCAGTAGTAACAAGTGATGTATCGGGTTTGTATGGAAAAATGGCGTTCAGGCGTATCCGGATTTGACGGTTTGAATATAGTTCTGAAGGAGATTTTCCGCAGACAAGAGGCGTTGCTCTGTACGGAAAAAGAATACCCTGAACTTTATCTTTGATAGGCATTGAGTCAAATTGAGTCGCCAGCTGCTGATTTCAACTTGTTTTTCAGTGTTTGAACCATTGACTTTAAATACTGAAGTAGACTTCTCATTGTCATTGTAAAATGTGTCCCTAGTTTTGTGTATGCCAGGATTGAAAGAGGTCGTATAGTTTACACCAATCACCAACAGAGTATACTGCTGTAAACTATTACTTATCCTCTCAAGGAGGGGATAATACAACAGTTGGTGTGTCAGGAAGCAATCATAAGTTGATTATCTCTTGCTTTCTGGGGTGGAGATATTTTAAAAGTTAACGTAAATAACTAAAATAAAAAGTTGACAGCAGCACAATCTGTCGGTGACCCAATCAAACTACTTCAATTTTAAATTCTAGCATACATAAAAGTGGGGCAGCTGGGCCATATGGATGGGATGTCTCCTTCAGTATTTATAGTCAATGGTTTGAACATTCCGTTCTGCAAGACCGTTGGAAGCTCGATGGCCTGGAGCTGTACATTTTTGAAGAATACCATTAGCTTTGCAGTAGGATCTGAATTCATCACTTTGAAAAATCGATGCGTTATCCGACACAATTATCTGAGGTTACCCATGGGTAGAACAAATATTTTCCAAAAGTGATATGGTTGAAGAGCTTGTTGGTGTATCTTTAACGACTTTAATTTCAGCCCATTTTGATTTTGCATCTACAACTAGCAAGAAAAAGTTATTCTGGAATGGGCCAGCGTAGTCAATATGGACTCTCTCCCAATTTTCTCCAGGAGGTTCCCAGGGATGAACTAACACTTTTGGTGGATTTGAACGAACAAGTGCACAACTTTCACATCTTTTCACTAATTGTTCGATATCACGATCAATGTTTGGCCAATATACATAACGACGAGCAAGTTGCTTCATTTTAGTCATCCCTAGTTGAGTTTGATGGATTTCTTCAAGAATCGTTGAGCGCAAGGATCTTGGAATAGAAATTCGGTCTTGTCTGAAAATTATGCCATCAACTAGAGTATATTCACTCTCTTTTGAGTTAGATTTAAGGCCACGTAAAATGCTATTGAGTTCTGGGTCTTTTGATGTCTGTTCTTTGATGGTATCAGCTGTAATTGCTTCACTGGAGATTGTAAAAATAGTTTCACTGCACAGATGATTTACTTCCTCCCCAATTGATCCGTCTGGTGTTTTGTTGATAACTTGTAGAGGAGCTCTGGATAGACAATCAACATTTGATTGCACTTGATGGGTAATTAAAACCTGATAGAAACGATGCATACCTGAGGAGACGAGTAGAACTCATCTGTGGAAGTGCCTTGTTTTGATGAAAAATTCTGGACAATGGCTCATTGTCAGTGACAAGCTGAGATATTTTGGCATACAGATAGTTATAAAACGAGTTACTCCAAAAACAATAGCCAGAGCTTCGCGATCCAATTGGCTGTAGAGTTAGTTTCTGAAACGCTGAGTGATCTCGATGCTAAGCTATTGGCCTTCAAGATCCTTCAATGGTGTGGCTAAGGTCAGCAGCAATCCCTGTTGGACTGGCGTCCGTGGTGAGGACAAGAGGCAGCGCCGGATCAAATGGTGTCAGGACGCGATCGCTGGCAAGTTCATCTTTGAGTTTAAGGAATGATGTTTCACATTTTGTAGTCCACACCCATTTTTTACCCTTTTTTAAAATAGATTGAAGATCGTATGTCATTGAAGAAAGGTTTGGTATGAATCTGGAGTAATAAGTGACAAGTCCGAGAAATCTTCGTAATTCATCAATGTTAGATGGACGTGTTATATTTTGAATAGCACACACCTTAGCTGGGGATTTACTGATCTTGTTAAATCCTACTACGTGGCCTAAATACTCAATACTTTCACGGAAGAAAGAACATTTATTTATATTTAAATGCAAATCATACTTAACAAGGCGCTGGAGACACAATTGGAGATTATGACGACACTCTTCAATTGTTGCATCGTGGACGACTATGTCATCAAAATATACTTCTGTTTTAGGAAGACCCATTAGAATCTGTCATAAAATTCGGTTAAATTCTGAAGGAGCTGTCTTGATCCCGAAACTAAGTCTGTGAACCTGAAAAGTGCCTCTGTGGGTAGAAATAGTCTGTATTTTACTACTTTCTTGATCCACTTTTATATGTAAATAAGCTTTGTACAAATCAAGTTTACAGAAAACCCGTGATCGACTGTTAAGAACATCATCAATACGTCGAATCGGGTGATTTGCCTGTACAACCCTGTCATTGACGCCACATTTATAATCTACACAGAGACGAACGCCGCCATCTTTTTTTGGAATTACAACTAGCGGCGAGCCCCAATCAGTCATAGTTACTGGAGAAATAATTCCATCGGCGACAAGAGAGACTAACTCCTTGTCTACTCGTTCCAAGTAAAGCGTGAGGTACATTACGCTTTTTAGTGAAAACAGGTTTCATGCCTTCGCGTAGTTGAAGTGATACCTCAAATCCTGGATCACAACCTGTTTTCTCTTCAAAAATAGGTGCAAAATTAGTAAAAATGTCTTCAGTGGAATTTACCAGATGTATTTGAGACTCCTGTGAATCGTGACGATTTATAAAATCGAGTTCTTGTAGGTCAATTCTTAGTTCACGAATCCACTGACGTCCTAAAAGCGAATCATGACCACTTGGTACAATGTACAGTTCACCAAAGAACTTTCTGCCATGATAGGACACAGTCACAAAAGTCTTCCCAACAGGCTGAATTTATCACCGGAGTAAGCCCTGAATGCAGTGTCTGAGGGTTCAGTTTAAGTTGCTTAAATTCACTTTCAGACATCAGACTGTACTTAGCACCCGAATCTACTTCAAACCGTTGGTCTTTGCCATTAAGTTGTATTTGTCATTATCACCTATTTCAAATAAATCTACAACAGTGAGAATAAGCTTACTTAGGCCATATGTTGCACAAGCTGAAGATTCAGGATCACTTTGAACGTAGTTAATAGAATGTGGGTTTGACTTACCTCGATTTGCCTTCATTAGTGTTGTTATACAAACCTTTGCACAATGGCCATGATTTCCACATGAATTACATTTAATCTTTGATTTGTCTATTCTGCACTCCCGTATTCTATGATTATCTCGACCACATCGAATACAAAGATTTTCTATATCTAAAGCTCTATAATCTAGCTGATTCCTTCCATGACTGGAGGATCGGGGGACAGGACATAAAGAAGAGTGTTTACTGAGTTGGTTAGTCGAATTATCAACCATATTAATGTCATCTGAAGAATACTCATTTGAAATAGAACTGGAATGTTGTTTTAAAACTTGACTATCAACTTTTGAAGCTTCGAGTGCTATCGCTTTAGAAAGAATGTCATCAAAAGTCGTAATGTTAGATTGCAAAATTTGTTCTCAAAGCCAATTATCGCATAGACCTCGGACAAACTGAGCTATAAGAAAAACATCTGCAATGGAAACCGCCTTCTTACAGCTTAATTGTGGGCACATTACTGAAAATTCACAATCAGCTATATCACGGCGAAGGGCAGCAACAAATTCTGATATTGTTTGGTTTTCTTGTTGAAATACATTTAAAAAATAATGCTGGGCAACTACTACATTCTTTTTGGGGACTAACATTTTTTTTTAAACTTCTAGTAAGTCATTCAAGTTAAGATCTCTCACGGATTTTTCTGGTCCTAAAAACGCAGCCAAACTGTTGTAGTGAATTGAGCCAATACTTACACACAATAACTGAGCTATTTGAATTGAATCAGTGATACCCTTCATTGTGTAGTAGTTGTCGAATCTTTCTAGATAAAAATTAAACTCTTCCTTCCTTGGGTCAAAATTTTCAAAAGGTGGCACATTAGAAAAATCAACTGGATTATGTGGTTTGGGTTCTTGTAGTTGGATCAACATTTGCTGTAACATTGTGTGTTGAGATGCTTGAAAAACATTTAGAAGTTGTTGAAACTGTTCTGGATCCATGTTGGTAATTCACAACTGTCCACGTTTTTGGCTCAGAAAAGGTTCATTGTCTTGATCATTCGTAATGTTTAAATATATAAGTTTCACCTTCGCCGCCAACCATAATATCCTTTGATATTAATAAATACCATAATACTTGAGAAATTATAACAGTCTTTGATATCATCACAATTCTTTATTGCACATTATAACTCATTTAAAAAAAGTAAACATGAATAAAAACAAAAACATGACAAATCATATGGTATTTTATAAAATTTAACATTAATGATGTAGCTGTATCTATAAACACAATTTAAAGATACAACAAGTTGAGAACACAAATCATTACCCAGTACTCGTTTTATCTCACTGATATTGTACACTTTTTGACGTGTGAGCTTGTCCGAGCGGAAGTATAGTCCTTTGTTCTCTGGCTATGCATAAAATAGAAGAAGGATGAGTAAATCCGTATCCTCCCCGATCAATGTTGTTGGTTGGTGTTCTGATGATTTAACAGTTGCTAAAGCGATATCGATGTCTGCATCCCCCAATGCATTGATTACAACACAGCCCTTTTTCCGAAGTTCATCGCTAACAAGATGGATCAATGCCTGTTTGTTGCACACCGTAGAGAGAATATCTTCTTTTCTGCCCACAAACTCTGCTGTAGCACATAAACTTATGGTCGAATGAGTAGTTTGCCCACGTCGTTGGTGTGTGTTATCCTTTATAGAAGGTCCTGATTCGTAGCCGTCAAAAACGATTATCGCCTTTCCATATTTCTTCACAGTAAATTCTGCATATTAGTGTGCAATAGCATCATAACTGTCATTCTTTTTCCAAGGCAGGCGATGAAGAAGAGAACCACCGTCTAATATATAATTTTCGTTTGGCTGGCACAAATCCGTAACTGTATTTGTAGATTGCTTGATTCACAAATGTTCAATTGCATGAGCTAATTGGGTTTTGTTACTCTTAAGTAAAATGTCTTTGGCTTCAAATACTGATGCAGGAAATGGGCTAAGCTCATAGCCCATTATATCTTCTAAAGAAAGATCTCCAGTTTTTGACATGATCAAAAATCGTTGGTAGAGGAGAACAGGGTCAATGCTTCGGTTTTTGAAACTGTAATAGCAGATGAATCAGCAGAGGTCTTTGCTCTGTCTTTTCATTGAAATGATATATTGAATATTTCCTTCCCTACCATGTTTCGTAACATATTTTCTCCTACACGCTCAAAATCATGTACATTGACATCATTTTTGGCCAATACACCAGTTACAATATTGCTCAAAGATGGTTCAGATGAAAATGATGAATGATGAAGTTTCAAGTTTTTCTTTAATCTTCTTTAAGTCACTGTGATCTTGTTTTACTCTTGGCATTGTTGATTCTCGTTGTTGGAAACTTGCTGTGTTAAGTAAGGTCACAGAATTCCTGCATGGAATTATTGCACTGAGACGTAATTGGTGTTGACAAGGTCCACAAAGCACGCATTTCTTCAGTCATTCCACTTCCATGAGTCAATCCACCACTGCTCTTTAAAGATCTCATCAATGTCTGTTCAATTACTAAGTCGGAATTAAGGGCTGCCCAGAACTGGTTGGTGCTGCGAATCACATGTCATCCCGCAGGAAATGCCGTGTACACATCTGGATGGGTACTTATATCTTATATCTTGAAGGTAGAGATGTGCACATTTTAGGTACAGTAAAACCCCGTTTAACCGAAATAATGGGCGCGGGACCGTTCCGGATAACCGATTTTCCGGAATTGGTATTTTAAGGTTAATTTAGGGGAAAAACGGATACAAGTTCCAGTTTTCACAACGTTAATTTATTAAAATAAGGACTATTTACAAGTTTACAATATAAAAGGCTATTTGTTGAAGTAATCAACAATCTTTTTCTGAACCTTTTCGCCACAGCGGTTGCGGGCAGCCTTGTTTCGCCATCTTTTTATAAGTAGCAAATCAGCGGGTGTAGATTCGTGTGACTGCTCGACGAATTGGAATGCGACCTAAAAAAATACCCATATTGTACTGTGCCTACATATTCTTAATTTTTATTATGAATTTAAATAAAAGGGACATTATTTAATACAATATGAATGAATAAATCCTACCTCGAAAGCATTAAAAGCAGCGTCTGCTGCTACTCGGTTGACGTCACATGCAGTCGACGCATCTACGTCGTCATCTCCATCAACGGGCTCTGCTGTTTCTCGCACATGCAGGTGTGAGAGTCTGCAGTACACTAATCCTTTAGTGCGAAATGGGTCAAGCCCCCACCCCCTCTTGACTGGTACAGGAATGTGGAAAACCCGTCAAAACAACCCCCGAGTTCAGTGACCGCCGCGGCCGGCGATGTCTCAGCGCACCATGAGTCATCCCGCCGGGCCGATCCTCTCTATTATTGATTATTTATTTCTCGTAAACCGTTCCGGTTAACCCGGGTTTCGGTTTAGCGGGGTCTTACTGTAGTTAAAGTGTCCATTAGCAGCAACAATTGGTACAGTCTAACATGGCTTGCAAGTGCATTAACCAACTCTCTGCGGTCTGCTTTGATAAGTAAAAGTGCGATTTACAGCATTTTCTGATATTTTATCTCGACAAGTGTTTCAGACTCTCCGGTATCTTCGATTGTAATATCCTTTTATATTAACGATGAGTATAACTGTTCTCCTTCTCCAACCAATGAAGTAAACTGTGAACTATCTTTCATTCGATCTGATTCAGTTAAATTATCCAGACATCTGTCTACCAAGAGGTGTCCTCGAAAAGCTCTCTACACAGATTTTCTGGTCATCATTTGGCTAACAGTGTTTTCTCCATACGCAACATCCATGATGTTCCGAAGTCCGGTACCTTCCATGAGTGTGCCGACTGCACCAAGAAAATTCATGAATGTGTGAAAACACCCAAGCATTACTATGACTTTTTCAAATTCCTTCCCTGTTGTGAAGTTTTGATGATTTCTGAGGCATTCCAATATAAGGGTTGGTCAAATGTGGGTGGTGTATTATTTTTTATGGAGTGTGTGAAAATGAAATCCAAAGTAGACAAGATACACGATTTATATCCAGAGTACATATCTATCATAGGCAAAAACACAACCGAGGATTGTCCAGGATGCTTTAAATCTTTATGAATGATGTATATCATTCCTTGCCATCCAGGGATTTCTTGCTTAAAGTTAAGTGATATCTCCCAAAATACATCTACTTTATTGACACAGTTGCCAAGTGGTAGTAGATTTTCAAAGACAATCTTCTCACACACATAATTGGCATAGGTGAATTCTAAGATTAGTATTTTACTCTTAATTGTAAAGTCCTGATTAGTACCATTTCTCCTAGGAATTACTCGATCTATCTTTTGACCTGGCGTAAGAACAGCTATGATTCCCATCCCCTGGAAGGTTCCCTTACCGTCAACAGTAAGAATATTATGGTCTACATTGTCCATAGCAAAGAGAACTGTCGTGTTTGGCTTTTCAATGTTAGATATTAAAAGATCTGGAGTGACTGAATCAGCAGCATTCTTTTCAAAACGCAAAACTTCTTTACAAGAAGAGCTAAATCCCATGGCATTTAAAGTATCCACAAGGAATTGTGATCGATATAGATGATGCACCTGCACAGCGAGCCACATTTGTTAAGGGGCAATAACGGTACGTGGTCGGGCTGCCTGGACGATGGCTTGGCCAATTCCTGCTACCTTACGTTCTGTATTTTTACCAACAAAATCACAATTTTAACAATGTCCGCAAGGATTCAGGTATGAACGAAAGGGAAGACTCCAGATTTATACTTTTTTCACTTGGATACTGATCAGTAACAGACGGAGTAGACGATAATATATGTCTTAATAAGGTGAGCTGCTGTTTCAATTACAGCCTGTTTCTGAAATTCTTCATCCTTTCCAAGAGTGTTGAAGTAATATCAGAGAATATTTTACGTGTTTTGCCCCATTGTAATTATATCACTGAGCTCTTCTCTTTCAGAAAAGAAAATGTTGCTTTCATACTTCTGTTTTAGCTTTTCTTTCAAATAACTTGTTACAAAAGGTTGTGAGTCTTCTCTTTCCAGAAATTCCTTAATTTTTTCTTGTACATGTGAAATTGACAGTTGTTCATCTTCATTATTTTCCAAATATTCGCCAAACTTGTTCTTGATCATCATTTCTGTGTCGTCCGAGCTTCCTGCGTTTCGCCTGTATTCCATTTTGGAACTGTAATGGTAGATAAAGGCCAGAACGAAAGTTACTGCTATACTTGCGGTGGTAAACACAGTTAGCGGCAATGAGATCATTTCCATAATATTCTATTCTTGCTCTCACTATATTCGCCCATTCGTCTAAACGACTATTACAGCACTCAGTAAAAGTTTTTACAATTACTTCTGTTTTTACACAGCTAACACCAGTACCGGTTTCCTCGACCGAGACACCACAGAAGAGACAGCCTGTTTGGTTTTTAAACGGGCCTTCAGATATCCTAGCAATTCTCTTTAATGGTTCAAATTTACTAATGGTATCAGCTTTGCATTTTATGTCTTTTTTATTTGCATGCACTTTATCTCCTGTTGAAACAAACAACACATCTCCTCTTTGCAAGCTTGCTTTATTGATTCCTTCAGCTCCCTTCTGCCGAACATGCACAATTTCCGAACCACAATTGAAGCATTTAAGGCAAATAGAACATTGTTCTTGCGTTACAATGTTAGAACTCATTACATATATGGATGAAATGTATATAAAGCAAAGTAGAATACCGTTACACTTTTGCACAAAAACAATTTAAAGAGTAAACATAAATAATGAGTAATTAAAAACAACACAGGTGACTGTTCAGAAACAGCTGTAAAATAAATAAACAGGTTAGCCAACTGTAAAAATAAAATTCACTAATAGAAACAAGTGATTTTGCTTTGTGGAATAACATCACTTACAATTGCTGCACATGCAAGTTTGGGGTAAAAAAGCTGTGGCAATGCTACTCGAAAATATATTAGTTCTACTAGATAAAACACTCTTTGTAATCTTAAAGTGTTATCCGAATTCTGGAAGCGTAATAACATACAGATAGACGCCTAGATCATACTTCTAAGAGAGGTAGTTTGAAGTGGCTCTGTGACCTTGACCGGTCTTATCACTTTATGACTCACTCAGTTCCAATAATTACTTCCAGCCATGATTTGGTGAAACCCAGTTTCATTTATCTTAAACAATTTCACAAAGGCCACTAGCTCAAAATGTAGATGGTATGTACTAGTTTCACTCAGCTAAGTTTGTACTGTGATTTGTATTTATTGCTAGTTAAACATTTAAAAACAAGGAGCAGTCTACAGAGTTTAGTAACTGTCAGCCATCTTGAATACACATCAGTTTGAGCTGATGAGATTTCAAACAGCTGATCATGTTTCGTAGTAGTTCCACAGGTTAACCACAGAATGCAGCACACACAACTAGGGGTGTGCGATGCATCGAATCGTCGATTTGATGCTGAAGTAAACGAAATGGCGATGCATCGAAAGTGTTCGATAATCCCACCGATTACCCACGCTACATTGGACACAGGAAGAGTTACTCCCGCTGATTACCGGGGTCTGTGATTATCGAATATTCTAACGAATACACTATTGTTGTTTACCATTAAATACTAGTTTAAATTAGTATTTTCTAGTTTTTATTTCCTAAAATCGTGATAGTGAGTTATTTGAATACAGTAACATTATACCTTCACTTAACTATTCCTACGGTGGGTAAAATAGTATTGTGTCAAAAATACGGTATGATAGTGGTATTTTACAATCTGGCAAAACGGACTACATCGTCGTTTGTTGTTATTTAACTTTGGCGCTCATTATAAAAAATACCCCCGTCGCAGCAAACCTGCATACTCAGCGAATTTCCAATGCAAAATATAAGTCTTAATACCACATAAAGCCGCATACCAAGTTTCATAAAAATATTTTCAAAAATAAGTGATATATCAAATTTGAATTATTCTCTATAACAATAACATTGGGGATGAGTACGCAGGTTTGCTGCTACAAAAAACAAAAAATATAGGGTTTCTTGTAAATATCAATATTACTCAACTAGGTGAAGCCACATACCAAGTTTCATCAATATAAATTCATAAATAAGCGATATATGCCATTTTGATTATTCTCCATAAGAATAACATGGGAGATGAGTACGCAGGTTTGCTGCAATAAGGAACACAAAAAATGGGTTTTTATGCAAATAGAACTCAACTAGGTGAACCAACATTCCAAGTTTTATTAATTTATTTTCATAATTAAGGGATACATTACATTTTACTTATTCTCCATAAGAATAACATGGGGGCTGAGGACGCAGGTTTGCTGCTACGGGAATTATTGGTAAAAATCGGGTTTTTGTGAAAATAACAATAGACCACAACCGGATGAAACCATATACCAAGTTTTGTTAGAATACGTTCATTAATAAGCGAGCTATAATTTTTTTTCTTATTCTCCATAAGAATAGCATTGGACAATGTACTGTGTTTAGCACCTTCAATATCTCTGTAACCATTTGACGTAGAGCAATGATCAAAACACCAAATTGTGTGTCTTTTTAAGCTGATTCCAATGGAAGAAACTAAAATTTGACTTTTTCAAAAATTATATATAGAAAACTCAAAAAACCCATTTTTTGGGTACAAAACCCCCCCAAAATACCCCTTTGGATAGTCCGATCTGTCTGGTTTTCGAACTTAAAGTCATAAATGCTGCTTTACACGCTTATACCAAATTTCGTCAAAATCGTATTATTTTTACGAGAGTTATCGCACCCACGGACACACACACACAATATATATATATATATATATATATATATATATACAGTTTCGAACGAATGGTGTTTTTGGGGTCTGGGGACTACGGCCTAGGTCTTACCATGCCGACTACGGTAATAGCTTCTTCCCTATAGGGGAAATTCGCTAATACATATAACCTGCTTGAAAAGTAGGACAACTGGGCTCCCTGTAATAGTTACGGATTTTAGTGTAATAACACTTTTTGCAGGCCATACATTTTCTAACAAAATGACATTTATTTAAACTTCTGCTAACACAAACTATTAGATGGAAACAATTTTGTAACCAGCGCCTATATACATGTTTGATGCACCGCTTCACATCCCTCACTCCATGTTGTCTGCCTGCGGAGGGGTGACAACATAGATTTCTTTTACCTACTAGGTGCCACCAACTACAGTCTAAAGTCAAAACATGCTACCCTCCCAGTGCATACTCAGCCCTCTCTAGATGCTATACTATTAGGCTCCAGGACCCACTGAGAATATTTTCCTATTTTACCTATTAGTTGGGGCCTTGTCAATTTATAGGTTTTCTGTTAAATGTTTTAAGCTGTTAAGTGTTAATGTACTATTATATTGACACACATATAACGTTATAATTTTTCAATTAGTAAGTTTAAACATAATTAAAAGGATAGTTGAATTGTTTGCGAGCTGCCGTCTACTACGGGCCCGCGCAGAGTCGGCAAGCTGTTGGCGCGGACTGTACCTCAGAATTGTGAAACCTCGGACTCAATATTTAGTCGATATTAAGAGACCTTGGAATTATGAAACCTCGGAACTACGATAAACTGCATTTTTATTTTTAAATAAATGGACCTTAGAGTTATGAAACCTCGGAACTATGAGACCTCGGAATTATGATATTTTAAACATTTATTTGATTTTTACAGACCTCGGAATTATTAAATCTCGGAGTTTTGAAACCCACCCAAAAATTGGTTCACTTACAATTAAGTTTTACTTTTTAAATTTCGGTCAACATTTTTTATATTTTTTCAGTTTTTTCACTTAAAAAAAAACACCCCTCTAAATTTACCTCATTACCCCTCCCTCCTAAGTCAGTTCTCTCATTGGCCTGAAGATGACTGGTATGACCGGTCGAAATCGATAGTCTTGTACCATCTTTTATATATTTTACCGTCTGTATGTGAATCAGTATAAGTGTAAATATATTCTTAAGTGTTGTAAGAAGTATTTTATTACATCCCCCAAAAATAGTAAGACGTATTTTATTACATCCCCCAAAAATATTAACTAAGTCAAAATGAAGTATAAGTTGGACAACAATGATCAGTGGGGTTCTGGAGTCAATATCTTAAGAATGTAGAACAAATTAGGGAGGGGGGACTCATTTAAAACTCAATCTGCATATGATTTAATAAATATACAGTATATTCAATGGACACAGATAAAACCGATGATTTTTTATCAACAAGATGCCCATATAACATAAATTTCACAAATTGAGAAGGTACAATATGGAATGTTATGTAACACATTACATACATCGGCCTTCACCTAGTTTAATCTTAATATATAATAAACGGTATCAGGAAACTGACACATACTTTCTCCCTTTTAGCCAAACTTTAATGACAAAAATATTTGTTATTTACTAAATATAGAATATGAAGTATAGATAAAAGTACAGAAAATTGTCTAAATTAGTTGTTTTCAGAAATATCCACCCAAATCCCTTTTTGGGAGGCACTATAGAGTCCGTTGCTACACACAGTGGTTTTGAGACGGGGAAATGCCCCCTTGCCCCCCCAGGGTTAAATAGCAACACATTTTGAACATCATCTGTTGGTCAATGCTAACTTGACCTGCATATCAAATTTTAATGAAATTGATCAGTAAATAAGAGAGAAATAGTTATATTTGTATTCCCCATAAGAATAACATTGGACAACGTACTGTTTACCGCTAAATGAAAATTTCAATTTTCTCCGTAACTAGCAATCGTAGAATAGTAATTTAAAATACTAATTTATTTAGTTTTTTGAGCTCTTTTTAATGGTGAATAGTAATCTTTTTTAACATAATTTATGATTTTTTATAAAAAATCCAAAAAATTGAATTTTGGATGTTTTAAGTCCTGTAATTTCTGAACCCAAATTTTTCAAGAAATGCGGGTGGTGTCATTTTGTTGCAAACCTAAAGTTCTACAAACCACGAAAGTTTAATCAAAATCGTTAGAGCCGTTTTTGAGAAATTTGGATTTTTCATGTTTTTTGGCGGTTTTTGGGGGATAATTTACCCTTAAAAATCAAAAATCCAAAAAAATGAAAAAAAAAACGCCTGGAGATATCGTGGATTAGTACCTACATACCAAATTTCATAAAAATCGGCCCATAGGTTAGGGCTCTAGCTCTGTAAACATCCACACAGACACACACACACACACACACACACACACACACACACGGACACACACACACACACACAGACAGACATCACGTAAAAACCACTTTTTTGGGTTCGGGGTGTACCAAAACGCATATTTCCACTAACAACTCAAATTCGAAAATTTTTACGAAAACAATACTTTCTCCATATACTATGTATAGGGGGAGAAAGTAAAAATGAATATATAACTTGAGAATGAGTGCACCAAATTGAATATTTTTTTTGTGTTCGTTAATGTCAGGACAAGGTTCTTATAAAAGAAATTTTTTAATCCGACCTTAGACCTTAGGGCTCTGTCCCACTGGCCTTCAAAGTTCCCATTGATTTGATTAAGGTTCAGTTAGTTTCACCAAACAGCTGTTAACAAAGATTATATCGAAATATACTTGAAAGGCATAAACATATGTTCATTATGGAAATAACAAAACTACTTGAACGACAACTCTCATTATGGAAATAAAAAAAAACTACTTGAATGGAAACTCACTCTTTTTTATACTGAAGTTAGCACTATATAAAAATAGGCGAGTGAGCGTAGCGAACGAACTCATCCGGGGGCGAGTGAGCGAAGCAAACGAGCTCATCTTGAAAATGAACAAGTATTTTACATAAAACAAATTCAATGACATTAGGACAGGACAACGTCTATCGGTCCAGCTAGTACTCTTAATATTTTCACAGTAATAATTAATGGAAATTAACATACACAACATCTTAAGACAGTTTATATAGATTGGTAGCAGAAAATAAAAAAACAAATATCCCAAAAAAATACTTTAATTTACTTTTGGTTTATTACGAATTAACAAAAATAAAACGTATCATCAAACTAATACAATTGTACCACAGTAAGATAAGCATCTTATGTGACTAATAATTTGAACACTCTAAAGCAAACACATGAAAAATACATTAGATAATGTAGTTATACATTTCACAATATTCTTAAAAAATTGCAATCGTAATGGAAAAAACTATAGAAACACAAAAACAGAATAAGCTATACACAAATCACATACAAAAGTGTTTGGTTACAACATAAAACTATTTGTAAAATGTGGAATGTCGCTGGTAACTTGGCGTCTCTCTACCAAAACCCCTGCAACAACATGGTTCCACATTACTAGCTAGAATAGTCGGGTACAATAAACTTACATCTTAGGTGCTAGTTTGTTCCCTCTTACGGGCCTTTAAAGTACGGCTGTTTGTAAGCATCAAATCTGTCCCCCCCACTGAACGGTCCCAAGTTGGACATCCCGATGCCCATCCCGGGCATGGTCGACAAGTTGTTACTGGCAAACATGGGATTGGACAGTCCACTCTGGGGCCCACTGCGACTACTCAACCCTAGCGGAGCAGCATTGCTCGGCCATCTGAAAACAAATAAAAACAAACAATTAGTCCCTCAAATGAAAATTAAAACTAATGTATTTATTGTCATTAGGTACAAGATGATACAACGGTAGGTTGTCACATTCAATGTTTTGCTACTTTTAAAGTTTCTTATAACTATGTTAAAATATCACGTTACATGAACTCTAAAACAGAGGCTTCAATTTGATTATTAAATGTACAATGTCATAAAATACGAACATGTTTTTATCTGTTTTTAGAAGGCATCGTTACAAACTTTTTTGTTTACTTGTGGCCTTTTCTAGATCCGTGTTTTAATGTGTCAAAGGCTTATTTACAATTGAATTAAACTAAGATTACTATCCAACAACTTGTCCACAATTTCTTGTGGACGATAAAATACAATAATCTACTCAACAAATATAAAAAATTATGATTATTATTAATTGAAAAACTATCATTATACTCAACCACAGTAAATAATAATTTATAACTGAATCATATAAAAAATAATTTGTTTACAAAGTAAAAATTACCTATTTTACTACATTTATAACTTAACCCTTTGACTGCCAAGAGCCGACTAGATCGGCATTTAATTACATCGCGCAAACTGCCAGCTGCCGATGTGATCGGCATCGCCTTTAGTCGCGAGAACTGCCAGCTGCCGACGACATGGCGCCGGTCGTCTGCGCAAGAACTGCCCGCTGCCGACCTAATCGGCATTTCGCAAATTCTTCGTAGTGAACACACATTTAGCAGTAAACGTTTATACCGCTACTCAAATTAAAGCTAAAGAGTTGTAGTATTTGATAAACATGCTTTGTTTTTTTATAAACAAGCAGATCAATTTCGTATAACAGTTTTAAATCATGATTGTTGAGGTTATACAGATGGCTGTGGCATTGGGCGCCAAGCTGTCTGCCGCTCCCAGACTGTTTGGCGCCAACTTTTTTTGCAGGTGATTTGTCATTCCGCGGGAATTCCTCGTTATTATAGGCGTGAATATTTATTAGTCTGGTGTTTGGTTATGTAATGTAAACATTAGCGTACGACGTGTTTACAGTGTAGTTGGTGTTACGGTTACACGTGTTTTACGTGCATTTATTTTTTGATTCACTGTGTTATTTTATAACACTACCGTTATATTATTTCAAAATGAATGTAAATAAACGGCCACATTCTCCTGTGAGTGAGGGAACACTTATTAGTGATTTACGTGAAAATGGTGTAAACTATGTAGGCATAAACAATACAAATAGTGACGACGATTCGCTAGATGACATTCCGTCTTCTGACAGTAGTGATCAAGTGGTCGACGACACGGATGAGGACCCGGACTATGATCCGAGAACTAATTCGCTGAGGCCTAGATTTGAGTTCGCCTTGTCTCGCCAAAGGTTGCCAGTTACTATGCACAGTTCTGACGAGGAAGAGGATGCAGATGACCCGGCACCTGTTATACCTCCTGTGGCCGGTACAAGCGGCCGCGGCCGCGGTGTGACTGTACGAGCAAGATGAGGACGAGGTACAGGGCGTGGTAGAGGAGGAAATAGTGCACCGAGAGTTCAAAGAGATAACAGCCCAGAAAGCAGCGATTGGGAGGAAATAACAAACGATGAAGACCCTGGATTTGAACATTCTTTCACGTTCAATGAACTGACTGGACCGAAACATTGTCCCACCCGAAATAGTCCTCCCATTTCCTACTTTGATTTGTTTTTTACGGCAACCTTAATAAACATATTTGTCGTAGAAACAAACAGGGTGTCTAGTGATATTTGATATCAAAATTCAAGACTTTTTCCAGACTTTTTAAGACTTTTGCCAAAATTTTCCAGACTTTCGCAAGATAGTACAAATATACTACAAACGTCATAAGAGTAAAAATATCATGTTTTTACCACTTTTTGGATTTTTACTTTCTCCCCCTTATACATAGTATAAGGAGAAAGTATTGTTTTCGTCAAAATTTTTGAATTTAGTTGATAGTGGAAATATTTGTTTTGGTGCTCCCTGAACCCAAAAAAGTGATTTTTACGTGATGTCTGTGTGTCTGTCTGTCTGTATGTATGTGTACAGAGCTAGATCCCTAACCAATGGTTTGATTTTTATGAAATTTGGTATGTAGGTACTAATACACGATATCTCCAGGTATTTTTTCATTTATTTAATTTTAATTTTTGATTTTTAAGGGTAATTATCCCCAAAAAAACACCAAAAAACATGAAAAACCTAGATTTATCAAAAACGGCTCTAACGTTTTGATTAAACTTTAGTCGTTAATAGAACTTTAATTTTCCAACAAAATGAGACCACCCGCATTTCTGTAAAAATTCGGGTTCAGAAATTACAAGACTTAAAATATCAAAAATTCAGTTTTTTTGATTTTCATAAAAAAAACATAAATGTGAAAAATATTACTATCCACCATTAAAAAAAGCTCAAAAAACTAAATAATATGGTATCTTGAATTACTATTCTACGATTACTGGTTGCGGAGAAAATTTAAATTTCCATTTTTCAGTAAACACAGTACTTTGTCCAATGTTATTCTTATGGGGAATACAAAAATTACTATTTCTCTCTTATTTGTTGATCAATTTCGTTCAAACTTGATATGCTTGTCAAGTTAGCATTGACCATCAGAAGAAATTTGAAATATGTTGCCCCTTAATAACTCTGAGGGGGGGGGGTAATAGGGGGCATTTTCCCTCTTAAAACCACGTGTGTAGCGATGGATTCTGTAGTGCCTCCTCAACAGGGATTTTGGTAGATATTTTTGAAAACAACTTGTTTACAATATTTTCTGTACATTCAACCGTGCTTTGTATTTTATATTTAGTAAATAAAAAGTAATTTATTCATTAAAGATGGGCTAAAAGGGAGAAAGTATGTGTCAGTCTTCTGATACCGTTTATTTAAACTATGGTAAACAAATTTAAATAGTGAAAAAGAATGACACTTAGAAGAAAAATCACTAACAAAACCAAAACTCAATATAATATTTTGTATTAAAAACTCAAATACTGCATAATATATGAACATAAATATTTATATATATAAATATATATATTTTTCCAATTAAACTTAAAATACAAATGAAATAAACGTTACCGGTTAGCTATATACAAAATAATTTAATTAAAAAAACAAAACTAAAAACGTCAACAAATTTAAAAGGGCATAAAATATCAGCATGTTAAAAGAACATAAAAGGATATTTTCCAGAGTTTTCCACCCTAATTCTAAATAAGTATTCACATAGAGATGGTTGGCGATGTGCTCGGAACGCATTCCTAAAAAAGTTTGTTATCTGGACAAATTTCAAGACGATAAGTATCTTCCACCTCTTTAGACTGAACGTAACTGTAACCTAAATAATCCATATGAACAATTACTTTTGGTTTTTTACATCGTTCCGCTTATGAAAGTGTACCCTCTTTATACATTGGAAAGCAATGAAGATTAAAATAAAATACAGTATCGGTAATTTAGTAGCCTGTTCATGTACAGCAACAAATACAAAATTTCGAATAGGTTGGCATATGAAAATAAAAGGCTAAAGTAAAACTAATTTTTACTCATAACTTAGAAAACATATTTAGGCATAAATCTAGGCCTGTCGATCTCATCACTGGCCAAAAAAAAATATTTAAGAAGTCACCTAACTTATATATTTTTTTATATCAGTACCTAAATTAATTTTAATTAAGTTCAGTTTTAAAAAAACTAGGCCTAACTTAAATTTTTACAATTTCTCCCATGTTGACATAATTTGGCGATTAAATCAAAGTTTAAAATTACCCAGACGATAGTAAGCTTTGGCCTAGTTAAAATGTTTTCAAAGGTAAGTTAAAACATTACATTGACTAGGCTTATTTGATATTTAGGCCTATATAGCCTATCTGTATAGAGAACCACTTTATTAATGTTATAAACAGTTAATTAGTAAACATGTTCAGACCACAGTTTAATATTTCCAAGGGTAGAAGTAAAGTAACTTAATTAGTCCAGCTTAACAGCCTAGCATGGGCATAGGCTCATTATCAAACTTCGGAAAAAGTTCACTAAATTTTGTTAAAATATAGGCATAATACGTTATAGAGCCTAGGGTAACTATTTTACAGATTTAAAAAATGTTGTAATTTGAAATAATATTAGTAGAGGGTAAAACATGTCTTATTATTCACGAAAATATAGGTGTTCCAAGATATAAATGCCCATTTTATAGGAGCTTCGATTGCTACAAATACCTTCACATTAGTTTAGTGAGTAGGCTATATTATTTACGAAATTGTTCAAATGTCACTAAGCCACTGTTTAATGGTCTTCTGATGATCTGAGAAATAGTTAACAACTGCAATTAAAACTATAAAATTGTATAACTTAATACTACTTAACAACTGTCGGGCGAGTTACTTCGCCCCGTTCCGTGGAAACCAGGCCACAGTGCAAGCGGTGCAGACGACGAAATTCGGCCGTGTTCGAAGTAAATTGCAACGTAAACTTAAAAGTTTTAACACGTAAAATATTAACTTAAGTGTGTATTGCTCACGCTCACCGTTGAACAAAATTTGAAGCATTGTTGGAATGTAAAGGGAAATAAGAATAGATCATAGTTAAGTTGTTAACCTGTACCGCCAATAATCTGCAGGCATTATTCAATATTTACGGACAAACCTCGGTTTAAACTCACTTCACTCGTCAATATAATCTTAACCTCAGGTTTAATTGCTACACTATGCGTCAATGCGCGCAACTGCGCAGGTTCAGAGGTACTATGACGACGCGACGTGTGCGTCTGAGAATCAGAGTCGGAGTCTAGGGACGTTCCGATACGATACTCGATACTACTGGGCTACTGGCTTGGACCCGATATTTGGTATCGCTACGAATCGAAACCAAAGTATTGATACCCATTACAGTACTCTAAGAGGAACGCGGGAGATAGCTTGGAGTCGATTCTCTCTATCATAAGTTACAAGAACTATATTTGAAGTTATTATTTGTGTTTATTTTGCTAGAAAGTATATTAAACAAAAACTAATCTATATGTTTTAACAAAGTAAAAATTTACTATTTTTCCGATACCGATACTCCAACTTTTCTTTCGATACCACGATATTATCGGTTAACCGATGCCCAGAGTTCCGAAAACAAAGTTTCGATACCTACTCGGATCGATCGGAACTTGTCTATCAGAGTCCACTAGCCGAGAGCCGAGGCGAACGACGCGGGCGAGTGTAGAGGTACCTTCAAGGTCACCGCTCTCCCTCCCCCTCGTGACTCATCTTCCTTTTCGCGTTGCCATAGTAACGGCATGTACTTGACTGGCTTTCTTAATTTCTCCGAAAAACTATGGGCCAAGCGCTTGCTTGGGTTATTCCACAACGTACATCTTGTTGCAATTGCCATTGATTATATATACTAGTACCTTGATATCACTGCTTATAAGTTTTATCCATTTTCCCGACTTAATAACAATTTTATATATTAATTCCTGCCTTTCCCGACATTTTATTAATTTCTATACAAATTCCCGACTTCCCCGACTTTCCCGACTGCTAGACACCCTGAACAAACAAGTACGCCCAAAGTTTTATCCAGGCAAGAGGAAATAATGTTTCACCGAACAGTCGGGTCAAGAAATGGGTGAATACGACCGTTGCTGAAATGAAGGGATTTATTGCGGTTATTTTAAATATGGGCATCATCCAAAAGCCGTCAATTGAAAGCTATTGGTTTGTTTCTTCGTCCCAAAGCACCAAGTGGTTTTCGAATATGTTCACAAGAAACAGATTCCAGATACTTCTGAAATTTTTCCACATTGTCGACGCTAATACCTTAGCACAGCATGGTACTCCAGATTATGATCCGTGTGGACGATTTCAACCGTTGATCGACCACTGCAACAGACTGTTCCGTTCTTTCTACACTCCTCATCAGAAATTATCCGTTGATGAGTCGTTGGTCGGAACAAAAAAAAGAGTCGCCCTCACACAATACATCCCAAAGAAAAAACACCATCGATGGGGAATCAAGTTGTGGGTGTTGTGCGACGCTGTCACCAACTATTGCTTCCAATTTTATTGCTATCGAGGTGCTACATTTGAAGATAGGAGTGTCTCTGAACAGTTTGGTGTCGGCTATGCCGTAGTAAAAAAACTTTTGGAAATGGGTAACCTTTTGAAGAAAGGATTCCATATATATTTGGACAATTTTTTCACGACAACTAAGCTGGCTAGGTTTTTATATAGTAATAAAACACATTTGTCGGGAACAGTGCGAGTTGACAGAAAAGGGCTTCCCAGACAACTTCGAGGGAAATATCATGTAGGAAAGAAGGTGTACGTTCGGAAAGGGCCAATTCTCCAGATGGCATTTAGGGAAAAACCAACGAATAAGTCCCAGTTTATATTATTGTCGACAAATGCCAAAGCCAAAGACGTCAGGTACACTATAAGAAGATGCGGGAAAATTGCCATCAAAACCAAACCCCAAATTGTTTATGAGTATAATCATGGCATGGGGGGCATTGATGGCACAGACCAAATGTTGTATACCTATTTGGACGAGAGGAGGGCAAGGAAACACTGGAAAAAACATTTTTGGTAGAATGTGCCTCAATAGCTATGTAATTTATAAGATGAACACCGACAAACCAATGCCCAGGCTGCAATTCCAGATATCCGTCATCGAAGCTTTAGAAAAAATTTGGCTTTCAGAAAAAAATCAAGTGCGAGGCGAGAACGGAGGAGGAGATGCGCAAGGAAAAAGAACGTATGGAGTGGAAAAGTTAGACGGAAAAAAAGAAAGATTGCATTGAATGCAGTGGACCTAAAAATGAAGAGGGGAAGAGGAGGCGATCCAGGACTGTTTGTGTCAATGTAAGCGGGGTCTGCACTTGGACTGTGCGACGCTGCACAACTGCAAGTTTTAGTTCGGAAAGAATCAAACATGTAAATAGTAGTTATTTAAGAAACTTTTTTTATTGATTTAACATTTTTATCTGTGTGAATTCATTCAGGCTATATTTAGTGTATTTCAAGATCTCAAGCTTTTCTCAAGAGTTTCTACAACTAATGTGCTCCGGTTCTTCAACTACTTTTACTTAACTGTAAGTAAAATAAGTTTTTCAAATTTTGTTTATTTACTGAATTTTTATTTTTTACTTAGGTACTATTTATAAAATATCAGTAATATATATGTAAATAATACAAACATTACATTTAAACGTCTTAAAATATTACTTTGGTGTTTATTTTAGGGTGTTTAAAAAAAAAACTGATTTTTGCAATTTTGCTACTATTTTCTAAAATATATTTTTTTAATTATTAATTGTTGGCAAAAATGGATGAAAATTTGTGTACTAAGACAGAAAAACATGCTACATCCAAATACTGTATGGATTTTGGAGTAACATGTAATTTTGACAAAAGTTAATAATTTTAAAAATAATTTTTTTTATAAAATAAATTTTTATATACATATTTTTTTGTGTTGTATTGTAAAATAGGTACTCTTATTAATTCACATATACATCAGTGTTTAGATCATATATTTACCTTCAAAACAAAAAAAAATTAAGGTTCTATCTTTTTTATAAGGGAAGTTATGGTTTTTAAACAAAAACGTTGTTAAATCACATGATTTGGCTTGGCAGTACTGGGTTGCCATATGGCTAATAGCGCTGGCAGTTGAAGGTCACGCACTAGTAAACTCAGCTGGCAGTTCGCGCAACGAAAACAGCAAAAGTGCTTGGCAGCCAAAGGGTTAATTAGATATTAAAATTTTTTATTAACTTATGAAAATAAAATTAATTCCATATTAACATATTTTTAATAACTTATGAAAATAAAATAATCTTATGGTAAAATAACTTAAAACTTAAAGACTTAAAACAGTTCTGGTTCTCAGTTTATCGGTTATTGAGAAATAATTGCAATTAAGGACCTATTTATAATTCTTGTAATCTGTTCCATTGCACCCGATGGCCGGATTGCATAACACAGGGGTAGATGATGATCACACCGCATGTAGGGGTTTCAATCCCAGGATTGTAAGAAAATTGTCCAAATGTTATGTTTAGTCCTTATTGATTTACGGTTATTAATTAGTATTGTATAAACTGTTAAGAGTAAAATTATTACTTTACACTTGGTTGACTAATGTTTTTGTAAAGAGAACGTGAAGTTCAATGATTACTTTTTGTCTATTGTAGATTTCTGGTGATTGTATGTACGTAAAGGTCTGGTATGGCATGGTACGGGTTATATGCAAAACAGCGTGTCACCATCTTATCACAATATATTTCGTCGAAATGCACTTACACAAGATATCTGTTTTGCTACACAGGTCTTCCCTACAGTAATATTACAGACGGAAATGTTTATTTTGATATTCCCTAACCATTTTTATTGTGTACAATACTTTGCTTCGACATTGTCAATCGTCATACACACTATTAGTAGCTATTTTCCAGTGCTCACTGAGTCAACAACAGTGAAGTACGATTCAGTACAGTGTCTTTTTTTGTTTCACGCAGTTTAAATGCAATGTATGAGTGTATTTTTTAAATTTTATATTTAGCAATTTGAATTAAGTTTTGTAAAGAGGGATAGCTTTGTTTTAATCTTACACAAAAAAAACTCTGATTTGCACATCAGTTTGGCACAACTTTCTTACATCTACAGACGTAAAAGGTGCACAATGCAAAATTTGTAAAGCAATAGGTACATATAGTATGTTTCAAAAACATATTATGGGTGACCATAAAAGTTGAGTTAAACTTCGTAAAACTGAATTTCTGTAATCCCAGGATTGTACATCAGGTACGGAATTGAAACCCCAAACTACACAACATCGGCTGTAAATGATGACCACATTATCGGGACGGGACAATGCATCATCACCGTTTCAGAAAATAATCCCGAGGTAAATTAAATCCAACAAAAAAAAAACGGGGATCATTTCTTCACCCACGGCTTTAGAGTAAAAGATACGGCATAGCTTAGAAAAAAAAAAAAAAAATAGAAGTTACTTACACTTACCTAGTGCTGGAGTTGGTGGGCCGGGACCAGGGCTCAGGAAGGTGGTCAGGCTTGCGATCGCCAGCGCCAGACACCCACGTCTCGCCTCGAGAGCTGAAGGTCTTTATGGATCCACCACCACCACTGCTGCCTCCACCGTGCCACGAGTCTCCACCTCGCTCCACAAACCGCTCACCTGCAAATGCAAAATAAACAACTAAAAGATATGTTTTCAATAAATTTAAATATGGAAAGGAAACCTAGTGTTCAAAATCAAGAACTAAAAATGTCCCAAAGGATGACATTATATTCTTTTATACATCCATAACCCATTGAAAAATTTATTACATTAAAAGCCCACTAATCCGGCATCGGTCTAGGGGTTCTACAAAAATCTTCTGGGTACACTGTATGAGCCTTTTGGGCGTTCTCGGCAGAGTTTGGACGTGATCGGCAGAGTTCACAGGTAATCGGCAGAGGTAACTGTGCTGTTTGTTTCAAAATATAATACTGTAAATCTATTTTCTGGTTGAAATTTTTTTTTTTTATTTTCCTTCACTACTCTCTACTTTTAGCAGTATAACAGCTATTTAAGATGGCGCTCAGTAAGCTGGCATATTTGGTAATCAGGTACTGCCAAAGTCCTGTGCTGGATTAGCGAGCATCTACTGTAGTCATAAGCAATATACTTTGCTTGATACTTGTTCTTCACTGTCAAATTAGTTGTAACGGGCACAGTACCACCTTGGCCTATACCCTTGAGAAGAATTAGTAGGAGGATTAAAATTACTTTACAGACTATTGAAGAAAATTGTCCTGTTAATATGCATGTCATGATGTATTCTGCAAGGATAGGGGCCATAAGCATATTACATTAACACATTTTTTCATAATTTCACCCCCCCCCCCCAATGCATTACATAACTCAATCGTAGTAGACTTTAAAACAGCCTTCTAAACCTATCCTTCTAAACCTTCTAACCTTCTAAACATCCTATTAGCGATCTGGAATTCGGATTTATATAAATAATAACATTTTTAATGACCTTCTTTTAATAACTTTTTTCAAAGCAGAATGTATACAAACTAATTATTTCAACAACAAAATAAACTATCTCGCCTATGTGACAAACACCGAAACTAAAGATGTGGGTGCTGGTACTGCACAATACTGTATCAAGTCATGATTTTAAACTGTAAAACAACACGAAACACCTGTAAAGCATAATACAGATCTCACTTAAAACACGTTATGTATTTATTTTTAGTTTTACTATTATTAAAATAGTAAGACGCAACTAGCTGTAACCCTGATTTAGATATCAGTTTATTAGAATTAAAACATTATCAACAGATCATGGGAGTGCGCCAGATCTCAGGGTTAAAATATAATAGTTATGTAACGTTGATCCAAACCCCCCCCCCCCCACATAACGCAGCTTAACGCTTATGTCATACCCCCTCCCCCGCCCCTTAAGTGCGCTACGTAATATGTGTTTGGCCCTATAATTTGACTTGGTCTGTACCCAAAAGCCAACACAACTTACTTTTAGAATTCTCAGCATAACGTTCGCGCACAAGCCTGTTTTCTGAGGGCTTTGTGCGAGAAGAAATGGAGTCATCTCTGAAACTGCTGCTGTTAACAGATGTCCGCTCGTAGCGACTACAGGAAACAGAAAATAAATAAAAGGATCGCTAAAGTGTTAAGAGTAGAATCTAACTTTAGAATAACCTCATACCTCTTCTACCTACAGCTTAATAAATGCAAAATTAAAACAACAACCATTTTTCACTGCAAATAATCGTGAAATCTAGCTCTTAAGCTTTTACTCTATCACTGTAATTTTATTAACAATTACTTGCACTCAATATCATAATGCAACATTAGGGGTGTGCGAGTAGTAATATTTTGAATCAAGTAGAATTGTCCCAATTATTTACGAGTTTTGAGTATTTAAGAGCAAAACCAATATTATTAAAACTTATTGGTAAAATTGTTGTTAATAATAATACAGTTAATAAATTAGGATTCGATACAACTTCAGATAAAATCCCTTTGTCCAGTTGGTTCATAATCAATTAAAACAATAACAAAGCTGCAATCTAAATTTTTGGCAAGTACAAAACAAACTAGTTTTTATTTCCAACCAATAATAGGGTTTTGCTATTATTTTCTAGTTGAATCACTTTATATCTTGGTGTAGTAAATGGGCCATTTGTAGTTTATAGCCAATAAGAACAATTGTATTCTTCTGGACCATCAAAATTATGTGAAGTGTGGAAATTACTTGTAGAGTGATCCACCAGATTTTTCTAAATGAAAGAGCATTCTGAACACGTAGACACACAGAGTCCATTTTAGACATAGAGATTAGCCATAACAAACATAAATTTTATATCACCCATTTATAAAAAACAATGTATTTAACAGTTTGGCAAAATGCATAATTTTATTTTATTTGTAACTAAGGCAATTAAGAATTAATACACAGGCAACAAGATTATAACAATAGAAAATGATAATTTTAGAAAAGAAAACAGCAGGAAGCAGTACTGTAACTAAAGGACAGTATTTTTTTTAACACGTTTGCTGCGAGTACGCCCGTGGGTGTGTTCCCGTCACGCTGCAACTGTTCCGATAGGCGCGGTCACAATTTTAATTTCCGGCTAACGAATGACAAAAAAACTGTGTGGTGCTGCACTGCGTTACACCACTGGACGTAGTTCTACAAAACGCCAACAGGTAGCAGCACAATCCAGATAGCAGTAGACAACCAGGGTTGCATATACAGGAATAAATATACTCAAAACTAACGCACATTACATAAACTGTAAAAGCCAAACGGGTAAAGATAGCCAGGAACGATTTGCGCCAAAAGACAGCTCAAATTGTATACAAAACACGGACGAAAAATCCCCCGACTGTACCAGTGTGCTGCCGAGCAGCGATTGAATGGAGTGGAGGCGGGCCTAGCACACACCGGTGCGCGCTCAGCGAGGTGGAGCGGAACTAGACCACACACCGGTGTGTGGCCTGCAGCGAACGTGTTAATTAGTTAATATTGTTAGTAATGACATCTTGAATAAATGAAAACCGTGGCTTGAAATGCAAATAAAAAATGCCATTTTGAATAACAATTTAGATTTATTTGCATAAATAATTAAAAGTAAAATATATTTATTTAAATTTTGATAAAATTTTCACTCCTCCATTCAAACGCTAGGTCCATGGTCTTTATAAGAAATAAACCAAGAAACTGGTATGAGAAGCTGTCGTTACCTGTCCCTCTCCTTGGCGGGCCAGTTGTCACGGGAGGAGCCAGACACCGAGGTGACGAGTCGGCGCGAGGAGTCAGGCTCGAACCCCGGCCGGCGCGGCGGAGGCGGCAGATCTCGGGAGCTCTTGTGTCCAGCTGTGTCCTTCTTGTATTCATTTGTTCTGGAAAAAAAGAGTTCCTAAATCCACCATCCTTAGGAATCAATGACTGAAAACAATTACAATAGTTTTGCTCGCTTGGATGCCAACTCTGTACTGAAAAACCTCACTTGGGTTATAGGTGGAATAGAGCTTCTTTATAAAAAATATGACGTGAATGAAAAAGGTTTAAGTTAAATATTGTATTCTTAGTATTCTTCTGTTTTCAGAAGGGGGTCGTCAGTAGTAATTTTCTGGCTCAAGATGAGTCAAATAGAGATTCAGAATCAATTTTTAGAATACAGAAAAAAATCCTTAGAATTATGACTTTTTAAAATGCAAGAAGCTCATGTAACACATTATTTAAAGAATTGCAAATATTAACAATGTCATCACTGTACATTTTACACGTTTAGATGATCATAAAAAGAAATCTAAATTTGTTTGTGAATGAAAACCATCAGCATTATTATTTAACAAGACATCGAAGAAATTTCTGCTGCCCATCCACAGACTTACTTCATTAGAAAAACCGCCAAAGTACCTAGGAGTTATAATAGATTGCCCGATTCTTTAAAATCAATTGAAAACATTGAAATGTTTAAAATGTAAACCTCAAAGTTCTTAATAAATAAAGCCTACTATAGTGTCAATGCTTATTTAAGTGATATTTTAGTTTGACTCCATGTACAGTTAATTTAGTTTTGTATATTTTAGCCTGACAATTTCACCTGTTTCTCCAGCATTGCTGGTGTATGTAAATGTAATATGAAATAAACTATTGTCTACTGTCTGATTATTTATGAGTTGAGTTGCTTTGTGAGTTTCTATCATGAGTGTGATTAATTAGACGATTTTAGGTAAACAGTATGATCTTGCAGCCACTTTTGATATTATTTTAAAGTTTAATTGCAGTTTTAAGTTGAAAAGGAATCAAATTTTTAGCAAATAATACACACTCTGATAGCTGAGTTGCCAAATAGGCTGGCGTGATTTTTGTTAAATTATTTGGCTCAATATTTACTTTTGACAGTTCAGGGTTCGTTTTGACCGCAACTATGTGCCGTTTTGAATTTCAGGTGACTCATAGTTTTTGGCTGATGTTATACGTCACTGACCTGTACCGATCATTCTACTAATAATCCACGACCAATACACTACATGTCCTTTGTTCATTTATGTATTTAGATTATTTGGTCCAATAGACGTGTAATATTCGTCTTTGGTCTTTTGGTCCTATAAGGCCGAAAATACATAACTTTATTAGCATTTATTAATCTAAACCTATTATGGTAAAAATCCCAATAAGAAAATAATTTAAATTAAATGTAATTTGTTCTATATCTAAAACTATTCCTAACTCTCTACCGGTACATTCTATTTATTGTAAAAATAGATAATATGGTAAAAAGTGACTAAAAAAACTTAACTTTGGTTTAGATATGACTATGTAACATATTGAAAATCAAGCTGCAGAGAAGTGTTTAGCATGTAGATAAACTTGTTCAGCAATAAAATACTTCATTGGTTGATAGTTTAAACGCTTACCACCAGGTATAGAGGCATATTAGCTTATGCCTTAAAAGTGAAATAGCTAATTAGGCTATAAATTTGTCCTTTGGTCAATTTAAAATGCAACAAATTTTTCAAAGAGGTAGGCGACCAGTTTCTCTTCTTTGCCTGTCCACATGGACTTAAGGCCTATATGTGGAAAGCAAAGCAAGGCATGAACCGCAATGGTTAGTTAAATGCTAAACAAAAATTAATAGCATTTTACATGAGTCTGGGATTCGGACCTTTGGTTCCAAAGTATTTTGTCTTTACCACTACGCCAGCCGAGTGGCGAGTACCAATCTTATTATTATATTTTAATTTCTTGGGGCTATGAAAAACATACATCAGCCCATATCATCTCAAAAATCAGGCTATCACAATCGATGGTGAGGGCCATATGTGTTATTCCGTTCAGTGCACAGTAGCTGGCAGTAATATAAGTTTTCTTTATTCTACAACAGCTCATTTTTAATAGGCTATTATATTTAGCTGGATGAAAATTCAGCAACAGAACTGGAAAGGTAATGTCTTACCTAGGAGAGTCTGGGTAGCGAGATGACGATGATACAAATCGCGTGTCAGTGGCACGGTGTCGCTTGCTCTCGTACTCGCGATCCCTGGAGCTGCTCAGCGACCGCTTGCGTCTCACCTCCTCCTCCAGCCTGCTCACAATACTGCACACCGTCATAGGTACGGACCATAACAACACAATATAGTAAACTACTATTGCAGTAGCGTTGGGTTCAACACGAAACTACTATTGCAGTAGCGTTGGGTTCAACACGTGGAACAACGGGCTTCATCAATTAATTGTTTTATTTGTCTTATTGCAAACTTCACAAACTTCGGCAGTGAATCCCAAAATTGGTTCTGATACAGTTTATGATGTAGCATACAGCACAACTTACAAATATAGAATTTGTTATGAAATAAAATGGAATAGCTCTTTATTGCCACAAATACATTTCTAGCGGAGCTGAGGAAATAATTAATTTAAAAATTGTATTTTTTATTTTTCTATATTTAAGAGTTTTAATAGAAAACGTGTGAGCACATTCTTATGCAATCCTTAACAATTGCAATTTATATGTGTACTGTACCAATCTGTACTGGCCACTACAAATTTCAAACAGAACCAAACATGTCTTAGTTTAAGAGGAAAATAATTAAACCAAATCAAACACTAGATGGAGTTTAAGTAGATTCTAATGTTAATAATGTAAATAGGTTTTGACTAAAATCGTTGATAGATTTAGGATACAGGATTTAACTCAATTTGTTTTCCAAGCAACCAGAAGCAAAGTTACTTAGTATAAAGAATTTATATAACTGTACAAATGATAAATAAATATCAGGAGAATAAGAATAAATATTACACACCTCAAATTTTGTCGTTTAAGGCGCTCCAATTCTTCTTTTTCTTTTTCAAGTCTCTCCCTTTCCAATTTTTGTCTTTCAGTTTGCAATCGCTGTCGCTCAAGTTTTAGTTTCATTAGTTCATCTTTCTCCCGGAGAAGCCTCTCCCTCTCCATTTTCAACTTCTTTCTTTCTCTATTTAAAAACAAATAAATAAAACATATAAGTTATAACACATTGCCTGCCAAAATGTAAGTATTTAATTTAGCTTTAAATTTAATTGAACTTAATTGATTTTAAATATTTAAAAACAGTTTGGTAGAACAAGAGATGGTCACTGATACGTAACTGAAACAAAGTTTTAAATTCCCAGTCTTAATTCTGCTATAATCTCGGTCTGTATTCCTACAATCAAATATTTTTACTAGGGGTGTGCGAGTACTCGAAACGTCCCGAGTTTTCGGCCGAGTATTTTAATACTCGAACTCAACTCGAAGTTTTGAAAACTACTCGAAAGTTCGAGCGAGTATTTCCCGCCGATCGCTAACGATTGCGACCGGCCAAAACGCGTAGTAACGGCCGCAAAAGGCAATCGCGTCACGGAAAATCGGTCGAAAATGACGACCACGAACGGACAAAATGCGTAACAACGGCCGCAAAAGGCGATGGCATCACGTAAAATCGGCCGAAAATTACGACCGCGAACGATTGCGACCGGCCAAAACGCGTCGTAACGACCGCAAAAGGCAATCGTATCACGTAAAATCGGGCGAAAATGACGATCGCGAACGATTGTGACCGGCCAAAACGCGTAGTAACAGCCGCAAATGGTGATCGCATCATGTAAAATTGGCCGAAAATGACGATCGGATCGCGTAATTTTGGCCGTGACTAATGATTTCCTCATTTAATATTGATTATAAGCGATGTCTGGACCAGGTGAAATTGGCCAGATGACAACTGGGCCCTGTTTCATTGGCCGGAAACGAATGTTAAACCGTGTTTTGTTTGTCAAGACGTAATCCAGTTTGATTGTACTGGCCAAAACGTTGTATAGCTACTCATGTATTAGTAAGAAACCATGTTTAGATTATCAAATCTAGGGTGGTATCCAAATCCCATTGCACTATTTTAAACTACCAACTGATTGCAAATACTCGCTCGAAAATACTCGAAACTCGAAAATAATTGGCACTACTCGACTCGACTCGATTAAAAAAATCACTACTCGCACACCCCTACTTTTTACTGAACAAAATTATCAAACAACTTTTAAATTTTCACTATGAAACAGTTTGAAAAATACTTCCTTTATTAGACATCAATTAGGAATCATCTAGGGGTGTGTGTGTGTGTGTGTGTAGTGACTTTTTTTGATCGAGTCGAGTTTAGCCAATTATTTCTGTAAAGCAATATAATTTGTTTCAGTAATAATCCCTTTGGTTCAATGTCAACACAGTTAGTTCGCCATTTTTGACCATGGGGTCGCTGAAACAAAATTGTAATATTCCCTATTTTCCCAGTTAATTTATCGGCTATAACGTGATCTGGTATCCAAATGGCAAGTATCACATTTACTTACTTATACACACAGCCTGGGACTTGAATTGTTCTCGGCCAATCAGCGCTGGGCAATTTCATAAGTTAAACTACTAATACAATATTTGTCAGTATATGGGATGATGAGAAATTATCATCAACTTGGTTAAAATTGTCATCCACCTCGTTCCCAATAATGACTTGGGAAATCAAATAGGTGCGAACGGGCTGAAAGGATGGGTCACCTACTTACCAAAAATAAATCAATTAGGCCTTGTATAAATGGGAGCGTTTGAATCCACGTTAAGATAGCACCCAACCATGTTCTACCAAAGAACAAATTAAGGTTGTAATCACACTTCTCCTTTCCTAATTTCACTTCCTTTACAAGCGATTGCATTTTGCCTAAGTGGCCTGAGGCAAATGAATCCGTACCAAATATAATATATATGGAATTAGGTAACAAATGAGCATAGCATAGAAAATCCAAAATAGCCAATGGAATTTTTAAGATGGAAATGTAACCAGGCTAGTTAGTCACACTAATTCTATCACCTACCTATCCAATCTTTCAAACTCTTCTCTCTGAGCTCTATCAATTTCTCTTTGTCTCAATCTCTCCGTTTCCCTTCTTCGTTCTTCTTCACGAAGCATTCTTTCTTTTTCTTTAAGACGCTGTCTTTCTCTCTCCTCCTAAAAAGTTACAAGTTTAAAATCAAGCAAGTAAATCAATTCTTATTTTGAATACTGGGTTGAAAATTCAAAATAATTTGACTAATTATCATATGAATAGGGAAGGACTGATGAATGTATTTGCACTGCTACATAATTTTTACAGAATGTGATGGAAGTTAATTCCAATTCCAACAGATAGTTTTTGTTTCTTCTATTGCACTGCAAATGGTCTGTATGCTTTAAGGAATACTTCTGTAATCTTCTATAAGAAATAAGAAAGATCTCATACAAAAAAGTTCAACATAAATATTAAGTTAGTTGGACTGTTCATAATTAGCTTATCGTTTTAATTAAATATAAATCAAACCGTTATAAAATGTAATAATTAACCTAAAATTCTAGCAGCAAGTATTGATTTTAACTAATGACGATAAATTAGCCCGTCAGAATAATTTAAGAAGTGGTTTATATACCTGCACTCAAAATAACACAATGGTTGCTGAGGCAACTAATTATGGCTTCTATATGAAACTAAAATCAGGCCAGACAAGGAGTCAGTCTAGCATTAACTACCGGCCAGACGCGTCGCACAACCCATTCCGTGTTTAATTCATTTTTTCCAAAGAGTGATGTATGTCATTCCCCCTTCTTTGTGTGTGTGTGTGTGTGTTTAATTTAAGTTTTATAATAGTGATGACGACATTTAGGGGGTGGGCGAGTACTCCAATTTTTGAGTATCCACGACCACATTGTGTAATGCTGCCACCGACCTTGATCTTGTCGAAGGAGAGGACGGGGGAAGAGCCTCGGCCAGAGCGGTGACTGCTTGTGGTGCTGCGAGTCCGCTTCTCCCCAGCTCTGGGGCTGGTTCTGCGTGTGGTCTCTCTGCTGCGATGACTGCCTCCAGACTCCTTCCCTTCTTTTTTCTCCCCTCCCACTTCTCCTCCCTCAGTACCCGGCGCCTCTGGCTGCTTCTCCTCTCCCTCTGGATAATATATATATATGGGTAAACTTCACAAAATGAAACAATTTCAGACCCAGTAAGATAAATCAAGAGTAAACAAATAAAATACACTGAACCTGAGTATTGATTGAGTATCCCTATCTTTTTACTTTATTTATCCAATTTTTGATTACTTTCATTTACAAATGTCAAAAATTACGACTGATAAGGTTCTAAATACAAGTTGTTCACGGTCCCCGACCGTTATTCAAAGCCTACCTACGATTGGCCTACCTACAGAATTAAAAATAACATGAAAAACCCGACTACTTGACAGTTAGGCACAAATTTGGACCTTTGAAAAACAATTCCAAAGACATAACGGTCTTTGAAATAAATATTTATTTCGCCGTCATTTACTCCAGTCCCGCAGAAGTGCAACAAAGACTTACCAAAGTTAACTAAAATGAGATGTTCTCTGTACGTTTGGCGGGAAACGGCGTAATATTTGTTGCTAGCAGTGTGGCGAGTTAGTTATTTAACTTTGAAATTTATAATCGAGATTATAATTTTTGACGAAATATAAAGATAAGAAATCGTCTGTACCTTAATTCGGTTACAAATCGTTCACACAATTAATAGTTACAAAATCTGTTAAATCGTTACAATTAAAGCATTAAAATATTACTCATTCTGCATTTATCCTAACTTCATCGTAAGCTAGTCGGGCCAATAAAGTAGCTTAAAACAAGGTTATAAGTGAAATTTACAAGTCGCTCACACCAACAATCGGATGTTGCATGAACAAAGTGTATTTATACTCTAGCAGTCACATTTTTTGTCTGATATACTTCAAATTTGGCAGGGACATTCCTTTCTATAATCTGAGAAGTTCACTGAGCAAAACAATCGGAAAACACCAAACCCTTTTTTGGGATTTTAATTTAAAATCTTGAGTTTTTCCAAAAAAATGCCACAACAGTCACGAATATAAAATTAATGCATATTAACAATAGGACGTAAAAGGCTGAACATTTTAAGCCCTACCTCATCATTCTAGCACACATATTTACCGAGTTATTAAAGAAAATGTAAATTGACTGAACAGTGTGTTGTCTTATGGCGATTTTACATTGGAAAAGGCTGTTTTTCATTTCTTGACGTAGTTTTATCTCCCCTAATACCCCCAATACCAACAGTTGATCCTGATGGGACATTATTCTAACCTTATAATGCATAACATTGCCATCCCAATATTGCATTTAAATACGACCAGGTGCATAAGAACAGCCAACAAATCAAATGTATTCCATTTTCAGAAAAATGGAACCGGTGTTTGTTTGAACCCTTTATTTAATTTGTTTGATTTTTTAAGCGGAAATACTCTTGATGGATGTCAATCTGCCATGAGTTACAAATCGTTGACGCAGATAAGAAGTCGTTCACGCTTATATCTTATGCCATATTTTGTTTATAAATCAATTAAGAGTTTTAATTTTGTTCTCCATGACATTACAAACTTGATCCTCAATCTCTGGTGGTAGAATTAAACAATTCCTCCAATTTTATCGTAAAGAAAGCAGAATATTTGCGAGTGTCTGAAGGATACTTCTTTTAAGTCTCCATAATAAAGTACATTTATTACTCTATTAAAACAAATAATTAAAATGTCTGTTATTGTATTAACGTAATAAATGTTTGTGAGTGTACTAATATATATTTTGAAGTTTATGTTTATAACAACAGTGTTTTTCGGCATTCTGTAATGGCGTGAACGACTTGTATTTTTGAGTGACCTGAACGAACAACCAATTATTCTTTTGTAACAAAAACAAAATATTTAGTGTTGCTGCTTTTGCACAGTGTTCCCGAGTTAGTTTGTCATCGGTTAAGCTAAAATTTCGCAACTTTTTAAAAAGTTGGTTTTTATTTCGATATGTCCTGCATATTGTCCCATTTTGTGAAAAGCAACGTATATATACATAAGTAGATGTAGAAACAAGAAATAACAAATAATAATTCTGGAATAGGTATACCTCACTTTGAATCACGATTTGTTTTCTTAAGTATTGCACTAAGATAGGAAATTAAAATATTTGTTGATAATGCAGTACATTGCTTGATGTTAAGATAAATGTTTTCTTATAAAATAATCTTGAGTTATGTAAGGAGAATTTGAGGCAATCCTATAACTATGAGGAAAACTGTCATAACCAATCCACTCCGATTAGAACAAATTGTTTTTAGATGAAAATTGAATCAAACATCTAGTCAAACACAAACCAGTTAGGGAAAGGGAACTCAATTAACAATCCCCCATCAATACATTAGAAGACTGGTTAACAAAGTGGAAGCATTGACCATCTACTAGAGAATATAACTCCACTAAGTACGTTTATTCTATCAGAACACGGCCATTACCAGTGAAAGGGAACTCAATTAACAATCCCCCATCAATACATTAGAAGACTGATTAACAAAGTGGAAGCATTGACCATCTACTAGAGAATATAACTCAACTAAGTATGTTTATTCTATCAGAACACGGCCACTACCAGTACAAAACTTGAAGCAACTGAAATAAAGAAGTGTAAACTTTATTGACAGGTTACAATAGAAAAGCACACTTTTGACTTTCTCGTACAAACTTTCCAAATTATTAAATACTGTAGTTTAAATTAGAACAAACCTGTTCCAGGAGGCACCAAGGTTTCCTCTTTCTTTAGGTCCACTTTTCTCACAACTTGTTCTTTCTTCTTTTCTTCTATTCTTTTAGTGGGAGATTCAACTTTGGCTGGTTCTGATCTCTTTGGAGGGCCAGTTGAGTCTCCTTTGGCCTAAATCAAATGTAATAATGAATGAGACGTTAATGTATGCAAGTTTGGTAAATCATGAATAAGTCATTATAGAAGTTATTATACTTTGTAGTCAAGCTGGTAAGAAACTCATAAAATACATAATCAGAGTTTTTAATTTAACGTCATAACTGACCTACGATCGTGCATGGCAACGACTACTCCTGAGTCAGATAACGGACCCATTCGCTCGTTACCTTATAGGAGACCACCACACACTACAAGAGGCAGAGGGACCATGGGCTCCCTTAACATAAAAAGTGTGCTGATTCTTGAGGTGGGCAAGTAGTTTTTTTTTTTAATCGAGTCGAGTATTGAACCAAACTACTCGAGTATCGAGTCGAGTAGTTCTTAAAAAGTAAAAAACTCATTTAATTTTTTTGTATTGAAAACAATTTTTTTACATATCAAACTTTAATTATAAACATAACATTTTATTGAATTATTAATGTTATTATTTATTTTATTTTAACCTTACTGAATGAATAATGATCCAAATTAAAATATATATTGTTTTTAACAAGAAAGTAATTTTTTGACCCTGACCCAAGCATCCCCTGTGCCCCTCTCTTACTTAACTCACAGGTATCCATAAATAACCCAACTGTCATTGTCTCCTTTCATGTGAGCTAAAAATAAATGTTTGACTTATTTTTCTTTATTTCAGTAACTTATTATGTTAAATATTGGTTAGCGGCGTAAACGTGGGTAAACGGCGGGAGTAATCAACTACTCAACTCGAATTTTCGAGTAGTCTCTAATACTCGCTTGGCCTTTGAGTATTAGAAAATACTCTACAGGTACTCAAAATCTCGAGTAGCTGATTCATGATTTATACCATGATTTTTACCTGGAATGTGAGTTACCTAGATCAAAACGTCTGGTGATATGTAAAATATCGTACCCACTCACAGGTTTCCTCCCGTGAGTGTACATTTCCACAATGACAAGTGAAATTTTCATTATTAAATTTAATATTAAGCTACTGTATATTTTTATAATATAATACGATATACATTATTTTGGAAATTAAATATTTTTGAATTGAATCTACTTATTTTGTTAGAAATATTTCACAAATAATAACTGAGTGAATGTTATTGTTATGTGATTCAATGCATTATTCCTTTAATCATATTTCCCTTATTAAATAGTACAAAAGTTTATTTGTACCAAAAACTAGCAAAATTGTCCACTCTTTGCTGTAACCTATTTATAATTCTCTTCTTAACATATAAGATTGAAAGAATGACATAATACGCTACATCAAACAAAAAAGTAGACATAATATGGATATAAACTAAAACTTTTAAGGGATTCTTTATATGTTATGGCCCCATTTTTTATGCATTTTAGTAGGATCACAGAAGCTATAGTTAGATATGAGGTGTAAACTCTACACTTATGGTAATGACCCCCAATGTGATCAGGAAAAACATAGTCAGTCTAAAAAATAATTACCTGTTGTTCTTGAAGAGAATTGATATTTATTTTCAAGAAATAACAAATTGTGATTTACTGCTTATTAATGTAAATTTAAAGGCCACTTGATGAAAATGTAAAAAGATCTGACTTCAGGTAAGCTCAAGGCTTACGATTAACAATTATTGACTACCATCTGGCTCCAAAATACATAAGTCCTACAGAGAATGCTAATTGTTGACACGGAAACTACCAACAACGTACCTTCTCCACGGATATGAGCCTGCCGTGGAGCTCGGTGTGATGGAGAAACTGAACGGCCTTGTTGGCGTCATCGGGGTTGGACATCGTCACGTAGCCGTAGCACCGCGCCCCGGGCGTGCGGGCATTGGTTACCACCTGTCACCAAACATAGTTGTACTGTCAAATGTATTAATTCAGAAATCAATTTCTTCGGGCGATCAAAAAATTAATTTGAATTTCCTAAATATCGATAACAATACTTTAGATAATATCACCAGTCTATAAGCACAGTATTTTCTCAAGACGTTAGCAGGATACATGGGAAAAACACTTACCGGTACTTCATATCAGGTTTAAACATAAGGTTACTTGCCAATCTTTCCAATATCAACTGTAGAAATTTATGGTCTGAAGTCAGAAATACTTCCATGTTCATATATTAATAGTTTTTGATTTAGAAATTCGTTGATTATTAGCTATAAATTAAAATGGGGCCACTAATTAATTAAATCCTAAGGGAAAAAATGCCATCAAGATTTGTTATCACACCAAAAAAATAAGCTGGAACAACTAAAACAAAATACTGTACTAGAAGGTCATTATTTGAAATAATTTTAATTTCATGGTTCAAAATTTAAGACAAATATTATACTCTCAAGAACTAATCTATAACCTCTCCTTGTTTAAGTTGCTTTAAATGCTTAATAACGTAATTAAAGCGTTAGAGGAAGAAAAGAGTGTTATGAGGGAGGAATGCAGACAATGAGTTGAAACTGAATGGGGTTCTGGAGAGGAAATCTATAATCTACCCGGTGAGGAATTTGAGTAGGTTAATAATGCCCACGCGCAGCTTGTGCATTGAAACACTTTCTCTGAGTTAGTTGAACTTATCAGTGCAAGATGGTGCTACCAGTGTTGACAAACAAATAAGTGAGAACCACCCATTAAATAATCATTTTTATAGTTTTAATTTTTTCACATTTAGTGGTGTAAGGTCACTTAGGAGAGATGGCCTACTGACAAAAAACACCTTTGATAAATAATATATAACGATCAAAGTCGTGGTCAGATTTGGTGCTTTGGACTGACTGTTTAGTAGAGACATCCAGTCATAAAGTGTTTTCCGGATCATCAGTGGTAGTTAACTATAATAATTTTCCTTATTTTTTGCTTAAACTAAAATAGTTTAACTATATTCTCACTCAATAAATTGCTGAAACACCACTCAATGAAGAGCTGCAATCAACTACTGGGAAACTATTACATAGTAAACAACAAACATTGTTGAGCCTAAAATGTGAGGAGATTTTAGACTTATTTGCCAATTACACAGTTGGCTAAGGGTGACAGTAATGCTACAAGACATGGTGCTATCACCTTGGCTCCAATGACTTTTCCATACTTGGAGAAGACCTGCTTGAGGTCAGTGGCTCGTGTGGTGGTGGCTAGTCCGCTAACCCACAGGTTTCGACTGCTGCTGCCTATCGCTATCTTCTTGTCTGTAACATAAACATACCAGTATTACCGAACTGCAACCACTAACCAGGTTCCTGCTGGTCTTGTCAAACTTTAAATAAAACTAAAAGAAATCACCAAAGGAAAATTTAAACAATGTATTTACACTATCAACTTTGTGATTTTGAGGAGGTCGGGTTCAGGCTACAAGATCCGATATAGGCTCATCAAAATTCTCCTCGATCAAGTAGAACCATCACCTTATCACCCACTCTTTAATTTTCTTCTTAAAAAAAGTTCTGCCCCTAATTCCTTGACACAAAGTGGAAGTTAACTAAACATCCTGTATGCTGATACAGGATACAGCATAACTAACTTATATTTTGTCTTGTTGAGCCTACAGCGAGAAATGTTGAGGTTCTGCTTGGATCTCAGAATATATTCATGACACCGTTCCCTGGTTGGAATTTGGATTGTCCTTAACATTCACAAGAGAGTTCAGGATGTATGAATAAACACAGTAATTATGTTGCCGTAGACTTATGATTCAAAATAAAAAAATGTGTTTTTATTCAAGCTAAGTTCAATGATGTAAGTCAAGCTAAGTTCAATGATGTAAGTCGGGATGTGCGAGTAGTGATTTTTTTAATCGAGTCGAGTAGTGCCAATTATTTTTGAGTTTCGAGTATTTTCGAGCGAGTATTTGCCATCAATTGGTAGTTTAAAATAGTGTAATTGGATTTGGATACCACCCTAGATTTGATAATCTAAACATGGTTTCTAACTAATACATGAGTAGCAATACAAAGTTTTGGCCAGTACAATCAAACTGGATTATGTATTGACTAACAAAACAAGGTTTGATATTCGTTTGCGGCCGATGAAACAGGGCCCTGTTGTCATTTGGCCAATTTCACCTGGTCCAGACATCGCTTATAATCAATATTAAATGACGAAATCCTATTTTACGTGATGCGATCGCCTTTTGCGGCCGTTACTATACGTTTTGGTCGGTCACAGACGTTCGCGGTCGTCATTTTCGGGGGACTTTACGTGATGCGATCGCCTTTTACGGCCGTTACTTCACGTTTTGGCCGGTCGCAATCGTCATATTTTACGTGATGTGATCACTTTTTGTGGCCGTTACTACGCGTTTTGGCCGCTCGCAATCGTTAGCGATCGTTCGGAAATCGGCAGGAAATACTCGCTCGAACTTTCGAGTAGTTTTCAAAACTTCGAGTCGAGTTCGAGTATTAAAATACTCGGGCGAAAACTCAAAGTTTCGAGTACTCGCACACCCCTAGATGTAAGCTAAAATTTTGTTTAAAAACCAAGTGTAGAAAATAAAAACCTATTTTTGGGTTCACTTCGGGATAGTTTGATCTGTCTGGTTTTAAAAAACTCTTTAAAATAAATGCTAATTTACTCATTTATACCAAATTTAATCAAAATTGGACTTTTTTAGAGTTATTGTTTTAACGGACACTTAATGAGTTATAGGCCTATACAATATATCAAATAATATGGAAATTTGATCGAATGGTGCTTTTGGGATCTGGGGAGGGGGTTTTGGGAAAAAAGTTATCATGGTCTCGGGCTTAAGTCCCACAATTCCATTAATGGTAATAGCTTCTTTCCTACATTCAGAAATGTTGCTAAAACTTATGTGCACCGAATCAAATCTAAAACGGCCCACTGTATATATCCTGACAGACAACACCTTGAAAACTACACTTTTGGGTTCGGGAGCATCAAAACAAATATTTCTACAAATATCTCAACTTCAAAGTGTTTTAATGAAAACAATTCTTTCCTCGTGTAAAACTATCTTTAGGCAGAATAATAATGACTCCACATTTATACTACAATATTATTCTACTTACTTTTATCATCTTTTGCAGCTTTGTCACCAACAGAAGGGCTGTTAAAAATAATAAAATAAAATTAGTAACAAATAGAGGAAATTATTTCTTGAGTACAAATGTAACACAGAACAAACCCAGGATGGTAAACATTTGGTTTTCATGCTCCTAGAGGCTTAAACAAACAATTGAAATTTCTATAAAATATTAATGTGTGCTATATATATCATAGTCTCCGGACTCTGCCCCTAGACCCGGTCAGTAGTCCCCCAGGCTCTGACTGATAGGCTTCGCCTAAGTAATTAGGGGATTAGTCCTCTGTGGGAGAATATTTAGAAGAAAATATAGAATACAAACAAACAAACAAAATTAATAAAATGGTTTACAATAATTATAAATTGAGTTTTGCTGCATATTAGTAATGAAATAGTAACAAAGTGTGTTATTCCATAACGCCACCACGCCAGGAATGATGCAGGAATAACCTCAGTCGGAAACTTGCTCTAATCTCGGCTATGTCAGCCGGTACCATGGAACGTGAGAGCGGCAGGCCTATTCATTGTACTTTTTCGTTTAATGTTCGATGCACGTGTTGTGGGTTTTAAGTGTGACGACACTGCTTCAGCTGAAATTTATTGTAGTGTCTGAGGATGGCGTAATAATGTCAGTATTAATGCCGAAACAATCGTAACACAAGTTACAAGTATTTGGAGTTGAACATGAAAGGAAAACCCTTATTAAGCTTGTCTGATTCAAAAGTAACAATTATACGGTAACTACAAATTTTATGTAATTTAAATTTATTTTAGTATATAAAGCAAGTGTTAATGAATTTATATTAGTATAAACATTTTAACTAACAAACAAGATAATTTATGCCATCTAGGGACATTAAAAACCAAAGTTATCAAGGTCTTGGGTAAGCTAAGCCACGCTAAAATTACATTCTCCAATAGTGACATTTTCCTAATATATAGTAATAATGAAATATTTGACCAACTTGTGTAATGTTTTTTAAACTTTAAGGGTATGGTAAAATTAATTTTTCAACTGAGGACAAATTAGTCATGGTTTATGTAGATTTTTGGATAAATGTAGTTTGCTGATCATTTCTCAAGTATTTCATAATGAAACATTTTTTGACTATGAATCGGCATTCTCTCAATTCAATTTTGGATGCAAATGCCTTATATGTAAAAACTATTGATACAGGTTATGAAAAATATATATGTACTGAACAAAATGTCCGATACTGACCAAAACATAAATCAATTAAATCATCTCAACTTTAAAACAGAACAGCTGCCTCAGCATCAGCATTCTCTGAGTTGTTCTACATTTTAACTTTTTTCCATTGCTTTTTTAGAACCGAATCCAGCTTTTTTTTCCATTGTTTTGTCATATAACAATCTTATAGGTGCATTATTTTTCATTCATGCTTCGATTTTCAGTTTCTCTCTTTTAAATTTATTGGAAACCCAATCTTGGTAAGTTTGTTGTAATTATGTGTCTGATATTAAAACATCTGCATTCGTCAATCTTTGGGTTTCAATAATACAACAGCGTAAATTATAATTGCCTAAGGATAGTGGCATATTATCTTATTCGGGTTTCCAATTGTCAACAAATTTGAATCATATATTTTGATGAGGACTTTTTACTATCTGACAAAGAGAGCATCTTCTAACCCTCTGAATTTTGTCTTGTTTGCAAACATCTATGCAACAACATCTATCTTCATTGCTCAGCACTAGTAAGAACATTAATCCACACTCTTAATGGATTTTATTAAAAAACCATAAGCTTATTTTCAATGTTTAGAAGAATATTCTCATATGACAGCTTTAATGATTTTATTTTGCGAAAGAAAATATCGGGAACTACTCATCAAATTACACAATGTTTGCGAAATATAGTGTCTTCCAAGCCTTCAAATTGGTATAACAATACAAATTATTACAAATACAGTAATAATTTGTCCTACCTAAGTTTAGGAAATGTCATTATTTCATACATTTTCATACTTTCATGAGAAAATCTCTATTCCAGTTTCTTAATTCTCATTGATGCTTCAATTATATATCTCAAGTTTTCATCAAGAATAGCCTCACAGACGAATAATGTAGTACAGAAATGCGTTGCATATGTAAATTATCTGTATAAGAAGTTTGCATCCAACAAATCCAGCTCTCATGCAGGGCTATTCAGAGTGTAAAACCAATCCTCCACTTAACAACTCTTTCAACATTTATAGCTCATAACATATTAAATAAAACCAGCATTATTTTATTTCATTGTTCAAATGGCTAATTGGATTTGGAACATAACTTTGAATCTGCTCAGATAGTGATCCAGTAAAAAAAACATTAGGAATAAGCTGAATTATAAAATATTCAAAACAAAATGTAATTCAAATATTTTCTTACTTCACAACAATTCCTCTTTTTAAAACAGCTGACAAGTCCTTCCAATTAGCCAATTTTTCCACTGAAAGATTGAACCATAGTGATTTAATAAATGTATTTAGCCTTTAATGAACGATGTTAATTTGAAGAAAGCAAAGACGGTTTGCTATTTATGTAAAAACCCAATAAATAAGGTAGAAATTAACACTATTGAAGAGTGGTTATAAGCTATTAAGATATTTGTAATACACAGATTAAAGATTTTAAGATCCACTACACTCTTTACAAATTACTGTTAATTGATTTTTGGATACTATAGATGACGTTTTTTTATTCCAAGTCATCAATTTTAAGTGGTTTTATCCAAAAAGGTATATAATCTTTATTGCTGGACGATATTGTCTGGGATAAATTTACCAAAGACGATGTATATGCATATTAAGTTGTGTGATGGTTAAAATTGTCGTCCATTCGCATTTTTAAGAAAAAATGCAATATGAGAGTTGTAATTGGTTCAAGATTTATTATTTAAATTTATTCATATATAAGGACAGACAAACCATGTAATTAATCAAAATAATTAAGATATTTCCTTACATCTGCATTTTTATGCCTGTTAATACCATTAATCCACCATAAATAGGCTCGAACCTTGGGCCATTTATATGCCACTGCCAAAAGACATCTACATTACCAAATTGTTGATAACCACAAACTACAATTATAGCTTGTGATCTGAATAGCCGGTAGTCAGATCTGCTGAATCCACAAGCCACACGACGAATCTTGATGACAGAAGATCTTACTGGCAAGTCATGTCGGTGAATATCTTGCTCTTGGTATTCATACGATTGTTTTCTGCCTGATAATCTATCCAGCAGAATCTCTCTGATGAAAAAAAACCCACACAAACCTCTTCCCATCCATCTTCTCTTGGTTTGTTTTATCTTGAGCCTTCTCCCCGACAGTAGTCTTCTTGTGGCCGGAACTCCCATGGCTTTCATCTGAGACAGTGACAATCAACCAGTGAGAAAAAGAAGACTGCAGAAGAAAAGAAGTAGCCCCTCTTCATTGAGAAACTCCGTGGAAATGAAGCGTGAAGCACGTCGAGTGTACACTTAAGATTCCTTGAAAATACTTCAACAAAATATTCATTATATAAACAACATATATTCTTTAAACTACCATATTCACCTTACTAAATAAGGCAATCTAAACTTTAACAAACCTCTACTTCAAAATGAGTTAAGACCTCAAAACAACTGTTATTATGGCTGGGGTTTAACCAAGGTGGGAGCTGAAGTGTTGACACTTGCTGCACGTTTTTGTCTTACACAAATAAAGCACTTTTCACTAGTTCTGAAGAAGCAGATGAATCTTCTGTTTCATCACAGCCAAATGTACCGAGTTTCAAACATCTGAAATCCATGTTTAATAGTTGCAGCATACTATTGGAGGAAGCTTGTCGTAAATATTGTCCAGTTCTTCATCTTCTTTGCAAAACTGAGATTATAGAAGAGTTTTCCCCTATTTCTTCGCACAGGTACTAATATTCGACGAGTTTTGATGCAAGTCCTTTTTTCTTCTTCTTCATCTTGCCCCAGAGTCAAACACAACACATCTCTCAGTTGAAAATCACACAAAAAGTCTATCAAGACTCCCACCTGGCACCACCAGTAAAAGAGCAGCTACCTCATAATATAATGATTAGTTTAGGATAATTATATTTTTTACTTGTTTGATTCTGAAATAAGTTAATGCTTAAAGCAAAATACTATGATTATAAAATTTAAACGTGAGGATTGATGTTAAAGCCACCTGATATATATATATTTTTACTAACACTACAGCATGACTTTTTAAACTTTACCCTCAGTAAAAACCAAAAACATTAAATTCCCCACCATCCATTTGGAAAAATGGCAATAATAGAATGTTTTGAATTTATCTATTAAATTATGTAATTGGAATAATAAAGGGTAGAATTGTTTTAAAGCCATCCAATCGTGCCTATTTTTACCTTTATGGTCCTTTTCTTGACTGCTGTCTTCCTGCAAAAAAAAAAAACAAAATTGTTTCAACCCTTTACATATAGTGTAATTGCAGTTATTATTGCTAGACATGTTTTTATAATTGTCTACATAATTTATTGAATAGCGTGGTACGTGTCACCAAGGTCGGTGAAGAAGATATAATAATGAATATATTCAACGACCACTATAGAAACTTGACTTTCACAAGCGAGCATGGAAGAAAGAAAAATAAGTTCTCTGGATTCAACATTGATGAGGAAAGACGATAATCTGTGACTTTTTTTAATTTACAGTGATAACAACAGATAATTTATTAAAATATTTGTTACTCTTACGTTTTTTCATATTTACTTTACTGTTATTTATTTGATGTGCCTTTATTTATATACAACACACACTATACACTATTTTTCATAAGAAAATAATAACTTAAAACTTGTAATTTTGTGTTAACATATGCTTTTTTCAGGTTTAAATTCCATAACTATATAAAAGACGAATAGGACACTATTATACTTCCACGCACGGAAATATATTCTCTATACTTTTTATATTCAGAATGTTTGGTGAAAAAAATCCATATGCATATGCTGCAAACTTGTTTTTGAAATTTCAATTTGTTAAATCTTTATATTTCAACTTTTAGCTTTAGGTCCTATCTCAAAAATAGCAGCTATAAATTTTAATTACTTTTTCAGATATCTTTCTTTTACAAAAAACAAAAATAAGGTTTGATAGGTTTACTTTAGTTAATTTACTGTAAATTAAAAAAATATGTCTGTAAATTGTGAAAACTGGCTGGGCACTAAGGGGCTGTAAACATATTACATAACACACTTAAAATTTCGACCCCTAAGCCCGAGTATAGCTCGGAGCTTCAATATTTAATTCCATACCAACGTGTAGACGGCGAATACGCGTGATTCGTTGCTACGTAATTCTTCCTTGTTTATATCTGGCTTTGATTATGCTAATCCACTGACTCAAATCCAGCCGCCTGCAACCACTGCACTGTATTGCCGAGTGAAGACGCTTTGCTGTTGTCTGTAGTCATGGCTGACTTTGTTTACGTTTGTGTCGGTGTTCAATAAAGTACAACTTTACTGTTGTTTACAAGTGTTTTGAAGTGAATTAGTCAATAGTCAATAGTCAAATATCTTTATTCATTCAGAAGTACAGTGTACAACATTTGAACAGTGTCAATATATTACAAGTGATACAATACATTCAAGCCTTTCTAAACATAGATATATATCTTTTACTCTTAGCATGGAAGAGTGAGGTGGAAAAATTCATCCAGTGTGTAAATGGCTGCATCTATCAAATACTCCTTCAGTTGTTTTTTAAATTTTGTGTGATTTTTTTCATTCAAAATATGTTGCGGTATCTTTTTCAAAAATTTGCCTCCCGCATACGATGGCCTTTTCTCATAAAATTGTAATCTATGGTGACTACAAACGGCCTCATTCTTTTTCCTTGTATCATATTGATGAATGGGATGAACAGAAACATTATTTGCCAATTTATTTCTTGCTACTAAAATTGAGTCAAAAATATATTGCCCATATACAGTAAGTATTTTTAACTGTTTAAAATATTCTCTAGCCGAATCATTATGTTTTAGTTTAAGGATTATTCTTATAGCTTTCTTCTGCAATTTTAATATCCTATCGAGATTTTCTTTTTTTGTTGCACCATATAGGCAAATTCCAAAAGAAATATGAGAATGAATATGTGCAAAATAAATATTCTTGAGGGTTATTAAATTGCAATGAAAGGACATTTTTGAAAGAGCATAGATTCCAGAATTTATTTTGGTCAGTACTTTACTTACATGCTCATTCCAATTTAAGTGTTGATCTATTGTTAGTCCTAAAAAATTTGTACTTTCTTTCTGTAAAATGAAATTAGAGTCATACATTATCACTGGTTCATTACCACTTTTATTTTGTGCTGTTTTACATGTAACAAAATTTGTTTTTTCATGGTTTAGTATTAAATTTTGATTTAATAAATAATTGCCTAAATTCCCAAGTTCTATGAAAGCTGTCAATTCCGTTTGTTCAAGAGTTGGGGATGATATCATTAAACTAGAATCATCAGCATAAAGGCACAGTTTACTGCTCGGTTTACATGTCAGTGTGTTATCTATGTCCTTCAAATAGCATAAGAATAGCAAAGGCCCCAAAATAGACCCTTGCGGAACGCCAAATTTTATTGTTTCTATTTTTGATGCAGCTTTAATAATTTTATTGTTTGATACATAACTGATTTCAACAAATTGTGTTCTATTGGTCAGGTAAGAATCAAACCATTTTACTGAATTTTTGGAGACCCCTAGAGATGATAATTTTTGTAACAGTATAGGATATTTCACACTATCAAAAGCCATGGTTAAGTCCATGAATATTCCTGTTGTATTTTTACCTCTGTCAACAGACTCGATCACTGCCTCTAAAAACGAAACAGCTGCAGAGGTGACTGACCTTCCAGATCTAAACCCATGCTGAATGTCATCTATTAAATTGAATTTTTCAAGGAATGAAGTTAATTGTTGTTGTACTATTTTTTCATAAATTTTTGAAAAGGTTGGTAATAGAGATACAGGTCGATAATTAGCGATACTTTTCCTGTCATCTTTCTTATGTATAGGTACGATTCTTGCTTTTTTCAATTGATCTGGGAATGAACCAGTAATAAAAGAAGAATTGATCAGGTGGCATAAAATCTTACTTATTTCATATTTCACACCTTTCAGGACACTAACAGGTATTTCATCGTACCCACTGGAGTTTTTATTTTTCAGTGAACCTATTATGTTTTCCACCTCATTTTCATTCACTGACTTAAAACTAAACTTGGTCACCAACACATTTGAATTACTGACAGGGTCTGGCTCTATACACTGTACATACATATTTCTATTTGCGTCAATATCTTCCACCTTATTTACAAAGTAATTGTTAAATAAATCTGAAACAATTTTGGGGTCATCAATGGTATTTGTGCCAATAGTCAGAGCAATATCCCTGAACCGATTTTGGTTGTTATTTTTAGAACCAACTTCTGAGTTTATAATTTTCCAAACAGTTTTTTGGATATTAGAGGATTTACTGATTTTGTCCTCATAGTGTTTTGTTTTAGCTTGATTTAATTCTTTCCTAAACAGATTTTTTTCATTTTTTAATATAGTCCTTATTTTATTTACTTTAAATTTTCTAAATTCTTTTGTCATACGTATTAGTTTAGACCTCTTAGATTTTAGTTCTTTAGTTAGCCAATGATTCTTTTTGTTGTTTTTAGTTATAAGGGTTTTTGGAAACGCCATATTAAAATAAAAAATAAATTTTTCATGAAAAGTATCGTATTTTTTTTCAATGGGTGAAAAATATACATCTTCCCAAAGTTCATTTGATAATAAACTGGAGAAGTATTTGATGTTTTCACTAGAGAACTTACGTATTTCTTGCTTCAAGGGCTTCTTTTTAAATGTGTTTAAGTTTACAGGATTTAGTATCAATATTTGGCCATCATGGTCCGACAAACATGTAATTATCCCTTCAATTGTGATATTACATGAGTCTATCTTGTTAATTAGAAAATTGTCAATAGCTGTTTCAGTACTTTCAGTTATTCTTGTCGGAAAATCAACTAGATATTCCATGTTGTGGCTTTTTAAAGTGTCTTTAAGTAATTTGTGTTTATTATCATTTTTTAAAACATCAATGTTTATATCTCCTCCAATTATTATGTTAGTAAACCTTTTGCTATAAAACTCAATCACAACACTCAATCTGTCCAAAAATACTTTTACATCCGAACTTGGGGACCTGTAAATACCGATAACTAAAAACTTAAATTTACCCTCAATATAACTCGAGACACAAAATTCAAATTGCAATTCCTCCAGGTAACTATCACTTAGAAAAATAGGCACATCCAACTGCTTCGATATAGTGTTTTCCCCAGACAGTAACATAACTCCCCCTTTAACAAACTTTTTTCTACAAAAATAAGAATCAATTTTGTAACTATTTAAATTAAATCGAGATATTTCATTTTCCTTCATATCATGTTCTGAGAGAATAAGTATGTGTGGTTTTAACTCATCTAACGTTGGTTCTAATGAATTAGTATTTGTATTAATTATTACTTACTTATTTCATATTTTTATGATGGTTAGTGCACAAATATGAGTGATATTTTTGATAAAAAATCGTTAAATTATATTTGCGAACTCCTGTCACAATCTGACCATAGTGAAGATGAAAACAGTTCTTTTAGTGAAAATAATGTTATTAGTTCAGGACCTAGCTCAACTACAATATCTCTAAATGAACAACTGAATGGTCCTATTTATGATTCTGGTTCTAAAGGGGGGTTTGTTGAAGGTAATTTACATGACCTTCAAAATGAGGTTAGTGCAGTTACATATATGGTTGATGATAATGATCCTCATGAACTGGTTTATTATGATTTACAACCAAGTTATATTGAAAATGATGACAGTCAAAATGTGTCAGTTGTAGCAGATAATGATAAACAAATTAGAAATTTAGGCCTAATCAGGCGTAATCCTAACATTTTTTCCAGAAGCAGAGGATTTTGTTTGGCCTAAAACAGGCCTATGTATTAGGCCTACAAATGATAGTACACCAATTTGGCCTGGTACACTAGTTCTATTGAAAATACACCTTTACAACCTCCTAAGGATAATCAACCTAACCAACACATCAACAAAATACCCCCGTCGCAGCAAACCTGCGTACTCAGCGAATTTCCAATGCATAATATTTGTCTTAATACCACATAAAGCCGCATACCAAGTTTCATAAAAATATATTCACATATAAGCGATTTTAATTATTATCCATAAGAATAACATTGGTAATGAGTACGTAGGTTTGCTGAAACAAGGAACATAAACAATTCGTTTTTATGCAAATATAAATATAATTTAACTAGGCGAAGCCACATACCAAGTTTCATCAATATTCAATCATAAATAAGCACCATATAACATTTTAGTTATTCTCCATAAGAATAACATGGGGGCTGAGTAAGCAGGTTTGCTGCAACAAGGAACAAAAAAAATGGGTTTTTATGCAATTATCAATATAACTCAACCAAGTGAAGCTACATACCAAGTTTTATTAATTTATGTTCATAATTAAGGGAGCCATTACATTTTACTTATTCTCCATAAGAATAACATGGGGGCTGTGTATGCAGGTTTGCTGCTACAGGAATAATAAAAAAAATCAATTTTTTGTGCAAATATCAATATACCAGTACTACGTGAAGCCACATACCAAGTTACATCAACATACATTCATAAATAATCGAGATATCAAATTTTATTTATTCTCCATAAGGATAACATTGGACAACGTACTGTGTTTAGCACTTTGAATATCTCAGCAACAGTTGGGCGTAGAATCACAATTTAAACACCAAAATGATCGTTTTTTGGAACTGAACAGATTGGTAAAAGCAAATGTGAAGTTTACATTAAAATAAACTGAGGAAAAGCCAAAAACCTTTTTCCCATAAGATTAACATGGGAGATTTTATAAGTAGGTTTTTTGGATTTTCTCCGCAACCACTTAACCTAGGTTAATAATTCAAAATACTGTATTATTTGTTTTTTTAAGCTCTATAACATGGTCAAAACCAAAATTAAGTTGTTCAAAAATTTTAGGGTGAAAAATGCAAAAAACTGATTTTTGAAAAATTTAAAACCCCCATAAACCCCCCTTCCCATGGTCCGATTTTTCTGGTTTTCGAACTTAAAGTCATGAATGTCATTTTACACATTTGAGCCAAATTTCATCGAAATCGGACGTTTTTTACTCAAGTTATCGCATTCACGGACACATATATATATATATATATATATAGATAGATATATATATACATATATATAAATTTGAACGAATAGTGTTTTTGTCATCTGGGGACCTCAAAACAAAAAATTATCATGGTCTCGGGCTTAAGTCTTACTATGAGACCTACGGTAATAGCTATATGGGAAATTCGCTAAAAAGGAAATTAGTTAGGCCTATATGGCCAATAGTTTTTTTGGACGAAGAAAATGTGATGCTGATTTTGATGATGTTGACAATGATCCCGACTTTCTGCCAAGCAGTGAACCTTAAGATAATATAGTACAACCTTCAACTAGTTCAAGCTCATGTAGGTCTAGAAAAAAAATATAAAAACAGTAGTTCATAGGCCTACTAATAAAACCAAGTCCAAACCCCATACCAAAAAACCAAAGGCTTAAACACTTATCGCCAAATGGAAACTTACCAACTAGTGGGAAATCGCCTACTCCAAATGGGAATTTAGAACCAGATCAACCTCATCCGGGAAGAAATAAAAAAAATAAAAAACCTACCGATGCAGAACTTGAATGGAGGTTTGAGGACAACCCCCCACAACTCCCAGTATTTGATGAGCTAAGTGCTGGTGTTACGGCTGCTATTGATGAAACGTCAACTCCTTTTGATGTGTTTTCCATATTTTTTCCTGAATTTCTAATTAAATTATTTAAGTCAGAGACAAACGAATATGCTAAAGCTATCACATATAAACTAAGAAGAACAAACAATATCACTATTTTCTAATTTCAGTCACAAGTCTGTCCGATTATATTTCGATGTAAAACCGAACACCACCATAAAAGGAATTTATCCCTGTTTGCAATGGTACCACTCATTTCTGGTTACGACCGATATCGACCTCGCTATGATTTCTTGAAACTTACTCTTTTCAGCCACTTTGGAACACATACAAGGCGTAGACTTCGTACAAAATTTTCATTCAAATATAACTTTCAATTACATTGATCTATACCTGTAAGGTTCATTCATGTAATAAAATTAAAGTTTAGAATGTTATCTTTCGATTGGTATAAAAATTATCCGATTCCAAGCGCTTTTTCAATGCTATTTCTGCATTTGAAAAAAAATTACTTAAATCCTCGCATTGTGAGGGTTGCCACTTCAGATACACGTTTGAAAACATCAAAATTGTGAGTATTGTCACTGGGAGGACAAAACCCTAGGACTGCCCTGGGCCGGATATCCGGCCCTTGTATGCGTGCGCTAGCTGCCCTGGGTTGATTTAGACTAAATTTCTCGCTACCCTGGCAATTTTGGCCATTTTGCAGAGGTTTTTTTTAACAATTCGCAGTGCCTAAACTACTGTTGATAACCTAGTCATGTGCATACTCGTTTTATTCAGAAAAAGAATGAGATTTTGAAAGAAATAAAATAAAACAAATACCTGTTGCTAGTTTTTTTTTTTTCAAAATGTGAAAAACCAAAATTTGATTAAAATTTTTGAAATAATTTTCAAAAGTAGAGTCCTAGCATTTTTACACTAATTTTTTACAGACATTAAAAGATATACAAAATGGAGGCAATTTATTTTCCTACGTGGAAATGTGATTGATTTGTTTGAAAATTCTTTTTACCCGAATTAAGGAAATAAATATGGAAACCGGGGAAAATTGACAAACTTGTGCTGTACATTTGAAAAATAAGAATAAAATCAAAAGTATAAAATTTATATACTAAAATTGTTGAATTACTAAAGATAACAATACAATTATTGGAAATAATGCACTACTGTACAAAGTAATAACTGTCTTTTTGATTTTATATGACTTGGAAAAAAATTTGAGTTTCGCCAAAAGCCAAAATTAGTTATTTGAAGCTAGATATAATTTTTGTACTTTACTATAATATGATAAATGGTACATGTATTTATAGGAAATATATTTCTGAACAAGAAAATATATATATATATAGAGAAATATAAACAAATAATGATTCTATAATTACTTATGGCGCGAGATACACATATTGATTTTCAACCTAAATTTGCAGCCTAGCCGTATTTTGAGCAACATGTGCAGAGGTCGCTTCCAGGGGCGGATCCAGAGAGTCACGTTGGGGGGGGAAATGCCGGGGATTTGGGGGAGTATGGAATACCCTTCAGGGATGGGAGTTCTGGGATTCCACCCCCGGAAATTTGTTAAAAATTCCATATAAATAATTTTATTGGCTGTAAAAAATAGCCGAATGCGTTTTATTGACCAAATTGTATGTTATCGGCCTAAAAAGACGACTGTATCAGATTCATGTAATAGAATTCATGGACTAAAATCAGATATTGTACCTGTTATTTCGGATAAAAAACTGGCAAGGCAATTTGACCGCATTTCATGGTCGCCGTAAATTTTAGACCAAAAACAACCAATGAACGTAGTTTATCGGCCAAATATACCGCAATAGTTTATACCCAAACCGCAATTCAAAGGCCAACCGCCAGCGGAAGTATCAAAGTATGTTATCGTCGAAAACAAAGATTTTACCAAGACTAAGATCGAAACAAATTTTATCGGCCGAGATACGGCGATTTTAAAAGACACCCGAGATACATATTATCGGCCTAAAATAGCAATATATTCTCATTTTGCCGTCTAAAACGTCAATCGGACCATATTTTTAGCCTGAAAACGGTCAAACTGTGTTATTAGATAAATTTACTGACCGGGTGTGTGTTATACCCAAAATCGATAATGTTATCGGTAATTTTACAGCAATTACTAGCCAAAAACTACGACCGAAAAGTTTTTTATAGGCCGAAAATTGAGTACCAACCGTATTTAATGCCGGAAATGTACTTAATCGCTCAAAAACGGCAATCGGACCACATTTTGTCGGTAAAAATAGAGCCGGGTCGTGTTTTATATAGACATTCAAAGATATATAAAATGTAGGGAATTTATTTCCCTACGTGGAAATGTGATTGATTTGTTTTAAATTTTTTTACCCGAATTAAGGAAATAAAAACGGACAACGGGAAAAATCAACAAACTTGCGCTGTACATTTAATAAATAAGAATAAAATAAAAAAAGTATAAAATTTATTTATTAAAACTGTTGTATTATTGGAAATCATGCACTATTGTACAAAGTAATAACTGTTTTAATGATTTTATATGACTTGAAAAAATTTGAGTTTCGCCGACAGCCAAAATTAGTTATTCGAAGCTAGATATAATTTTTGTACTTTACTATAATATGATAAATGGTACATGTACTTATAGGAAATATATTTCTGAACAAGAATAGACTTAACCTAACATAATTTATTAATTTTTGTAAAGCTGATCAAATAAAAACATGCTAAATTATTTCTAAAATATCATATGTTTTTTAATTTTGAGGAAAGGTTTTTGGTTTTCTTTTTATAAATCCAATTTAATTAACTTTTCATATATGGTGTTGTTTGTGGAAATATGAGTATTTAATATATTGTTTGGTTCTTTTTTGTTGCCCATATATATAAGGTATTCTTCTTTTGAGTCCATGATGTGACCTTTATCCATTATTTCTAAAACTTGCATATTTTCAGTCATGTTTTTGTAATTAAGACCTGTACATAGTAAATGTTCAGCAAAGTTAGACTTCATGGATGTACGGTTATTGCTTTTTAAAGCTTGTATATGTTCCCTGAATCTAGATTTAAAAGTACGTCCTGTTTGTAATTACCAACAAAATTATTACCAACAAAAAGAAGGCCTAGCAATGGGTTCACCACTTTCAGGTCTTCTTGCTGATATTTTTATGCATAATTTAGAGGTCAGTAAAATCTATAATTCTGTAAATCCTTTTCAATCAAAAATAAAATACTGGTTTCGGTATGTAGATGATATCCTTTGCCTCTTCGAAGGAAATATGGAAGAAAGTGATGATTTTTTACAATATTTGAATACAAAATAATCAAAAAAAATAATCAAATTAATTATCTTGATCTGAAAATAACAAAACAAGGGAGAAAACATATTTTTCAAGTTCATAGGAAGACCACTCAATCAGACCTCCTCATCCCATCTAATTCAAACCATCCTTGGACATTCAAAACAGCAGGATTTAGAGCGATGATTAACAGGATGTTAGATTTGCCCTTGACAACAGAGAATTATGAAAAAGAACTGAAAACAATTAAATATCTAGCAACAAAAAATGGATATAGTCAAGAACTCATAGATAGAATAATCAAACACATAAAAAAAGAAAAAAGAAGAAGACCTAATAGAAGTGAACAAAGAAATGAAGAAAGATTTATTAGTATGCCTTTTAATACAACCCTAAACAAGGCAGTAAGAAAAACATTTATAAACTCAAAGTACCAGATTGGTTACAAAACAAATAATAATGCCTTTGACCTAATAAATAAAATGACAACTAAGAATGAAATGCAAACTGACATATATGACAAATCTGGCATATATAGAATTAATTGCTCAGATTGTGAAAAGTTTTATATTGGCCAAACAGGACGTACTTTTAAATCTAGATTCAGGGAACATATACAAGCTTTAAAAAGCAATAACCGTACATCCATGAAGTCTAACTTTGCTGAACATTTACTATGTACAGGTCATAATTACAAAAACATGACTGAAAATATGCAAGTTTTAGAAATAATGGATAAAGGTCACATCATGGACTCAAAAGAAGAATACCTTATATATATGGGCAACAAAAAAGAACCAAACAATATATTAAATACTCATATTTCCACAAACAACGCCATATATGAAAAGTTAATTAAATTGGATTTATAAAAAGAAAACCAAAAACCTTTCCTCAAAATAAAAAAACATGTCATATTTTAGAAATAATTTAGCATGTTTTTATTTGATCAGCTTTACAAAAATTAATAAATTATGTTAGGTTAAGTCTAGCTTGAAAATGGCCTTAAAAGTGCCGAAACATGTAGCTTTATTAAAAGATTTTAAAAAGGGTGCTCAGTTGAATTTTTATTTTCTAATATTTATAATAATAGCAGCCCTATACTATGAATTGTTTAGTAACATACTGAAAATGGCTAACGACAAACAATTGATTCACAAACTCAAGTACCTAACTTTGAAAACCAGAACAATCCAAGAAGACATCAAATTTAATAAAACACGTTTATCGAGAAATATTACTCCGAATTATGTTCAAATTCATTTAAAAAGCAAATCGATCGCTGCTTTGAAAACATTAACAACTGCTAAAAAGATATGGGTGAAAGAGGAATTGAACAGTCTTTATGCCAAGTTAAGTAATATAGAAAGAACAAAAGAAGAAACATTCAATATCATTGCAACTCAATACCACCAAGAAACATTGGAAGAGATAATAATTTACATTGAAAGCTGGATTGAACCAATATTAATCAAGAAGAAAACAACACATACCAAGAAACTGAACATACTAATGGAAAAACAGAAACCGTGCATCTTGAACAACGATGAAGATTTACCTGAATTTTATCCTAGGATAAAAAACTTAACTGCTATAGAGTTTTCTAAAGAAGAAACAAATGTTCTAGAAAAAGCTTTGAAATATAAGATCAACCTCGATTACAAAGCAAAAAATCTTAAAGATGACCTGATTAAGATTGATGCAGGAATTAAAGGTACTGAAAGATCTGATCAAGAACCGATTAAGTATAATTTTGTCCATGAACTGGATAAAACGAATATACAATTGAGGAATAATACTATCATACAACATTCAAAAAGAGATATGAAATCAATCCAATCCATTTCCACTAAATTAAAAGCTAATGATTCAATTATAATGAAAGCTGATAAAGGAAACACAACTGTAATTATTAAAAGAAGAGATTATAATGAAAAGGTTCAACAATTTATTAACAACAACAACTTTACAAGACTCAATAAAGACCCGACACAAGAATTTTCTAAATCTTCAAACAGTATAATTACACATTGTAAATCCCTTTCAAACCAAGAAAAGATCCAACTAAAAATGATGAATCCTAAAGCTCCTACTTTGAGAGGACTACCTAAGACCCATAAAGATAATATACCTATAAGACCGGTTGTTAATTTTAGAGCTGCTCCCACCTACAAACTCTGTAAGTACTTAAATAGTACGATTAAAAACAACCTGAACTGGGAAACAAACTTCAGTGTAAAAAATAATATAGAACTTGTAAATAAAATAAAAGATATAGAAATACCAAGCAACTCAATTTTCATATCCTTCGACGTTAAAGATATGTATTCAAACATCCCTCCACTAGAAACTTTGGATATTTTGAAAAGTGACCTTGAAAAAAGCAAAATATTGTCCAACCAAGAAATAAAGGATGTTATAAAACTAACAGATACATGTTTGAATCAAAACTACTTTAAATATGATTCAATTTATTACCAACAAAAAGAAGGCCTAGCAATGGGTTCACCACTTTCAGGTCTTCTTGCTGATATTTTTATGCATAATTTAGAGGTCAGTAAAATCTATAATTCTGTAAATCCTTTTCAATCAAAAATAAAATACTGGTTTCGGTATGTAGATGATACCCTTTGCCTCTTCGAAGGAAATATGGAAGAAAGTGATGATTTTTTACAATATTTGAATACATTGTCAAACAAAATTAAATTTACAAAGGAAAGCGAAAATAATCAAATTAATTATCTTGATCTGAAAATAACAAAACAAGGAAGAAAACATATTTTTCAAGTTCATAGGAAGACCACTCAATCAGACCTCCTCATCCCATCTAATTCAAACCATCCTTGGACATTCAAAACAGCAGGATTTAGAGCGATGATTAACAGGATGTTAGATTTGCCCTTGACAACAGAGAATTATGAAAAAGAACTGAAAACAATTAAATATCTAGCAACAAAAAATGGATATAGTCAAGAACTCATAGATAGAATGAGTCAAAAACATAAAAAGAGAAAGAAGAAGAAGACCTAATAGAAGTGAACAAAGAAATGAAGAAAGATTTATTAGTATGCCTTTTAATACAACCCTAAACAAGGCAGTAAGAAAAACATTTATAAACTCAAAGTACCAGATTGGTTACAAAACAAATAATAATGCCTTTGACCTAATAAATAAAATGACAACTAAGAATGAAATGCAAACTGACATATATGACAAATCTGGCATATATAGAATTAATTGCTCAGATTGTGAAAAGTTTTATATTGGCCAAACAGGACGTACTTTTAAATCTAGATTCAGGGAACATATACAAGCTTTAAAAAGCAATAACCGTACATCCATGAAGTCTAACTTTGCTGAACATTTACTATGTACAGGTCATAATTACAAAAACATGACTGAAAATATGCAAGTTTTAGAAATAATGGATAAAGGTCACATCATGGACTCAAAAGAAGAATACCTTATATATATATGGGCAACAAAAAAGAACCAAACAATATATTAAATACTCATATTTCCACAAACAACACCATATATGAAAAGTTAATTAAATTGGATTTATAAAAAGAAAACCAAAAACCTTTCCTCAAAATTAAAAAACATATGATATTTTAGAAATAATTTAGCATGTTTTTATTCGATCAGCTTTACAAAAATTAATAAATTATGTTAGGTTAAGTCTAGCTTGAAAATGGCCTTAAGGTGCCGAAACATGTAGCTTTATTAAAAGATTTTAAAAAGGGTGCTGCTCAGTTGAATTTTTATTTTCTAATATATATATATATATATATATATATATATATATATATATATATATATATATATATATATATATGTATATGTATAGAGAAATATAAAAAAATAATGGTTCTATAATTATTTGTGGCGCGAGACGCACATAAGGATTTTTCAACCTAAATTTGCAGCCTAGCCGTATTTTGAGCAACATGTGCAGAGGTTGCTTCAAACTTTGGCAACTAATACACTAAGATGCAATGATAAAATACGGATTTATAAAACCTACTCGCAATAAATTCACACATTGCCTACGGATAGGAGAAAGATCTCAATCACAGAATATGTGTCCTTCCGCGGTCTATTTATGAGTCACCTGACGTTCTATACAGTATGTCAGCGGTACAAAGAGGAAGAACCTTTTCTTGGCTTCAAAGAGGTATGACTTACGTCACGATAAATCAGTTATCGAGCTATTTTGGATTTAGAATGGGCCGGATTTCCGGCCCATGGGGCAAATGAACAGCTCACATAACTGATTTCAAAAATTATTTCTCAAACTTCCTGAAGTCGTATGACAAAGTTCTTATTACGAAAACAAAGAACCACTCATGCTGTTTCCAATGTACCAATCGCTTCCTGTTTGGGCCAAAATACAGACCCTAAGATTTTGTTTAGAACACGTGTTTTACGAGATTTCGCCGCTCGTGAGTCAAAAATGTTTCACGCGCTAAATTTAGTTCAAATTATAATAGCAGTTATATTGATCTGTTACTGCTACGAGGTTCGTTTATATATGAAAATGAAAGTTTAGAATCTCCTGTTTAAAATGGAATCAATATTATTACGTTTCTGGTTCAATTTCAATGTGTTATAAGCAGTTGAAAAAAATGACCCAATGGGCCGGATTCCGGCCCAAGTACAGCTAGCGCACACATGCAAGGGCCGGATATTCGGCCCAGGGCACCGAGCAATTTAGCCAAAATCAGCCCAGGGCAGTCCTAGGGTTAAAAACCACTAAGAAGTTAAACATTGAAAACACTAAAAAACACATAAATGTAAATTCATTTTGGCCAAAACATCCAAAGCTCCATCCGGCCGTTGTTTTGGCCAAAATGAGTTTATATTGTGTTCATGCTTGTTTATATGATTTTTATTGTTTTCAATGTTTAAATTCTTAGTGGTTGGTTGTAATACTCTTAAGAAAAGAAAACCTTACCTCATCAGCTAACAATTTTTCTTCATCTTCTCCGATGGTAAGGTTGATAGAGTCTTCATTGTCAATGATTCCATTAGCTTCAGCGGCAGATTTTTCCTATAAATATTAGGAAAAAGAGATATAAACATAAACTAACAAAAGTGAGCTTTGATCAATATTATTAGATATTGCAAATACAGACATTATAATTTAGGCTATATCCTAGGAAATTATTATTCTCTGGAAAAACACAATTTCAGAAGTAAAGTTAAGTATTCAGTCTAAATAATCAATCATAACCCACTATCATTAGGCCCCTATGCATAAAAAACAACCTCAATGTCTTAATTTTTGTGAAAGTTAATCAATAATCAAATTACATATTCAACTAAGGTTATAACAAAACTAGGCTTATCGCTGTTGGAGGCTTCGCCCCAAACCCCCTTTTGGAGTTCGCTTCGCTCACTTGCACTCCTCAGTTACTACAAGTTTAACACATTCGCTACCTCAATTATATGGAATTTGTCATTCACATAGACCAGCGACACATATTTGTGTCAGCTGGTCACACATTGAAATAGACTGACGACGCGAATTTATGTCAGTGACCCATTGTTATTCAAAAGTGTATTCTTTAGCAACGGTCTATTTTAAAGCCCTGATCTCTTTGTATCAGTCTGTAGGGATATCTGACACACATGCGCGTTGCTTGGTCTGTGAGTATGACGATTGGTGACGTCACATCGCAATTGGTAGAACTGTTGTTTACATTGTCATTTTCAATGCATCACTGTACAACTGTCCACGTGGCTAAGCTTACGGTTTTTGGACGTGCTTTAGTGGGCTTAGTTTGATTATTGTGCAGAACATAAACAATGAAACTGTATAGGCCTACAAATGATCAAATTTACAACAACGAAAATGTACGTCGCTCGGTCTATTGAACAAAAATACATACAATCTTTTTTACTATTTTCCATTGTAGAGACTGACCGACGCATATATGCAACGTTTTTAAAATTGCTCAAAGTAAATTAAAAACAATTGTTATTCTTTACAAATGCATTTTAAGTAATATAAGTATTATAAAGTGAATTAGTCCTTTTAAACCCAATTTCTCTCGTGGTCTGTTGTTAATGTTACTCCTGTACCTCCCGGTCTGTTTGCAATGTTCAGATTATTTCTTTTGGTCTGTGGGAGTGACCAGAACGACGCAAATATGCGTCACTCGGTAGCAAACGTGTTAAATCAAACTCAACTATTGTAGTCCGTTAACCAACGAAAAACTACACAACAATGGGTTTTGGTGAGCACATTATCGTTCACACAAGTGTTCCAATATCGAAACATTTTACCAACCGGCTGCTTGGTCGTTTTATCGAATGAACTCCCGACTACGATATTTGTTTCAAGATGTATTAAAGCAAAAAAAGTTCTCACTCAATTCAAAGTCAATCAGATAAAGTTAAATAAAGTTGTGGTTACAATGTTAAATTGGGAGTTCTACAAATGGATTTCCTTGTAAAGAAAACACAAAAGATTAGGCTGCAGTTCACGACAAAGTAACCTGGCCTAACCTAACTTCGCAGAGCGCTGTATGGTGGCTGTTCGTTGTGCATCATAATAACAAATAAATGGATTTATAAAAAAAATAAAGTCACAAACTAAATGGAAATTTCAGACCTCAAAAAGGAGACATCTAAAGTAGGATATAAACCCGAGTCCGCATGAACGTGAATCTGACAACTTTTCCACTGGGATACTGGGCTAAATTCATTCAATAGAACAATCGGCTGATGACATTTTCCAATATCGTAACACGGTTGCTGTTTTTCGCGATACTGAACCTCCCGTGTTGGCGATAATGTGCTTACATGTGTAAACCTCATGGTGAGAAAATTATCGCCTACATGGGAGGAGGTTTATTTAAATCAGCTGATACAAACTTGTGGTATTAGCCAAGAGTAGTGTGCGTTCATAAAGCTTTCCAAAACTTTGTACACATATAAATGGGCCTAATCACTCAAAATTACTCCTTCTCTGATGAATAGTGGCTAAACGGATGATCGGATCTTAAATCTGACGAAAAATCTTTAGTTGGAAATTAAATTTCTACAACTTTTGTATTTAATATTTTTTTCCATCTCTTACTGTTTCCATACAAAACGCGTGGAAAAATTGAAAAAGTGGAATTTTACACACCCAAAAAGTGCCTATAAAACTCAAAAATATTAACTTTTGGCAATTTATCTGAGGGTTTCTCGTCAAGAACTTTAATTCAAGAATAGGGTCGAGGGGGGTTTGTTTACGGGAAGTGCCTCATAGTTTATGTCAGTGAATCAGTGAGTGAGTGAACCCGTCTAGCTTTATATAAGTAGATAAACTAAATCTTATTCGACACCCCTTTACATTAAAATTTTAAATACAGTAAACAGTAGAAAGGCAACTGGTTTCAATCCACTATTGGGATCTTCATCAGGCGATCATCGAAGTTCTAGTTCTTCTCGAACATGTTAGTTGTTTTAAAACCACTAAGAAGTTAAACATTGAAAACACTAAAAACACATAAACAAACACGTAAACTCATTTTGGCCAAAACATTCGTACCGCATCATTCCACCCGCTCGTTGTTTTGGCCAAAACGGTTTTGGTCCTTTGAACAGTTCTCGTTTTAACTGCCCATCGGATTAACCGCTTTTTCCAGGAAATAACTCGCAGCTGCCGTACAGATACTGTACCGTAAAAAACATTCAGGTCACAACAAGCTGATCATACGTTTCCTTAGTTAGTCAAGTATTTCATCTTAGTACATATTTTGTAACTGTCATTTAGTTAGTGCATAAATTGTTAGTGCTTAATATGACAACGCCCAGGTATTATTAGTTTTAACCGCCCTTTCAGTTACCCGATCCAGGGTTCCATGGAGGGCAGTTAAGAAGTCTACTGTACTCAACTATAATCAACAGAAATATATATATATGTATATAGGTTTACCTCTTTGAGAGAAGTTACATTTCTAGGCTTGGTTTCAGAAGTTTCTTCACTTTCTTTTGGCTTTGATGAATTGTCTGGCTTTGATGAATTGTCTTCAGTTGATGTAACAGCACTCTCAACTACTTCAGCTTTACATGCAGTATCTTCAACTTTTTCTTTGGAGATATCTTTTTGGACTTCTTTTATGTCTGTTGCTGGCTCAATGCTACATGTAATCTGTTCCTCTACATTACACTTTTCATCTTTTATATTTTCTTCTGTTTTGACATCGTTGTCTGTTGTTTGGTCAGTTTCAGTTTTAATGATGTTATCACCATTAGGTTGTTGTATGGTGTCATCTTTCACTTTTTCTTCATTTCCAGATTCTTGTTTTACTTCAGATAAATCATCAGTATCATTCTGTTCATTTTCATTTTTCTTAACAGGAGTTTTTTCCTCAACTTGGCCATCTTCCTCTTCTTCCACCTTATCATCTTCACTCACCTCTTCTTCACTCTTTTCTATATCAAAATATACAATTTGTAAACTAAACCAATTAATTGCAAAGAAACACAAGTCTAAGCACTAAACAAGCTGCAGAAGAATTATATTTAACATAGTGATCAACTGCAATTTAGGCAATATTGACAGGCAATCACACAAAGTCATCTACGGTATCATGCCAATAACCTGGGGATTTCAGATCTCTACCTCAGGTTAAATATGTAGTTTCAACTCATCAACATTATCCATGTAGGCATGTCTACTGTCTACTCCACACAAATGAGCCAAAAATATAAAATTAAATAAAACAAAACTCCGCATGCAGCAACGCTGACACAAATTTCTGCATCAAAAACTTTAAAAAATCAAATGCGGTAGGCCTATTGAAACATAAAACTTATCCTGAATTTTAGGGAAATTGCAGACTGAATTTGTTTGCGATTCTGATGCTCCTGGTTTGATTTATCTGCAATGCAATGCTCTGATGATAATGTTATGCATACTGAGGATAGGAGGAGGGCCAGTCAGGATCGAAAGTAGATATTGGGGTTCTGGGAATGATAAAACTATAACAAAATATTAAAACAACCTTTTATAAAGGTCTAATGTTAAATTACCATAGGACAACATACTATGTTTAGGCAAATTATATTTGCTTTAATAACTCACAGTAAGGTTTTAAGCTAACTATGAGAAATGATATAATAATTTACCAAATAGGCCTTAGTTATTCAGTTTAAATGTTAATAACAAAATTAACAATTTATTGAGAGTCAATTTTAGATATACAAGATTTATGAATATTTTAAAATGAAATTTTAACTTAAGGCATAAAAGTCCTAAATTATATTGTTATATTTAATAACATTAGCGTAGGCCTACATCAAACAATAAACAATAAAGATTATGACTAATCATAAATCCACCGTAAGTTACATCTAAAGGCACGGTAGATTAAATTAAACATAAGCCCATACAGATGACTATAAGTTTAAAATTTAGTTTTACACTGCTTGCATTGTTGATTTTTAATAGCCTGTGATTTAGATATACCTTACCGAGTAGGTGATAAAATAGCAAATATGTAGATAAGTAATAGTTTGATGAACCAAAAGTCTCCAAACAAGAATACAATTCTTTTAATAAGAAGACTAGCAGATGTCCCGTTCTCTCACGGGGATCTAGTAGGCATAGAGCCGGACGTTTTAAAAGTTTATTTACATTTGTAAATACACTCTAAAATGTATTTTTCTGTGTTACAAGTTATAATAAAGTTTAGATAGGAAAATTACATCATATTTCCTCACCAGAAACAGTTTAGATAGGCCTATCGTATTATGTAAATCATTATATACAAATGTTAATTAGCCTAGTAAATAATTTTAAGATAATTCATAATGTAACAAAATTGTTTCAAAACCTTTTATTAATTTATTCTGAATTATTAAGTTTTCTTTAAAATCCAAACTAAGCTCCATAACAGTTAATATAGTGCAACCAGTGAAGTGAGCTACAAGAGCTGAAGAATGATTAAGTATGCCATGCCAGATGTGAATTATTGTAACAATGCACCAGACTCTCTCTCTGAAAATAGCCGGCTTAGTGGTAGCTTACCCTAAATTTTGATCTATTTTTAAAATGTAATTTTATCCCATAAATTAGTATTTTGGGTACCAAAACCCAAATTTTTATTCGAAGAAGAGCCACAGGCATCATTTATACCCTTTTGTTACAGCAGTGAAGAAATACAAGCCCAAATATCTGCTATTTTGTAAATACCCTCTAAAATATATTTTGATGTCTATCTATAATCTTTCTTTCTTACTTAAACTAATAAACAATAAATAAATAAATCTCTGTCTTTCTATTGTTTGCTCCGGCAACTGTCTGCTCAATATGGGTACCTAACTGCTGACTGACTACAACGTGTTACAAACTCGTATCGTCATTACCTCTGGATGAATCAAACCCAATGTACAAGGATAGACCTAACTTTATTGCGTTAAAATACAAAATGATAAGCTTGGAATGTGAAAAGGGATTTACAATAAATGTTTACAAAGAGGTGGGGATGTTTTATTACTTCGAGTTACTTGATTATTTCTAATGATAGTCTTTAAAGCTCAGGGTCACAAGATTCTTTCTCAGGCAAGGGGTGATCGTGCTGACGCCGAATATATTCTTAAGTTTGGAATCGTCAATTATACTCATATGCTACTAATATACTGTAAGATAAATTTGCTAAAGTCTCTGTAATGTGGTAAAATATTAATGGTTTGCTCAGGAACAGTTGGAAGGTAAGTAATGTTCACTTCGAAATGCTTTGCAGTCCTCCAACAATGCTGCTTGATAACGTGATTTTTAGGCTACTGTTGATTGATTTTAAAACTGTTCAAATGAATTTAAAGCTTGAAAATAGTCCTTGAATATGTAATTTAGAAGATTGAAGAGGTTCTCATTATTAATTTATTGATTGTTCCAAGTCTGGTAGATTGATATTTTAATAAAATTAGGTGATTAATGAAAGTTCACATCTGGCTACACAATGGAGAAATGGGTTGGTCTCACCAGCCTATTTTATCTTCACCACAGGCTTACATTTTTTCACGGCCTAAACAAAGGGTATAAATTATGCCTGTGGCTCTTCTTTTAATAAAAATTTGGGTTTTTGGTACCCAAAATACTAATTTATGGGGTAAAATCACTTTTAAAAATAGATCAAAATTTAGGGTAAGCTACCACTAGGCCGGCTATTTTCAGAGAGAGAGTCTGGAGCATTGTTACAATAATTCACATCTGGCATGGCATACTTAATCATTCTTCAGCTCTTGTAGCTCACTTCACTGGTTGCACTATATTAACTGTTATGGAGCTTAATTTGGATTTTAAAGAAAACTTAATAATTCAAAATAAATCAATAAAAGGTTTTGAAGCAATTTTGTTACATTATGAATTATCTTAAAATTATTTACTAGGCTAGTTATCATTTTAGCGAATTTCCCCTATAGGGAATAAGCTATTACCGTAAGCTATTACATATAATATATTAGTAAATCCAATTTTATTTTTCACCATTAAATTCAGCTTAAAAAACAAACAATTTGGTGTTTTTATCATTGCTCTACGTCAATTGGTTACCGAGATATTGAAAGTACTAAACACAGTACGTTGTCCAATGTTATTCTTATGGAGAATAAGAAAAATTGTATATCTCGCTTATTTATCAACTTATCCTGATGAAACTTGGTATATTGCTTGATATCGTTGTGGTTTATTGATATTTGCACTAAAAAACTTTTTTGCCTATAGTTCCCGTAGCAGCAAACCTGCGTACTCAGCCCCCATGTTATTCTTATAGAGAATAAGTAACGTGTTATATCCCTTAATTATGAACATAAATTAATACAATTTGGTATATGGCTTTACCTACTTCAGTTATATTGATATTTGTATAAAACCCCATTTTTCGTGTTCCTTCCTTCGGCAAACCTGCATACTCAGCCGCCATGTTATTATTATGGAGAAAAATTAAAGTGTCATATATCGTTTATTTATAAATGTATATTAATGAAACTTGGTATTTAATTTTATGTGGTATTAAGATTAAAATATATGCATTCGAAATTCGCTGAGTGCGCAGGTTTGCTGCTACGGGGGTATTTATATGATGATTTACATAATATGATAGGTCTATCGTCTATCTAAACTGTTTCTGGTGGGGAAATATGATGTCATTTTCCTAACTAAACTTTATTATAACTTGTTACACAGAAAAATATATTTTAAATGAAAAAAAGGGAAATTAATATGTAAATTATCAGGGTAAATAGATGATATGTTGCACATTATAATCGCCTGACTAACTAAATAAAATATATCACCTGACTAGTTAGTCAGGAGTTAAAAGTCCTTGAGGCGTTATATTTTATTTAGTTAAATAAAATATAACTCCTTAAGGCCGGTATTACACTATAGTAGTTCTATGTCATATATCTATTATCAAATATATGATGATATAGGTATGATGAAAAAATAATATGTAAAATATTATAAAGATGTTTTGCCATTTACACTGTCATATTAATTTGATCACATTGGTGTGTGACAAACTGGATGAACAACAGTTTTAGCGAATTTCCACTATAGGGAAGAAGCTATTACCGTAGTCGGCATGGTAAGACCTAGGCCCGGGACCATGATAACTTTTTATTTTGAGGTCCCCAGACCCCAAAAACACCATTTGTTCGAAACTGAATGTGTGTGTATATATGTGTGTGTGTGTGTGTGTGTGTGTGTGTGTGTGTGTGTGTGTGTGTGTGTGTGTGTGTGTGTGTGTGTGTGTGTGTGTGTGTGTGTGTGTGTGTGTCCGTGAGCACGATAACTTGTTTGGAACAATAAAAAGCAGCCCTGGTTATTTCATATAATCCTTTCTCACAATGTTGAATATTTATTAATCAGGCTGTGGGCCCTCAACAAATAATCATGTGTTATGATAGAAATGTTTACATGTAGGAATTTATATGATGGCTTTATGATGGAAACTGTATTGGTGTTAAATAAAGTATATTCCACTGTGTATATCATGATTGCGTACTGATTTCACGTATTTTATGACTGGTTATGGGCCCAGCCCATATTAAAGCATATTAGTTATTCGGTATTAGGTTTGTTATTTTGATTTTGATCTCGTCGAACCAACGTTCACGGGAATCATTTTACCAAGATGGATACCAGTACAGTAATGAAAATAGTGGATGCAGGCAACTGGAATAGTTGGAAATTTCAAGTGAACGTGTCACTGAAGGCCAAGAGATATTTTGAAATAGCAGATGGCACAAAGGTAAAGCCGATACCAGAAAGTAACAATTACGAAAAGAATTTACAAAGTTGGATGGAAAAAGATTGTAAGGCCCAGGATATTACAGTTTCACATCTTGGAGATGGCCCCATGTCTCACATCTTGAGCTGCAAAACTGCTTCAGAAATCTGGTCAATGTTGAATACAGTTTATGATAAGAAGAGTGAGATAAGTCTTCATCTATTGCAACAATAGTTTTTCAACTTGAAGTTCAGTATTGGAGATAATGTAAGTGATTTCTTATCAAGATTGGAAGAGATTGTCACAAGGATGGGAAACTGTGGAGAAAAGGTGTCTGAAAATATGATAATGACGAAGATACTAATGTCTCTACCAACATCATACAGCCATTTTATTAGCGCTCGGGAATCGGTACCAGTTCAGGTGCAAACAAATGAAAAACTGACAGCGCGCCTTCTAGTAGAAGAGGAGCGACTGAGGCACGGGTCATCTTCATCTTCAGAACAAGGGTCAGCATTAGTAGCAACATCAAACAGACAGCTCGTTTGCTACAACTGCGGAGCAGCGGGACATATAAAAGCAAACTGTAAAAAGATACAACAACCCTCTGCACCTCAGGTACGTTGCCATTATTGCAATAAATTGGGGCATTTTAAAAGGGATTATTTCAAATTCAAGCAGTCCTTAAAAAGTAAAGGTGGGTCAGGGAATAACTTTAGAGGAAAGGAGGAAACTTCCTTGATAACAACAGCATTTATTAGTGACTATTGGAATAATAAAGACACATGTTGGTACTTGGACACTGGGGCTACTGAACATCTATTTTGCAAAAGAGATGACTTTGTAACTTTTAATGAATTGAATTCAGACAAATGGGTTCGTTTTGGAGGAGGAGGTTTAGTTAGAGCTACTGGTGTTGGTGATATTAAAGTAAAATCAGAAATAAAAGGGGGTGATTCCTTAATTGTTACAATACAAAATGTTCTCTATGTCCCTGGAATGACGGTTAATTTATTTTCAGTCTCTAGAGCTCTTGATAGGGGTTTCATTTGACGTCAGACAAAGAGGAGGCTAAGATCTGGAATAAAGCTAATCAAGTTTGTGCTACAGCAGTTAGGGAGGAATTTGTTTAAAATGAATTTCAAGCACATTTCAGAAGGATAAGTTAAAGCAGAGGCTGCACTTTTATCTGGGGAATCGACTAGTTTGGAGGTTTGGCATCATAAGTTGGCTCACCAAATTATCGCTCATGTAAAGAAGGTATTATCTAATCAGAACATTAATTTCACGGGATCTGAGCTGTTTTGTGGCCCGTGTGTTTTAGGAAAACAAAAACTCAAGACTTTTAAGCAGAGTTATTCTAGGTCTATACAAATTGGAGAGCTGGTTCATGCTGATCTTTGTGGTCCCATGGAAGTGACATCCATAGGAGGTGCCAACTATTTGTTGTTGTTTAAAGACGACTTTTCCAACTATAGATCTGTATATTTTATTAAGCATAAAAGTGAAGTAAATGAGAAGCTTCGATATTTCTTGACTTTAGTTAGAAATCAAGTAGGTGAAAATATAAAAGTTCTAAGAACTGATAGAGGTAATGAATTTGTAAATTCAGAGTCGTCAACTCAACTGTTGTCTGAGCTAGGAATCATTCATCAGATCTCTACTCCTTACTGCCCTAACAAAACAAAACGGACGTGCTAATCGCGAAATGAGAACTGTGGTAGAGGCGGCTAGGGCTATGTTAACAGCTAAGAACTTAGACAAATCTTTTTCGGGAGAAGCAGTCAATACAGCAGTCTTTGTCATTAATAAGACTGGCACAAGTCCAAGTGAAGGTAAAACTCCCAGTGAGTTATGGTGTGGTAAGGTTTTTGATATCAAATGGTTGAAGGTATTTGGATCAAAAGCTTATGTTCATGTACCTAAAGTCAAAAGACATAAATGGAGTAATAAATCTAAACCTGGTGTTTTTGTAGGTTATAGCGACACAGCAAAAGGTTATCGTGTTTACATACCTAGCGAGAGAAAAGTAATAATAAGCTGTAATGTTGAGTTTTGATCCTACTGAGGGTGTTGAATGTAAAGGCTGTGATCAGATTCAGAGTTCTTGTCTCAATCCTGCTTATTCTGGAAATGAGTTTTTAAGAATCCAGGAGGTTGTTGAAAATGAGAGGTTTAACTTTGAAGAAATTAGACTCGAGGAGCTACAAGTTGAAGGACCAGTGATAAATGATGATGATGTGCAAGAAGTATAAAACGAGTTTGCACGCAGCACGCTGACGTGAGGGAAGTGAATTTCCACATAAAAACTTTTAAAACTCAAAGTCAGTGTAAAAACATACATTTGTCCAATTTTTATTGAAATCTGAAAACATTGATTTTTTGGCTGTTCTGATACACCTGGTTTCATTTACTTGCAAAGCTGGGAATACAATTTTGCACATTATAAGGTTAGGAGAAGGTCCAGACAGGCTTGAAAGTAGGCGTGAGGTTGCTGGGGATAATAAAAGTACTCTAACAAAGGAATAACAGGCTTTTCTAGTGTAAAACCCCCATAAGACAACGTACTGTGTTTAGCCGATACACATTTTCTTTAATAACTTGGTAAATATTTATGCTAGAATGACGAGAGAGGGCTTAAAACTTTTGCCTCTCTAATTCACATCTTTTTACGTCCTTTACATCATTTTGCATTAATTTTACGTCCGGGGCTTTTCTGACCCTTTTTGGGCCCTAAAACTCGAAATTTGAAAGATTAATCCCCAAAAAATGGGTTTAGAGTTTTCCGATTGTTTTGCTCAACGAACTTGTCCAACAGATTATAGAAAGGAACGTCCCTACCAAATTTGAATTAAATCGGACAAAAAATGCGACCGCTAGAGTGCATACACATATATATATATATATATATATATATATATATATATATGTCTATATATATATATATATATATATATATATATACATATATATAAAATTTTGAACTACCTCCCAAAACGTGTTCAGGGGGTCACGTTAGGAACTTCTATGGTGGTCCCGGGCTTAAGTTTCACCGTGCGGGTCATGCTAATAGTTCACTTTCCAAAGGAAATTCACTAATGAAGAAGAACCAGCAAGAAACAATGTTAGAAGACCTCAGAGATTTGAAGATGATGAAGCTGGTTTTCTAGTATTTTCAGGAAATGATGATCCAGTATCCTACGATGATGCGGTGAAAGGAAAAAATGCAGAGGGATGGAAAAAAGCAGTATCAGAAGAGTTGAAGAATTTACAATATAACAATACATGGACTATTGTAGAGCGACCTGAGAATATTCCTCTCATTGATAACAAGTCGGTATTTAAAACCAAGAAATCTGTAGATGGTAAGACCAATATTTTTAAAGCTAGATTAGTAGCTCGGGGTTTTCAACAATTTGAAAATTTTGATTTCTCAGAAATATATGCTCCAGTAGCTAAACTAACAACATTAAGAGTTCAGTAGCCGTAGCTAATCAATACTCTTTCCCTATTCATTAAATGGACGTCATTGGGGCTTTTCTTTATAGGGACATTGAAGAAGTAGTTTAATTATCCATTCCATTATATTATTCTCCAGAGCATTTAATTATTCTCCATAAGAATAACATGGGAGCTGAGTACGCAGGTTTGATGCTACGAGAGCCTTTGGCAAACAAATTTTTTTAGAGCAAATATCATTAGACCACAACGAGATGAAGCCATATACCAAGTCTCGTCAGTATACGTTCATAAATAAGCGAGATATAAAATTGTTCTTTTCCTCCAAAAGAATAGCATAAGACAACGTACAAAATTAAAAATAACTGAGTGATTAGGGCTACTAATATGTTAGTTGTAAGCATAATGTCTAATAAAACATATTATGTTAAAACCAAATACCCCCGTAGCAGCAAACCTGCGTACTCAGCGAATTTCCAATGCATATATATGTATCTTAATACCACATAAAGCCACATACCAAGTTTCATCAGTATACATTCATAAATAAAATATTTAAGACATTTTAATTATTCTCCATAAGAATAACATGGCAGCTGAGTATGCAGGTTTGCTGAAGCAAGGAACACAAAAAATTGGGTTTTATACAAATATCAATATAACTCATGTAGGTAAAGCCACATACCAAATTTCATTAATTTATTTTCATAATGAAGGCAGATAACACGTTACTTTTTCTCCATAAGAATAACATGGGGCTGAGTACGCAGGTTTGCTGCTATGGGAGCCTTGGGTAAAAAAGTGTCTTTTTGAGCAAATATCAATGGTCCACAACCAGATGAAGCCGTATACCAAGTTTCGTCAGTATAGGTTCATAAATAAGCGAGATATAAAATTTTTATTTTTCTCCATAAGAATAACATTAGACAACGTACTGTGTTTAGCACTTTCAATATCTCGGTAACCAATTGACGTGAGGAATGATCAAAGTACCAAATTGTGTGTTTTTTTAAGCTGAATTCAATGGTAAAAACTAAAATTTGACTATTTCAAATATTATATGTAAAAATTAAAAAAAAATTTTTGGTATACAAAACCCCCCCAAAATATCCCTTCGGATGGAGCGATCTGGCTAAATTTCGAACTTAGAGTCATAAATGTTGCTGTACACGTTTATACCAAGTTTCATCAAAATCGGATAATTTTTATGAGATTTATCGTGCTCACGGACACATTATATATATATATACAGTTACAGTTACGAACGAATGGTGTTTTTGGGGTCTGGGGACCTCAAAACGAAAAGTTATCATGGTCCCGGGCCTAGGTCTCACCATGCCGACTACGGTACTAGCTTCTTCCCTATAGGGGAAATTCGCTAAAATTGAACAGGATTTGACTTCTGGAGTTACTACTCTTAACCAGACCAATTACCTTCAGCAAGTACTCAAATGATTTGGGATGTTTAATTGCAAATCTGTTTCAACTCCTATGGATGCTAATTTTCGTACTTGTTTGGGAAATGTCACAACAGGAAACAAAACTTTGGAGCGAAAATGTCGAAGTCTTATTGGTTGTTTGATATGCTAAGTTGGGTACACGGCCTGATCTTTGCTATCGTATTTATTTTTTGAGCCGATTTCAGGACCGAGCAAGTGAAGAGCTTTGGTCAGCACTAAAAAGGGTTCTCAGATATATAAAAGGGACATTGGATCTGAAAATTGTATACCGGAGGGGAACCTAGATCTCAAGGGGTACGTTGATGCTGACTGGGCTGGTGATGTAGAAGCTCGACACTCAACATCTGGATACATATTCAGGCTTGGTTAAGCAGCTATATCGTGGTCTTCAAAAAGACAGAAATCAGTTTCACTCTCGTAAACTGAAGCAGAATATGTTGCTCTCAGTTTTTCTGTTACAGAGGCATGTTTTCTTAAAAAGATTTTGAAAGACCTCAAGATTACCCGACCAGTTGATCGACCTATAGCCATCTTTGAAGACAACCAATCTGCAATACAAATTGCCAAAAGTGATGAAAATAAAAGACTAAAACATGTAGATGTGCGTTTTCACTATATCAAAGAAAAGGTGAAGGACGAAACGGTGACTTTAAATAAACTACATTTCTTCTCAAGATCAGCTGGCAGACATCCTTACCAAACCCCTAGGAAGGGTTTCATTTCAAAAACTAAGGGAGGGCATTGGTCTTTAGTGATTTGAATTTTGTTTTAGCGAATTTCCCCTATAGGGAAGAAGCTATTACCGTAGGTCTCATGGTAAGACTTAAGCCCGAGACCATGATAACTTTTTGTTTTGAGGTCCCCAGATGTCCAAAACACTATTCGTTCAAATTTATATATATGTATATATACATATATCTATATATATATATATATATCTATATATGTGTCCGTGAATGTGATAACTTGAGTAAAAAACGTCCGATTTCGATGAAATTTGGCTCAAATGTGTAAACTGACATTTATGACTTTAAGTTCGAAAACCAGAAAAATCGGACTATGAGAAGGGGGGTTTATGGGGGTTTTAAATTTTCCAAAAATCAGTTTTTTGCATTTTTTACCCTAACATTTTTTAAACACTTAATTTAGGTTTAGACCATGTTATAGAGCTTAAAAAAACAAATAATATGGTATTTTGAATTATTAACCTAGGTTAAGTGGTTGCGGAAAAAATCCAAAAAACATGCTCATAAAATCGTCCATGTTAATCTTATGGGAAAAAGGTTTTTGGCTTTTCCTCAGTTAATTTTACTTTAAACTTCACATTTTCGTTTACCAATCACTTCAGCTCCACAAAACAATCATTTTGGTGTTTAAATTGTGATTCTACGTCAAACCGTTGCAGAGATATTCAAAGTGCTAAACACAGTACGTTGTCCAATGTTATCCTTATGGAGAATAAATAAAATTTGATATCTTGATTATTTATGAATGTATATTGATGAAATTTGGTATGTGGCTTCATGTTGTACTGGTATATTGATAATTGCACAAAAAATAAATGTTTTGTTGATTGTCCCCGTAGCAGCTAACCTGCATACTCAGCCCTAATGTTATTCTTATGGAGAATAAGTAAAGTTTTATATCTCCCTTAATTATGAACATAAATTAATAAAACATGGTAAGTAGCTTCACCTGGTTCAGTTACATTGATAATTGCATAAAAACTCATTTCTTATCTTCCTCGTTGCAGCAAACCTGCGTACTCAGTCCTAATGTTATTCTTATGGGGAATAAATGAAATGTAATAAATCACTTATTTATGAATGTATTTTTGTCAAACTTGGTGAGTGGCTTTATGTACTAGTGAGAAACATATCAATGCATTGGAAATTCGCTGAGTACGCAGGTTTGCTGCGACGGGGGGTATTTAATTTGTACTGTTCTTTTTATTGAGGGAGGGTGTTTGGAACAATAAAAAGCAGCCCTGGTTATTTTATGTAATCCTTTATACACGATGTTAAATATTTATTAATCAGGCTGTGGGCCCTCAACAAATAATCATGTATTATGATAGAAATGTTTACATGTAGGAATTTATATAATGGCTTTATGATGGAAACTGTATTGGTGTTAAATAAAGTATATTCCACTGTGTATATCATAATTGCATACTGATTTCATGTATTTTATGACTTAACTCTCGTAAAAATTATTCGATTTTGATTGAAATTTGGTATAAACGTGTAAAGCTACATTTATGACTAAGTTCGAAAACCAGCCAGATCACTCCATCTGAAGGGATATTTTGGGGGGGTTTTTGTACCCCAAAAATGTTTTTTTTTGATTTTTTTACATATAATTTTTGAAAAAGTCAAACTTTAGTTTTCACCATTTGATTTAGCTTAAAAGACACACAATTTGGTATTTTGATCATTAATCTACCTACGTCAATTGGTTACCGAGAAATTGAAAGTGCTAAACACAGTACTTTGTCTAATGTTATTCTTATGGAGGAAAAGAGAAAAAATTATATCTCGCTTATTTATGAACGTACTCAGACGAAACTTGGTACATGGCTTCATCTGGTTGTGGTCTATTGATATTTGCTAAAAAAATTTGTTGTCAAAGAATCCCGTAGCAGCAAACCTGCTTACTCAGCCCCAATGTTATTCTTATAGAGAATCATTAAAACTGTATATATCGCTTATTTGTGAATATATTTAAATGAAACTTGGTAAGTGGCTTTATTATAAGACATTTATATCTCCATTGGAAATTCACTGGGTATGCAGGTTTGCTGCGACGGGGGTATTTTGCTTTTGGTGCTTGTTCAAGCTATATAATTACTATTTGTTTATTGTTACGTAATCTCAATCAGTTTATTTTCTTCCTCACATCTGCTGCTGTACAACCATCAATAATACTACTGACACCCTCTGCAATTGACAGATAAATAATTAAACGTTTGTTTCTGTTTTTGTGGTCACTATTTTTTACATTATACAGCATTTCATTTGCCTCGTATTCCGAAATTAGAAATTTTGTAGCTGTTACCGTCCACTGAAACTTATTAGACGCCATTTTGATTGGAAATATTATAATATATTCTCTCTAGGAGGACATATGATCATAGTTCAACCATTATAATAGTTGGTCCATTACACTGTAATATTTTTCATCACAGATATTTGATAATAGATATTTGACATAGAACTATTATAGTGTAATCCGGCATAAGATTAACATTGCAACTTTGAAAGCCTGCGGGGCGAAGCTCTGAAGTTGTAGGTTTGTAGTACCGCTAGCCCCCCATGTGGCAGCCCTGATTATAGGAAGTCTACGAACGATGTGGAATCATGTGTAATTATCCTATAGACTATAATGGCTTCTTCGTCGTTACTTCTATCTATAATACTTTTAATTGTAGCCCTAAAAGGTTATTGTTTCAATATCTAAGAAACAAAATACACAGATTAAGTTATGCCTTCAAGCAGATGAATGGAATTTAAACATATAAGGAACTATAGATGGCAACCTATGCTTAATGTACAATCATTATTGTTACCTATTTGGGATTATGGCATGAGGGGGTTGTTACAATACTATCAATGAACCTTTAAATCTTGCACAAAAATCAATTTTAAAAGTAGGATTTGGGAAAAGCAGATGTTACTTGGCTGAAGCTCTTTTTGGAGAAACATCAGTTCTTAATGTTCGTCAATTGTACATTAAAAGTATCTTAACTAATATATATAATAATTACAGTCAAATTTTCAAGGAAATCTCCCATCCTCAGAAAACCAGAGGATTCTAGAGTTGGAATTACAAGTATGCAAATAAATTATACTTTTCTACAACTAATTCTTTTTATATTTTACATATGTTGTTTATCCCAATATATGTCCATTTTTAAGTGATTTAAAACTATTTGAATATCCTTATCTCAGTTTATTTAAGACTCCTGTAAAAGATTTTCTTCTTAGATTAGGTATAGACGAGGCCGATGTTATCATCACGGCTGATTACCAGCATGATTGACCCTACCATTGTACTGCCCCCGCCTACCGGCCGCCCTTCGTTTTTCTACCTGGCCAATATATGTTATTCTTAAACACAATTTCCACCAAAGGTGTCAAAAATAAACCACATCAATTTCACAAATGTTCTTAATACTTTACTCTTCATCCAACATATAAAAAGCAACTTAGAATTCAAATAGTTTATTTTTTATTCTTATTCAAAATATGGTAATTTATGATTTTAAAAGCAACTCAGTGGACGCACAGGCAGCAATTCCCCTGTCTGCTGTTTTCTAGGGCCAATATTATTTTTTTAAATCTACAAGGAAGCTTCTTTTCAGTTTTATTTATTTGCAAATTTGTAACATTAATTTTACTGTATATTTCAATGTATTTGTTGTATTGAAGATTTATTTATGGAATAAACTTGTTTTAGAGAATTTCCCTTATAGGGAAGAAGCTATTACCGTAGGTGGCACGGTAAGACTTAAGCCCGGGACCTTGATAACTATTAGATTTGACGCCCCCAGATGCCAAAAAAATTATTTGTTCAAATTCATAAATGTGTGTGTGTGTGTGTGTGTGTGTGTGTGTGTGTGTGTGTGTGTGTGTGTGTGTGTGTGTGTGTGTGTGTGTGTGTGTGTGCGTGCGTGAAATTGTTATTAGATTCACTGGTAACATAATTATATTAAAAATTAAATACATTATAAGGTAGGTACTCAGTTTTTATTGTATTAATTTTATATAGGCTATATATATAAGTGTGTGTGTGTGTGTGTGTGTGTGTGTTTTTGTCCGTTACCTCAGCGATAACTTTTGAAAGAATCGCCAGATTTTGATGAAATTTGCCACAAATGTGTAGAGTAACATTTATGACTTTAAGTTTGAAAACCAAATCAATCGGACTGTGGGGTTTTATGGGGGTTTTAAATTTCCAAAAATCTGTTTTTTACCCTAAAATTTAAAAAACACTCAATTTTAGTTATAGCAATTTTATAGAGCTTAAAAAACAAATAATTTGGTATTTTGAATCATTAACCTAGGTTAAGTGGTTGTGAAGAAAAGTAAAAAAACACGTCCATAAAATTTCCCATATGGGAAAAAGGTTTTTGGATTTTTCTCAGATAATTTTACTAAATACTTCACATTTATTTTCACCAATAAGTTTAGCTCTCCAAACAATCATTTTGATGTTTTAATTGTTGTTATACGTCCAACCGTTACAGAGGTATTCAAAGTGCTAAACACAGTACGTTGTCCAATGTTATCCTTATGGAGGATTAATAAAATTGAATATCTTGATTACTGTATATTGATGAAACTTAGTATATGTGGCTTCAACTAATTGTGGTATATTGATATTTGCACGAAAAAAGTTTTTGTTGATTCCCATCTATCACGAAAACCTGCATACTCAGCTCCCATGTTGTTCATGTGGAGAATAAGTTAAGTTTTTAGCGAATTTCACCTATAGGGAAGAAGCTATTACCGTAGGTCTCATGGTAAGACTTAAGCCCGAGACCATGATAACTTTTCATTTTGAGCCCCCCAGATGCCAAAAACACCTTTCGTTCAAATTCATATATTATAGGTATGTAGGTATATATTATGTCCGTAGGCACGATAACTTTCGTAAAAATGGTCCGATCTTGATGAAATTTGGAACAAACATGTAAGGCAGGATCTATTTTCATGAGTTTGAGAACCAGATGGGTCGCTCTATTTTAAAAGGGATTTTGGGGGGGTTTTGTATTACAAAAATTGGTTTTTTGAACTTTTGACATGTAATTCTTTTTAAACCCAAACTTTTGTTTAGACCATTAAATTTAGCTTAAAAAACCAAACAATTTGGTATTTTGATCATCGCTGTACGTCAATTGGTTACCCAGATATTAAAAGTGCTAAACAAAGTACATCTTATGGAGAATAGTAACATTTTATATCTCGCTTATTAATGAAGAAATATTAATGAAACTTGGTATGTCGCTTCAACTAGTTGTGGTCTATTCTTATTTGCACAAAAAACAATTTTTACCGATACTTCCTGTAGCAGCAAACCTGCGTACTCAGCCCCCATGTTATTCTTATGAAGAATAACTCAAATCTTATGTCTCCCTTAATTATGACATAAATTAAACAAATTTGGTATGTAGTTTCACCTCTTGTTGAGATATACTGATACTTGCATAAAAACACATTTGTTGTGCTCCTCGTTACAGCAAACCTGCGCACTCCTCCCCCATGTTATTCTTATGGAGAATAATTCAAATGTGGTATACATCGCTTATTCATGAATGTAGATTGATACATGTGGCTTGGTATGTGGCTTCACCTAGTTGAGTTATATTGATATTTGAATGAAAACCCATATTTTACGTTCCTTTGCAGCAAACCAGCTTACTCAGCCCCCATGTTATTTTTATGGAGAATGATTCAAATCAGTGGCGGATCTATGGGGAGGGCTAAGGGGGCTATAGCCCCCCCCATTAGGTCCGAACTTACACTGGATAAAAAGGAAATTTTTCGAGGTACTATTATGCAAGGGAAACATACGGTATTTTTTTATATTTTTATTTTAATTCGTACATTTGAAGTACCAAAGTTAAAGTGACAATGTCAATATTACACCCGTTCCTAGTTAACTTGCAAAATAAATACGGTAAGCGGCAAATGCCCATGAAAGAGCCCAAACGCAGTGGCATCACAACAGCCTTGCGATCTATCCAGCGCTAGGCACTACCCTAAATAACCTGGCTTTTTCCCTAAACTTCCTTCCCCTTAAGTGCAAAATGGACCGTTCCACCCAACCATATATGACTCACCTCTCATCTCTCATCCCCATTAATTGCCTATTTGTGCATTTTTGGTTGTAGACCTAACGGTTGTAGTTTTAAAGTATCGAAAGGTCGTTGTATTGTCGTTACGCCTGGGTTTGCAAATGAGAGCATTAGTTCTGTTGTTTGGATCGTTGGGAGAGTGTCTATAAGTAGGTTTATCTATATGTTTATTATGATTTGTTTGTTTTTTAGTTTTAAAATTCGTTTTTAATACAAATGAAGCGTAGATTAACTGATTATTTCAATAAAACTACTGAAGATAAAGATGTGGATGACATTGCCAGAGCAAGTTGTAAAGTTCACCATGTAGGCACAAAGTAAGTAGCAAGTCCAATGTCCAATGCTAAAAGGCGAAGTTTTCATTATTATTTTTTCCACAGTGAAAGTGAGCAGAATTTATCGTGCAAACAAAACAATCATATTTGGAGTAATGGGATTGAGCTTCATCAAGACATGGTGATAATATTATATTTCCTATATACAAAATTGGTTTACAATGGGTTGTTTTATTAATTTGTTAACCCATTGGCTCACAACCCCGAGTATACTCGTGGCCGCCGAAAGTAGCCCGGACGTGCAACCCCAAGTATACCTAAGTGGATTGCACTTTTTTATTTTTTATTTTTATTTTTTATTTATTATTTTAATTTGTTTTTATTATTTGTTTGTATTTTTTATGCATATGCCCATACTTGGGGAAACTTAGTCAAATTTAGGAAAAATATAATTTTTGAAAATATGTTATATCTAGGTCAAATATAAATGTATCAATAACATTTTTTATTTTCATGTAAAAAATAAATAACCTACAAGTACATAATAGTTGTTGGGCTGAAACATTATTTTTAGCGAATTTCTCCTATAGGGAAGAAGCTATTACCGTAGTCGGCATGGTAAAACCTAGGCCCGGGACCATGACTACTTTTAGTTTTGAGGTCCCCAGACCCCAAAAACACCATTCGTTTGAAACTGTATATATATATATATATATATATATATATATATATATATATATATATATTCTCGAGGTCATCAGTTGAACAAATTATTCAACTGTAAACAATGATAACTTGTGTAACAGCTGTTTGTTTAGAATAGCGAAATCAAGGGCCAACTTTGAATGGTAATAAGTTAAGAAAATTTAGTTTTTGTTAAATTGTTAACTAAAAATTCTCTGTAGTATAACGAAAATTATAGTTCATCACTAGGACCTATACTGGATTTTCGGTCATCGCTCATTTTCCGGCCTCGACCTTTACTTTAGCTCGTATTGAAAAGTGTCACTTTGGTCCTGGTTATGAAATATACTATTTCGTCATGAGTCATACTGCATCAAAAACAGCTGGTTTTCAACACATGTTGATAAACAACATTTCAACATGTTGATAAAACAACATTTCAACATGATGATAAAAAGTACATTTGATGACACTTTTCGGTCAAGGTCATCAGCTAATACGAATTAAACGAATTACAATATTCAAATTTGTAACAATGAAAACCTTTGGAGCAGCTGTTTGTTTAGAGTAGCAAGATCAATATTGAATCAGAATTTAAATGGTGAAAAAGTAAACCAAAATTAGGTTTGGTTAAATTGTTATCTTAATTTATTGTGTCTAGTATGACAAAAAATACCCCCCGTCGCAGCAAACCTGCATACTCAGCGAATTTCCAATGAATATATATGTCTTAATAACACATAGAGCCTCTTACCAGGATTCATAAGAAATATATTCATAAATAAGCGATATTTAAAATTATTCATTATTCTCCATAAGAATAACATTAGGGATAATAATATTAACATTTTAAAAAACAAACACCCTTTTTTAAGATCTTTATTATTTTATTATTTTTTGACTGACATGTTTCGGCAATGATGCCATTTTCAAAGTCAATATAACCTCACAAAATGTTGTATAAGTAAAAAAAACATCTGTATAAAATAAATTAATCTAATCATATGGTCCTAAATCAAAATTAATTTGTTTTATATAAATGTATATATACTATATTAAATATATCTATTTCTTTTGTCCTCTTATTTGTTTGATTTTATCATATAAGGAACGCTGTTGTTTTATTTGCATACTATTTAGCATGTTTGGTGCATCTTTTTTGTAGTTAAAATAGATATGCATTTCTTCTTTAACGTTTAGTTTTTCCGATCTCCTTTCATATTCAAGAATGTTTAAATTTTCTTCTACATTTTTGTAGTTATGACCTGAATTTAGTAGATGATCAGCAAAATTAGATTTCATTGTTGTTGTATTCTTTGATCTCAGTGCTTGAATATGTTCTTTGAAACGAATTTTAAAATTTCTTTTAGTTTGCCCGATGTAGTATATATACATTTATATAAAACAAATTAATTTTGATTTAGGACCATATGATTATAGATTAATTTATTTTATACAGATGTTTTTTTTTACTTATACAACATTTTGTGAGGTTATATTGACTTTGAAAATGGCATCATTGCCGAAACATGTCAGTCAAAAAATAATAAAATAATAAAGATCTTAAAAAAGGGTGTTTGTTTTTTAAAATGTTAATATTATTATTATTATTATCAGCAGCCCTAATCAATCAGAAATATTCAACATTAGGGATATAAGAATAACATTAGGGATGAGTACGCAGGTTTGCTGCAACAAGGAACACAAAATAATGGGTTTTCATGCAACTATCAGTAAAAATCATCTAAGTGAAGTCACATACCAAGTTTCATTGTAAACTGACTACCTTCTAAAATGACCACTCAAAATACAATAATAACGAAACTAGTTTATTCGGTATATTTACACTGTGTATCATTGGCAAATCTAAGGGTTTTACAAATATATTTACAAAACATGGGGTGGGTCCTAATCTTATTTTTATTAATATATAATAACAATGTCCTCAGCTACAGTCGGTATTGCAAATTTGACAGATAATCCCAGGGAATGAGGTTCGTGCCAGGGTTTCTCTCTCTCTCTCTCTCACAAATCCTTGTAAATCATTATATAAAAATCTCTTCTAATTAAAATTCTGATCTTGGCCTTTGATGGTAAGTCTTAAGCAAAAAAGGTTATAATAGGATTGATTGGATTAGGATGGATAACAATTTTGTTTATGAGCACATGTTGGCCCAAACTCCATTTAATGTTCAAAGTCTTTATGATATTAATCAACTCTTACGTTTTCGAAATAAAATTCAATTTTTTTAGAAATGTCTATCAGTTGCTGGAGCTACTCAGTCCACCCCGTGAACTGAAGGTGGCTCAGTCCTTGAAGATCAAAAATGGGCTAGGTAAAATTGGATGCATATTACCAAATTGAGTTTCTTCTCTAGGTACTATCTCTTCTTGGCCTGTTAATAAAAGGAGTATAATTTGATAGTCCCAGATCTTCTCCTATTTCTAATTAGACTATTAGTGTCTAATTTACTGTTTTAAAGGGATTTATTTTGAATTTGGGAATGAGACCCATAGAAAAACATCTAGTCACTCAGGCTTCATAATTGGTAAGACCTCACAAAAACATCTTCTTCATCATCTCACATGTGGTCCAGGGTAACAATGTATTTCATGTTTTCTAGATAATGTAGTCACTAATGGCACTTTTCACTACACAGATTTATGGTACTGTATAAAATTATAGTTACTCAAAATTTGAGATTTGAGATTTTATTATTTTACATATATTAAGTTTATTTTAGCTTGTGTTTGAAATAACATACATTATTAAATATCTCAGATAGGCTGTTATTTTTACTTAATATGTATATATAGGCTACTCCAATATTTTAACTAGGCTATTGGGGTACTTGTAATCTGTTTGATCTATATATTTATATAGGCCTATTGGACAATGGTGTGACAACTTGACTACATGGGGTGTGAAATGGATATTACTTATGAGTGTTGTGATGGTAGGCTATATTTATTGTTTTATTTACATACATATGTATAAACAAATTTATGGAATGTTGCAAAATCCCCGCAGAAACTGAATATTAAATTAAATATAATATGAGGTTTCGATACATAGTGAAATAAATTTGTTTGAAATGAGAACATTAACGGTGGTGGGAACAAACATGGCTATTAAATAAACAATAAACAATAAGAAAATACATAACACTAAATAATCAAGAGAAAATTTACTATTTACATATGGGTACCAAGGGATTAATTAAACTCTTTCCTATTTATTTACTATCACTAGATTGGGTTCAATTTTCTATGATACTGTAAATCGTCCTTATTATTTTACTATTTGAAACATTATCTGGTTGCACTGCAAAGCGTCTTTATTATTCACCTTTTAGGGAATTTCCCCTATAGGGAAGAAGCTATTACCGTAGGTCTCATGGTAAGACTTAAGCCCGAGACCATGATAACTTTTCATTTTGAGGTCCCCAGATGCCAAAAACACCATTCGTTCAAATTTTTATATATGTATATATATATATATTTATATATATATGAGTCCGTAAGCACGATAACTCTCGTAAAAAAGGTCCGATCTTAATAAAATTTGGTACAAATGTGTAAAGTACCATTTATTTGAACGAGTTCGAAAACCAGATGAATCGCACCATCCGAAGGGGGGTTTTTGGGGGGTTTGTACCCCAAAAATGTGTTTTTTTGGGGTTTTCACATGTAATTTTAACTTAAATCAAATTTTAATTTATACCATTGAATTCAGCTTAAAAAAACAAACAATTTGGTATTTTGATCATTGCTCTACGTCAATTGGTTACCGAGATATTGAAAGTGCTAAACACAGTACGTTGTCTAATGTTATTCTTATGGAGAAAAAGAAAAATTGTATATCTCGCTTATTTATGAACATAAACTGGCGAAATTTGGTATATGGCTTGATCTGGTTGTGGTTTATTGTTGTTTGCACAAAAAAACAATTTTTTGCCTATGGTTCCTGTAGCAGCAAACCTAGGTACTTGTTCCCCATGTTATTCTTATGGAAAATACTTAAAATGTTATATATCGCTTATTTATGAATGTATATGGATGAAACTTGGTATGTGACTTCACTAAGATGAGTTCTATTGATATTTGCATAAAAACCCATTATTTTGTGTTCCTTGTTGCAGCAAACCTGCGTACTCATCCCCAATGTTATTCTTATAGAGAATAATTAATATTTTAAATATCGCTTGTTTGTGAATACATTTCTTATGAATCCTGTTAAGTGTTTTAATGTGTTATGTTATATATTCATTGGAAATTCGCTGAGTATGCAGGTTTGCTGCGACGGGGGTATTTTCACTTAACATTGATTATTGTTTAATATTTCACTTTATGAGTGTTCACTTTTTTTTATAACTAACTGTATAAGGGGTTTAGGTCTCTGCACACACACATTAAACTTCTTGATATCTCTTCACTGATGATTAAATTTAATTTGATGTTATTCTACTATTTTTGTTGAGGGGAAATGTATTTCTTTAAAGCGGAAATATGGTATGGGCCAAATGTCTTTGTGTCGTCTAACATGCTCTCATGGTATGTTGTTAACAGGTCGCATAACTCGCTCCGTTGTTGTTCATCTAGTATTTTGTTATCTTCTAAGGATTTGTAAACTGTTTTAGGTGACATTTCTTCAGTAGCGTTACTCATATTCGGGTTAGGATCATTACAATTTATATATATATTATTATTATCGTTATCATAATTATCTTCATAGTATTCATAGTTATCATCATCATTAATGCTTCGCCTTAGGCTTTGCTCAGATACAAAATTACAAGTTATACCTTCAATGTTTGCCTCTCCGAACTTCAAAGTTATATCATTATTATTTATGGAGAATTTAATTATTTTCTCCTTAAAGTTCATTTCAAACTGCCATGATTTCAATACGTCGTTTCCTATTATTAAGTTCCTAACTAAATTGGGCATGAGTAGTACTTGTAGTTGTGTTTGCACCTCGTTTATATCTATAGATAACATTACTATTCGAGTAATCCGTTTCGACTTTTCTCCGGTTGCGGTTTTTATTTGTGTATTTACTATGGGCAACTCTTCGTATCGACCTATTTTATTTTTATGTTCAAGGAACCATTGTTCTGACATACATGTCACGTTTGAGCCTGTATCAATTAATGCATTTACTTTGATTTTGTTTATATTAATATCAATTTCTGGAAATTCTATTTGCTTGATTTGATTAGACTGTTTATTTAATTCTGGTTCTTCGCTTAACAAGAATTCTCTATCGCAACAAATTACATCGGTTTCATACAAGTTAATTGATAAATTGTTTTGGTTTTCATATGGCCTATTGTTTCCGAGGTTTTTATTTAGCACTGAGGAGATATTAGGGGAAATGTTCATGGGTGTGGTGTGCAGGCCGTTATCATACCCAGTGCTTAGCCGTTTAAATGTTTATCACCGTGGGACGGTGGAGCAAAAGGTTTGTTAGGCATGTCGGTACGCTCAACTATCGTTGTGCAGACTTGTCGTTGTTCGTTGGTAGGGTAACGTGGTTCGTTCCTATTAGCGAATTTCCCCTATAGGGAAGAAGCTATTACCGTAGTCGGCATGGTAAGACCTAGGCCCGGGACCATGATAACTTTTCGTTTTGAGGTCCCCAGACCCCAAAAACACCATTCGTTCGAAACTGTATATGTATATATATATATATCTATATATATATATCTATCTATATATATATATATATAAATATATATATATGTCCGTGAGCACGATAACTCACGTAAAAATTATCCGATTTTGATGAAATTTGGTATAAACGTGTAAAGCAACATTTATGACTTTAAGTTCGAAAACCAGCCAGATCGCTTTATCCGAAGGGGTATTTTGGGGGGGTTTTGTACCCCAAAAATGGGTTTTTTGAATTTTTTACATATAATTTTTGAAATAGTCAAATTTTAGTTTTTACCATTGGATTCAGCTTAAAAAAAACACACAATTTGGTATTTTGATCATCTCTCTACGTCAATTGGTTACCGAGATATTGAAAGTGCTAAACACAGTACGTTGTCTAATGTTATTCTTATGGAGGAAAAGAAAAATTTTACATCTCGCTTATTTATGAACGTATACTGACGAAACTTGGTATACGGCTTCATCTGGTTGTGGACCACTGATATTTGCTCAAAAAAACCATTTTTTGCCAAAGGCTCCCGTAGCAGCAAACCTGCGTACTCAGCCCCATGTTATTCTTATGGAGAATAAATAATGTGTTATCTCCCTTAATTATGAAAATAAATTAATGAAATTTGGTATGTGGCTTTACCTAAATGAGTTGTATTGATATTTGTATAAAACCCCATTTTTTGTTTTCCTTCCTTCAGCAAACCTGCATACTCAGCCGCCATGTTATTCTTATGGAGAATAATTAAAATGTCATAAATCGTTTATTTATGAATGTATATTGATGAAAATTGGTATGTGGCTTTATGTGGTATTAAGATACGTATATATTTATTGGAAATTCGCTGAGTATGCAGGTTTGCTGCTACGGGGGTATATCATTGTATCTTGCTGGAGGGATATTTTGATTTGGTGGATATCGGTTTGGTTGTAAAGGTGGCCAGTGTTGGGGATTCTGTCTGTTGTAGGGTGGATTTGTGAAATGCGTTTTGTTGTTATTGTGGTAATTTCGCTCGTATTTTGGTTGATAAGCGTTCGGGTTGACGTGATCTCGATAGTCCCTATGGTTGTTTTGGTAATTGTTTTGATAGCGCCTAGGCTCGTTTGGTTTGTTCGGAGTTGTATTAGTGTGAGGTGGTGAGAAGTTGTTTTGTCGTATTCGGCGATTTCCAACTTTGATATCCTCACGCTGGAGTAGAGATTCGAATCAATAGTATTTGCGTTTTGGACTACACGCGCATCTTGTATTAATTCGCTGAAGTGTTCACTCAGTAGCGTGACAATTTCATCATCCGTAAGGGAAGGGGTCATTGATTTCAGTGTGATTACTCGCTCGATAAAGTATTCGGATCGGTTGAGCTTACTGCCGGGTTGGTATCGTTCGTTTTCAAGGCGTTGTACTTGAGGGTTCCAAAATCGGGCCAAGAATATACTTTCGAAATTTCCCCACGTTTTCACGTCGTCCTTTGTTAAGGAAAACCACCGAGACGCACTGCCCTCGAGACTCATCTCGATTACATCGATTAAATGTTCTTTGGTGTTGGTTTGAGGATTCTGTCGCATTAGACTTTTGTCATAATATTTCCGCAATTCAGCTAGGAATTCCCTAGGGTTATGTGCTCTACCCGTGAACTTCGGTAGGTTTGAATCGAGGTTTGTACCGCTTCCGCAAGTTACATAGATGTTTGGTGTTAAAGTATTTGGTTTAATTTGTATTCCGTCCTGAAATGACTCTATTTTGTTACTGTGATCGCTTAGGGTTTGTTTGAGCTCTTCTACGACGGCGCGGTTGTGTTCGATGTTTGATTGGTTTTCTATTATCATAGGTTCTAAGGTACTTTGTAGTTGCTGAGTGTTTTGTTTTAGGGTGTTTTCTATTTGCTTTTGCTGTGCTTCGTGGGATTCCTTTAACTGAGTTTTAATTCCGTTTAGGCTAGCATTTAATGTAGTATTCAGTCCGTCCGAGATGGCTTTGTGTTGGGATTGAATTGTGTCGTTAACCTCAATTTTATGTGCGCTCAGATCTGCTTTTAAATTGATTTTAAGATTGTAGGAACTCTCGTTTATTTGTGTAGCTAATTTTGATTCAATTTGCTTGATCTCAACGGATTGTTGCTGTTGTGTTTCTTGTATGATGTTTAATTCAGTTTGCAATTTAGTTTGGGAGTTTGTTAAGGCCTCAATTTTATTATCTAATATTTCATAGTGTGATTTGATCTCAGTTTTGATGTTGGTTTCCAAGGTGTTTACTTTGGTATTAAGGTTGGTTTCTAGGGTGTTTACTTTAGCGTCGATTTGCGTGTTAATGTTGGTTTCTAGGGTATTTACTTTGGTATTAAGGTTGGTTTCTAAAGTATTTACTTTAGCGTCGATTTGCGTGTTAATGTTGGTTTCTAAAGTATTTACTTTGGTTTTCATATTATTCTCAAGGGATTCTAGCATGTACTGTATTTGTGACAGAAAGTCGGGTGTTTGTTGTGGACAAGGGGATACAGAACGGTAGTGAGGGGCGGCTTGTGATTGGTCGAGCGCGGCATCACGTTCCTGGGCTGTGATCGGCTGCCGTTCCGTTGGCATAGCGACGGGTTCGGGAGACGACCTTGAGTAAGCTATTGTGTGTACGCTGCTTGCGTTAGTGAATCGTTGTAAGTTATTTCGTCCTACTTCGATATCCGTGATCGGGTCGAATCCGTGGAATGACGGTTCGTCGTCTGATGTGTCGGTTAGAGGTGTTTGTGAGGGTGTTGGGCTGTTTGCTGTTAGTGTCCGGGAGTTATCATCGATGATACTATTCTCTTCGCTTAGTGTGTGTGTGTGTGTGTGTAATTCGGTATGTTCATCATTATCCCCGCTATTTTCGATGACTTTTTGAGACGGCTTAGGGTTCGGTCTTAAATTGTACGGGCTAGTCATTTCGGATAAGTTTGTTTAACAGGTGGTTGGTAATTATAATGGAGAAGTGGGGAATATTAACTTAAATATTCTTATAATAGTGCACAGTTCTTATAGGCTAACCTTATTTTAACCTATAATTGTTAGTTCAAACACGCAAGCTTAATTTTATTATAAGGTTTGTTCGAGAGAGAGCCCCACTCGTTGGTGCGCCATTTTGTAAACTGACTACCTTCTAAAATGACCACTCAAAATACAATAATAACGAAACTAGTTTATTCGGTATATTTACACTGTGTATCATTGGCAAATCTAAGGGTTTTACAAATGTATTTACAAAACATGGGGTGGGTCCTAATCTTATTTTTATTAATATATAATAACAATGTCCTCAGCTACAGTCGGTATTGCAAATTTGACAGATAATCCCAGGGAATGAGGTTCGTGCCGGGGTTTCTCTCTCTCTCTCTCACACAAATCCTTGTAAATCATTATATAAAAATCTCTTCTAATTAAAATTTTGATCTTGGCCTTTGATGGTAAGTCTTAAGCGAAAAAGGTTATAATAGGATTGATTGGATTAGGATGGATAACAATTTTGTTTATGAGCACATGTTGGCCTAAACTCCATTTAATGTTCAAAGTCTTTATGATATTAATCAACTCTTAGGTTTTCGAAATTAAATAAAATTTTTTTAGAAATGTCTATCAGTTGCTGGAGCTACTCAGTCCACCCCGTGAACTGAAGGTGGCTCAGTCCTTGAAGATCAAAAATGGGCTAGGTAAAATTGGATGCATATTACCAAATTGAATTTCATCTCTTCTTGGCCTGTTAATAAAAGGAGTATAATTCGATAGTCCCAGATCTTCTCCTATTTCTAATTAGACTATTAGTGTCTAATTTACTGTTTTAAAGGGATTTATTTTGAATTTGGGAATGAGACCCATAGAAAAACATCTAGTCACTCAGGCTTCATAATTGGTAAGACCTCACAAAAACATCTTCTTCATCATCTCACATGTGGTCCAGGGTAACAATGTATTTCATGTTTTTCTAGATAATGTAGTCACTAATGGCACTTTTCACTACACAGATTTATGGTACTATATAAAATTATAGTTACTCAAAATTTGAGATTTGAGATTTTATTATTTTACATATATTAAGTTTATTTTAGCTTGTGTTTGAAATAACATACATTATTAAATATCTCAGATAGGCTGTTATTTTTACTTAATATGTATATATAGGCTACTCCAATATTTTAACTAGGCTATTGGGGTACTTGTAATCTGTTTGATCTATATATTTATACAGGCCTATTGGACAATGGTGTGACAACTTGACTACATGGGGTGTGAAATGGATATTACTTATGAGTGTTGTGATGGTAGGCTATATTTATTGTTTTATTTACATACATATTTATAAACAAATTTATGTAATGTTGCATCATCCATATACATTTATAAATAAGCGATATATAACATTTTTATTACTCTCCATAAGAATAATATGGGGACCGAGTACCTAGGTTTGCTGCCATGGGAACCATAGGCGAAAAATTGATTTTTTGTACAAACAACAACAAACCACAACCAGATGAAGCGATATACCAAGTTTTGTCAGTTTATGTTCATAAATAACCAAGATATCAATTTTTCTTTTTCTCCATAAGAATAACATTGGATAACGTACTGTGTTTTGTACTTTCAAAATCTCAGTAACCAATTGACGTAGAGCGATTAAAATACCAAATTGTTTGTTTTTTTAAGCTGAATTCAATGGTATAAATTAAAGTTTTATTTAAATAACAATTACATGTGAAAACCCCCAAAAACCCATTTTTGGAGTACGAAACCCCCCAAAAACCCCCCTTAGGATGGTGCGATTTGTCTGGTTTTCGTACTCGTTCAAATAAATAGTACTTTACATATTTGTACCAAATTTCATTAAGGTCTGACCATTTTTACGAGAGTTATCGTGCTTACGGACACACACACACATATATATATATATATATATATATATATATATATATATATATATATATATATATATATATATATATATATATATACCCCCGTCGCAGCAAACCTGCATACTCAGGGAATTTCCAATGAATATATAACATAACACATTAACACTTAACAGGATTCATAAGAAGTATATTCACAAACAAGCGATATTAAAAATATTAATTATTCTCCATAACAATAACATTAGGGATGAGTACGCAGGTTTGATGCAACAAGGAACACAAAATAATGGGTTTTTATGCAAATATCATTAGAACTCATCTAAGTAAAGTCACATACCAAGTTTCATTCATATACATTTATAAGTAAGCGATATATAACATTTTAATTATTGTCCATAAGATGGGGACTGATTACCTAGGTTTGCTGCTACGGGAACCATATGTGAAAATTTTGTATTTTGTACAAACAATGATAAACCCCAACCAGATGAAGCCATATACCAAATTTTGTCAGTTTATGTTCACAAATAAGCGAGATATACAATTTTTCTTTTTCTCCATAAGAATAACATTAGACAACGTACTGTGTTTAGCACTTTCAATATCTCAGGAGCCAATTGACGTAGAGCAAAGACAAAAATACCAAATTTTTTTTATGTTGAATTAAATGGTAAAGATTAAAATTTGATTTAAATAAAAATTACATGTGGAAACCCCAAAAACCCATTTTTGGGGTACAAAAACCCCGCTTCGGATGGTGCGATTCGTCTGGTTTTCGAAGTCGTTCAAATAAATGGTGCTTTACACATTTGTACCAAATTTCATTAAGATCGGACCTTCTTTACGAGAGTTATCGTGCTTATGGACACATATATATATATATATAAATATATATATATATATACATATAAAAATTTGAACGAATGGTGTTTTTGGCATCTGGGGACCTCAAAATGAAAAGTTATGGTCTCGGGCTTAAGTCTTACCATGAGACCTACAGTAATAGCTTCTTCCCTATGGGGGAAATTCGCTAATACATATATAAAAATTTGAACGAATGGTGTTTTTGGCATCTGGGGACCTCAAAACGAAAAGTTATCATGGTCTCGGGCTTAAGTCTTACTATGAGACCTACGGTAATAGCTTCTTTCCTATAGGGGAAATTCGCTAATATACTCCACTAAAAATATAGTGCAGAATGATGAAACTATTTTTACTTTTTTAAATTTGATATTTTCCATTTTTTACAATTAAGTAATTCTCTCTAGTTTAATAGTAAATTACAGTAAATCCAAGGTAGGCTTGATTAAAGTGTCACTTAGCCTATCATTTTCTTGTTGCATTAATCATTAACATAATACAAATTTCAGTGCACCATACAAAATTTTCCACGTAGCAACACAATTAGGGATGTTATTTGCATATTGTTTTTAACATTATGCCATTGTAAGATGAGAAATAAATAGCCTAAAATAGTCATTTTTAAGACTTAAATTTTGAAATTTTACGGGGGGAGCCCCCAGAACCCTCTTCAGCTGGGGGGACTCCCCCCAGACGCCCCGGTTAGCCCCCCCCCCTACCGGTTCTTGATCTGCCACTGATTCAAATATTATATATCGCTTATTCATGAATGAATATTGATAAAACTTGGTAAGTGGCTCCACCTAGTTGAATTGTATTGCTATTTGCATCAAAATCAATTGTTTGTGTTCCTTGTATAAGCAAACCTACAATTACTCATACAATAATTACAATAATTACTGCATACTCATCCCCAATTTTACTCTTATGTAGAATAATTAAAATATCTTTTATTTGTTAATATATTTTTATGAAACTAGGTAAGCGGCTTTATGTAGTATTAAGACAAAAATGTGCATTGGAAATTTGCTGAGTACGCAGGTTTGCTGCGACGGGGGTATTTTATATCTCCCTTAGTTATAAACCTAAATTAATAAAACTTGGTATGTAGCTTCACCTGGTTGAATATATTGTCAATTGCATAAACACTTTTATTATCCTTGCAGTAAACCTGCGAACTTAGCCCTAATGTTATTCTTAAGGAGAATAAATAAAATTATATATATCACTTATTTATAAATGTGTTTTTGTGGAACTTGGCAAGTGGCTCTATATAGCAGCGAGATACATATATATGCATTGGAAATTCGCTGAGTACGTAGGTTTTTTGCAACGGGGGTATTTCATTCAATCATTATTTCAAACACAATAATAGGCCTACACAAAATTAATCAGGCATCACAAACCAGTTGCAAAAACTGTAGTTTGAAAACAGCTTTCCTGTCTGCAGAGTGCCTTAGAGGGAAGTACTACGGTGTATCCAAACCATTTAAATAGTCTGTTAACTCAATACTCTTCAATAATTGTTTACAGTTATCAATATAGTAAATAGGAGGAAAACTACTTACTGCCACGAGTTGGTGTTTTTTTCACATCACTCAGTTCAAAAACATATATTTCAGGATCATGACCTTCTTCTTTCAGAGCCTGAAAAATGACATATATTTGAATTGTTTTAACAACATGTAAATCCTATTAATCAATTAGATCACATAAGCCTATAATTTATAAAAGCTGATAATATTTGCTACTAACACATTGTTTTTACTTATATTATCAGTTTAATATGCACACTGATTTTGAATAATTACAAATCAGACTAACTCAGCTAGATGTAAACAGAAGACAGGTTTTATTAATTCCGTTTCATATTGATTTTTAACAAGATTTCTACATTATTTCAATTTTATATTTCTCTGACTTTTCCCTGACCCTTCTGTAAAACTTCTCTCACTGACTTTCGAAATACGTCGTAGCACTTTCGGGGGAATGCCATCCGGCCGGTATGGCGTTCGGTCGGCTGTATAGTTCCTAACCGGCGCCAAAACGGTTCGACCAATCGGAGCGGGCTTGCTACAGGCACCTTGCGAGGCGTCTTCATTCATTTGGTTACAGAGCTAAGCATCAGGTCGAGCAAGATATCGTTAAAACGGACAACTGAAATATCGCAGAATCAATCTTCGGATTATTCGGGTTTATTGTGTAGGTTATCTGTCCGGGATCCCACTCAAACTTAATAAGCAAATTAATGGGTTTTTCACAGTTTTCAAGGTCTAAAGATTGTCAATTTCACAGTCGAAATATTAAAATACATAACCTATACACGTCGCAAAACAACAACGCAGACGCGGCGCAGCGGTCAAATATTAGTTAAAACTTTCCCAAATTCTAATTACGATGTCACAGAACCATAAAACCATACCATACATCCCAAGTGAACCTTTTAAAAATAAGAATTATTTTAGAGTTTCTTATTGTTTTATTGTCGTCGTGAGTCATGTCATCGGTCTAACGATTATCAGTTGCTGTTGCTGGTGATTTATACTTCGCTCAGTGTTGCCAATCACTTTTTCCCAAATTACCCTCGATCCTCGTCAAATTTCCCCCTTTTCGGGACATTTCCCTGAAAAGGGACAATTACCGTACCTATACAGCGCTCTGCAGAGTTAGGTTAAGTTAGGTTATGTTATTTACCAGATACAGATAATTTGTGTACATTAATCATAACCTAACCTAACCTAACTCCGCAGAGTTATTTAGTTACAGTTATTTCACTGTATGTGAAATATTACCTTTTTCCGGGAATTTTTCCCTTTTTGAACAATTTTACCGAAAATGGTAAAATTCCCATACATCGCTCTGCGGAGTTAGGTTAGGTTAGGTTATGATAAATAAATCACATGTTGACGTGCTAGCTACAACAGCGTGCACTCAAAATGGACCCACACTACCCCCGCAGGAGCGGGGGTTAGAGATGGGAATTATCGTTGTTTTCCGGCAACGGTTGTAACGACAACGCAGCTATCCAATAACGTGTTGCGGCAACCTGTTATTTGAATAACGATTGCCAACTCGTTGCCGCTAAAAAACCGTTGTCCGTCGGCTGGCGTTGCGGCGTCCAGTTGTCGACGTTGTCGTTGTCGGTTGTTCAATAATTGTAAGTAGGGCGTTATTCAGACAGGACGTTATTATAAAACATTACATTACAGTGCTAGGTTATTGCAGCATGATTCACTGCATGGTGTTGGTGTTACCATGTACCTGATACAGTACTTTAATAAGGTATTTAAAAACTATTTCGACACCGTCTGCTTAGAACCATCTCTAATTAATTACCCATAAAACAATTTAACTATTGCTAAAGAATGAATAAAACTAACTGGTTATTAGTGTCAATAATTTGTAGCATATTTTTTAATTATAATAAAGATCAATAACACTTCAAACCAAAACTTGATTATAACATCGAGGAATTCTCAGTAGCAGCCACTGAGAATTATCGTACAAAAATTGTAATTTAAAGACCGTTTTGATAACAGTAATAATTATTCAGTTCGTTGCCGAAGTTATCGTTGCTCTGGTAACGTTACGGAAACGGCATTGCACGTTGTCCCGTTGTCCGTGCGGCTTTTCTGCAACGAGTGTAGAAACGTTATTAGAATAACAGGGAGTTCTCCGCAACGTGTTGCCGCGATAACGTTGCCACGGCCGCAACACTGTTATTCATCCTGTTATGTTAAATAACGCCCATCTCTAGCGGGGGTGTGCGAATATTATATCTCAATATCAAAACAAGACCCACACTACCCCCACAGGAGCGGGGGTGTGCGAATATTATATCGCAATATCAAAACAATAGTTGCTTCTCGATATTAGTAAGTTCGATATTTTCATCCGATAGATTTATCTCGGATTCCCAAAGTGTCTGCTAGATTGACTGGGTTAGTACTCTTCAGACAGTTGTTTCGTGAGTATGTGAAATTTGCGAAAATTTTTTTGCGTTTTTATGACGTTTAATGTCATAAGAACAATATATTAAAATAGTAAAAGGATCGGAGGTGAAGGGGAAATAGTAAATAATTACCGTCCTTTTTAATTGTTCCTACTTAAGTCCCATTTTTCCAAGCTCATCAGTGGTTTCCAAGCTTGTGAACCAATTGTCTGCTGTGATGTTGCGGTTGGTGTTTGATATCGGTTTGCATAGTCGAACTACTGACTGTATAGGTTTATTCAGTCTCACTTGTTCCTCAGGTGAAAGACCATCACTATTTGTGCCAGTATATAGGCATTGAACAAAAAAGATATTTTAGCATCAGCCAAACGCATCACTTTAATCCCATATTTATGGGGTTTGCTAGGAATATACATCCTAAATGAATATCTGCCGCGGAAAGGAATGAGCATCTCGTCTATGGTTGCGTTTTCAGACAAGCAATATGTCTTCTGTGAGTTCTCAATCATTTTAGTGAATATTTCCTTTTGAAATAGCCGCAGCTTTATCAGTTTCTTTCCTTTGAGCTCGGGTTTGAACATCATCAAATCGAAGACAGGACAAAAGAACTTCAAAACTTAAATAGAACTTCAATAGAACTTTGAAGTAAGGTCTATTGGTAACATCATTCGTGAGCATGGACTGGACGGTTTCATGGTTGGACTTTGAATGTGGAATTTTTACTGATGTCAAAATTAGTTAACCGACCTAAGCATTTATCTCAACTACATCTATATCTCGGTAGTTCGATGTATGTGACACGTCAGCTATGTTCTCTCTTACTGATGCAAGCTTCACGTTCGTATTTGAAGCTATTGTATCAATTATTGTGGGATCGAATATCAAATCCCAGACCATTTTTTTTTCTGGTTTATTTCCGATTGATTTTGCGAGATTAGATAATCCTGGCAATCGTCCCCTTATGTTGTGGGCTGGGGTTCTAGTACGAGTATTTCTAACAGGTTCTTTCGTGCACCATGGATAGGGAGGCTCATATTCATTTTTTTTTCGAACGCCCAAAAATGTATTCAGGAAGGCTACGAGAGTCTGTGACTAATATTTCACCCTCCATTTGCTCGTCTTCATCTCCACTGGTATCAGTTTCAGTTATGCCTTCTTCCTCTTCCTCTTCCGATAGTAATATATGGACATTTTTTCCCGGTTTTTTCAAGGTAGCACTTTGCCAGTAGCCTAAGTTCCAATCATGTGAAAGGAAACCCCCAAGAAGCCACTTGCTCCACATGAGCAGCGATCACATTTTCTTCTTATGTGGTGAAAACTTTCGGCTTTCCTTGGGGTACAGCACTGTATCTTCCGCTTACATGATCCCCTAAAGTTGATTTCGGTACACCATACTTAATCGCGGCTGCCCTTACACTCAACTTCCCTTCCTTGACGTCTTTAACTGCCTGTTCAAGGACTTTGGCTCTATCGTCCATTTTCGACGATCTCACAATAATTTTTAACTAACTTCACAACCAATTTTAATGTCAAACACAGGCTGACAACACAATGATTAGTTACGGGCAGTTACGGCGGGAAATCCGTTTTTTACGTCAGTAAGGGCAGGCGCTAGTAGCAGCAGCCGGCCCAACAGACAAATCCACGGAGTATTAGTAAAATGTCCGGGTTTGTACTGGAATACTTAACCCTTTCCGCTCGTATGTCGCGGCTGCCGCGACATTCAACTTTGACGCTTCCACTCGAATGTCGCGGCTGCCGCGACATTGTTTTAAACGGCTCTAAACTCACTTAATGTAGTCCATAAATGTTTTAAGTGATACGAAAGACTGATCAATGGTTTCTTAAATTATTTTAGCTGCCTTTGGTCCAAAGAAAACAATCACGAACGATTTAGTTGGCTTTGAAATAAGTTTGGTTTGTGTTTGTTTACTTATGCGTTTGTTGAACGTCTGCTAGTCCTATGTTCTTTGTTCGCAGCGACTGCTATCGTGATTTTTATATTATATTTTACTTGTTTTGGTTAATTATTGTTTTATAAAAATTTTTTTGTGGTTAAGTGCCGATAATTTAGTAAAGTGAACTGTTCATTATGTTAATTTCACGTTGAAATGGATGACGAACTTTCATTGTCAGACTCCGTAGCAAGTAAATTATTTGAAGGAGGCTTGACTACTGATGAAGAATCAGATTTAGATTATCCTCCAGACTTAGATGATGAGGAAATATTGTTATTTCGAAGTGATGAAAGTGACATAGAAGAAATTGGTGATTTGGCCCATGATGTTAACTTTGGAGTTTTATTACAAAGCCCAGCAAAAGCTGAAACTGTAAGTAGGCCTAGCCTACATAATCCTAGTTTTTATCAAGACAATTACCCTTCAACCAGTCGTAATTTATTTGTTGGTGATGACTTGCCTACCTCTGGTGCTCTATTACAAAGCCCAGCTAAAACTGTAAGTAGCCTACATGAGCCTAATGTTCATCATAAAGAAATCGAACCCTCAACTAGTCCTAGTAGGGATTTATTTGTCAGTCCAGTTATTGATGAATTACTTCCTGAAGTACCGGTACCGGTACCACCCAAGCGTAACCGAGGTAGGCCTAAAAAAATATGCAATTCCAAAACTCCAATCTGTTCAAGAAAGAGGCCTACGCCTACTAAAAAGAGTCCAAGAAGCTCACAGCCTAAGCAACCGAAGAAACAGCCTCCAAGTGAAGACAAAAACTATAAACCTTACTTAGATTGTGACCCAGATTTTGAAACATTTCCCTATACTCTGTTTTCAGGGTACAAGGCCCCGTCGGGGCCACAACAACCTCAAACCCCTTTGCAATTTTTACAGTTATTTTTTACAGATGAAGTGATAGATCATATTGTCAGTGAAACGAATACATATGCATATGAGCACATTTCAAAGGCTACCCCCTTGCAGAAAAGATCTATTTGGTCGACCTGGAAAGATTTAACTGCAGAAGAGTTCAAAGCTTTTCTAGGCATTGTGATTAATATGGGTCTCAATCCTAAACCCAATTTACAGGATTATTTCTCTCAAGAATGGCATAAGAAACAATCCTTTTTTACGGATGTCTTCTCCCGTGATCGGTTTTTTCAAATATTTTGGTGTCTCCACGTGTCTAGTAACAATCCAGCTGGCGTTCGCCCATCGAGAGGATCTAAGATTAGCCATTTAGTGACATATTTACAGGCTAAATTTTGTAAGTACTTTGTTCCACCTTACGAGCTTTCTATGGATGAAAGTACTGTTTCATTCAAAGGAAAAATTCATTTCAAACAGTATAACCCCAAAAAGCCGATAAAGTGGGGCATGAAAGTGTTTGTGATATCTGATTCCCGATCAGGTTATGTTTATACTTTTGAGCCATACTATGGTGCTGCAACTACAGCTATTTTGCCTTTCCCTGAACATCAGTTCACTATGCGGATTGTGATGCTTTTGGCGGAACGAGTCAGAAATCAGTGTGGGTTTGAGTGCGGGTTCCACATTTACACAGACAGACTATACACCAGCTTGGCCTTAGCTCAGCAACTCACCAAAATAAGAATGCACCTTACTGGTACAGTCCTTGGGAATCGACAAGGAAACCCATCTTGTTTTCAAAAGAAAAATATGAAGGCAAACAAAATGCAGTTACATGAAGTGCGCGCCTTTCGACACAAAGATAACGTTTTAGTATTGGCATGGAGGGACCAGAGGGACGTTACCATGCTTAGTACTGTGCATAACCCTTCTGTAGTAGAGATAGTAAGGAATAAAAAAGGAAGCACAGAAAAAGAGAAAGTTTTGAAACCCACAGTCATTATGGACTACAATGAGCGAATGGGTGGGGTTGATGCAGCTGATCACTATATATCTTCATACATGTTCGTCCGCAAGTCCAAAAAATGGTGGAGAAAAATGTTCTTCTGGTTAATGGAAGTAAGTGTTGTGAATAGTTTTTTACTATACAACATGCATCAACAAAACATTGGAAACAGGTGTTGTGATTCAAAGAAGTACAGAGAAATGTTGTTATTGGAACTTGTTGGGGACTTCCGCAATCCTAGTGGTAAAAGACGTGGTAGGCCTTCCTCAAGCGATAAAGAAGAGAGGTTAAATCAAAAGCCCCACTTCATTGAAAGTTTTCCTGGGGTAAATCAGAAAAAGGACTGTGCTGTATGCAGCAATAGGAAAGTTCCTGGTCAAAGGCGCGAAACTCACTTCTTCTGTGAGACGTGTGAACGCAAACCTGGCCTTCACCCTGGCCAATGCTTCAAGCGGTACCATACCCTCAAGGACTACAAACTCTAGGTAGGTCAATAATTTAACTAGGCCTATCTAAATATTAATAATCTAGAATAACCTCAAGGTTACAAATCAGAAATAACTAGATATCTTTTATAATTCAGCGTTTTTTGTTTTTTATTATATGTCGCTAATAAAAAATATATTTTTGGTTTAGTATAACAATTTCACAGTTTTTATATTTTCTTTTTGTATGAATAAAGACGGTACATATAAATATTGTTTATCACACTTTACTAACTCAGTTTAAAAATTACAGGCTGAAGAAAAAATAGAAAATGCAGAAGTTGCCATGGAAGCCAAAAATTCCAAAAACTCAAAATTTAGAAGTGTACATATTTTAGTCATAAATACATATAAATGTTTATGTAATTCATAGTTTTTGTTTGTTTTTACATGGGGAATGTAAATAATATTTTTTCAAGATTAAAAAAAAAGTTTTGTATTTTTTTATTGCCTAAATATATTGATTATGTAAAAATTTATTTTGTTTTAGTTTCTTTATGACCATACCAAAAATACAAATTAAAAACTAAAATTTTATTTTTATGTTTATATTGTGTAATATTTTATGCTGAACAAGAATCAATAGCTCAACCTTAATAAATAACTAATATTAGATAAGAAATATACTAAAAACTAAAAACATGCTATTTTCCTTTAAATTAAATGCAAGTGTGAGGGAACAGCTGGGCAAAATAATTCGAGTGGAAAGGGTTAAATGTGATATATTTTTTTACATATATGTTGTATATAACTTTAATAAGCGACACGCCAGATTCGGAATCAAAAAATTTGAAATTTGCGACAGCAAAACTGGGTATATTTTACATACTGAACTATATCCTGGCAAGGGGTTTTTAGAAGGCCAAGATGGTGATGACCCTTTTACACAAAAGGTAGTGATGCATTTGATGAGAAAGTGTGGTTTGTTGGGGAAGGGGTATCATTTGTTCATGGACAACTATTATACCAAGCTACCTGTAACACAAAAGCTATTAGATAACAAAACATACCTAACCGGGATAGTGAATAAAAAATCCAAGGATCTTTCAAAAAATGTAATTGAAACAAATCTAGAACCCTTGCAAAGCATTTACTTCAGGAAACAAGACATTTTATTGGTAGGTTACAAGCAGAAAGAAAAGCGGAAACCTGTATACCTGATTACTACAGGCTGTTACGCTAAAGACGACATTGTAACGAGTAAGAGTGGGCGACAAGCACGCAAACCAATCCTAATCCATAAGTACAACCAATATATGGGGGGGGTAGACTCCAAAGATAAATCTGTATACCATGTATCATGTTCCAGGCAAACAAAAAAATACTGGAAAAAAATTTTCGACAACATTACAGACATGGCACTTTTTGACGCATGGCTTCTCTATTCCAAAAATACCGACAAGCCACTGAACCGGCATGACTTTATTGTAAGTATTGTAGAGTCACTAGTTGAGGGGAATGAAGCTCCTATCCAGCAAGATGACAACCCCATGCCTGGCCCTGGAGGAGATATCGGCCATGTACTTACTCGGCTTCCAGGTGTCAAGCTCCGTAGATGTCTTGTATGTTCGGCTTCTGGTAAAAAGTCTAGAAGCCACTTTTACTGCCCAGGCTGCAATGGGGGCATACATCCAGCTTGTTTTCACAAACTTAACCACTTCTGGAGGCCAACAAATAAAGGGAGGCCTAGTTTGAATGACAGGGCAGTAGCGGGGGATGATTCTGACTAGTTTCCGTGCGCTGAATGACTGTTTTAGTTTTATTTTATTTTTGGGACCTTTTGTGGTGATGGATTTTATTTTTAGCATGTATAAGTAATGGTGGAGCATCTAGCATGAGCATGGAATGTAGCATGATAAATATTACAAAATAAGTTTTAGTACAAAATGTGAAGTATATAAAAAAAAGACTAATGTAGGCAAGATGCGGTGATTTTTGGCCTATGCGCATGATTTGTTTTTCGCCTATCAGATACTCTTTGTTACATTGAAACTATAAGTGTTATACATCTTTGTTTTCAGCATAAAATTGTGCTTCTTGTAGTTGTAGTCTGAAGTTCCTAATGATTGTTTTGAAGTGCAATATATGTCACCTAAGTCAGAAAATATATTTTTTCAAAAATATTTTTTCCAATCCATTGAGACTCCTGATACTCAAGAATATGGTAAGTCCATAATGTTTACTGTTAAAATGTTCCTTGATTTGTACAGAATAAAATGATATATAATATGTTAGTGTTGTGTGTGATAATTAACTTAAAAATCAAATTTAACCACATGTACCGCAAAACTGTCTTAAATCCCTTAGCGTTTTGGAAAAAAATGGTCAGCGGTTCTAGGGTTAATGTTAATAGTTTACATTTCAGATATTGGATGGACGATCTTATGTTTTAAATGTTGAGCACACATAATAAATACATATATATATATATATACACAATTTTGAACGACCCCCCAAAACGTGTTCAGGGGGTCACGTTAGTAACTTCTATGGTGGTCCCGGGCTTAATTTTCACTGTGCGGGTCATGCTAATAGTTCACTTTCCAAAGGAAATTCACTAAAAAGAGGTGGGTGGGAAGTTTTCTCCTAGACGAGTCCCAAACTACCCCCGCAGGAGCGGGGGTGTGCCACACTACCCCCACAGGAGCGGGGGTGTGCGAATATTATATCGTAATATCAAAACAATAGTTGCTTCTCGATATTAGTAAGTTCGATATTTTCATCCGATAGATTTATCTCGGATTCCCAAAGTGTCTGCTAGATTGACTGGGTTAGTACTCTTCAGACAGTTGTTTCGTGAGTATGTGAAATTTGCGAAAGGACAAAAGAGAAGTACCAAAAGAGTTTCTTCCGAGCAAAGAGAGACCTGCAAACTCTACACGATTTGCTGTCAATGGATCAAGGACCCTGGTTTCCTACGCCCCAGAACAAAATAAATCCGTCGTTCTCATCTCAGCTATGCACCACAGCTTTGACATCAACGTGAAGAAAAACAAGCCAGAGATTGTGTGCTATTACAATACTACAAAATGTGGTGTAGACCTCCTAGATATGCGTTGCGCAGTGTATGCTTCCAACCGTAGGACTAAGGCGTTGGCCGATGGCAGTGTTTTACAGGCTGCTGAACATAGGAAGTATAAATGCTTTCATATTGTACACATGTTACAAGGACAATCAAATGATGACACGCATCCAGTTTACAAAGGGCTTGCCACGGCGATGATTGAACCCCATCTTCGAAAGAGACTGACAGTGCCTAATCTACGCCAGGAGACTAAACAAGCTATTATGAAAATCCTGAAAGAAAATGTAGCCGAAAGAGTTTAAGAAGGAGTCCCTAGTGACAAAATGTACAAACGCAAAACATGTGCCAAGTGCCCTTCAGTGAAGGAACACAAAACACAATACAGATATATTGTATGCAGTGCTCCTATCTGTTTAGAGTGCAGTAGGAAGGTCTGTGAAGACTGCTAAAGACTATGTGTAAGTCAACGTAAGGACTCTGAACCTACTTGTAATACTAAACCAGTGTGTGATTTTTCATTTTAATATGTTTTGGTGATTTTCATGGTTCCATTACAAAAAAATCACTCAAGGTATGTATGAATTTTTTTTGTCATTACCATTTTTCCATTTTATATCAAAAATTAAATAAAGAATTATGTGATAAAATAATATAAGTATTAAAACAATCACAAGGGATGTAGAAATCATTTGATATAATATGTATTGAAAAAAAGTATAAAAAGTATTTTTTTACATACAAATCGATATACCGGTCTCACAGACCGGTATTACGGTTAGAGTAATTGTATCCATGTTACAGTTAAAGTGTTAAATCTGACAAGTGGGAAACCGGTAGGTAAAGCCTCCCAGTTTTGGCTGTCATGGTACTAACTTACCTTCTGTAATCTCTCCAGTAAAACAGCCTTCACACCCGTCTTATCTAAGTCTCTTTTTTCTAATTCTGTTCGCAAATCTACAACTCGTAGATCATTTAACTTTTTAAACTCCGGTTCATTAGCCATGATTAGAACTATAAAACATTCAACGACGTAAAATTATATTAAATGGTTAAAAGTTAAAACTCCACGGACAAAATGGCGGACAGAAAGATAGAGGACCGAGAAGAGGGAGAGCCGATGACCGAGCAGTGTTTCCACTCAGCGGTAACAAATATCCCACGCACTGATACAAAACATCCCACTTTATCCCACACTTTCCCTTATAATATCCCTCGTCATATCCCACACTTTCTTACTGATTTTTCAAACAATTCAACACAGTTAATGTTAAATGTTACATGATTATTGAATAATGTATTAGTACAATACTTATACCGTTAGATATAGCTTATTTACATTACTAATTACCTATATTTTTTATTTTAGTACCCAAAAGGATTTTGAGTAAATCCAACTTAAATGATATAAGGCCAGCATGTGAACTAACTAAACTAAATAATTTAGTTCCTTGAGAGGTACTAATATTTTTAATGTTATTACTAAAGTGTACAACATAGGTAGGGTACTAAATAATGGCAAATTTTACTTGTTAATTCCAACATAGCCAGGCCAGCGACATTGACGTGATTCCAGGTTCGTACTCCGTTTATAAAATAATAACAGGTGCGGATAGCGAGGTTTAAAAATTGGAATACCCGCATGTGCCAGTACGTCAAGAAACTGCTAGAAACGAGAAAGTGCTACCGCTAAGATGCTCTGGTCGTTAGCAAATTACTGTACGTTGCACGAGTTAAATACGCCCGTCGCAGCAAACCTGCGTGCTCAGCGAATTTTCAATGAATATATATACACATATATATATATATATATATATATATATATATATATATATATATACATACATATATATATATATGTCTTAATAACACATAAGCCTCTTACCAGAATTCATAAGAAATATATTTATAAATAAGCGATATTTCAAATATTAATTATTCTCCATAAGAATAACATTAGGGATGAGTACGCAGGTTTGCTGCAACAAGGAACACAAAATAATGGTTTTTTATGCAAATGTCAATACAACTCATCTAAGTGAAGTCACATACCAAGTTTCATCCATATACATTCATAAATAAGCGATATATAACATTTGTATTATTCTCCATAAGAATAACATGGGGACCGAGTACCTAGGTTTGCTGCTTCGGGAACCATGGGCGAAAAATTGGTTTTTTGTTCAAACAACAACAAACCACAACCAGATGAAGCGATATACCAAGTTTCGTCAGTTTATGTTCGTAAATAACCGAGATATAAATTTTTTCTTTTTTCCATAAGAATAACATATTGGACAACGTACAGTACTGTGTTTAGCACTTGTAATATCTCAGTAAATAATTGACGTAGAGCAATGATCAAAATGCCAAATTGTATATTTTTCAAGCTGAATTCAATGGTATAAATTAAAATTTGATTTAAATAACAATTGCATGTGAAAACTCCAAAAAAAACATTTTTGGGGTACAAACCCCCCAAAAACCCCCCTTCGGATGGTGTGATTTGTCTGGTTTTCGAACTCGTTCAAATAAATGGTACTTTACATATTTGTACCAACTTTTATTAAGATCGGACTTTTTTACGAGAGTTATCGTGCTTACGGACACAAATATATAATGTATATATGTATATATTTATATATGTATATATATATATTTATATATGTATATATATTTATATTTATATATGTATATATATATATATGTGTATGTATTTATACATATATATAAATTTGAACGAATGGTGTTTTTGGCATCTGGGGACCTCAAAACGAAAAGTTATCATCGTCTCGGGCTTAAGTCTTATCATGAGACCTACGGTAATAGCTTCTTCCCTATAGGGGAAATTCGCTAAAACCAACGGGACAGATGCGCGGTAGCAAAGGAGTCCAGTGCGCATGTGCCGCCAGACGGAGCCACGGCAACCGGGCTCACGGCTCACTCAGCTGGTCAGCTGACAGTTTTCGGTAGATGCAAGTCCATACGTGCCGTCCCGAAAACATTAAATCACCATCAATTAATTTTCAATCTTAGTTCAGTTCAGAATAGTGTATAATAGTTTAGGACGTTTTTATATTATTATGAAGTAGATATAGATATACCGCCCGGCGCGGCGGCGTGGCTCGAGGGTAACAATACAAGCTGTCAAATGTATGCAGCAAGGCTAGTTACGTGCGGCCTTCCACTCCCACCCCTAGTGATGTGCGATACGGCAATACGATATATATCGGAGTCAGATATCGTATTGGCCGTATCGTATCGGTGCTGTGTATTGCGATACGCGTATCGTATCGTTTAACATATTGTGCATAAACGATACGACGTATATAGTATCATACACTGCAGTTAAAAATACGGTCATCGAGGTATTTCCACTTGTTTTAATTGTAGTACCACAGAAAGAACACTGTTGAAGAATTCTTGTCGAATATAGATATAACCTCATTGTTTTACAGCCAAGAAAATAATATCGTAATATCGTCTCTATGTGCCGATACAAAATCGAGTATCGTTTTAGGCGATACGATAGTATCGTTTTAGGCGATACGATAGTATCGTTTCAAAAATATCGTGACAAAATATCGTATCGTCCCTAGCGTATCGCGATATTCCGATACGATACGATACGTATCGCACATCACTACCCACTCCCAATCACTCCCCCCTCTTCATCACCCACTCGTCCCCACACCATGCGCGGAGTGGTTTTTCACTCATGCAACATGCAACATGCAACGCACAGTAGTAGTGATGTGCGATACGGCCGTGTATCGCGATACAGCGATACGATATGTATCGGAGTCAGATATCGTATCGGCCGTATCGTATCGGCGTTGTGCATCGCGATACAATATAGATATAACCTCATTGTTTTAAAGCCAAGAACATAATATCGAAATATCGTCTCTATGTGCCGATACAAAATCGAGTATAGTTTAAAAAATATCATGACAAAATATCGTATCGTCCCTCGCTTATCCGCGATATTCCGATACGATACGATACGTATCGCACATCACTACACAGTAGAACGAGTAAACGACTAAACGTAAGACGTAAGACGTCATGCCGATTTCCAAAGAAATCCCACTTTATCCCACCACAAACAGGGGATAAAATCCCTCAAGTGGAAACACTGTGACCATGGTGAAGAGGTGGACTAAATTGGCCTCCGGATATAGGCTATGTTGGCTTATGCGCTGCCTTTTCTATACAGTCTATAGACATATAGACCACTGAGCTCTATATAGTATCTGGAGTCACCACTCTATGTTAGAAAAGTGTGCCGCTGTGTTTTTGGTCGTTATGTTATGTTGGCCAATGTGTTTTACTGATGCATTTTGGGAGTTTTTTACAGTTTGGTGGTACAGTCATTTTATTCCCCATTTAAATCAATGCAAATTTAGTGATTTTTAAAAGGCAGAGACTACGTACACGTCCAACGTGAGCCGCTATTGTTCACGTCCGTTCCAAATGATGCACCGTACGTTACTTTTCCTGTGATTTTTAAAACAGATTGAGAGCCAAAAAACCTCGAAACCTAATATAACATAACCTAACCTAACCTAAGCGGTAGCGATGTGAATTTGCCCTTACGTTGGACGTGTACGTAGTCACTTCGTTTTTAAAACCATTATCATTGTTTTAAACTACATTACAAGTTGAAAACTTGTTAAACTGAACTTTCGAATCTTGCGAATTTGTTTAAATAAAAAGTAATCAATTATCTTGAAGCTAAGTAATGATTAACATGAAAATAGTCTTGTTTCTAGGTTTAGGGAAGTTGGTGAATAACATTGAAAAACGGGCACTTGAGTCGTTAATTTAATTATTTATTTTACTCATATGTCAACATAATAACATTAATAAATATTGGATGATTCCAATATTAAATTCAAATCCAATGTCAATGTATACTCTTGTCAGTAAACACTACAGTAGACAACCGGTCGGCGAATTTTAATTTTGACAGCGTCTACCCAATGAATTCTGATTGGTCCAGCTAACTCCAAGGTGACAGCATAACAAAGTAAAAAGCTGAACTAGACCGCACGTATTTGGGAAACAGTTAGCCAATAGTCAAAGAGTAGTGAATCCAGATATAACATAGAGCTCATCAGTGGTATAGACATGAGAAAGGGAGCTCATTTACTGGGTGGGTCTGCTTGTTTACATAAGCGCAACAGCGCAATAGTAAAACCAGGAACAAGCACAATAAAATACCATCATACAGTTTAAAATTGGTACTTTGGTATTATACGGATGCCACTATTTTTTGAGGTTAAATTTTTACCGGATACAAAGGATAACTACATAATTCGAAAAAACGCACTTTTATTGACTTACTGTAAAAATTTTACATCATTCTGATGAGCGGTCTTTGTGTTGTGCCTCCCAAAAGGCAGCGATGTCCGCTAGGATCGTGTTGAATGCGTCGCCGCCGGCCGCTAGCAGCCACACCCGATCGCCACATGTACTCCGCCAAATAAACAGCGCGTTGCGGCAGTTATGTTATGATGGGTTATCATAAAAATACGTACGGTTTCCTCTTCATTTCGAGGTAAATCCCACACCAAAAGAACGTCACTCATTATGAAAACAAATGTAACGTAGTGCACGGCAATAAATCACTCGTGACACTGACCCAGATACAGGTGGTGACAGGTGATGAGCGCGCTCCGGTCAACGACCTGACCTTGGCCTATTTGGAGGGGGTTTGGCGGCCGGAAGTATGACTCATCAGGTATCATTCGATTTGTAACGAAACAAGGAAAGTCCTACAACCATTTTTATGATAACCCATCCTAACATAACTGCCGCAGCGCGCTGTATAAGGGTGGCATCCGTATAATAACAAAGTACCTTGAAATTGTATACCTAACCATTTTCAATTACCTTCCGATCACTCTGAAACAAGAATAATAGTCACCTTCAAAAGAAATGTAAAAAGGTTCTTACTTTAAATTAGTTTTTATAATATTTACACGTCACCTCGCGCTTAAAATACTATCTTGCCCCAAAACTCCCGTATGTACCATATTCGGTAAACAGTAAACTTCCAAAGTAAACCGTGAGTACCAATGGTGGTGCACGCTGAACCTCCACTGGTGGACCGCACTACCAAATCTGGCCACATGCAAGGGTTCAATAAATTATGTGTGTACGCTCGGGTGTCAAAGTTAGCATTTTGTGTTAAATGCATAAATGTGTATAACTGGGTCCAGAGTATAGAGAAATGGGCTTGGGTTGAGGTTATGTTATTCACTTGTACAGTAAAATGTCAGCTGATTTATTATTACGGTATTACCACTGACTATAGATACTTCAGTATCTATAGTCAATGGTATTACTCTGTCGTCACTCTGGTGGGCTTTCATGTCCAATCGTGCCGGATGCGGGAATAATATTTTGGTTCTTCCATTCTTCTTCATCTCCCACAAAGCAAGAAAATGGAACTGAATTTTATTTTCCAGCAAAGACGTTTCAAAAATATACAGTAAATTAAAACGAAAAGTTAAATTTTATAATTGATTCAACTGATGAGGTAACTGTGCCATTGACTGACTTTGGTTTGGATAACCCAGACACCTATGAACAAATTATTGAAGATAAGAATGAAGAAGTATTAATTGTTGCTATAAATGAAGAAACTACACTTAATAATGTTGAGGTGATTGCTCCAGGTAAGGATAAATATCCTGTACCCTGGCATATCCAGCCTGATATAGAGGAATTATCATTTCCAAAAATATATGGTGGGTTCCCTATGGATGTAGATAAAAACATATCGTATGCAGATAGCGCAAAATAAGAAGCTCGCTGATTTGATAGGAGAAGTTACAACCCCACAAAATTATTATATATATGGCTAAGAAAAAGCACAGAGTTAAGTTGCATTTCTAACATAAATGATCGCCTAAGGAAGAAACAAAATAATCCTAATATAACTGCAGTTGATGTCTTAAATGATTCTTTTATGAACAATTAATCATGAATTAATCATGATGTTCAGAATGTTGGACCAGGTGCGATGATCACCAGCCTATTGGGAAAGCAAAAAAAAATATTTGCTATGAAAAGACAGTTAGGAAAACCTACTTTATTTATAACTTTATCGTCTGCTGAAAAATTTTGGCCTGAATTAATTCAACTTTTAGCAAAACTACTGCATAAACAAAAATTAACCATCGAACAAGCCTTATCATTGTCTGATTATGAAAAAACTTTCTTAATACGTATAATGACCCTATTACCTGTGCCCGATATTTTGACCAAAAAGTCTCCAAATTAATGAGTTATATTAAAAAGGAACAATGCGGACCTTTTAGACAACATGGTGTTATGGACACTTATGAAAGGGTGGAGTTTCAGATGAGAGGTTCTCCCCATGAACCTCCTATGGCTCAAAAATCCTCCAAACAATGATATCTCTAAGAAAAATAATTTGAAAGCCGGTATTGAATTTATAGATAAATTCATTACATGTGAATACAAAGAAAACAGCCCATACCGGTACATGAATTTTATTAAACATCGCCATACCCACACTTGTTACAAAGGCAACAAAAATAAGAAAAAATGCCGTTTTAATTTTCCTATCCCAATGATGCCATCCACAACAATACCTTTAGAAAAAGAATCCCAAACTGATGAAATGAAATCCAACTATAAAAAAATTAAAAATCTTATGCATTCATCATTCATGAAACCACAGAGTATAAAATTTCAAGAAGTCCTTAATCAGTTGGACATATCTGAGAAAACTTATTTATAAGCAATAAGGTGTTCCTTATCAAGACTACAAGTGTTTCTTAAAAGGGATAGTCTTGAAGTTGGTATCAATTCATACAATAATGATATACAGTACTGAATATTTTTGAAGCCAATATAGACGTCCAACTTATTATTGAGGAGTATGGTCTAGCATCTTACATAGTTAATTATATCAGCAAAATTGATTCTGGAATGTTATCTTTACTAAGAGAAGCAGCCTCTGGTATCAGTCAAGGCTTTGGTAATACAAGAGAAAAATTGAAAAAATTGCCAATACTTTTTTAAATAGCAATCTGATGTCGGCACAAGAATCACCATACCACGTGTTATCACTACCTCTCAGTAAATCTAGCAGGGGTACCATTTTTATTAATACCAGAAGGATTAATGGAAGAGTAATGAAGTTGAAACCTAAAAGTATGTTAAAAGACGTTGATGGCAATTCCTCTGACATATTTATAGGCAACATATTTGAAAAATATGCAAAAATGTCTTCTGCGCATGAAAATATTTGTCTTGCTGACTTTGCATCTAATTACTCAATCAGATTGAACAAAATTGACGGAATTAATGATGATGAGGATAAAGAAAACATTGTGATTTCTGAGAGGAAAAATAAAAAAATTGTTCGATACTGTAATTTCAAAATTCTAACAAATCCTGATGAGTATTCCAGAGAACGGATATTACTCTTCCTCCCTCGGCGGAACGAAATGGATGAAGTTGAAAATGTCTTTCACCAAGAAAAGTTCTTAAAACACCAAGAAGAAATTAATTAAATTCAATGTCCTATTGCTCTATATGCCCGATAACTAGGGGTGTGCGAGTAGTGATTTTTTAAATCAAGTCGAGTCGAGTTGTGCCAATTATTTTTGAGTTTTGAGTATTTTCGAGCGAGTAGTTGTCATCAGTTTCTAGTTTAAAATAGTGTAATAGGATTTGGATACCATCCTAGATTTGATAATCTAAACATGGTTTCTAACTAATACATGAGTAGAAATACAAAGTTTTGGCCAGTACAATCAAACTGACAAACGTATTGACAAAAAAAACACGGTGTGACATTCATTTCCAGCCGATGAAACAGGGCCCGGTTGTCATTTGGCCAATTTCACCCGGTCCAGACATAGCTTACAATCAATATTAAATAACGAAATCGTTAGTTACGGCCAAAATGACGCGCTCCGATCGTAATTTTCGGCCGATTTTACGCGATGCGATCGCCTTTTGAGGCCGTTACTACGCGTTTTGGCCGGTCGCAATCGTTCGCGGTCGTCATTTTCGGCCGATTTTACTTGATGCGATCGCCTTTTGCGGCCGTTACTTCGCATTTTGGCCGATCGCGATCGTTAGCGATCGTCCGAAAATCGGCGGGAAATACTCGCTCGAACTTTCGAGTAGTTTTCAAAGTTTCGAGTCGAGTTTGAGTATTAAAATACTCGGCCGAAAACTCGAAGTTTCGAGTACTCGCACACCCCTACCGATAACGTATTAGAAGAAGCTATTATCACTATACAACATGAAATTGAAAATTTAGAAGAGGAGGAAATTGAAAAATTTTGTTATGATGAACTTCCAAAGCACTATAAAATCAATGTCATGGATCAAGGAGGTTTAGAAAAAACTAATACAGAGTTTAACCGATATTCAACTCCTCAAAAAATTCCCTTATCAAAAGTTAATGAAATTTTACAACAATTAAATGAAAAACTGTCAATTTTTGTAAACCAAATTTATAAGCGTTGCAAATTTAACAAACTGCCTTTTTACATACTCCTTAGTGGATCAGCTGGTGTTGGAATGTCAACTGTAATTAATGCAATATTCCAACTGCTAAGCCATTATTATGACAACATACCTGGCACAAATACAAATTCAATAAAAGTATTACTTTCTGCTCCATCTGGTAAGGCAGCATTCTTGATAAGAGGACTCTACATACAGCTTTTGCTTTACCAGTCCTCAATTTGGAGGTCAAATGCCAGAGTTTGCCAGTGAAACTGCTAGCACTATTAGGGAAAAACTTGTTAACTTAAAATGTATAATTATTGACGAAAATTCAATGGTAGGTTGCATTCTCCTTAGCCGAGTTGACACAAGAATGAGACAGATTACTGGGAAAAATGAAATATTTGGCGGTGTTTCAGTAATTGTTGTTGGTGCCCTCAACCATCTCCCACCTGTAATGGACTCGTTTTCCTACCTCCTAAAAACAGTGAACTAAGTACATTTTGTGGTATAAACCCTATTTGGGAGGTTTTCAGATTTTATGAACTAACCGAAATAATGAGACAGAGAAATGAACAAGATTTTATTGTTGCTCTAAATAACCTTGTCCATGGATGCATGACTGATAACGACATAAATCTTTTCAAAAGTCGAGAGGTTAAGGAAGAAGATGTTCCAAATAATGTAATAAGGCTGTACTATGAAAATTCAAAGGTTGAAGAATTTAATAATTATAAAATCAACATCACAGCAGGAGAAGAATTTCAGTCGGAGGCAAATGACATGATTATTGGAAGAGTAAGTGACAAAATTAAAGCAAAAGCTTTAGAAAATATGAAAAAGAAGAAAATAACTGAGACTGGAGGATTATCAACTTTATTACCTCTAAAACCAGGGATAAAATACATGATCACAACAAACATTTATGTGGAAGACGGACTAGTGAATGGCACTTGTGGAATTTTGAAAAAAATTACTTTCAAAAATAATTCTTGTGTTATTGACAAGTTGTGGTTTTCGTTTTCCCCAGACAAAACTGTGGGACAGTATACGAATTCTAGACCACTTGCAGACGAGTTGGAAACATGAAATTTAGCATGCAGGTAGCTTGTAACTGGGAAATCAAGGGACATTTGTCAGAAGTTAAACATTTTTATTTTGAATCCTCTAACTTTTATCTTGAAAATTGGAAATTTTAACATTTTAACATTGGCCTTATGGAGTCAAGGTTCGTAGAGCTTTCAGACCAGGTGTGCTGAGTCGATCTAGTTAAGGTTTTGTACTTAACCGGAAGAGACCTCGTAAAACAGCTGGAAGGTCACGTGATCACCAATCCAATCTGCAGTGTTGCTGAAAATACAATATTTATCATACGAGTACCATGTTTTCCTCATCAGTGTAATAATTAGAATTAACATTGTTTAACTGCTTACATTCTATGATAAGCTGTTATTTTATGAAACTAATATATTGTTTTATTTGTATTATTAGATTAATGGATTAAGGGTTTACATTTTTTTATGCATGTCCAGTGACAATTTAAAAATAGCTGTACCATTATTATACCCTTAAGGTTGGCAACACTTTATGATATGTTGTTGATTTATGCATCAGCTGGACGCCCTCGTAAGACATCTTTGCTGCGAATATTACTCTATTGCTGGGGGACTTAAATTGTAAACACGAAGCTTGGGGCTGTAATAAAACTAATCCTAACGGTAGAAGACTCTTAACAGCTGCTACTGATTGTAATGTCACGATACGATAGTAGCACCCAATGAACCTACACATTACTCTTACAACCCTAACGTTAGACCAGATATTTTAGATATTGGTATATTTAAAAATGTGACACACCCTACACACATGACACCCATCGTTGACCTCGATTCTGATCATTTACCAGTTATAATTTCTTTTAATGAACCACCTGTATGTGAACCCTTACAAGACAAACTAATTAAAGGAGTTGTAGACTGGAACAAATTTAAAGAAACATTTCAAGAACATTTCATTCCCATATGTCGTCTTTCAAGTGTACCTCAAATTGACGAGGCAATTAATAAGTTTATAAATGCAATTATTTCTTCAATAGAACAATCTACGACTCGTCCATTTCAACCTACAAGAAAACCTCCTTCACCTCCGCAGTATATTATGTCCCTTATTAAACTGAAGAACAAACAGAGAAGATTATGGCAACGGTACAGAACCCCTTGTTTACGTAGAAGATATAATCAGTTGAATAGACGAGTTAAATGGGAACTAGACCGCTTTCGATACGAATCGTATAGCAAATATCTATCCAATTTGTCACCCAATGATAGTAACTCTTTGTGGCTGGCAACAAAACGTATTCTAAAGGAAAATTCTACAATCCCTAGCTTATTAAATAATGGCAATGTTTATGAAAGTAAGGCAGAAAAAGCAAATGTTTTGGCTAATTACTATCAGTCGACGTTTCATCCTAACGATGACATTCAAGTTGCTGAATTTTCATATCACGTCACCTCAGTCATTTCATCACTATGGTACACCGTCGAGAGACCTGTAAAATATACTTCCCCATCAGAAATATCTCACCACATAAAAGACATTAAATACCCCCGTAGCAGCAAACCTGCATACTCAGCGAATTTCCAATGCATATTAATTTATCTTAATACCACATAAAGCCACATACCAAGTTTCATCAATATACATTCATAAATAAACGATTTATGACATTTTAATTATTCTCCATAAGAATAACATAGCGGCTGAGTATGCAGGTTTGCTGAAATAAGGAACACTAAAAATGGGTTTTTATACAAATATCATTATAACTCAACTAGGTAAAGCCACATACCAAGTTCTATTAATTTATGTTCATAATTAAAGGAGATAACACGTTAATTATTCTCCATAAGAATAACATGGGGCTGAGTATGCAGGTTTGCTGCTACGGGAACTATCGGGCAAAAAATGTATTTTTGTGCAAATATCAATAGACCACAACCAAATAAAGCCATATACCAAATTTTGCCAGTTTACGTTCATAAATAAGCGAGATATACAATTTTTCTTTTTCTCCATAAGAATAACACTAGGAGTACGCTCTTATATCGCGTATAAGGATTGAGTGATCGCGTAAAATAAAAAAAAAATGTTTCAATTGACAATATACCTCATGGGCCCTCCATTATAACTGCAGTTTGACAATGACATACAAATCCAGAACATGACAAACAATGAGGCCTGAAACCTGTCAATCAGTCAGACAAAGTGCTTATGAAGTAGTTACTCACCCCTCAGTCTCACTGAGGGCTGTATCATCTAGGCCCTCATAATAATATTAGCTGAAGATTTTTATATAAAATGTAATATGTTGGCGGCAATAAAGGTCCCCAATCAGTGAGAGCACGTGGTTTAAAAGTAGTTATTTACACTTTGGTTCCACTGGAGGACCCATCAGGATATTTATTTTATTGTAGCTTAATATTGCTGTAAAAATCTATAAGTATAAATACAGAACTTGATGAACAATACGTTTTAAAATCAGTCAATTGGTTTTGAATGCCTAAATATTTTAAACTCTAATCCAGAGGTTTTAATGTAACACATTAACCTTACTGGGGGGAGGGGGGCTGTGCCCCCCAGGCCTCCCATTGTTATTGTAGCTTTATACGGTTGTTCAAATACATAGGCAACCTATAAATGCAGAACTTAAAAAACAATAAGGCTTAAATCATTCAATTTGTTTTTAAGAAGAATAAATTGCCTCATTTTAAAAAGAAAAGAAAAGTAGTATCTTATGTTAAATATAATCTAGGAAGAAATTAAAACTCTTTGACCCACTTCTTAGAATCCACGAGTCATTGTGTCAAGGTCCAAGATTTTGTATACATCTTAATATATAAATACCCCCGTAGCAGCAAACCTGCGTACTCAGCAAATTTCCAATGCATAAATATGTATCTTAATGCCACATAAAGCCACATATCAAGTTTCATCAAGATACATTCATAAATAAACGATTTATGACATTTTAATTATTCTCCATAAGAATAACATGGCGGCTGAGAGTGCAGGTTTGCTGAAGCAAGGAACTCCAAAAATGGGGTTTTACACAAATATCAATATAACTCAAGTAGGTAAAGCCACAAACCAAATGTGAATAATTTATGTTCATAATTAAGGGAGATAACATGTTACTTATTCTCCATAAGAATGACATGGGACTGAGTACACAGGTTTGCTGTTACAGGAACTATCGGCCGAAAAAATGTTTTTTAGTGCAAATATCAATAGACCACAACGATATGAAGTAATATACCAAGTTTCATCAGCAAAAGTATATAAATAAGCGAGATATACAATTTATCTTATTCTCCGTAAGAATAACATTGGACAACATACTGGGTTTAGCACTTTCGATATCTCTGTAACCATTTGGCGTAGAGCAATGATCAAAACACTAAATTGTGTCTTTCTAAGCTGATTCCAATGGAAAAAAAACTAAAATTTGACTTTTTCAACAATGATATGTAAAAAGCTCAAAAAACCCACTTTTGGGATACAAACCCCCCCCCCCCAAAATACCTCTTCGGATAGGTCGATCCGTCTGGTTTTCGAACTTAAATTAATAAATGCTGCTTTACACGTTTATACCAAATTTTGTCAAAATTGGATGAATTTTACGACAGTTATCGTGCTCAAGGACACACACACACACACACATATATATATATATATATATATATATATATATATATATAGGCCTATATACAGTTTTAGAAAGAATGGTGTTTTTGGCATCTGGGGACCTCAAAATGAAAAGTTATCATGGTCATGGGCCATGCCGACTACGGTAATAGCTTCTTCCCTATATGGGAAATGGTACTTTGGTATTATACGGATGCCACCCTCATACAGCGCGCTGCGGCAGTTATGTTAGGATGGGTTATCATAAAAATGATTGTAGGACTTTCCGTGTTTCGTTACGAATCGAATGATACCTGATGAGTCATACTTCAGGCCGCCAAACCCCCTCCAAATAGGCCAAGGTCAGGTCGTTGACCGGAGCGCGCGCATCACCTGTCACCGCCTGTATCTGGGTCAGTGTCGAGTGATTTATTGCCGTGACTACGTTACATTTGTTTTCATAATGAGTGACGTTCTTTTGGTGTGGGATTTACCTCGAAATGAAGAGGAAACCGTACGTATTTTTATGATAACCCATCCTAACATAACTGCCGCAGCGCGCTGTATATTTGGCGGAGTACATGTGGCGATCGGGTGTGGCTGCTAGCGGCGGCGACGCATTCAACACGATCCTAGCGGACATCGCTGTCTTTGGGGAGGCACAACACAAAGACCGCTCATCAGAATGATGTAAAATTTGTACAGTAAGTCAATAAAAGTACGTTTTTTTCGAATTATGTAGTTATCCTTTGTATCCGGTAAAAATTTAACCTCCAAAAATAGTGGCATCCGTATAATACCAAAGTACCTGGGAAATTAACTGAAATGGATCCCTATTTCCCTTGGTCACGCGATTACTTGAGAATTAGTGGACCAAATTGAATAATTATTTCTTGTTGAGTTCGTTTATGTCAGGACAAGGTTCTTATAAAAGACAATTTTTAATCTGACCTAAGAGCTCTGCCCCACAGGCCTTCAAAGTTCGTATTGATTTTATCTAAGTTCAGTTAGTTACACCAAGCAGCTGTAAACATACTTGAAAGGCATATACATATGTTGATTATAGAAATAAAAAGCTACTTGAATGTAAACTCTCATTTTGGAAATAAAAAGAGTACTTGAATGGCAACTCAAACTCTTTTTTAGCGAATTTCCCGTATAGGGAAGAAGCTATTACCGTAGTCGGCATGGTAAGACCTAGGCCCGGGACCATGATAACTTTTCATTTTGAGGTATATATATATATGTATATATGTATATATATATATGTGTGTGTCCGTGAGCACGATAACTCTCGTAAAAATTATCCGATTTTTATGAAATTTGGTATAAACGTGTAAAGCAACATTTATGACTAAGTTCGAAAACCAGCCAGATCGCTCTATCCGAAGGGGTATTTTTGGGGGGTTTTGTACCCCAAAAATGGGTTTTTGAATTTTTTAGGTAATTTTTGAAAAAATCAAATTTTAGTTTTTATCATTGGATTCAGCTTAAAAAACACACAATTTGGTATTTTCATCATTTCTCTACGTCAATTAGTTACCGAGATATTGAAAGTGCTAAACAAAGTACGTTGTCTAATGTTATTCTTATGGAGGAAAAAAAAAATTTATATCTCGCTTATTTATGAACGTATACTGACGAAACTTGGTACATGGCTTCATCTGGTTGTGGTATATTGATATTTGCTCAAAAAATTATTTTTTGCCAAAGGCACCCGTAGCAGCAAACCTACGTACTCAGCCCCATGTTATTCTTATGGATAATAATTAAATGCCATGTCTCCCTTAATTATGAACATAATTTAATCAAATCTGGTATATGACTTCACCTAGTTGAGTTATATTGATATTAGCGTAAGAATAAAATCGGACAACGTACTGCCTGTAGTACTTTCAATATCTCTGTAACCATTTGACGTAGAGCAATGATAAAAACACCAAATTGTGCGTAGTTTTAAGCTGATTCCAATGGAAAAATCTAAAATTTGACTTTTTCTACGATTATTTGTAAAAAACTAAAAAAACTTATTTTTAGGGTACAAACCCCCCCCAAAAAAAACCCCTTCGGATAGGTCGATCTGTCTGGTTTTTGAAATTAAAGTCATAAATGCTGCTTTAAACAATTATCCCAAATGTCGTCAAAATCAGACTATTTTTACGAGAGTTATCGTGCTCATGGACAAATATATATCTATATATATATATATATATATATATATATACAGTATATATATATATATATATATATATATATATATATATATACAGTATATATATATATATATATATACAGTTTTGAAAGAATGGTGTTTTTTGGCATCTGGGGACCTCAAAATGAAAAGTTATCATGGTCCTGGGCGTAGGTCTTACCATGACGACTACGGTATTAGCTTCTTCCCTATAGGAGAAATTCGCTAATCCCTAAAGGGTAAATTCGCTAAAAATAAATATAAGTGTCCGGGTTAACCTGAAACTGGGAAACCAGAAGAAACAGACTATGGGAAGAGGGGTTTTGGGGGATTTTAAATTTTCCAAAAATCAGTTGTTTTTTTTTTCATTTTTCACCCTAAAGTTTTTAAAAAACTTAATTTTGGGTTGGACCATGTTATAGAGCTTAAAAAAACAAATAATATAGTATTTTGAATCATTAACCTAGGTTAAGTGATTGCAGAAAAATCCAAAATACCTGCTCATAAAATCTCCCATGTAAATCTTATGGGGAAAAGGTTTTTGGCTTTTCCTCAGTTAATTTTAATGGAAACTTCACATTTGCTTTGAGCAATCAACTCAGCTCCACAAAACAATCATTTTGGTGTTTAAATTGTGATGCTACGTCCAACCGTTGTAGAGATATTAAAAGTGCTAAACATAGTACGTTGTCCAATGTTTATCCTTATGGAGAATAAATAAAATTTGTTATCTCCATTATTTATGAATGTATATCGATGAAACTTGGTATGTGGCTTCACGTTGTATTGGTATATTGATATTTGCACCAAAAAAAGATTTTTTGTTATCCCTGTAGCAGCAAACCTGCATACTCAGCCCTAATGTTATTCTTATGGAGAATAAGTCTATCTCCTTTGATTATGAACATAAATTAATTAAACTTAGTATGTAACTTTACCTGGTTGAGTAATATTGATAACTGCCCAAAAACATATTTCTTCTTGTTTTTGCAGCAAACCTGCGTCTCAGCCCTAATGTTATTCTTATGGAGAATGAATAAAATGCCATTGATCACTTATATACTTATGCATTTTTATGAAACTTGGTAAGTGGCTTTATGTGGTAGTGAGAAACATATGCATTATGCATGCATTGGAAATTCTCTGAGTACGCAGGTTTGCTGCGACAGGGGTATTTGAATTATTCATAAACGTATCATAGTAAAGCATAAAATAAACAAAATGAGATGTAATAAAAATTTACATGATGTATCAAATAAATATAATAAAATCATGCAGTTGTCTATAAAGGACATCAACAATAATTTCCAAATCTTATAATACACTTTAGAGGAAGTTACACTTTGTAGCAATAATTTAGAAAGCTACATCATATTTTGATATTACAGTAGGGTCTTATCTGTATATAGTATTGCCCATTAGCGTGCATTTTAATAAAAATGGCATACTAAAAAAGTAGAAATATTGTGTTATTGTTTTATATTTTAAATCAGTAGTTCTGAGTGAACAATTTTAAAATATTTTATTGTGAAGTAGAAATATATGTTTATATTTAAATTAAATCAATATATTCATAATATAAATTGAAGTCTCTGTTTGCGTCTGAATGTTTATCTGTTACCTCCTCCTAAACCACTCATCCGATTTCGATGAAACATTGCATGGTCATTCAGGTTAACCCTGGGAAGCCACTAATAAAAAACCTAGAACTAAAGGACTTCGCCCCACTGGATTTCAATGTTACCATGCTAATCACATGAAAGAACATTTTGTTATGTTTTTTTACAGGTAACTAATATAAAACGTTGTAAAAATCTGTCTATTTATTTAGGTAGCAAGCTGTAATGTAAATAGTATAAATTTTTTAGTGTCAAAACAAATCAAGACGGAAAACATAATCTCTCTCTAAATTACTTTTGGTTTCTTTTTACTTTACGCGCTCCTTAACCATACATCGAACTGCGGTGAAACATTGCACAGTGATCCAGGTAACCCTAGGAAGGTTTATAGCCATTTACTTAAAACCTAGTGCTTTGCCCCACTGGACTCGCTTGGAAATCCTATGGTCATTAGGGATCCTCTTGAGCGGTAGCAATGTACCTAATATATCAGAGTCAAACATAAGTCTAATCATGTTCTACAAATGTTTTAGGGCTCTGCCTTCTGGAAATTTAAAATACCTATTCCAACCAGCTTACTACTGCTGCTACTACTGGACTGAGGGGTAAAATTCAGTAGAAAGAAAGCTGAGAGGTTAACGTCAGACATAAACCTACCCCTGATAATAAATACTTTGCCCCACTGGAATATGATACCTGGTTTAATGAATCCCCCATAAATTTAATATTTTGTTTTGTAAATTCCAAAACATTGTTAAACATTGCCATGGAATAAAAATTAAATAAATAAATAAATATACCCATGTCAAACATTATACACCAATGACCACCGAACTGATGGTGCTGAAATTTGTTAGAAAAATAGATAATACACCAGAATCAAAATACACATTCCCTCAATCCAAAGATCCTTTGGGGTCCCGCCCCACTGGTACTTCACGCTATGTTTACCATCTTGCACCTACTGCTGCACTGATGAAGCCGAAGGTCAGTAGGATGATGGCTAAAGCACTCAAAGCAGAATGGACAGACATACTCCAAATGATTTTTTTTTAGAGTCCCACCCAACAGGCATTTATTATTCCCATATTCTAATTATCGCTCACCCAATTACCGGGGGGGGGGGGGGGGTTACGGGCTGCGTGACAGTAGAAACTGTTAAGGCATGCAAAATCGTCAGTTACAGTGACAAAATACCGTACGCCACAATCCAATACTTAAAAATTAATAAGTGTGACATGACATGGGTGAGGGGAGGAAATGACCAGGGTGACAGGGTGATAAAGGGCGGGAGGGGGTCAAAAAGGGCTGAATATAGCGTGACATAATTTACCAATGGCCCTTATAATATGAACATTAAAGATTGGACACATATTATTTCAAATTGTAGTTAAGCCATATTAATAGTTGATTGTTTTTGTAGTTAAGCCATATTTCCCTTAATAAATCATCGGAACGAATAACTGAGCTATCATGTTGAAGATACTTTTACCATTAAATGTGTAAAATAAAGAATTCAAAACCATACAAATTATAACATAAATGGGCGATTCTCACTTATTTTGAATGTATCGGTAGCACCACCATAGAAAGACACGTTCAAATAACCTAAAAAAGGTGTCTCATTGGAAGTTGTAGTACAACTAAATTGATAACAAATATATTTACAAACAAGTCTTGCCAATAGGCCTATGCAAATAAAATAAAGTACAAAAGACACACTCTTAACCACCCTCCATAGGACTGAGCCCTGGGTCGGATAACTGAAAGGTCGGTTAAAACGAATAACGTTTGGATAATTTGTCATATTAAGCACTAAAATTATAAAAGTCAAACGTCAGTTAAAAAAAGGGTATAAAAACAGGTACCAAGATGCAACTTTGGAATACTTGCTAACTATGGAAACATATGATCGATTTCTGATCTGATCTTTTTTTCCGGTGCAGTATCAGGAATACAGCTGCGGCGGCAGATGTGAGTTAACTTATTTCCTGGAAATAAAAAGGCGGTTGATACGATGGAAGGTTAAAGTGAGGATGGTTAAGAGGGTGTCTACTGTAATCAGATGAGCTCACAAAGTAAGGAAGATCTCATACCTGACTTCAATGCTTCTATTGCTAACGAAGTGATTCAAACTGGAGTGTCTTATGCACGATAACTACCGTGTCCATATCATAAAAAGTTAAAAAAAAATGAATATGACCGTATTTTGCATCTTTTAAGCATCCGGAACTTACTGAATCACTTCCGTGTAACATTTTGTCAAATTAATTTTTACGAAGGTATCTTCAGAAGAATATTAGTTGCACTCTGCTAAAAAGAATTAATGTTCGCACACACAATTAATAATAAATAGTATCAAGTTCAGTAGTAATACACTTCACACTCTAGCCAAATGTATTAGGTGAGCGACTCGCATTGAAATTAAACATTGTAAATAATCAATTGGAATAACATGAGCGGAGCCAGACTAAGTTACACATCCACTGACTCACGTCCATCGTTGCTCGCCTAGACTCGGCCAAAGTGTGAAGATGGCATACAAATAAATTTTGAATACCCATTAACTAAACATAGTTATATCCTTATTAATTAGTGAATTTCCTAAGGAAAAGTGAACTATTAGCATGACCCGCACGGTGAGACTTAAGCCCGGGACTGCCGTAGAAGTTCCTAACGTGCCCCCCTGAACACGTTTTGGGGGGTCGTTCAAAATTATATATATATATATATATGTGTGTGTGTGTGTGTGTGTGTGTATGCACTCTAGCGGTCACATTTTTTTGTCAAATTTACTTCAAATTTGGTAGGGATGTTCCTTTCTATAATCAGTTGGACAAGTTCGTTGGGCAAAACAATCGGAAAACTCTAACCCCCTTTTAAAGGGATTATTCTTTCAAATTTCAAGTTTTTGGGCCCAAAAAGGGTCAGAAAAGCTCCGGACGTAAAATTAATGCTTATATTAATATGGGAATTAGTAAAGCGAAAGTTTTAAGCCCTCTCTTGTCATCCTAGCATAAATATTTACCGAGTTATTAAAGAAAATGTTTATCGGCTAAACACAGTATGTTTAGTCTTATGGGGTTTTTACATTAGAAAAGCATGTTATTATTTGTTGGTGTATTTGTATCATCCCCAGCAACCTCGCGCCTACTTTCAAGCCTGACTGGACCTTCTCCTAAACTTATAATGCGCAAAATTGTATTCCTAGCATTGCAGGTAAATGAAACCAGGAGCATCAGAACACAGCCAAAAAATCAATGTTTTCAGATTTCAATAAAATTGGAATAAATTAATGTTTTTACACTGGCTTTGAGTTTTAAAAGTTTTGGATGAGGAAATTCACTTCCCTCACGTCAGCGTGCTGCGTGCGAAGTCGTTTTCAAGTTTATATTTCCAACAAAATACACAACTATTAATAAAACAGGTTATGCTTCAATGAAATATCCTGAATACTGTTATTGGATTTAATATACCGGTTCGTAAGCGATTGGTTTTATTCTTTTAATATAGTTATCATATTGCAAGACGTGTGTCATTCATACTGTATCATCTTTGACATATTGTATAATTTGAAGTTTACTGATTTCCTGGGGTACAGTTCCGCAAACGTACCAACGATGTATTATCAAATGAAAATATCTATCGATTATAAATATCGTTTGGAATTTGGTATTTATTAGCGATCGAATTAATGGTTGTTATCGCTATTTCCAACAATATTTATAACGTATTAAATCATCTGTTTTGAAATATAATTTGTTTGCTTTATTTGTTTATGTTATTTCCTTTCCTTGGTAAGTGAACTAAAATGTTCTCTACAAGTGATAATATTCGTAGTTTAAGTATAAATGTACTTCAAAATAATTAATCTGCGTTTTCTTTGTAAATATATTTGTGGAGGAGCTTGAAAAGGTCTCTAAAAAGTGGTATAGAATCTGACGATTTGGCAAATAACTTATGCGAGTACCTTTATCGTAGGGAAGTCTTATTTTCTAATGAAGATCCATTTGAACACTTCTTAAAATCAGTACAAAAAGTGTACCCTGGTTTGTAAAGAAGTTTAATCTGTTGTGTAGTGACCGAATTTCAATCAATATTTATAATCGATCGATAGTTGCATTTGATATTATATCGATATTTATAATCAATATATATTTCCATTCGATAATATATCGTAGGTACGTCTGCGGAACTGTACCCAAAAAACATGCTACAGTACTGTAGGCAACAGTTCATTGTGCCAAATGCGTTCCCCAGAGCAGACTTACATTGTGTTGGGAAATTAAGCTTACTTTTTCGCCCTTGTGGCAACAGGGTTTTAAAAATGGAAACTATAGCTAGTCTAACGTTGCTGCTCCAAATTTGGGGACTTTTAATTTGTTCATAAGAGGAAATCATTGAAACTCAAATGACACAATATGAAAACGACGATACAATACAAGAAATACCCTTCTAATGATACACGTCTCAACAGTGACGCGATACCACTTCAGTCATATCACGAAATGTGACCATATATTGCACATCACTACTCCTTATTCCTCTCAAGGAATGGTGTATTGGTATCCATGTTAAAAATGTCATCAGTCATCAGCATATAGGCCTTTAGATACTATACACCTCTAATCAATCCAGTTAAGTCAGTAAACAGAGTTTATACTGTATTTTCAATTCATTTAGATTACAAGTGTATTACAGTACTAACAACTATCAAATGAATATTTGGATCTTTACCGTTAATTTACTAGCACAAGCTTTTTGGCTTTCTGTTTATTTTCTACCATTCAAAATATTTTTTACAACTAAAGAAAATATTCCGCGCACCTGTTAACGTACATTCTCTTTTTCCCTGTTTCTCTGAAATTCCTGGGGTCTTATCTTAACAACGCTTATCGATATCTGCTCCACACGCTCAGCGGCCAGAAGTATTCGGACATCAAAGCTCCACCATCAATGTTGCCAATTCAGAAGTTGCATGAATTGCTTCTTGAGATGTAACTTTTAGCGTTCACGGTATGTCGTGGTAGCTCAGGTATGGCCCCAGAGTCAAATCGGATTGTGTTCCTTTATTTTAATTATGTTTTACAGTAATTGTAAAACGTTACTTTGGTTTGTATGTACACCAAACGATTTGTAATATAGCCTGTGTTGATTTAGTTATTTTGGAGTTTTCAAAACAATTTACAGGCATGGTTGGTTGGTGGGAAGTGTGTATGAGTGCACAACCCTGAATTTTGTGTATGAGTGCTTAGACCTATGTTAAATACCTTACCGAACTCAACGTTACTTCACGTAATAAGCACAAATGTCAAACCCACCAACCACACACCAGAATTTATTTCCATTTGATTTTTACCCCTAATTAGGTTAGGTTTGGTATGAAATTTGGTATAATTGTGTAAAGCAGCATTTATGACTTAAAGTTCGAAAACCAGACAGATTGACCTATCCGAAGGGGTATTTTGGGGGGGTTTTGTACCCCAAAAATGGGGGTTTTGCATTTTTTACATATAATTTTGGAAAACGTCAAATTTTAGTTTTTTTTAGAATCAGCTTAAAAAGACGCACGATTTGGTGTTTTGAACATTTCTCTATGTCAAATGGTTATAGAGATATTGAAAGTGCTAAACACAGTACGTTGTCCAATGTTATTCTAATGGAGAATAAGAAAAATTGTATATCTCGCTTATTTATCAACTTATCCTGATGAAACTTGGTATATTGCTTCATATCGCTGTGGTCTATTGATATTTGCACTAAAAACACTTTTTGGCTGATAGTTCCCGTAGCAGCAAACCTGCGTACTCAGCCCCATGTTATTCTTATAGAGAATAATTAACGTGTTATCTCCCTTAATTATGAAAATAAATTAATAAAATTTGGTATGTGGCTTTACCTAAATGAGTTGTATTGATATTTGTATAAAACCCCGTTTTTTGTGTTCCTTGCTTCAGCAACCCTGCATACTCAGCCGTCATGTTATTCTTATGTAGAATAATTAAAATTTCTTATAAATCGTTTATTTATGAATGTATATTGATGAAACTTGGTATGTGGATTTATGTGGTATTAAGATACATATATATGCATCGGAAATTCGCTGAGTATGCAGGTTTGCTGCTACGGGGGTATTTTATATGATCGCTCCATCATTTATGAATGTGTACCCGAATGAAAAGTTTCTGATAAACACTGAACCTTATTTGTGAATGCTACAGTAAAAATCTTTCAGAAAAAATAATATAGGCTATGAATAAGTTATTGGTCCAATACTTTCTATTTCAACCGGTTATGATTATGCAACAGTTAAAACTGTTAACACACTGTGGTGGTCAGGATAAGATTAACGCGGTTTAAATAATTATAGAGCTTTGTCACTTTTGTTAAAAAGGTGAAACCTCACTGGAAAACATCTAGCCAAAGAATAATAAAGACTAACATAAGTTGTGAAGAGGGTATTTGATTGGTTAACATATTTGTTGCCATGAAGATCGGAGGGTATAGAGCGTCAAAATGGCGGTCAGCATGTAAGCACAGTTTTTTACCCCAGACGAGACCTCTATAGATATATACCTCGTTGGATACGATAGGATTTGTTATTTAAAAACAACATAAGATAACCTAACCTAACACACTGTACAAGATGGGTGCTAAAAAAAAAAAAAATACCATTTCAACATCGAAGGTCACTCTTGTCACTGACTTTGGCAAAAAATCAATTCCTAGGTTCTAAAATATAGATACCCCCGTAGCAGCAAACCTGCGTACTCAGCGAATTTCCAATGCATATATATGTATCTTAATACCACATAAATCCACAAACCAAGTTTCATCAATATACATTCATAAATAAACGATTTATGACATTTTTATCATTCTCCATAAGAATAACATGGCGGCTGAGTATGCAGGCTTGCTGAAGCAAGGAACACAAAAAATGAGGTTTTATACAAACATCAAAATAACTCAAGTAGATAAAGCTACATACAAAGTTTTATTAATTTATATTCATAATTAAGGGAGATAATAGGTTGCTTATTCTCCATAAGAATAACATGGGGCTGAGTACGCAGGTTTGCTGCTACAGGAGCTATCGGCCAAAAAATGGTTTTTAGTGCAAATATTAATAGACCACAACGATATGAAGCAATATACCAAGTTTCATCAGGAAAAGTTGATAAATAAGTGAAATATACAATTTTTCTTATTCTCCATAAGAATAACATTGGACAACGTACTGTGTTTAGCACTTTCAATATCTCTGTAACCATTTGACGTAGAGGAATGATCAAAATACCAAATTGTGTGTTTTTTTAAGCTGAATCCAATGGTAAAAACAAATATTTGACTTTTTCAAAAATTATATGTAAAAAATTCCAAAAACCCAATTTTGGGGTACAAAACCCCCCCAAAATACCCCTTTGGATGGAGCGATATGGCTGGTTTTCGAACTTAAAGTCATAAATGCTGCTTAAACGTGTAAAGCAGCATGCTTTACACGTTTATACTAAATTTCATCAAAATCGGATCATTTTTACGAGAGTTATCATGCTCACGGACACACATATATATATATATATACAGTTTCGAACGAATGGTGTTTTTGGGATCTGGGGACCTCAAAACGAAAAGTTATCATGGTCCCGGGCCTAGGTCTTACCATGCCGACTACGGTAATAGCTTCTTCCCTATAGGGGAAATTCGCTAATTCCCTATAGGGGAAATTTGCTAAAAAAATAGCTAGGATAAACTGGAAAATACCTGAAACTCATTCCGTTAATATCAAAATAAAATTATGGCCCCTATATAGTCCTGACACAGACTTGCTTGCTGCATTGAGAAATACACCCGCTATTGGCTAAATACACGGCTAATTCATCTACTTCAGAACTTGACGTTAAATTAAAACATATTGTCAATATTAGCAAAATATGTACATACCACTAACTGTTTGTACGTTGTCTTCAGTTCCTCAATTGATAATCATCAAAAGTCCACATTTCTGATCCCAGTCATGGCCATGACGCCTCTAGCTTCCATGAAAAAAAAACCCTAAGTGCGAGGCCTTTGTAGGCGCGAGGCTCTTGTGCGGCTGCATCTGTCGCGCCGCCCTAAGGACGGCACTGGGTCCTTATCACGTTAAGTAGATACCTTGGGTTAGGTAAGGTGTATGAGGTGGTGTGGTCTGTCGGATTCATTTTAGTGTTTGGCCATTCCAAGGAGGTCTACAGCTTACCTCAGCAAACTTCTCACAAAAAGCGAGTGGACATATGTGAGATTTTGTAAATCCCAAATATAGGCTAAGCTAGTCCTCTTATAAAATCCTCCCTAATAGACAACCAAGGCCTATATATGGATACTTACAGCAAGGCTAAAATTAGAATGTGATGGTTGACAAACAATAGCATTGGCCTACCGTATCTACATTATATGAAAGTTAAATAGGTATGGTAACTTAGTCTTAAAGAATACCATTTAATCTTCATATATTATTAAAAAGTTGTAGACAGTATGTCATGTATATTGACAGCATCAGAAGTTTGTTTTTAGTCACATCTTTCTTATATAGGCTACATGTTACTTATGAATAAAACTGTAGGCTATAGGCCTATACCAAAACATCAGGTCTAAAGTTATTCCCACAGATTATTTAACCAGTAATGGAATAATGTTCTCATTCTCGCCGATGTCACTTTTATCGTGTTAAATCCAACTAAACAAACCACAGTCTTATTGACAGATATGTATGAAACTACCATGGAAACATATCCATAACTCAGAAGGTTTACATTTGATTACCGGTATTCTTACAATGTAAATTAAAATATTATTATTGAGCATGAAGAACGTCACGTTTATAGTTTATGATTTTCGATCAAGATGTTAGAACAAATTATCAAAAAATAAACTTCTAGTTCGTAATCGTAACCTCAAAAAAGTAACGCCAAACATCAAGATGACAGCAACTAAAGAATTTTGACTGTTCTAAAGAGCCTGTGTACGGTGTGCCACTAATGTCAAAAGTGGTAGGGTAACTTACTGAAGAATGTTAAAATAATTATTAAAATGTAATAATAATTCGACAATCTCCGGTATAGTTTATCAGAATCATTAAATCGTCAAATCGTTAACCTTAAAAATTTCATGACAATCCATCCACCGGTGGAAATGGAGAGCGTATCAGGAATTAGATTTTTAGACTGAGGTATAAGGATTTTCGCTTCGCTTCAATCCAATAAGATAACTTTATATATGAAATTATAAGGTTTCCACCAAGCTATATAACATAAATATTAATCAGTGTTAAGAATAGCAACCTAATTAATATACCGTAGCCTATCGAACAATTTCATTTGGTTCTTTATTTTGTTCCACTTATGAATGTATAGCCGAGTAAGATCGAAACCATATTGGATTCGCCTGGGTAAATTAAATGTAAGTTAAACAAGTCAAAGCCTATTTCAGATTTAAAATTTGTATCACTTTACCCTTGTTTCTGAAAAAACAAATGTGATTTCCAAACTCTAGAGGTAAATTTACATGAGGTTAGTTCAATGAAAATGATCATTTTCAATCGAAAAGTAGGCCTACGACGAACTTATGCCAAAAGCCACAATTATCCAGAGACTAAGTTTTACCTTACCGAACAAATTTATAAAATGTTTATTTTGGATAAAAATGAAGAAATTTAGTCAAAAATTGTATTAAAACAGTGGTGTATGGACATCATAAACTATGCCTAGAAAATTAAAGTCGATAGGCATACCTTACAAATATTAACCTCCAAAAAGGACCAAACCTATTGAGTTTGCCTTATTGAGTTTGAATAAACAAGTTCTGGTAATGCAATTATCATTTTGTAGGAAAATAAATTTATATTAAACGGACTGGCCAAAGTCCCATTAATAGTGCAGCGCTCAGCCTGCATTTCTTTACATAGAGTACGGTACCAATAAAGTTATTTATTATAATAGTATTTAAAATAATAATGCATCTTTTAATTAGTATAAAATAAAATATACATACAACTTTTAAAAGCTAATAAAATTTAAAACTTAGTTTTTGTGTTTCAAGTTACGAAAAGAAGTTTTTTCCTAGTCAACATGAACATGAACATGAAGTTGCAGTTCTGTAGTGAATCTATGGCACTGTGACTTACGTTACTCTATAGTTGAAACATAGACGTTGGCTAAATATCAACGATTCAAGTACCACTAAAATGGCTCCCAATGTTAATCTTATGGGATAAAAAACAGATTTGTTTTAAAGATAATTTTATTATTACTTAACCAAATATTCCCAATAACGAACTTGACCGAGATTTCGTACTATAGAATCTATCTCTAAAGTTTGAAGTGCATCTGTAGAGGCGTTTTTGAGTTATTTATGACAAAGACACGCCAGTTCGAGTTGATTCTCTTACCACTGTAAGCAGTAAAGTTATGTATAAGGATTTCGTTTCACTCAATCCAATTAGACAACGTACTGTGTTTAGCACTTTCAATATCTCGGTAACTAATTGACGTAGAGCAATACCAAATTGTTTGTTTTTTTAAGCTGAATTTAATGGTATAAATTAAAATTTGATTTAAATTAAAATTACATTTAAATTAAAATTACATGTGAAAACCCCAAAAAACACATTTTTGGGGTACAAAACCCCCCAAAAACCCCCCTTCGGATGGTGCGATTCCTCTGGTTTTCGAACTCGTTCAAATAAATGGTACTTTACACATTTGTACCAAATTTCATTAAGATCGGACCTTTTTTACGAGAGTTATCGTGCTTACGGACACATATATATATATATAAATATATATATATATATATAAATATATATATATATATATATACATATATAAAAATTTGAACGAATGGTGTTTTTGGCATCTGGGGACCTCAAAATGAAAAGTTATCATGGTCTCGGGCTTAAGTCTTACCATGAGACCTACGGTAATAGCTTCTTCCCTATAGGGGAAATTCGCTAAAAAGAAAAAATCTCCTGGTCATGATTGGATACCTAACATTGTACTCCAAAATTTACCTAAAAAAGGACTTGCTTTCCTCGCATCTCTTTTCAATGCTTGCCTCAGTATCTCATACTTCCCAACAACGTGGAAACATTCCTTAATCACAGTAATCCATAAACCTGGAAAACCTTCATCTCAAGTAAATAGTTATCGTTCTATCAGCCTTCTCACAACTTTGTCAAAGTTATTCGAAAAAATTATAAAAAAACGTTTAGACACTTATGTGAAAAGTATATCTCTTATACCCCCACAACAATTTGGCTTCCGTTCTCATCACTCTACAAGTCACCAACTATTAAGAGTATCAGAAGATATAATACAGGGTTTTGAAAGAAAATGTCATACTACTGCTGTATTTCTAGATGTAGGTCAGGCTTTTGATCGTGTTTGGCATGATGGCTTGTTATTTAAATTGAGAGAATTTGGTATCCCTGGTTATTTACAAAGTATTATAAAAAGCTTCCTTGAAGATAGGTCATTTGCAGTGAAAATTGGTGGAGTTTTATCTACAACCAGGCCCATACAAGCCGGAGTGCCACAAGGTGCAATTTTGTCGCCTCTTTTATACAAAATATACACTTCAGACATGCCTCTATCAACTAATGTTAAAACCGCTGTTTTTGCTGATGATACCCTTATTTATTCCACACACCATGATATTCATATTGCTACAACAAACGTTCAAGAATCCCTGGACAATTTAATTCATTGGTTTACGAGATGGAGAATAGCAATCAATCCCAACAAAAGTGAGGCAAAAATCTTTACTCTTCGCAGACCTGAAGAACCTCAAAATCTTAAAATATTAGACGATGAAATACCATGGAACCCTCCAGATCAGGCAATAAGATATTTAGGAGTTTATTTTGACCGAAAACTAAATTGGAAATTTCACATAAACAAAAAGCTTAACTTAGCATATGGAAGATTATCAAAACTGTTCCCATTATTAAACTAGAAATCATATCTATCAGTGAAAAATGGTATTCTTCTCTACAAAACTATCCTCCGACCATTACTGTTGTATGCATGCCCAGTATGGGGCACTGCTTCGACCAGTGCAATTAATAAACTACAAACTTTCCAAAACAAAACATTGAGAATAATACTTAAATGCCCTTGGTATGTACGTAATGCCCAAATTCACCACGAACTTGGAATTTCCCAAATCAAAGAATTTATAAAAAAGTCAACTCTGAAGTTTTTTACAAAACTTGCATCTGTAACAGGGATTCAATATTTCAACACAGGGCTCCCGTCCGATTTCAGAAGGCTTCGTCTCAAACCAAGGTTACCTCAAGATATTTTGTTAAATTAATGTAAAAAAAGTTTGTGCACACCAAGATTACCCGAATATTATGTTACTTGTTATGTTGTTTGTTAGATTGTTACACAAAGAAGTTATGTGGCAATACCCTGTGCCACTGAACATTATGAATTCTGTGCCTGAGGGGCTGATCGGCTGACCTCAATCTTTGTCATTTCTTATGTTATCCACATGTATTGTATTAAACTTTAGCCTGTATAGCAATTGTAATAATGCTGAACGGTTTAATAAAATGGTAAAAAAAAAAAAAATTACTCTTATGTAAATAAGCACACCTGGTCTGAAAGCTCTATGAACCTTGTTATGGAGTTTCAAATCTAAACAAAAGAAATAACAACAGCTGTAAAAAAATATCCAATAAACTGTCAAAGTAACTTTCACATGTTAGAGTATAAACAAATAAAAGAACCATTGAATACATATAACATCTACAGTTTATATATACAAAATGTTTAATGTATCAAAATAGTATACTGTATAAAAAATACTTGAAGGGACATTGAGTTTCAATAATAACTGGAGTGACCCAAAGCGGGGGTCTGGGGTCACTCAGCCCCCCCTCAGCCCTCAGCGAGTGAAGCGAATACCGCTGTACAGTGCTTTTCCCAAGCATAAGAAAGATAAAAGTGTTCTTAATGACATCTGATTGTGCACTAAAAGAAATCCCTTTTGATATTATTTATAACATTTACTGCTTGGACAAAAATAATTAATTTTCTTGTAAACCCTTTCATTTTTAAACATTAATTGAATAGATTTAGTTTTCAATCAATGTATTTTATAATAATTAATTACTCAAAATTTGTTTTTCAGATTGGTTGTGTCTTCCTTCTATATGTTTGTAAATACTTCTGAACAGAGTTTTTCCAAGTATAAAAGCGACAAATGTAAATAATGATTAACATCTTTCTGAATACTATCACTAACCTTATAGTAATTTTAATCCGACAACGTGTACCTTGATTTACTCCCATGGATAACGTTGATATGTAAGTTACCATACTGTCATTCAAAAAGTAGAATTGTGCTGTCATACTTGCTGTTATCATGTACAATTTTAATTTGTATACCTTATTATTTAACAAATTCTTATTTTTAAATTGTTTTCTTCTCCATTAATACTCAGTCTATGAAAAGTCAATATTGGAAATGATTGCCTTGGTATTTGTTCATATTTATCCTTATCTTCAGGGACTCAGGAAACATGTTGTGTCTCTCTATGGTTAAATTGGTGTGTATTATAAATGAAATTACTTTTAATACCAACAAGGTCAGTTGAGCACATCGGTAGATATTTTAAAACATTAGGATTAGCTTTACAGTGTACAAACTATTTTTATATGCATTCTATTCCTGCGATCTCTCTCTTATGCTTCAAATTTCATAGGCATAATGCAAAATTTTGCAATACTTAAGGGGAGTCGGATGGTCCTATCTCATCCATGTTCGATTTAACAACTTTAGGTACACTTTTCCCAGAAACTATAACAGATATCTTTATGATTATTTTTTTGTTTTGTTTGGTCTGTTGTGCTGGTCATTTTGAGTGTTGGTTAAAAAAAAATATTAATATTTAATATTTTTACTTTTAAATTCAAATTACGAGGTTTATTTACCGTGTTTTAGGATATAAAAAAAGGCATAAATATAAATATATAAAATATATCAAAAAACCCAACACTCAAAATAACCAGCTTAGTGTGCTAAATAAAATAAAAAAATAATCATGAAGATATCTCTTATGGTTCCTGAGAAAATGTACCTTTTGTAAGAAAAAAACTGATTTTTCGTAAATCGCGTTTAATGTTACGAGTAGCTCTTAACTTACTCAAAACTACTAGTTACACTTACTTTAATATAATCCAGCTCCATAGGATGGTTGGTCCTGGTGTGCTTCATCTTCATACTTATCTTCTAACATCATTTTTGCTAAAGAAGCCTTTTTCCTGCAGGTTTTTTCGAGTTCATCCATAGCTTTCTCCGCTTTTTTTATCCGTAGCTCATCTAGTTGTTTCATCAGTTTTACAAACTGTTGCCCAGGAGACACACCCATCTTCTCTAAAATCCTACACCTTGCAATGTTCCCAATATTAAAACATGCAACAGCCTCATAGACACCACATTCTAGTGTATCTTTCATAACAAATGTTGATTTTGGAAGCCTTGACCACACTAGGCCATTTAGCGATTCATTTGTATTTTGGGTTCCCCCATGCAAACATTTTTGGAGAAGCTCTGGTTTGGCCAAATGCCTAAAAATTGGTTTTATTTCTTCCATAATTACTAAGGGAAGGTGAAAATGTTGCTTGTGGTTATATACTTCACCATTTGTTATCGCTTTATGAAACTTGCACCACGTGTCGCTGTCTTTGGGGCATAGGCCATGCTGGGGCGTTTCGTTTGTCGAACCAAGATGAAAGTATTCTGCCCAAACAGCTTTTTTCATTTCTTCTAAACTGGATGTGTTTCTACGTATGGCTAATCCATAATACAATTGTATTTGTTTTATAGCAGAATTCGTAAGACGGCCACGACCTCCAATCGTTTTGTCATCTGAAAGTTTATCTTTCCCTTTTTTTGACTTAAATTTTTTTAATCTGGCCCCCATCCGTTTCTGGACATGGCCAATACATTCCAGCTTTTCAATTATAAAATTTGGGCCATATGGTTTGCTTTCAACTACAGTAGGAAATGCAGCGCTGTCTCCGTCTCCTAAATAGTACTTGTATCGGATATTATTCTTGGTAACGGAACTTTTGAACATATCTGTCACGCCTTTTACCTCCATACTACCACTAGATCCTTGAAAATTTGCAGTACAATTAGGCTCATGTTCTTCTTTCAATCTATTTACACAACGGCAATGTTTGGTATAAATTCTGACATCTAAAACCTTACCGTTTGTGCCACTTATTGCAGTCACTATTCCATTTAGGGATCGATGTCCTCGTCTCTGCCATGAACCATCAAACGTTGCTGTTATGTCACGATTGCCTTCATTCTCATTTACTGTTTCTTCTACTGCTTCATTCATTGTTTCACAACTCACTTCTTTAGCAGCTTTACACATAATCTTATTATAATATTTCATTGCAGGAGGGGTAGGTAAGTTCAGAGCAGCACACACTTTTTTCGCACTCGCTTCACCTTTGCCAATGCATCTGAAGCCATAGGCTAACCTAGTGTTCACTTCATTTATTTTAGTTTCACTTATTTTACTACTATTATACTCTGAAACTTCAAATCCACAATTAATACATCTAATAGTAATTTTGAGGCTTAGGCCTAGTCTGTGACTTCTGTTCAATACTACTCGTCCGCCACATTTTTCACAAACTACAATTTTAGCCAGCAAATTTTCTAATTTCTGCAGATTTACTATGTCATTACATGAATCATCTGCTACTTCATACTGTTCATAAAGGCACAATTTAGGTCCTACCTTTTTCTTGGAAGAACTTTCATTTCTGACAGACAATTTGGATGGGGGAGTTCTAGGGCTTGTTTGTCCCACAGCTAGGCCTAACAATTCCCTATCATTATTGTTTTGTATATGTTTCAAATTAACATTACACACACGTTTTCGTTTTTTAAATACCTTGTTAGTAGCTCTAGGCATTATTACAACGTAAAATACACTGAAACACTCACTAATTATAACTATTATTCACATTCAAAACACTATTATTCACTATTATCCATCAAAACATAACCATCAACAAGCCACAAGAGAGATCAATAAACAAACAACAGAAATGCAGCTGTTGCTAGGCAGCAGAGTTGAAACACAGGTTAGCCAACAGCAAAACACAAAATACTATAGAGCAAGGTGTCTAATGTTATCAAACATGTATAACAGATAGCTCGACCGCACAGTCGAGAAATTTCGTCCAAACTGTTCGTGCGCACCTTTACAAAAATGGTTATAAAACTATTTTGACTTATCTGATTTTAATAAATAAGGCCTTAAAATAATCCTGGAAAGATACGGAATAAAAAATCATAAAAAACAAAAAAAATATTTTTTTTCAATTTTTCACCATCCGACTCCCCTTAATCACTCTTTTTTAAGTAATTAATGACATTTTTCAGAATATTTGAGCCTTTCCTTTTGTATATATTTGTAAATGCTGCTACACAGTGCTTTTCCCAAGCATAAATACCCCCAGTCGCAGCAAACCTGCATACTCAGCGAATTTCCAATGAATATATTTGTCTTAGTAACAGGGTTAAGCCTCTTTCCAGGATTCATTGGAAATATATTCATAAATAAGTGATATTTAAAATATTCATTATTCTCTATAAGATAACATTAGGGATGAGTACGCAGTTTTGCTGCAACAACGAACACAAAATAATGGGAATTCATTCAAATATCATTAGAACTCATCTGAGTGAAGTCACATATACCAAGTTTCATCCATATACATTCATAAATAAGCGATATATAACATTTTTATTACTCTCCATAAGAATAACATGGGGACCGAGTACCTAGGTTTGCTGCTACGGGAACCATAGGCGAAAAATTGATTTTTTGTAAAAACAACAACAAACCTCAACCAGATGAAGCGATATACCAAGTTTCGACAGTTTATGTTCATAAATAACCAAGCTAAACATTTTTCTTTTTCTCCATAAGAATAACATTGGACAACGTACTGTGTTTAGCACTTTCAATATCTCAGTAACCAATTAACGTAGAGCAATGATCAAAATACCAAATTGTTTGTTTTTTTAAGCTGAATTCAATGGTATGAATTAAAATTTGATTTAAATAACAATTACATGTGAAAACCCAAAAAAAATCATTTTTGCGGTACAAAACCCCCCAAATACCCCCCCCCCCCTTAGGATGGTGCGATTTGTCTGGTTTTCAAACTCGTTCAAATAAATGGTACTTTACATATTTGTACCAAATTTCATTAAGATCCGACCTTTTTTAGGAGAGTTATCATGCTTACGGACACACACACACACACAAATATATATATATATATATATATATATAAATATATACATATATACAAATTTGAACGAGTGGTGTTTTTGGCATCTGGGGATCTCAAAACGAAAAGTTATCATGGTCTCGGGCTTAAGTCTTACCATGAGACCTACGGTAATAGCTTCTTCCCTATAGGGGAAATTCGCTAAAAGATATGAGTGTTCTCAATGACATCTGATTGCGCAATAAAAGAAATTACTATTGTTATTATTTATAAAATTTACTGCTTAGGCCTAAAAAAAATAGTTTTCTTGTATATATATATATATATATATATATACAATCCTTGTATTTTTACATTCATTGAAAAGTTGTTGTTTTCCATAAATATTTCATAATTATCACTAAAATGATGGTTTTTCAGAGTTTTTGTGTCTTACTTCCATGCGTTTGTAAATACTAATGATCAGAGTTTTTCCCAAGCATAAATAAATAAATGTAAATAATGTTAAACATTGCTCGGAATACTGCTACTAACTTTATAATAATTTTAATATGAAGACTTGCAACCTTGATTTAGTTTCATAGATAACGTTGAATGTAAGTTACCATACTTTTGTTTGAAAAGTAAACTTTTGCTGTCACACTCACTGTTATCATGTACAGTTTTACTTTTTATACCTTATCACTTACTAAAATCTTGTTTATAACGATTATTAAAAACTACTTTCTCATCCATTATTACTTGTTCCATAACAATTGGTATTGATAACACTGTATATATTAACCTTTATCTTTATCTTTAAGGATTTAAGAAACATGTCATCTCTCTCTATGATAAAGGCTATGGTTTCTCTATGATAAAATTGTTGTATTATGATTTGAATTTCTGTTGATACCTACAGGCTTAGTAAAGCACATTGGTAGATATTTTAAAACATTGGTACGGTAATACCTTCACGATGAACAAATCATTTCTACATATCTTCTATGATCCCTCTCTTATGCTTTTAAAATTTCATAAGCATTTCAACTAATTAATGGATTTTTTTCAGGATCTTTGAGTCTTTCCTCCTCAATATTTTATAATTAATCACTCAATTTTTTCAGAGTTTTTATATGTAAGGTATATACTATGTAAGGTATATACATGTGATGGTTTATGATTAAAAATAAGACAAGTGCAAATAATGTTAAACATCACACTGAACGCTAACGCTGTAGGCTAACGTCATGATAATTTTAAACTTACTACTTGGAACCTTGCTCTTGTTTCATGGATGACTTTGATATGTAAGTTACCGGTACTTTCTGTTACAGTGAACGTTCTTTTAACCGATATGTTGGGACCAAGGCATGCCGGATAACTGATTTTGCTGTATAATGGAACATATATGGTTTTTAAAGGAGATAATGAAGATAATTAACTCCATACAATATCAAAATAAACTAATCACATAATTTACATGATAAGTCATGAAGAACAACAAAAAAGATTGCAAAATATTATAGAGTTTAAACAGTGAAAATTGCGTCAACAGTTCAGTGCACTATTGGCTTAAGTCAGTAGAGGTTTGTGAGCGCCCAAACATAACTAGAAAAAGCCGAGTGTGAATTTCTCGGATGATGCCAGTTAGTAGAACGTGCGGATTCCTAGAATGCCAGATAAAAGAGCGTCTACTGTACTAAGTAGATTCTTAATTTTTCATGTATATAAAATATAAAAATGAACTCTTAGGAGTGTTTATCTGTGACTTCCACTGGATCGATTCAAATGCAATTTCTACAAAATGAAAGATGATTGCTTATATTTGCCGGTTTTATTTGTATTTATTTAGTATATTTTGCCCTTTAATAAGTATTTACATATCAATCCTAACATTAGTTGTGTCCATTCCCCTAGAGGATGTATCCATACCCAATATATACTAATAAAGTAATTGTACGTGTGTGTATGTCCCAGATGATTTCGAAAACAGCACCTCACAACTGCTCCCAGACCATATTTACGTTGTTGAGGACCAACAAACTGTAGATATGATTTTTTCCCGCACACCGTAGGCTGCGCCCCAGTGGCATCAAAAGCTACCATGTTGTATACCAGTTTGTTGGGGGACTAAAATACTCAGGATACTTTTTCCCTGACCTAAGGGCTCTGCCCCACTGGCTTCTTCTATCACTTCCCAACATCCAATTTTGAGGTGTGATGGTACATTGGAATTGTTTTATAAAGGTTCATGTCTTAAATGATGTCCCCCCTCCATCAACCTTAAGGCTCCGCCCCTGGCAAAAATGTTGCCATGTTATTCTTGGAGAACAGAGTACTCCAGGTTATTACAAAAAAGGCTCCTAAAATCTGTTCCCGGACCATACCAGGTTGTTGGAAGGATAACAAACTTTGGATACTTACCTCCCGACCTCAGGTCTCCACCCCACTGGCTTTTTCAATCTGTTTGGTCCTCCGATTTTGACATGTGATGGTTATTTGGATTTGTTTTAAAAACCAGATATCTTGAATAAAGTCCCAACGTTGGATACAATGATGCCCCATCTACAACCTTAGGGCTCCACCCCCTAACAAAGTCACTATTTTATTCTTTCAATTTTATTGCTGATTTTGGCCAGTTGAAATTGATGTATAACATTTGGATACCTTCTTTATAACCCCAGACTTAGTGTTCCGCCCCACTGGCTAAAACGTTGTCATTTTATTCTTATGGAGAAAAGATCTATACTTAAAGTAGTACCCCAGCTGATTGCGAACCATACTACTCACCATACTACGTTGTTGACAAACAATATTTTGAATACATGTTTCCTCCTCCCCAAGTCTCAGGGATCCGTTCCAATGGCCTCGAAAGTGGCCATGTCATACTTAAGGTGAAAATAGGATATCTAAAAGGCTCAAAAACGGCCCCTCAATCTTGATCCTGGACCATACCATGTGGTTAGTATGGTATGTTTTTCCTTACAACTCTTAGAGTTTAAAATTAGACTTTTTAAATATTTATTATATAATGAAAACATTGCACTATATAAGGAAATGATCCTTTACTAGTTTCTCTAACCATTGATATATGAAAATTATAAATTAATAATTACTATTTATATTACCAATTCCGGAAGGGAAATTTAAAAAGAGATACTGTGGACATAGTTAAATAGTAGGGGGTAGATGGCTCAAATTATAGGGATTGGCTCAAGGGACTCAGAAAAAATTGGAGTTTTGTTCAAAATTACATAAAAGTGGGGAATAAGAAATAATAATTCTTATAAGAACAGCACGTGGACTGGAAAAGTCTACTTTGTTTACATATCCACTTGTGATTTAAGAGACTGCTTTGTTTAAAATCATCAGGGGCTAACCCCACCTAACCTATCCCATACCCAAACTATCTTCAAGGGGTGTCCCGGATTAATCGGGCATCATGAAAATTCCAACGCCTCGCCCGACCAATTAGGATCCAATATCAGTGCTATAGTAGGTACAAGGATATGGGGGAGTCGCCTCTGGTGCTAGAGAGAGTCTTCAACAAGGTCTTCAAATTTAACAGAGTCGTCTCCAACTTTGGCACATTGCGGAAACCAAATAATTAAGATATCCAATAATTAACATTTTAATATTTAAATTAGTATTATTATTTTTATTGACATTATGGAATGGACAAATGATGCGTAATGACATCTAATAGCAATTAGGTTATTTACCTAAACATGCCAGTGATAGTAAATTCATCCAGTGGATCTGTTGCTCGGACTGAGCCATTGGGCCAAGCTGTTCAAACACTATGCACTATAGAGATTCAAATTAAAAAATCTTTATTGCCACTAAACAAAATAACTTGCATCAGCATTCATCATCAAAAACATTTTTTAATAAACATATTTGTGGTCCAAATAATCCTTAATTAGCACTTTACCTCCCGGACCTAGACTTCCCGTATGGCCCAGGCCATTTAAACGAAACTGATCTCCTGGCCCAAAATGAGTGAACACTTAATTTATACTTCTTGTAATTGTAAAAAACATATTCTGTGGTAATTTTGAATGATTTCGACATAACAAGGCATTTTTTAACTGTGTGCCATATATGGTACACCGGACCCTGGCAATGTTTATAGTTTATTTATTTGACACTCCTTCCCGGAGAGACTGTGTGTACAATATCTGGTACACAAACAATTTTGACTAACAGAAATAAGTGACCATGATGCCCAAATGTTAAGCATTAAAAATGCAATTTCAAATAATAAAGAGAGCTACTGTTTAGAAAATGAAGTTAGAAATTTCAACTCTTCTAATTGTGAGAACTTTCTAAAAAATTTAATAAATGAAACATGGTTGTTTATATGGCACCAGTTGAAGAAAAGTATAATATATTCAATGACATATTTATGCATTATTTTAATATGAGTTTTCCTAAAACAATAATTAAAATTAAAAAGTAATAAAAGAAAAGATGGATTACAAAATATATAATAGAAGAACGATAAAACATTATAAAGCTTCAAAAAATATCAAGGTCGAACATTGGTGGATATGACTGTTTTGAAATACTTAAAAAGAAGAAGAAACTGCTAAGAAAAAATACAAAACTGAAGCAAAGAAGAATTTCTTCAATTATAAAATTAAAACCTCAAGCAATGTTGCAAAATCTATTTGGGATATAATTAATTCAGAAACTGGTAAATGTCAACAAAGTTATACAAATATATCAATAAGAAACGAGCAATCACTAATTGAACATCCATATTTAGTAGGTATATATTTAATAACTTTTTTATAAATGTGGTTGACAACATCATAGAACCAAATTTAACTAAAAACTTTGAAGAAGGTAGCACAGTGAATGAGGATATTGTAAAAAGAATAAATAAGAAAATGTTTTGTTTTAAAGAAGTTAGTTATCAAGAAATATGTAGCGAAAAAATTGGGGGACCTGAGGAACGTGGACCTTTTACCCGAGACCAGAAAGCCTACCTAACCAGCTTTGATTTAATCTAAATAACTGCAATGAACTAATAATCTATCCTTCCAAAACACCTGGTATTATATTGGAATCAGTATCTGAGGTTGCTCAAGTAACTGAGCAAGGCATGGTAACTACTCTTTAAGCTAACTGAATGTAGAAATTTACTGCAAGCTATTAAAATACCCCCATAGCAGCAAACCTGCGTACTCAGCGAATTTCCAATGCATATATATATATGTATCTTAATACCACATTAAGCCACATACCAAGTTTCATCAATATACATTCATAAATAAACGATTTATGACATTTTAATTATTCTCCATAAGAATAACATGGTGGCTGAGTATGCAGGTTTGCTGAAGGAAGGAAAACAAAAAATGGGGTTTTATACAAATATCAATATAACTCATTTAGGTAAAGCCACATACCAAATTTCATTAATTTATTTTCATAATTAAGGGAGATAACACGTTACTTATTCTCCATAAGAATAACATGGGGCTGAGTACGCAGGTTTGCTGCTACGGGAGCCTTTGGCAAAAAATTTTTTTGAGCAAATATCAATGGTCCACAACCAGATGAAGCCGTATACCAAGTTTTGTCAGTATACGTTCATAAATAAGCGAGATATAACATTTTTCTTTTCCTCCATAAGAATAACATTAGACAACGTACTATGTTTAGCACTTTCAATATCTCAGTAACCAATTGACGTAGAGAAATGATCAAAATACCAAATTGTGTGTTTTTTTAAGCTTAATCCAATGGTAAAAACTAAAATTTGACTTTTTCCAAAATTATATGTAAAAAATTCAAAAAACCCATTTTTGGGGTACAAAAACCCCCCCAAAATACCCCTTCGGATAAAGCGATCTGGCTGGTTTTCGAACTTAAAGTCATAAATGTTACTTTACACGTTTATACCAAATTTCATCAAAATCGGATAATTTTTACGAGAGTTATCGTGCTCACGTACACATATATATATATATATTAGTTGTAAGCATAATTTTAAATACCCCCGTAGCAGCAAACCTGCGTACTCAGCGAATTTCCAATGCCTATATATGTATATTAATACCACATAAAGCCACATACCAAGTTTCATCAGTATACATTCATAAATAAAATATTTATGACATTTTAATTATTCTCCATAAGAATAACATGGCAGCTGAATATGCAGGTTTGCTGAAGCAAGGAACACAAAAAATGGGATTTTATACAAATATCAATATAACTCATGTAGGTAAAGCCACATACCAAATTTCATTAATTTATTTTCATAATGAAGGCAGATAACACGTTACTTATTCTCCATAAGAATAACATGGGGCTGAGTACCCAGGTTTGCTGCTACAAGAGCCTTGGGTAAAAAATTGTCTTTTTGAGCAATTATCAATGGTCCACAACCAGATGAAGCCATATACCAAGTTTCGTCAGTATACGTTCATAAATAAGCGAGATATAAAATTCTTATTTTTCTCCATAAGAATAACATTAGACAACGTACTGTGTTTAGCACTTTCAATATCTCCGTAACCAATTGACGTAGAGAAATGATCAAAATACCAAATTGTGTGTTTTTTTAAGCTGAATCCAATGGGAAAAAATAAAAATTGACTATTTGCAAAATTATATGTAAAAAATTCGAAAAACCCATTTTTGGGGTACAAAACCCCCCAAAATACCCCTTCGGATAGAGCGATCTGGCTGGTTTTCGAACTTAAAGTCATAAATGTTGCTTTACACGTTCATACCAAATTTCATCAAAATCGGATAATTTTTACGAGAGTTATCGTGCTCACGGACACACATATATATATATATATATATATACAGTTTCGAACGAATGGTGTTTTTGGGGTCTGGGGACCTCAAAACGAAAAGTTATCATGGTCCCGGGCCTAGGTCTTACCATGCCGACTACGGTAATAGCTTCTTCCCTATAGGGGAAATTCGCTAAAACAGAGTACCCTTTTAGCGAATTTCCCCTATAGGGAAGAAGCTATTACCGTAGTCGGCATGGTAAGACCTAGGCCCGGGACCATGATAACTTTTCGTTTTGAGGTCCCCAGACCCCAAAAACACCATTTGTTCGAAACTGTATATATATATATATATATATATATATATATATGTGTCCGTGAGCACGATAACTCTCGTAAAAATTATCCGATTTTGCTGAAATTTGGTATAAACGTGTAAAGCAACATTTATGACTTTAAGTTCGAAAACCAGCCAGATCGCTCTATCCGAAGGGGTATTTTGGGGGGGTTTTGTACCCCAAAAATGTGTTTTTCGAATTATTTTCTTATAATTTTGGAAATAGTCAAATTTTATTTTTTCCCATTGGATTCAGCTTAAAAAAACACACAATTTGGTATTTTGATAATTTCTCTACGTCAATTGGTTACTGAGATATTGAAAGTGCTAAACACAGTACGTTGTCTAATGTTATTCTTATGGAGAAAAATAAAAATTTTATATCTCGCTTATTTATGAACCTATACTGACGAAACTTGGTATACGGCTTCATCTGGTTGTGGACCATTGATATTTGCTCAAAAAGACACTTTTTTACCCAAGGCTCCCATAGCAGCAAACCTGCGTACTCAGCCCCATGTTATTCTTATGGAGAAAAAGTAACGTGTTATCTGCCTTCATTATGAAAATAAATTAATGAAATTTGGTATGTGGCTTTACCTACATGAGTTATATTGATATTTGTATAAAACCCAATTTTTTGTGTTCCTTGCTTCAGCAAACCTGCATACTCAGCTGCCATGTTATTCTTATGGAGAATAATTAAAATGTCTTAAATATTTTATTTATGAATGTATACTGATGAAACTTGGTATGTGGCTTTATGTGGTATTAAGATACATATATATGCATTGGAAATTCGCTGAGTACGCAGGTTTGCTGCTACGGGGGTATTTGGTTTTAACATAATATGTTTTATTAGACATTATGCTTACAACTAACATATTAGTAGCCCTAATCACTCAGTTATTTTTAATTTTTAATATATATATATATATATATATATATATATATATATATATATATATATATATATACAGTTTCGAACGAATGGTGTTTTTGGGGTCTGGGGACCTCAAAACGAAAAGTTATCATGGTCCCGGGCCTAGGTCTTACTATGCCGACTACGGTAATAGCTTCTTCCCTATAGGGGAAATTCGCTAAAACAGAGTACCCTTTTTGGGTTTAACATAATATGTTTTATTAGACATTATGCTTACAACTAACATATTAGTAGCCCTAATCACTCAGTTATTTATATATATATATATATATATATATATACAGTTTCGAACGAATGGTGTTTTTGGGGTCTGGGGACCTCAAAACGAAGTTATCATGGTCCCGGGCCTAGGTCTTACCATGCCGACTACGGTAATAGCTTCTTCCCTATAGGGGAAATTCGCTAAAACTATGGAGAATCTTCTGACAATCTATGGAAAATCTCGTGAGAATCCATGGAAAATCTTGTGAGAATCTATGGAAAATCTTGTGAGAATCTATGGAAAATCTTGTGAGAATCTATGGAAAATCTTGTAAGAATTTATGGAAAATCTTCTGGGGAGTCTAATTAATTACTGCCTAAACGTGGTGATTTTAAACCTGTTGCATACTGTTCGGGGCGATTGCCCCGAACTCAATTTCTAGTTTCCTACATTTCCGGTATCGGGGCGAACCTTATGGGTTTTCCCCTTATGGAGCTATTTAGCCAGCCATACTGTCTCTAAAAACTATATTCTTAATATTAAAACTTATCCATTTTTGAATGTTGGTGAAGAGTGAAAGTTGAAGACGTCAGTCCTTGAAGAGGGTTGACTCGGAAGGGGGGGGAGAGCAGTTGGGAGTTTTTGGTTAATAAGAAGGAAAAAAGGTTCTTCGCTCTGTCAACGGCGCGACAGGCGAAGTGCTCCTGCCAGTGGCTCCGCGACGCAGCTTGCGCGTATATATAAAATAGCGTGCTGCTATGCGTCACAAATAGCACAGAAAATATCTTGATTTAAAAATAAGAAATCTGCTGGATATGATGATGTCCCAATTTCTATAATAAAACAAGCAAAGCAATGTATTTCTATGCCCATTAGCACATCTAATAAACTCATCTATGATATCTGGAATATTTAAGGGATATAAGGGATATACGCCAATTGGGATATTCATAGATTTATCACGTGCTTTTGACAGTGTAGAGCATGATAAACTACAGTATTATTAATCTTAGACAATTTAGTAATCAGAGGAAAATAATTAAATTGGTTCAAGTCGTACCAATATACCAAATTTAAATATAATAACTAAAAAGAAGTTAGATCAATGAAATCTTCTATATCAAAGGTGTTGTATGGCGTTCCACAAGGCTCTGTTTTAGGTCCACTACTATTTATATGCTATATTACTGGAATAAACAATTGCATGAATGGAAATAACAAATTATGTTTTTATGCAGATGATGCATCAATCCTATATCTGAAAAAAACAATGATGCTAGTATACAAAATGCACAAAGAATATTGGACTATTGGAATGAATTTATTTTCTTATAAATGCTACTTAATCCGACAAAACCAGATTTTAAAATTCGCTGAGTATGCAGGTTTGCTGCAACGGGGGTATTATTAATAGGCAAAAGTACTAATGATCACCTGTGTTTATCCACTTACACAAAAATCATATGTTAGGGGCTATAGCCCCTGTAAGCCACTAGTTATAATTATTTAGATATGTTGCAGATGGTCTAGATATGTGTTGACCTGTTGTCAAAGTAATTGGTTAAAAAAGGTGTATGTTGTTAACAAAGTTAAATACATAAAATTTGTATTTAAATATTTCTTTAAAAATTCAATCTTTGTTCATCCTCTTACGGCAAGAATAAGCGTAAACCTAGTATTATATGGTCAAGTCGACTTCAATGGCCGATACATACTGTACAAAACAATACTCCATTGTTCACAATTAATTGTTAGCAATCCACTGTTGATCGATAGACAAAATTTGCTTGATTCACAAGTTTTTCAAAACCTTTGAGTTTTTTTTGTGTTGAGTGTTTTTATTAAAGGAAGCATAATAAGAGTCAAATATGATTAACACTGTCATCAAGATTTATTATACAGTTTACAAGAATATAATTATTTCCCTGAACAAATAATATTTTGATAAAAGTATCACAAAGACAAAAAAAAACATTTTTCTCAATTTCTTTTCCCCAGCATTGAAATAAATTTCCCTTAATTTTAATTTACGTTTTATTTGACTAGTACAACTAGAGTAACATTTATTTCATACACTGTTCAAACTTATAATAATTCAACAATAAATTCTAAGAACTTAAAAATATCACAAATTGCGCTTTTAATTAGTAAAATAAAAAATAAAACGGTGTTTTAACATTGTTATTTTCTTGAATGACAGATTATTTTGTGAGGATTTGATTTTTACAAATATTAACTGTGATAATGTATAAAAAGTATACAATCACATGTGAAGAGAGATTAGTTCAATAGCAGTTATCGGGAAATTGTTTTCTAATGAACTAAGGTCGGATTCCTTCATTAACTGATCTGCAATGGCGAATAATTACAGAATCACCGAAAATTTATGGGTTAATTAATGTATAAAACATCTGAAATTAAATAATAATAAATTGTCTGTACAAAATTTGAGCTCATTTTGTTGATCTTTTCCCGAACAAGGCAATAATAAAACATCTTTAAATTCCAAATTTAACATTAACCGACTAAACTTTGAAACAAAAACAGATCACTAAATTAATTTACTAATTACTAATATTTACATTATAATCTTAAAAAATATGTGCTAATTACAGAAACTTTTACACAGGAAAATGTTTACACTGTTATAATAGAATATTTAATAACATTTTGAGTCAAATAAAAATTAAAAACATAGTCATACCTTTTGGAATGTATAAAGATACAGGCTTAAAATGTGCCTGAGTACTCACTACACAAAATAAGCTTCATCACAAGTTAAATGTTGAAGGCTGAATAGAGAGTTCACAAAAAATGCACTCATGGTGAATTGATCAGTTGCTTGTGGAACCCAGGAATTCTCGCTACCTTCCTGAAAAACACACCGAGTCTGATTAATATTTTGGATACAGACTCAGAAATATAGAAATAATACTGAGTACTATAGCAAAGAACACAGTTTTAGTACGGAATTCTCAAATATTTCTCCAAGCTTCCTTACCGTAAACCGGCCTCCAACCTTCCTCCAACTATCCTCCAAACATCCTCAAATGAAAATACCGAATTCACAAACGTTCCTTAAAGATCAATCCATTGTAAGTGCCAGTATTCTAACAAAGCAAAATTAATGTATTCATTTTTAAGTTTCCAGATAAATTGTAATAATATACATGACAATATAAGTGTTAATGATAGTTATTTTAATATTTACTTTTGTTTTAATTGGATATATTATTTTATATGTAAATCAAATTAGAAATTAATATATGTAAATTTCTATGGCAATTGTAGTAGTGTGACAATTTTCTAGTTTTTCTTGTGTTAGTTAAACACAGTAGGCCAACGTGTAGACATTATTACCACAACTATTTATTATTTGTTTACAAACTGTACTTCAAAGTATAAAATGAAATGAAATGAACTACTGTATAATCGAGTTGTTGAAAGAAAACATTTTTCTGAGGAAGAGAAAAGTATTTATGTTCTTTGATTGCAAACATAAAAGCGCCATTGAGAGTAAATCGTCAACATCGTTTTCCCTGCACTCAAAAACGAGGATATGAATGAAAATTTAAGAGCAGTTTAACCGATATCCTTAATCCGACATTACTTAATCAATGTTTAGTTTTGATTTTAAAACTTCCTCAAAGTAATATAAAAATTCACCAATGCATGTAATAAACCGTTGCTAGACTATATAATATTTAATATTACTTGTGTAGGCCTAAGCCTAAATATAAATCAGTGATTATCTACATCGTAAAAGGTTGCTTGGGCCTACGCCTTTCTTTCCTTATGATATGCATATAGGCCTACTTATTGTTATTTTTGATGTAAACAATTTTGGGGAGTTACCCTTAAAAAAATCTATTCATACATTTGTATAGTGAATTACGCAACAGTTTATGTCTTCAGTCTTATAATCTTAATTCGCCGTGGCCGCAGTTAAACTTTACATAGCCTACAATCTAGGCTACTTTATATGAGTATATCTAGTTAAAATAAAATAAATCAAAGAAAATGCTAATATTAAGGTTTTTAACTAATGATAAGACACACTTTGATAACAACTGTAACAACATTAAAAATTATTGATAAATATTGTCTAGTGATAAACGTCCATCAAAAGGTAGTTCAAACCCAGTACGATGAGCCCTCCTAGTAATGCAGCCAAGACCTAACTGTCTCGGCCACGGCGGACTTTAATTTCGGAGGAACAAACGGCTTTATGAGGGAAACTTCTTGTATTTGCCTTTCACTCGAAGATATAAACAAATTAGTTTTTGTACATATATTAACTCTCATAAGTAGAATTGTAATTTAGATAAATAATATATAATAAACAGTAGTTAGAATATAGAAAGAAAAATATTTAAACAGCATAAAAAAAACTACGTCTCACAACACAACAAACAATAGTACTTTTACTGTACTTATATACATAACAAAACTTCAATTTGTAAATCAGCATTTTCTGTAATGGGTTTTATTCGCAGGTCAAGCAATTTTCTTAAAAACATCGGTGTCCTTAAGCTTCTTTATTATTCTTTGGTGAGATCTAGGTTAGAATTTGGTTCTGTGGTGTAGAATCCTCATCAACATTACCTAAATGTCGCAACTGAGGGTGTACAGAGGAGGTTTCTAAGGTTTTTGTACTACAGAAGGTTTGGTCACTACACGACGGACGTTCCTTATTCAGAGCTTTTATCGCTGTTTGAGCTTGACTCCCTAGATAAGCGGCGGCGAGTGTCAGCGTTGGTATGCCTGCACAGGCTGGCGAGCGGTGCAATAGACAGCGGGGGGCTCTTGTCCAAACTACGATTTAATGTGCCAAGGCACAATTCTCATTGTCGTTTCCTGCTCTCCCCTTACTACTCTCGCACAAACCTTGGGGCACTCCCCACTCAATGTTATGTCTCGCACTTTTAATTCCATTGCTCAAAATGTGAATATTGATTTATTTAATTGCTCTAGTAAAAGGTTTCGTAAGAACGTATCTAGTGTATTACCTGATTAAATATTGCTGCATCCTAACTATTTTTATTTTTATGAAACTGTATTTTGTATTTTTTTTTTGGCACGTTATGTATTGTATTTTGTAACAAATAACTATTTATTTGTCTTTATGAATTTTTGCTATTTTTTGGAAGTAGGTTTAGTATGTAATCTCTCATATGTGTTGCATTGTTGTGTGCATGAAGAAAGTGAAAAAGGACTGGCATGAACTCTCCCATATATTCTTTTATAATTAATTTAATGCTACATTGTAACTGGGCGCATGCCTGTTTTGTAGTATTTTTTCAATAAATAAATAAATAAACAAGGAAAAGTAAATATACATAGAAGATGGTTCAAGGCGATTGACTTCAACCAGTCAATGATGGATCACGTCATCCATCATCAGGCCCAATCAGAGAATGACAGAAACACAATGGTGAACAGCTTATATGTATACTATTGGCTACTGGGAGTTTCAGAAACAAGTTGCAATAAGTACCACCAGAGTCAAAGTTGACATGTTCATTAATCAATTTATCTCTATCCTTACATTTTTCCTTGAAAATAAACAACTCTTCCTATGCATTCGTTTTAGCATCCCAGAATCGTGTTTCAGCATGGAAGAACCAAAACCTAGAAATATTGAATTTCACAAAACACCTCCTGAAAAATGGCTACACCCTTGGACCAATTGAAGAAAATTTAAGTAGCCTATTCTCCATATTTGTAAAAGAGGAAGTGTAATTAATGCAAGGGAAGAGTTGTTTATTTTCAAGGAAATGTCAACTATATTGGCTACCGAAACTCAGGTAGCCAATAGTATATAAGCTGTTCGCCATTTTGTTTCTGTCATTCTCTGATTGGGCCCGAGTAAAAGTGGGGAAATCGATCGCCTTGTACCATCTTTTATGTATATTTACCATCTTGTATGTAAGCACAGCATAAGTGTAAATATAACTCCCAATTATTCAGGAGAGGGTTAGTCAGGCTGGGGTTTAACTGGGGTCATGAAAGTTTTATTTTGATTTATGCCCTTCTAAACATAAATAGAGCAATAGTAACAATTTGTTTGGTTAAAATATCTCCAGAATCATAAAATTTACTTTATGTGTCAGAGTAAAAATACTATACAAATAATTTAGTAAATACAACATTATCTGAGAGTCTGTTATCTTGCTAATGAGCTGTGGTTGCGTGCTAGGGAGCGATGACCTTGACAATGCTCTGGCCACCTGCACTAAGCGGAGCGACGAACAAACAGACAGGTGGGTAGAATGTCAGAAGTTGATGTCTAAATATAGAAACCAATCAAAACTACCACCCTTCCCGCGTTATTCACCCTCACGCATTTTTACCCTCAGTGCAGAATTAATTAGCATATTGTTCGGTATAGTTCTGTGTCCCTGTGTATTGGTGTTCGAAAATGCAAACAAGTTTAACTTTGACCTATCAGCCATCGCTAGTAGTAACTATTACTCAAAATATTTGCTCAAATATCACGTAATGGGATGACCGAACTCAGAAATGGTAGGTGAAAGTTACGGCTGTTAACATAAGTTCTAACCGAAATTTAATCACAAAATATTAAATAAATAGTCAGGATCCTGGGGACTCTGTAGTAAAATATCTACTTTTATTTTGGTAAATTTTAGGTCATAGGATAAATTGTTCTTAAATATATTAAATTATATTATATTAGAGGTGCAAATTCTTCAACAAAAAATAACACACTAAGTTGCCTATGCAGTGAGGTATTCCTCTACTTTTAAATTGGAAATTAGCCGAGTATGCAGGATTACTATGACGGAGATATATAAATATCATACATTGAAAAAAAAAACACAGCTGGCAGAAGTAAATACGAAATAAGTGGCTGCTGCAATCTAGCGGATAAACTATTAACCCATTAAGGTAGTAATTAAATTCTATTCGCAATGACCTATAATGGAATTTTATTGGTGCTGCACTCTAGTAGCAAAATATGTAACTAATGGCTGCAGCCAACTAAAGTTCATCCTCTAGGGGCGCGGAATGACTATAAAAATTGCTGATAAATTGTTCAAATAATGCCGCTAGGCCACTGGTCGTGGTAGCTGAGTTAGCTAAGTCGTGTAAACATCTTGGCCAGGTGTTGATACGAACTTCGTGGGTTCGATTCCCGCACATGACCAAAACTGTCCAGTCGTGCAACTCTCAATGAGTTAACCAGTCTGTGGCAACATTGGTGGGAGGGCCCAAGTAAAATAAACAGTGGGAGGTTTGCTTGGAAGTTGACGGGATCGGTTGATTCTTTATGAGTTGCACATGGTCAACACTGATTTTGCTACTTTTTACTTATGTCTACTGTGTGAGTGCCAATGTGACTCTTTAAACTGAAAGAAAAACAATATTTTAATTAAAATACGCCATTAATCCATTTTAAAACACCAATTTTATACTCCAATTCATAGGTTTAAACAAGTAAGGAACGGGACCAGCCCGTAAGTCTACGCCAATGGGTTAACTTACTCACATTACTCACAGTATAGGAGAACGTTATATTTTTTTGTAAAAACTGCTATTAACAACCTAAAACCTATAAGACCCTGCTAAATTTTTAAAAACCTTTGATAAATTGAATTAACTCATGTTAAACGTAGAGTACTTTAATTATTTAATCATAAAACATATAAATAGGATAACTTATAGGTCTTTTTTTGTCATTAGGAAACAATATTTTATTAGCATCTCACACTTTGTGAAAGGTAACTTTTGTCCACTGTTATGGAAATTTTAACATTTTAACCCTAGCCGTGGCCATATGTCGTTAGACGATAGATTTTTGTGTTGCCTTAAAATGGCCACTATCGCAAAACGACAGTCCTGGTCGAAATTTTTTTAACGGTAAAAAAAACATTAATAGTCAACTCAGAAGTGAACAATATTTATACCATTCGAAAGATCACATTCTGAACTTTCATTTTATTACATAAATGAACCGTTTACAAGTTGTATAACAATGTCACGACGATTATAATTACAATGAAATTTTGGCGCTACGCCCTTCCTGCAGTCGACGCTCGGAAAATGTAAAAACACGACTACTTTGGAATTACCCTGCTCGGGTAATTTTTGTCTTAGGATGTTGCGGGTGGTACCACTGCATAGCCAAAGAGTTTAGTTTCACTGTGGTATTGATTTTTAGAACGAAATATTGATTGCACAACAGTTACGATTTTATGAACACAGCTGTTTTCTGACTTTTTAACAGTTGGCCATCTGACGTTATGCGTCAGATTTTAAAATACGAATTACATCCAGTGCAAGTTATAAATACTAGTCATATAATATTTCATTTTGAAGAGGAAGAAATTTAGCTTTTGACATTGGCAGCCTTGCGCATCATCTTTTCCGCCTCGCTGTGGGAGAAGAAGGAAATACGTCACTCTTCTGACATATAATGCGTCGTAGAAGTCGCCATCACATGATTCTTTCGCCGTGCTATGTGAGTTCGCGCTCGCTTTTTATCCGCGAATTATTGCTAAATCCTTTATTATTTCGGAGTGTTAGTGTTAGTGAAGTGTATGTGTGTATATAACAGTAATCTTTATGCATTTTATTATGCATAAATATTACTGAAGTGTGTGAAATAGTGTTTCTAAAAAGTTGTTTTTCTTACAATGTCTCGAATGTTCGATTGTGATAATAAACCAACAGGATAACATAATAATGGGACGGGGGTGAGTAATTATATTTATTTTTATTACTTTTACAATTGTAAGGTAGGATATATTTCATTTATTGAGTAGGCCTAATATAAAAAATAACAATTTTGTAATTTTTCCTATATGGTGACCGGACCTACAATCACACGTTACCTCTTATATAATATGCCACTACCCTGTGTATATGTATATTTATATATTTTATTGTTTCTAAATACCTGCAGGAATAATATATAGATATAATATACTAAATGTATATATAGTATTTGGAGGAATAAATTTCTAAAAAAAGTTATATACTAAATACCGTAGAATTTTTTTTCCGAATACCCTAAAATTTCCAAAATTCATCTAATCATAAGTGATATCAATTTTTTACCTTCAACTTTATGACTTTTTTACATTTCTTATTTCATTATCTTTACAAATATATACATATTATTATTAGCATATACATATTTACATTACCTATTTACAGTACTAACTAACACTGTACAATTTTCACGTTTTGCGGTTTTCCGTATATACTTACATAATACTTACAAATAAAATTCTTTCCCCAACATATTATACATTTCTATGTAGGGCATTGAATGTCCTACTAAATGTATATATAGTATTTGGAGGAATAAATTTCAAAAAAAAGTTATATACTAAATACCGTAGAATCTTTTTTTTCCGAATACGCTAAAATTTTCAATATTCATCTAATCATAAGTGATAACAATTTTTTACCATAAACTTTATGACTTTTTTACATTCCCTATTTCATTAGCTTTACAAATATATACATATTATTATTAGCATATACATATTTACATTACCTTTTTACAGTACTAACTAACACTGTACAAATTTCACATTTTGCGGTTTTCCGTATATACTTACATAATACCTACAAATAAAATTTTTTCCCCAACATATTATACATTTCTATGTAGGGAATTGAATTGTCTACAAAATGTATATAATGAATTTTCCATAAAAAATCGGACAAAAAAGTTTTACCGAGGCTGCTTTTGAAATTTCAAAAATAAATTTCAATTTTTTTTTATTTTTTTTACTTCGCTGAAAAAATTATCTCTTAGATCTTTTTTATTTGACTATTACATGATGCCCCTGTTCTTTCTGAACAAAAAGAATATGTGGTTGGCTATGTTTAGTTCTCATTTCAATTTTATACAAATTTTCAAAAAAAGGTCTGCAAAATCGCCAAAATTGGTTGGCCATTCTACAGTTTTTGGCTGGCCACTGCTAGGGTTAAAAAGTTAATTACTAAAAAAACGGTTAAACGGTTTCAGACTGTGATCCACTTTTGAAATGGTAGTGTAGAGTATACTGGAAAACAGTTGTGTAAATTTTGAAAATAATCCGCCCAGCCGTTTTCACGTTATTGCATTACGAACACACACACACACACACACACACACACACACACACACACACACACACACACACACACACACACACACACACACACACAGACGAACAATGAATCATTGCCTCTGCTAATACGTATAAAATCAAATCAAAATATCTTTATTTGTTCATGCACAAAGGAGTACATGTAAATAGTGTCATAAAAGTAACAACATTTTATAAACATCAAATTTACAATAGGTACCAATAATTAAATGAATGCAATACAAGAATGGAAAATAAGGCACATAAAAAATATAATTTGATAATGTTAAAGTCAATCAATTAAGGTTAAAATAAACCAAGCTGAATTAAACTTAATAACAAGTATTATCTTAATAATATAAAGAATAATAATTAATCCAGAAATAATATAACTTTATCGTGTTGAAGATTCAAATCATCCAATGAATATAGTGACATGTCTATTAAGTAGTTTTTTAATTTTAAGGAAAATTTTGAAAATGGTACGGTTTTTAATATGTGATCTGGAATAAATTTCTTAAAAATGTTGCCTATGTAACTAGGTTTTTTCTGAACAATTCTAAACGATGTGGCTCATTTCTATAATGGTTTCTGGTGTTATACGCATATGTGTCAGGATTATCATGTTCCAAATTTTTAACATATTTAACTGTCTCATATACATACAGACCAAAAACTGTAAAAATTCCTAACTGTTTAAAATGTTTTTTTACTGAGTCCCTGGATTTTAGGCCTAACATTATACGAAGAGCTTTTTTTTGTAATATCTTGTAGAGTCCTTCACTTCCATCCGTCATCAATTGCCTTGACTTTTTGTAGATTTCACACCATTTTCAAGTTTTTAAAAGTATTTAATTTACATAAATATGTCTTAAATTATATTAAAACACAATATTGTAATATAAAAGGGTGTATAAACCTTTACTGTATTCGTAATATTCAATTTATTGAATCCCTTTGATTTAACCATGATTTTGGGTTATCCGCGACCCTCCAACCGGTCATTACCCCAGATAATCAGGAATTGACTGTACTTAGCACTAAACTGACTGTGCTTAGGGGAGTGTTGTGAGACGTAGTTTATTTATCCTGTTTAGATGTAACAACATGCCACTAAAGAAAATACGTATTTAAAATAAAATAAACATTTTTAAATATTTAAAATGTACAAAAATGGATGTAATAAAACTGGATTAAGGCACAGAGAAGAAAGAATCAGAGGTCCCTTTCTTACGGGAGTAGCGTACGCCTCAGTGGCAGTTACAGTTTGTACCGGTAGGCAGCGCTGAGATCTTGAAATGTACCTCGTTTGAGAGGGGAAGGAAGTTGATGACGTACGAGAGGTATGTCGCATCCCCCTCCCGCTTCCGCTCAGTTCCGCTGGAGATCTGTCGATCTGTCTGGCGGCCCAAATGTGAAGAAAACGGAATTATCAGGCTAGACCAAAAGTGTAGAACACGGCAACAGAGCGATCCCGAGCGGCGAGCGCGCTGTCGTTTACACTTTCCTGGACCTCTTAAGAGTAATACAACTACAATGTAACTTATACTGTATATTCCTTTTCTGTATAAGTTGCCGCATCCAAAGGTATAAATACATTTTATTTTAAAATCATGAGTAATGTTTAATAATGAAAAATATTATAAAGTTGTGACAGCATGACATTAAAAAGTCAGTCAGCGAGAATCTTTTTTTATTTTTGAGGTAGAAACAAACTTCCAGCAAGAAAGTTGTAACTAATTACTTGGTACTCAACATTTATTGGTAAACATTTTCTATAGAACTTCTAGTTTGTTCAATAATCCGATGTAGCCTAAATAACCGCTATGTTCAATTAGTTACGGCCGAAATTACGCGGTCCGATCGTCATTTTCGGACGATTTTACACGATGCGATCGCCATTTGCAGTTGTTTTACTACGCGTTTTAGCCGGTCGCAATTGTTTGCGGTCATCATTTTCGGCCGATTTTACGTGATGCGATCGCCTTTTGCGGCCGTTACTACACGTTTTGGCCAGTCGCAATCTTTTTGGTCGTAAGTTTCGGCCGATTTTACGTGATGCAACTGCCTTTTGCGGCCATTACTACGCGTTTTGGCCGGTCGCAATCGTTAGCGATTGTCCGGAAACTGGCGGAAAATACTCGCTCGAACTTTCGAGTAGTTACCAAACCTTCGAGTCGAGTTCGAGTATTAAAATACACCTCTGACCATGCTTTATAGGAACACCAGAACTAAATCCCATTCATTTTTTGGTATAACTCCAGCCAGTAAGCTGAAATTTTCTGATATTGGGATTGGTACAAAATATTTGCTTTTGTTCAGAAAGCGAGATGGTGGATAGCACCGACGATGTGATAGACTAATTAATGAAACAGCCGACAATGTAAAATGGTGCTGCGGTTGGTACTGTAACCAATGTAACCAGAAAATCAACAAGTTAATTTCAAGTGAAAGGGATTTGGACGACTTCATCAATTCACAACTTGTGGTTTATAATTCAATAGGACTTGTACAAGGTATTGTAAATGAATTGCACTACATTAATTTAAGATTAGTCAAAACTGTGGACAAAAATGTGAGGTTAGAAAATGAAGTTAAGTTGTTATCGCCTAAAGCCTTCGGATCGGATTCGGATATCCAATCCGATCCAAAACCAAACCGGCTTTTCGAATATCCGCACACCTCTACTAGCCAGGCAAGCCTATATTCTATGCAGAAAAATCTACAGGAAGGCATGTGATCAAATCACCCAAATCTCAATATCAAAGCGAAACTCATTGAGGCAGTAGATAATAAGCCAAGGTTAACTGGGATCTTAATTGAGAGGTAAAGCCAATTTTGCAGAAGATTATGTTTCACCAGTTATTTTAAAGACTTTCCACCTCGTTCACACCAGTGACCATTGACGAGGATTCTTTTTGAGTCACCATCATGGATCTGTTTGAAGGAACAAAAGCTCCTCATCAGGAATTTGATTGTGTATTTATACTAATAATTTTTTCTGTCAATAAAATTCCTGGTTTTTTTTGTCAGTGCTACCCATTAGACAGTAGAACTGACCTGTGCCTGGGCCCACAGGAAGGTGATATTAGCTGGACATGCAGGCCACCAGTTGCTGACACAAGGCACTGTACTGGCCTTGGTCACCGGAAATCCTCCTCATCTTGAGCTGTGCGTTGTGTGCCAGCACTTGCAGTTCCACCTGTCACAGTACACTGCAATTAGCTGGACATGCAGGCCACCAATTGCTGACACAAGGCACTGTACTGGCCTTGGTCACTGGAAATACTACTCATCTTGAGCTGTGCGTTGTGTACCAGCACTTGCAGTTCCACCTGTCACAATACACAGCAATTAGCTGGACATGCAGGCCACCAGTTAATTACACAAGGCACTGTACTGGCCTTGGTCACCGGAAATCCTCCTCATCTTGAGCTGAGCGTTGTGTGCCAGCACTTGCAGTTCCACCTGTCACAGTACACTGCAATTAGCTGGACATGCAGGCCACCAGTTAATTACACAAGGCACTGTACTGGCCTTGGTCACTGGAAATCCTCCTCATCTTGAGCTGAGCGTTGTGTGCCAGCACTTGCAGTTCCACCTGTCACAGTACACTGCAATTAGCTGGACATGCAGGCCACCAGTTAATTACACAAGGCCCTGACCTGGCCTTGGTCACTGGAAATCCTCCTCGTCTTGAGCTGAGCGTTGAGTGCCAGCACTTGCAGTTCCACCTGTCACAGTACCCTGCATTTAGCTGGACATGCAGGCCACCAGTTGCTGACACAAGGCACTGTACTGGCCTTGGTCACCGGAAATCCTCCTCATCTTGAGCTGTGCGTTGTGTGCCAGCACTTGCAGTTCCACCTGTCACAGTACACTGCAATTAGCTGGACATGCAGGCCACCAGTTAATTACACAAGGCACTGTACTGGCCTTGGTCACCGCAGATCCTCCTCATCTTGAGCTGAGCGTTGTGTGCCAGCACTTGCAGTTCCACCTGTCACAGTACACTGCAATTAGCTGGACATGCAGGCCACCAGTTAATTACACAAAGCACTGTACTGGCCTTGGTCACCGCAGATCCTCCTCATCTTGAGCTGTGCGTTGTGTGCCAGCACTTGCGGTTCCACCTGTCACAATACACAGCAATTAGCTGGACATGCAGGCCACCGGTTAATTACACAAGGCACTGTACTGGCCTTGGTCACCGGAAATCCTCCTCATCTTGAGCTGAGCGTTGTGTGCCAGCACTTGCAGTTCCACCTGTCACAGTACACTGCAATTAGCTGGACATGCAGGCCACCAGTTAATTACACAAGGCACTGTACTGGCCTTGGTCACTGGAAATCCTCCTCATCTTGAGCTGAGCGTTGTGTGCCAGCACTTGCAGTTCCACCTGTCACAGTACACTGCAATTAGCTGGACATGCAGGCCACCAGTTAATTACACAAGGCCCTGACCTGGCCTTGGTCACTGGAAATCCTCCTCGTCTTGAGCTGAGCGTTGAGTGCCAGCACTTGCAGTTCCACCTGTCACAGTACCCTGCATTTAGCTGGACATGCAGGCCACCAGTTGCTGACACAAGGCACTGTACTGGCCTTGGTCACCGGAAATCCTCCTCATCTTGAGCTGTGCGTTGTGTGCCAGCACTTGCAGTTCCACCTGTCACAGTACACTGCAATTAGCTGGACATGCAGGCCACCAGTTAATTACACAAGGCACTGTACTGGCCTTGGTCACCGCAGATCCTCCTCATCTTGAGCTGAGCGTTGTGTGCCAGCACTTGCAGTTCCACCTGTCACAGTACACTGCAATTAGCTGGACATGCAGGCCACCAGTTAATTACACAAAGCACTGTACTGGCCTTGGTCACCGCAGATCCTCCTCATCTTGAGCTGTGCGTTGTGTGCCAGCACTTGCGGTTCCACCTGTCACAATACACAGCAATTAGCTGGACATGCAGGCCACCGGTTAATTACACAAGGCACTGTACTGGCCTTGGTCACCGGAAATCCTCCTCATCTTGAGCTGAGCGTTGTGTGCCAGCACTTGCAGTTCCACCTGTCACAGTACACTGCAATTAGCTGGACATGCAGGCCACCAGTTAATTACACAAGGCACTGTACTGGCCTTGGTCACTGGAAATCCTCCTCATCTTGAGCTGAGCGTTGTGTGCCAGCACTTGCAGTTCCACCTGTCACAGTACACTGCAATTAGCTGGACATGCAGGCCACCAGTTAATTACACAAGGCCCTGACCTGGCCTTGGTCACTGGAAATCCTCCTCGTCTTGAGCTGAGCGTTGAGTGCCAGCACTTGCAGTTCCACCTGTCACAGTACCCTGCATTTAGCTGGACATGCAGGCCACCAGTTGCTGACACAAGGCACTGTACTGGCCTTGGTCACCGGAAATCCTCCTCATCTTGAGCTGTGCGTTGTGTGCCAGCACTTGCAGTTCCACCTGTCACAGTACACTGCAATTAGCTGGACATGCAGGCCACCAGTTAATTACACAAGGCACTGTACTGGCCTTGGTCACCGCAGATCCTCCTCATCTTGAGCTGAGCATTGTGTGCCAGCACTTGCAGTTCCACCTGTCACAGTACACTGCAATTAGCTGGACATGCAGGCCACCAGTTAATTACACAAAGCACTGTACTGGCCTTGGTCACCGCAGATCCTCCTCATCTTGAGCTGTGCGTTGTGTGCCAGCACTTGCGGTTCCACCTGTCACAATACACAGCAATTAGCTGGACATGCAGGCCACCGGTTAATTACACAAGGTTACACAAGGCACTGTACTGGCCTTGGTCACCGGAAATACTCCTCATCTTGAGCTGAGCGTTGTGTGCCAGCACTTGCAGTTCTACCTGTCACAATACACAGCAATTAGCTGGACATGCAGGCCACCAGTTAATTACACAAGGCACTGTACCGGCCTTGGTCACCGCAGATCCTCCTCATCTTGAGCTGTGCATTGTGTGCCAGCACTTGCAGTTCCACCTGTCACAGTAAACAGCAATTAGCTGGACATGCAGGCCACCATTTGCTGACACAAGGCACTGTACTGGCCTTGGTCACCGCAGATCGTCCTCATCTTGAGCTGTGCGCTGTGTGCCAGCACTTGCAGTTCCACCTGTCACAGTACACTGCAATTAGCTGGACATGCAGGCCACCATTTGCTGACACAAGGCACTGTACTGGCCTTGTGACCGCAGATCCTCCTCATCTTGAGCTGTGCAATGTGTGCCATTACTTGCAGTTCCACCTGTCATGATCAAACAAATGTATTTATTCCTACAAAAGAATTCATGTGTCAATAATAACATGCACATATAATACAATACCTGCAATTAGCTGGACATGCAGGTATCTAGATGCTGCAACAAGGCACTGCACCGGTCTTAGGTCCTGGCACAACTGTAGTTTGGGAATTTTAACTGGGGGAAAATCGGTCTTGACCTTATTTATAGTGACTTTTTAAATATTAATTGGCAACCGCCCGCCCTTGCCATCCTTGAATTATGCCCATGGTCACCAGAGATATTACTAATATTGAGGTGTGCGTTGTGTTCTAGGACTTGCGTTTCTACCTGTCACAATACTTTTTACTTTCCTTTTGTAACAATTGTTTGATTACAATATTTTAAAAATTGTTTGACCTCAAGTCGAGTAAAATAAAATCTTTCTCTTTAACATAGCAAATCCTTTTGTATTTATTTTACTTTGAAATCCAATTACTTTTTACTATTTGTACCATTTATTTCAAAAAATTATAGTAAAAAAGTATAAATACAAAATATAGGCTAGTAGGCTAGGTATGGTTATTTTATATTTGTATGTAAGTAGGGTTCACTTGATAACGGGAGGAGTTTCTTACATCCCGAAATATGGTTTAGTGTTAAACACTATAAGCGATAGGTAAAGTCCAAAAAAACAATAATAAATGATTGTGTTTTGTTGCATAAGCCTACCTGAAGGCCACAGGGGTACTGCAGAGCAAGCGAGGAGTGGTCCTGGCTCAGCTGGTGTAATGTTGGCGGCACTGCTGCGTTGACCACCCGTGACACCAGAGACAATACTTGCTCTGTCGCCAGTCTCGAACAGAACTCTGACAGAGCCACTGACAGCGATCCGCTCACCTACCACAATCCAAACATGGAGATTAACTAACTACAGTAAAACGACAACGTAAAGTACACTCTAACAAACTGTTCACGATCTAAATATGATTAACTCTTGTAGACACACAATTCATTAGTCTTGGACCAATTACAGTAAAATATATTCTCTTACAGGTCCTTTATTTCCAAATGGTCTGCCCCAAAATCCACTTAACTAAAAAAATTGGCCTAGGAAAAAATTGCTGTGTTTTAAATTTAGTTTGTGAGTCCAAAACAATGACATCAATCACGAAAAATACAAGGTGTAATAAACTTATTTTTTTATATTGTATGGTAAATTGCTCCTGTAACTGCGAATAATAATAAATCTTTAACTACTCTTTACCTTCTTTCTACTTAACCTATCTTGAATGTTTACAAAATCAATCTCAGGTGTTCTTTGCTTGGCTGCTAGTTCATGCAAGGGCTTATGGGTAATTTTATACTAGCTGTCTATGGTTTCTTCTTCACTTCCTACAATAAAAACTCATGAACACTGGAACAAACCTACATTTATTTTAAAACTTACAATAATGTTATTCTTTGAAAATGTGAAAAGGGACTATCAAATTATTATACAAAATCGGGGAAACTCTAACTTACTCTAATTTACTTTGATATTTAAATTGTATACAATTTGTCTTTAATGTCTCAGGGCTCACAAAAGCTCTTATATCTCAGGTGGGTTCGTGCGGCTTGATAGAATGTATTCATAGTATGAAATAATGTTATTAATAAATTATGACTTGGAACCTGAATAATTGAGTACTGCTCAATAGCAGGTGAAAACGTTACTGTTCACTGGAAAGCTTCTCAAGTCCAGATGTCAATGACACTCTCAATAAATAGCTAGTAGGCTATTAATTCATCTTAATATTAAATGTTTCAAAATTAAACTTGATGGTATAAATCTTATTTTAGAATTCTTCTTGATAAATTACTTAAATTTTTTAATTAATGATCTGTCTGGTTTTTTACTTTAATAGTTCTTAAAAGTTGATGGCCTAGAACAGAAATTCAAATGGCTTCCATTGACAAGAAAAGGGTAGATCTCACCACAAATTCAAACTCTTCGCTACAGGTTTTAAAACTCTTCTCGGCCTTTAGTATGGGTAAATTAAGGCCTGTAGCTCTTCTTTCTATCTGAAATATGGACTGTTAGTGCCCTAATACTGAATTAGGGGAATTATTACATTGGGAAAGTGTCCCACTTATTTAATATGTTTTAACACCAGGCCATTGCTCAGGAGAAGAAAGATGCTGGTATTGTTGCAAGAATTCATACATGCCATGGTTCACTGAATCACTTTTGGCTCTTGATGCCCACTGTCACATATACACTATATGAAAACTGCTTGAGCTAAATTTTGGAATTTGGAAGAATTATTAAGTTCAGGGTGTCTAGTGATATTTGATCTCAAAATTCAAGACTTTTTCCAGACTTTTTAAGACTTTTTCCAAAATTTTCCAGACTTTCGCAAGATAGTAAAAATATACTAAAAACGTCATAAGAGTAAAAATATCATGTTTTTACCACTTTTTGGATTTTTACTTTCTCCCCCTTATACATAAGGAGCTCAAATAGTTCAAAAAACTAAATAATTTGGTATCTTGAATTACTATTCTACGATTACTGGTTGCGGAGAAAATTTAAATTTCCATTTTTCATAAACACAGTACGATGTCCAATGTTATTCTTATGGGGAATACAAAAATTACTATTTCTCTCTTATTTGTCGATCAATTTCGTTCAAACTTGATATGCTTGTCAAGTTAGCATTGACCAACAGAAGAAATTTGAAATATGTTGCCCCTTAATAACTCTGAGGGGGGATAATAGGGGGCATTTCCCCTCTTAAAACCACATGTGTAGCGATGGATTCTGTAGTGCCTCCTCAACAGGGATTTCGGTGGATATTTTTGAAAACAACTTGTTTACATTATTTTCTGTGCATTCAACCGTGCTTTGTATTTTATATTTAGTAAAGAAAAAGTAATTTATTCATTAAAGATGGGCTAAAAGGGAGAAAGTATGTGTCAGTTTTCTGATACCGTTTATTTAAACTATGGTAAACAAATTTAAATAGTGAAAAAGAATGACACTTGGAAGAAAAATCACTACCGGTAACAAAACCAAAACTCAATATAATATTTTTTATTAAAAACTCAAATACTGCATAATATATGAACATAAATATTTATATATAAATATATATTTTTTCAATTTAACTTAAAATACAAATGAAATAAACTTTACCGGTTAGCTATATACAAAATAATTTAATTAAAGAAACAAAACTAAAAACGTCAACAAATTTAAAAGGGCATAAAATATCAGCATGTTAAAAGAACATAAAAGGATATTTTCCAGAGTTTTTCACCCTAATTCTAAATAAGCATTCACATAGAGATGGTTGGTGATGTGCTCGGAACGTATTCCTAACAAAGTTTGCTATCTGGACAAATTTCAAGACGATAAGTATCTTGCAACTCTTTAGACCGAACGTAACTGTAACCTAAATAATCCGTATGAACAATTACTTTTGGTTTTTTACATCGTTCCGTTTATGAAAGTGTACCCTCTTTATACATTGGAAAGCAATGAGGATTAAAATAAAATACAGTACCGGTAAGTTAGTAGCCTGTTCATGTACAGCAACAAATACAAAATTTCGAATAGGTTGGCATATGAAAATAAAAGGCTAAAGTAAAACTAATTTTTACTCATAACTTTGAAAACATATTTAGGCATAAATCTAGGCCTGTCGATCTCATCACTGGCCAAAAAAATATTTAAGAAGTCATCTAACTTATATATTTTTTTATATCAGTACCTAAATTAATTTTAATCGAGTTCAGTTTTAAAAAACTAGGCCTGATTTAAATTTTTACAATTTCTCCCATGTTGACATAATTTGGCGATTAAATCAAAGTTTAAAATTACGCAGATGATAGTAAGCTTTGGCCTAGTTAAAATGTTTTCAAAGGTAAGTTAAAACATTACAGTGACTAGGCTTATTTGATATTTAGGCCTATATAGCCTATGTGTATAGAGAACCACTTTATTAAATGTTATAAACAGTTAATTAGTAAACATGTTCAGACCACAGTTTAATATTTCCAAGGGTAAAAGTAAAGTAACTTCATTAGTTTAGTGAGTAGGCTATATTATTTACGACATTGTTCAAATGTCACTAAGCCACTGTTTAATGGTGTTCTGGTGATCTGAGAAATAGTTGACAACTGTAATTAAAACTAGGCTTATAAAATTGTATAACTTAATACTACTGAACAACTGTCGGGCGAGTTACTTCGCCCCGTTCCGTGGAAACCAGGCCACAGTGCAAGCGGTGCAGACGACGAAATTCGGCCGTGTTCGAAGTAAATTGCAACGTAAACTTAAAAGTTTTAACACGCAAAATATTAACTTAAGTGTGTATTGCTCACGCTCACCGTTGAACGAAATTTGAAGCATTGTTGGAATGCAAAGGGAAATAAGAATAGATCATAGTTAAGTTGTTAACCTGTACCGCCAATAATTTGCAGGCATTATTCAATATTTACGGATAAATCCCGGTTTTAACTCACTTCACTCGTCAATGTAATCTTTAACCTACAGGTTTAAATGCTTCACTATGCGTCCGTCAATGCGCGCAAATGCGCAGGTACTACGACGACGCGACGTGTGCGTGTGAGAATCAGAGTCGGAGTATAGATAGGGACGTTCCGATACGATACTACTCACTACTGGATACTGGCTTGGACCCGATATTTGGTATCGCTACGAATCGAAACTAAAGTATTGATACCCATTACAGTACTCTAAGAGGAACGCGGGAGATAGCTTGGAGTCGATTCTCTCTATCATAAGTTACAAGAACTATATTTGAAGTTATTATTTGTGTTTATTTTGCTAAAAAGTATATTAAACAAAAAATAATCTATGTTTTAACGACGTAAAAATGTACTATTTTTCCGATACCGATACTCAACTTTTCTTTCGATACCACGATAATATCGGTTAACCGATGCCCAGAGTTCCGAAAACAAAGTTTCGATACCTACTCGGGTCGGAAGTATCGGAACTTGTCTATCTCTATCAGAGTCCACTAGCCGAGGGATGGCGAACGACGCGGGCGAGAGTGTAGAGGTACCTTCAAGGTCACCGCTCTCCACCCCTCCCCCCTCGTGACTCATCTTCCTTTTCGCGTTGCCATAGTAACGGCATGTACTTGACTGGCTTTCTTAATTTCTCCGAAAAACTATGGGCCTTGCTTCGGTTGTTCCACAACGTACATCTTGTTTCAATTGCCATTGATTATAAATACTAGTACCTTGATATCACTGTTTATAAGTTTTATCCAATTTCCCGACTTAATAACAATTTTATATATTAATTCCCGCCTTTCCCGACATTTTATTAATTTCTATACAAATTCCCGACTTCCCCGACTTTCCCGACTGCTAGACACTCTGTAAGTTAGATTGATATTAGTTACGAAGAATTTTGTTACATGGTAATATAGGCTATTACATATTTATTTACTAGGCTATTTGATATTTTCTCTCTCTTAAAATAATAACTAAATTAACTAATAGGCCTATCTATATTATTCCTAATATGGGATTTTCATTTATTGCTGGTATTTAAAATTACATATAAATTACATATCACTTATGGGGAAACATGAAATTAAATGACTAGTTTTGGGGGCAAAATTATCAGGGTAAATATAAGAGTTTTTGCAAAGGATAACCCAGAAAGTACTGTATCTACATTCTTACCTAGCTTGAGAAATAATAGGAAACACACTACTATTCCTAATCAGTGTACAAATTGGAGCTGAGCATGAGGGAGGATTGTAACGTCTTTTCACTCGTAATAACCTAGTAATAACCACCACAATTGAAACAGCCTACACGGTGAAGGACAATTTCCAAGCAAACAATAATTTCCCAGAAATTCCGACAAGTGAGGACCATGTTACGTACGGTTTTCTGCAGGTGGTCAGCGTTGATGAGAGCAGGGATGGCGTCGAGGGGTTCCTCCGAGGAGGTGTCGTCACCAATCATCCGCTGGTCGCCAAGCTCGTCCGTCACTGAGATCATCGGGTTGCCGCCACTGCGCGGGTTGCCCCCCACCACCTGTTTGTTCTCACCTATGTACCAAACATTTTAGTTACCATTTATTGTAGTTACACTCGCTTACAAATGAATGGATTAAGTCAAAATCAAACTACCCAAAACGATGTAATAAAAATATTAGAACCAATAATAAAAACCTGTTCAAAACTTCAAGCTCCACACAAAAAAGCAAAATCTCAACATCGTAAATCTCGCTTTTTTTCAAAAAATATTCACAGACAACTTTCTTTCCATTCAAAAAGTTACAGAACATTCTTCTTTAGGGTTACACTATGAACATCACTAAAATGACTAAAAACTGTTTGTAAGCTAACTACAAAATATACACTGCATGTGAAAACATTTTTTTAAATCTGGTGTGTTACCTGGCCAAACCTCTTCCTGTATGCGGGTGAGGGGAGGCGAGGGGCTGGAATGTAGGAGAGGTTGCGTCAGTCTCAGGTCCAGGGGCACTGCACCGCCGTTGTTGGGGCTGTACGCTGTACCTTGGATTATTGATCCTACACAACAGAAAGGCAATTGCAATTAATTAACAATATTAGAAACAACTATCCAATATGCCAATTTATAGACTACTCAGGACAAATGGACTAAATTTAGTAAAAACATAGTTAATATTTTAGGGATGGATGAGATTTGATTTCGTGGTTCGGACAGGTATTCCTCCCAAATTTTGGGATACTTTTTGTCAGGATCCCACCTTTAAATCAATATTTACTAGGATGGTCTGCCGTTACACTTTAGACTCATATATGAGCGAAGCAACAGGTACAACATTAAAGTGCGAACAAAGAAGATCTATGGGGAAGAAAGCTACATTTAGCAAACAAACTTAAAATAATGTAAACAAAACAGTGACATTTAACAGCTGTTTATTTAATTTAAATGAAGTCAGTTAAAAACGTGACATGAACCCAATAAAATATTTCTTCCATTACAATTACATGTGAACTTTGAGACCCTCTTAAAGACATGTGAATTTTGCAAATCTCTCTAAAGAAAAACTTTCTCCTCGGTATCACCTAGCTACTGGTAAAGCCATTACACTGTGATGCCGTTACAAAGAAGAGGCAAAGGGAGGGAAAGAGAGCTGCACTCAAAAACTCTGTAAAAAATATAAATATACAAATATACTAAACTACAGTAAATGTATAACTGAAACACTTGTTTAAATAGTATTTTAGTAGATTTATAAATTTGATCTAGAACATATTTAGAACATATTTCACATTGTAAATAAAAACAAATAAAACACCTAATCCAACTAAATAAGTAAGGAGTTAAAAAAATCATTAAGTTTTTTCTACCAAAAACTTTAAATGTATTGTTTATGCAAGGCTACTTTACAGCACTTAAAAAAACACCTATCATGATTTAGCTTTACACAGAGAGATAGGATCCACTGCGAGTTTTACCTTGAGCGGTGGGAGGGGATGGGGCTGCGTAGACGTCTGGCTGGTGCAGTTGTAGCCTCTGCAGGTGCTGGGTGAGGGTGGTACTGCCAGTCGCCTCAGCGAACCTACTCGGACTGCCCTGGCCCGAGTAGTGGATAGGTGACCCTGCACAGCCAATCCTGACACTCAGTAAACTCATGGTGCTAGGCCTCAACTATTATGCTAAGTATAATGCACATTTTTATGGTAGGAATTTAACAAATTTATTAAAAAAAGAAATCACTTTGTACAATTTTCTTTTGTTACTTAATAATAATACAATTATGTCATACTTTACCCTGTTTTTCCCGACTAATTGCAAATATACTAATACGGATAGCTTAAATGGTTAAACCAAAACTGAGACGATAACCATACTGTGTTGGAAGTAGTCAGACTATGAACTATTATGTAAGGTGATCCCTTTTAAAAGGTCAACAAATTCTACCAGCCAAAAAAGGAAAAACACCAAAACAAAAACATACATAATGCAATATTCTCAAAAGAAGTACACTACTGAATAATTGTACTACTGTTACTACAATTTGATTCCCTACAGGTTTGTACAGTTAAGCAGTTAGTTCAGAAAAGTTTAGCACTGAAATTTAATTAAAAAAACTCCTCCTCCTCATGTGGAAATGGAGGAAATTAAATAAAAGACACCTTAAATTTAATTTTCATGACTACTCTTAGTTTAATGAAGCACTAACGTGAATACTCTTTTCAGCAAAATTTGAACAGACGTTATACAATATTTAAAATGATTAAGTCTCCATCTTGATTCATTAAAACTATTAAAAGCAAACGTTTGTAAATGAGAAAACTTATAAGGTATTACTTTTCATGAGTTACATAACCCTTTGCAAAACTTGACCTTTCAAAGACTTTTCTACAAGTATGATTTATCAAGGACTTAAGGTACTCAAGTAAACATCTCATCACGGTCAAGAAAAATGTGGCAGAAATGTTTCAAGTAATGTAACGAATTTGTTTAGGTCCTAACATAGGGAGTGGCGCTCCTAGCAGCCAACGACAACAATAGAACGACAGAGGAAGAGATGCGTTCTGGAGATGCTATCTCTTATTGGCTACATAAACTCTGATCCTGGCTCAATATCTCAGTTTTAAGGGGCCACTGAATGGTTTGTCTGCTTAAGCATCGACAGAGAATGGTGTGCAAAGCGAGAGGTGTTACCTGCAGGGGTGAGGGGGGAGACGCCCCCACTGATGGCCTGGTGAGGGGGGGAGGGCGAGGGTGAGCCCAGGGGTGTGTTCCTCATCTGCTGCATGTCCAGACAGTGGCGGAGCTGCATCTCTGCTACGTCGTACCTCTGTCCCACAACAAAGCCACAGATTGTAAGGAAACAAATACTTATAATACTTCATGGTTAATATTAAGGTTTCTGAAATTATTATACTCCTTTTATCTGCTACGGATGTTAATATATGCAACAAAGAAGTGCTTTATTCTTTTAACTGATTTATTTGTTTAAAAACCTCTAACTGTCCATCACCAAAGGCCTGTGCGGCGATTGCACAAACCTCGGTGTAAAGAGCGAGGTATCATTAACGGAAATAGTCACATAGGCAAGCCAGTGGTGACCCCTCATGAAAAAGTATCACAGCAGTCAGCCGGGATTGAACCTAAGATTTAACACGGCTGACTTGCGAGGCCAGCACTCTACCTAAGCTACGTTGTCCGGTAATTTGAAACAAACTGATACAGTATTATTACACATAGTTATAACACTTTCAAAACAATGGTTAACCGCCTGTCTGGTTGGCAAAACTTTACTTTTTTCCAGGAAATAATATAGCTTCCCTATCACAAAACAAATTCAATGTAGACAATGCTGGCACCTGTTGTTGCTGCTGCAGCTGCTGATGCTCCATCTGCAGCTCCCGCAGTGCTGAGTCCGCCGGGTAGTGAGTGCTGCCCACGCTGGCGCGCCGCACGGGACTGTACCTCTCCCCGGGCAGATGCAGACTCGTCAGCTCCTTCAGTCCGTCTCGCCCTCCTGCGACAAGCATTGTAATGACAACTCTTTATGAAGGTAGAAACAAAATTTGAACATTTGTTAATAACAGTATTCTTTGGTTTTGATTTAGTTTTTATAATGCAAACAATCCGTACGCAAAGACAAAATGGCAAACTCACAATAATCACGGTCGCCAAGTCATCATTCTGGATCATGTGAAGATTGTTACAACTCTTCAAAATGAAATATAAACGTGAGGATTTCCTGATTGCACTAATTGTAAACGTTTCTTCTTCTTTAATTACGTAATAAATAAGCCTGAATTAAGCTATAACATGATTATGTTTATTCCGTGATCCTTAATGATATTAATTTAGAAAACGAGATCGCTAGAGTATGAAGCCTTTTTTCTATCCACTGAGCTACCACTACATGCCGGTAAGGCTAGCGTTACTAGATAAAGGCAATGAACAACAAAGCAGTATATTCTGATGACACTGGAATGTAACAGAGGGAAGTTCGTGTATGCGCAAAGTGAGGATCAGGGCGGTCTTTACGGTATACTATAAAGAGTTACAAAATAATTTATACCAGCAAAATGATAGTCGGTAGGTCAAAAAACAGTCAACAGACAAAATGTTGAGAAGAACTGACAATAAAGTGTTACCAATCTTATCTGAGTACGACTAAAATTGACATCTACAAGATGATTTTGAAAACACTGAAATTTCCGTCTGTTAGCTGTTTTGAAGAGCTACTCCACGACATTCGGCAAACATCTAAGTTTTAGAAGACTCGTTGTAGATGACTTCAAGGCGCTAGCTAAAGATTTATAAATTAAAATGAAGGGTACCAATCTCTTATTTTTAATTGTAGAAGCTGATTTGCATCTTAAAGATAGTATAATATCTTACTATTTATTTAATTATGGCAATGACCCATAGCTCCCACAAACGTGTGTTTGGGCTGATAATTTGAGTCGCATGTCAGACTAAAGTTAAGCATGCTGTAACAGAAACTTACCGTCCATGATAATTGTCATTGTTAAAATAATTCCAAGATAACTACTAAATCTTATTGGAATGATAAGATGGTTCAAGTTACTGATGACAGTAAGTCAATCTAGGTGAAAATAACAATAAAGTCATGCCACTACTTTAAGAAAAAAAAGTGGTAGTTCCATGCACACAATATACAAAATTAAAAATAAGGAAAAACGTGTCTGGTGTTAAATAGAGAAATCTTACCTCAGAGGTGGTGTTCATAAATTACACTCCTGACATGTTTGAGAGAATCATAACAGTAAAGTTTAGTAGTTTAGTGTTCACTTTCAATACTAACAATCAGAGTTGATTTACAGTTTGTGTAGATTCCAAGAAAAAAATACATTTTCATCTGAACAGTTTAATTGAAAGTAACAAACTTTGTTTCAAAAAGTTGGTTTTGATTGATTGCGGGCACACGTTTATACATAATTCTGTGAGGCGACCTCACAATTTATTTCACCATTTATTACTAGCATTATAAATATAACAAAAAGATTAGTTAATAAATAACTCTGAGTTGATATATTTCAATTTTATTCAGCCAGAGTGTTTATGTAAAACAATCCTAAAGATTTTAACTGTTTTGTTAAATCTGGTATTTTAATTTAACAAAAATGCAGTGTTTTTAAGCGGCAGGTCATTATGTTACTACAATAAAGTGGAAATACATTTTTAATCAAAGATTCATCAGGTCAACAAACTGAAGGTTTTAGAATCTATCTGATTTTATCTCTAAACCAAAACTTTTAAGCAGCAGCATTTAAAATCGTCTCACAAATCCCATTGAATGTCAGTCAAACTCAATGAATGTTATTTCAAGCTAAAACCTTTGAAAGCCAATGAATGCTGAATGATGCACAGGTAGTGCAAACTAGGGTGACACAGGGAGGGCAGCAAGGGTACACTCGCGCTCACAGTAGTGTGCGGGGAGACCCTCCCTTGCTGCCGACACGCCCCACCCCACTTGGCTCCCCCTGCAGTGTCACTGATGCCGCCTCACCTGGGCTGCGGTGGGTCTCCTGCACGGTCGGCAGGGCGGAGATCTGAGGCTTGCGCAGGCGGGAGCGCGCGGGGGCGGCCACCACGGGCAGCAGCGGAGGAGTGTGCTGGCGGTTCATGCGGGACTCCACCTCTTGTACCAGCTCGGGACTAATTACTACATGCACACACAGTGTAACACAAATACTACACAACAGCAAGATGGGCTTCCACAAACATGTTATTTTCCTTTTCTTCAATACCAGTGGAATTTGAATAAGGGAGCTGACAAACGCTCTTAAGGGAATGTCCAAATCCATTAAATTTTGTTAGACATTCTGGGGAATCAAACCAAAGTCCGATTCTACCCATTAGGCTAGCCAGATGCCCCTTAGTAACAAAATTATTATTATTATTGATGAGTGCAATTAGTGATTTTGTTTATTAATTGAATTAAATCAAGTGGGTGGAGTTTTGCCATTTATTCTCCTAGTTTAGAGTATTTTTGAGCTACTATTTGCCATTAGGTAACATTAATTATTATTAGTACTTAATTTTAAATATAGTAAGCAATGGGATTAGGTAACCACAAGAGGTGTAATTTAATAGCTCCAATTGAGGTTTCTACCCAACATTAAGAGCAGCAATAAACATTTTTACCCAGTTTTAAGCTGGTCAAAGTTTTTGGCCAATCAAAAGAGGTTTTCCCGAAGTTTTCGGCCGATAAATTGAGGTCCGGTTGACATTTGGCAAATACCTAACGGTCCAGTCGTTGTTTACAGCTGATATTACACGGTCCGGTCGACATTTGCAACCGATATTACACAGTCTGGTAGTTATTAACAGTCAAGAATATGCAATTCAATTGATATTTACAAACTGATCATTTGTGGTTCAGTTGACATTTATAACATTTATTTTCTCATTGTCATTTTCAGCCGATTTATTGTGATTCAGACGTATTTTAAGGCTGATAATACACGATTTTTGAATTTTGCAATCGTTAGCAATCTTCCCTGGATTGGCAAGAAAAACTCAGTTGATTTATTAAGAAAAAAATTGTGATGATATTTGAGGACTGTGTAAAACTCAATTAAAAAATAGTCTTTTCAATTACCTGCACACATACCTATAAATTATTTAATGCACAATTTTGTTTAAAGTGTCTTCTTTTACAGTAGAACTCACTGTAAATTCTGTGTCCAAACAAAGGCCACTACCAATTGAATAATTGAGAGCAAAACCAAAAAATTTGTTATATGGAAGCACACCGTAATAAATAAAAAAATTAAATTAAATAATAAAACAACATGTAGAGTATACATGCAGGAAAGAACACTGAATAATTCCTACATGCTATTTACAACTTTACTACTTACCCTAAACAAAATTCTCTATATTTCAACACTACAGAATGTAAAATAAATGAAGAAATAAATTTAGGCCTCTTATAAAACTGAAAATAATAACAGACTAATTTCTGTCATTGCATTATTGAGAAGCTAGTAGGGTCAACAACTGAATACATCTCCATGATAAATTTTTATTTTGCTCACATTCCCATTGCATCAAATTGTTGTCTTCGGAAAATAATATATTGTAACAGAAATAAAAACCCAAATATTTAACTAATACTATTAAGATAATAATAATGTAAATCAAATAACCTCTTCAATCACAATTAGCAACTTTTGAGACTTGTTCAAAAGTAAAAAAAAAAAACAGATATATATATAGAAAATTATTTTGAAGGATTTTATGTAAAATCCTATTAATTAACTCTCAGCTTTTGAATAATAAAATGAACACATTAAGGGCTAAATCATGTCATGGTGCGTTTGACAGCCGCTAGTAAAGGGTAAAGGTGATAAAATAAAATGTTGCTTCTTTAACTCAAATAAAGCGTAATTTTTGTCAAAATATTCTTTAAAAAAGCTACAACAGTTAAAAGAATCAGACAGAGTGTTGATCGTGCTTAATGTGACTAACCAGGGGGCCTCTCCATGACAGTGAGGAGCCCACTACGCCGGGTGCGGGTCTGGGGAGCCTGGGAGCCCTGGGGTTGCTTCCTCTGAGCCTCCTCACTGGAGCCCAGCGTGTGCCTCTGCATGCTGCCTCTCCCTTGCATGTACCTGCCACAAACACCACACCAATCTAGGAGGAATAGAACGAGGAAAAACTAAAGCAAGTGTCATTTTATGCTGGATTTGAATATTTCATCTTTTGTCCTGGTTTAAAACAATCCTTAAAAAAAGGAATATGTAACCAACCAACAAAGGTCAAGACTTGAGCTGGTTAATAATGCGTTATGTATGCACAACAATCGCAAAATTTGCAAAACTTTCCTCTGACCAAATGCTGTCGTAAACCAGATTCCCCATGGATAAAAAGAACCAATACAAGTTTTATCTTCATCTAATTCAAGTTATGGAACCTAAGTCAGTCGTTCTGATCATTTTGTTCAGATGCCTAGCTTAATTTGTTTTCAAAATGGTCAGTAATAATAATGACATCAGGGATTTGGACCGTAATTTTTTCCTTAGACCTACATCCTAATGACCTTTTAAGATTCCAATTGTTATCTTAGTAAGAAAATTGAGTTTTATAGATGCTAACTTAAGCACGCTTTTGTTAAAAATTATAGATTATAATAGGTTCACCAGAGAATGAAGCATATACAGTTGCTTTATTTAAATGAATACACATTTTCTTAGGGAGATCCTCTTGTTACAATACAATAAAGCTGGTATCTATGATTAAAATATTATTTTATATATTTTTTAAATCTTGTGTCAAACCTTTTTAGATAGCTTTTGAGGGTTCACAGTTCGGTTAGTTGAATTGATGTGTCCATAAAGAGATATTGGCATCTCTTAATGGCAATATCAATTTTACCTCTATGTTGTATTGATATAGCGCAGAGCTAATAAATTAATCATAGAAGAGCCATGAAACTAATAACTGGTAATAAATGTAAAGAAAATAGGACATTAGTGTTGGGTGGGAGGTGGGAATACCAAAGCTGTTGCGCTGGACACACTGAGGCGGCCCCAGCTTGCAGGCTAACAATCCAACATGATCTTTGGGTCGTTAGTTTAACGGTGACAGTTTGTGTTTACCTAGCTACAGCGTAGACATCAGGTGACATCTCCTCCATGTTAGCGTCTGAGGGGTCGGAGGAACACTGCATCTGGCTGGCGTCACCACAGCCAGAGATGGGTTGGGACCTCTGGGCCAGGGCGGGACTGCCAGGCTGCAGCTGGGGACAACACATTGCTACTGACTAACTACGGCATGACTACAGTTAACCTACTTTTAATTACTGAGAGAGAAAACAAACAAAAGAATAAAACCGATTCACCGATGTCAGGCTCTTAACACAAGAAACATCCTCAGGTTACAACCTCATTTGAAAAAAATTAAAACAACTATTTCAAAATCACCTAGGCCTGATTGCATACCTCACTTATTTTATTTAGCATACCTCACTGTTCTCCAAATGTTGTCTAAATGTTTAGGGGATATAGTCCCCCCCCCTTAGCACGAGGGGGCGAGTTACTATTCTAAATCCGCTTGGTCTGAATGACGTACTAAATTCAGACCTCACTGTTCTCCACGTTCTGTGTTTTAAAGACATATTTAAGCTGCAACAACAAAAAAGTTCTCATGCGGTGTCGCTGATTTGAAACATTTTCGTAATGCCAGCTGAGTTCATCCCCTTAAGCGATAACAGAGCGTACTCCTAGTGTAGGTGGCTATACTTGCTAACCATAACTAGCGATATTGTACCCAACAGCACATGTTGCGACTAAAATTCTTCCCTTGCTATCTTATGGAGAAAGCCACAGTAACCAACAGATTGCTGCAATTTACAACTCACAATTAACTATAAACATATATATATATTGATCAACATTAATTTGTTATTTGACAAACAACAATATAGCCTACACTTATACTACTAATAGATTGAACTTTTAACCTTGCTTACTTTTAAATTATTAAACATAATATGTATTTTGTGATTAAATCTGGATAAAAAGATGGTTGACTAACTGGGAGGTTATTTTTGTTGTTTGGTAAGCAGCAAAGCCTTGCTCAAATTCATTATGACTGCTGTCGTAATAAAAACCGAGACATAGAGTGGGAAGTTTTTTCTTTATGAAACTCACAGCCTTAAGTTCCTCCTGACTGCCGGGCTGGCTGACGGCTCGCTGCGAGTAGCTCTGAAGGTGCGCTCCGCCATCTGACGCCCTGCGCCCGAACCCTCCCACTGAAAAGACAATCAGGCAATGTTCAAGCTCGGGGCATGACATTCAATGTGAGTGCTTAACAGATTACTACCTAGTAGATTAAAGCAAAATAAATTGGTTGGTTGCAGTTTACAATGTTAATTATTTTCTAGACAGCTATTAATGTTTTGGTTTTAATTGCTACATAACAAGACTAATTATTTTGATTCTATTAACTATTACAATAAAAGAACACAAATAAACTATCACCAGAGTGAAAAAAGGGATTAATACAATATGTTTTGATATATAAAGACACTTCACCTCTTCCTTAAAGTTATATAATTGGATCAGATATTATATTCAACTTACTGTGACAAACTAAAATTCCTGGTAAGAAAAAAAAAACAATAAAAAATCAACTAAATTAAATTTATAGAAAATGATCAAGTAGTTATTCGATTTCTTTATCAAAACAATTTTTTAACATTAGAAAGTTAAATTAAGGATTATTATTTTTTGATAAGGTCAGGTGTATTCTTTTCTAAATTATAATTAAATTGTAATTACGTTGAATCTTTCTGAAAATTTTAAAAATTTGTTAGTAACAAGAAAACCCAAAACTTATTCCTTTATTTTACACCTTCACTCACTCACAAGTTGAGTTGAGGTAGCCTATTACTCCATAGTTAAGAAGTTACAAAATACAACACTGCTTATTTTAAAATAGCAGTAGAAATCCATTTTCCAAATTCTTAATCTACAAACTTTTATTCGTAAATCCGAAAGAAAATCGATAGGGTCCAATACACCTGAACAGTTCTGATCCAAAATTCGTTGAGATAATAAGAGTTATACAGTATATCGAGTGTCGAGGACTCACTAGCTCCCAGGACAGGCGGTGGCTTGAGCAGGTGCTGATCCTTGATGGTGAAGTTGTGGGGAGGCTGGTACTGCACCAGGGGGATGTTCTGGGGGAGGTTTGTGTTGGGCAGGATGTTCAGCTGGTGGTTCCCTTGCTTCATGTAGTGCGCTTCCAACACCTGAACACACACAAATGTCACAATGAGGAATGTGCGACAGGTGGCTTCTACTTATGTAAAGCTGACTGTCTGACTTACTGACATAAATTACGAGGCACTTCCTGTAATCGGACCCTACTCGAACTCATACTTGAATTAATGACACTGTTATTTAAACATTAGCCAACAAATATAAAGGTTCAAAAACCAAGTAAAAATGCATCTCATAAATAATCCACTATATAAAATAGATAATTTTGTTACATGATTCAAATAAGTGAACCTACAACCGTGGAAAAAAGGTGTACAACATTTAGTAATTTGATTTTTAACCTATCTCAAACTGATTGTAATATTATGTATTATTGTTATTTTATTTTCTGTAAATTACACCATTCTGTACAACCTATGTACTTCATGAATAAAGTTATTTTGTTTTGATTTGATTTGAACGCTCTTGCCGAGAAACTCTAAGAAAAATTGCCAAAAGTTAACATTTTTTAGGAGGCACTTTTTGGGCGGGAAAAATTCCAGTTTTTAAATTTTTCGACTTTATGCGTGTTTTCTAAGAAAACAGTCAGAGGAGGCAAACAATATTTAATACAAAAGTTTAAGAAAATTTGATTCCGAAAAAAGTTTTTGTCAGATTTAAAATTTGATAATCTTTTTAGCCGCTATTCATCCAAAGGGTAATTTTGAGTGTTTTGGCCCATTTAAATGTGTAGAAAGTTTTGGATGTTTTATGAAAGTTACCTTTGGCTAATGTCACATGTTTATAATAGCTTATTTATATAAAGCTCATTGCTGTAGTTTTTCTTTGGTTAACAAACTGCAATTGTTGAGTTTTATTTAAACTTGTCTTAACTAAGAATGCAAGTGAACGAAGCAAACTCCAAAAGGGGGTTTGGGAGCGAAGCTTCCTACGGCGATAAGCCTAGGTAGAGATATGAGATTGTAACTTGACACATTGAATTATATGTAAAAGACATAATTTGTGGAGCTGAGTTGAAGAGTACATTTCTGAACTTTAGGTTAATCAGCTCTGACGAATCACTAGGTTACGTTCACACAAGCATCTCTTTATCACTGTAACAGGTGGTCACTGTTGTTCCAAGCCACCAGCTGAAATTTTGTGTTCTGTTTACATGCCCGCCACAATGTTTGCTGGCTGGTGAGAAGTAAATTATTATTGTGGTATGTACCATTTTTTCACAATTAAATATACATTTCTAGACCTAGACAAATGCTATTTTATGTAACCGACATTACGTTCTTTTCCACTTTCTAATGAGGATAGTTGCTGCTATACTTTCTGTCACCAAAAGGCACTGACATCGTTCAGTTGCTTGGACAAACAGAAACCACTAACAAGCTAATTAAATATAATCAGTCAAAGGCTTTTAAATTATAGCTTTAAAAACTAATGCCTTCAAGGTATAATACAAGTCTAATTATTAAATTTAAATATTTATTTAACACATGCCTGTTTAAATTTGTTGATTTGTTGTTTTACACTGTTGGCAATTTTATAGGTCATAACTAGAGATGTGCGAGTACTGAAAATTTCGAGTTCAAGCCGAGTTCGGCACTGAAACTCGAGGTTTTACTGAAACTCAAAAGTTTTGAGCGAGTTTAGTGTACTCCCGCCATTTACCCGAACTGCACGTCTATAAATTAAAATTGAGCATGAACGCATTTGAGGTGTTAAGAGTTGTGATGTGGATTTTAGTGTTTTATTAATAAATAAGTAAGTTGTGGCTTATAAATTTGAGTTATTCTTTACAACAAAATGGAGGATTTACCAGGACCTTCAGATTGTATAGTCCACTTTTAGGTTAACCTAACCTTGTAATTTTTAAAAACAAAATATCAAAACATATTTGTAATGAAATCTAATAGGTAAGCATAAGAAGTTTGTGTTTGTTATTAGCGAATTTCCCCTTTAGGGAAGAAGCTATTACCGTAGGTGGCATGGTAAGACTTAAGCCTGAGACCATGATAACTTTTTCTTTCAAGGTCCCCAGATGCTAAAAACACTATTCGTCCAAATTTATATATATATGTATGTATATATGTATATATATATATATGTGTGTGTGTGTGTGTCCGTTAACACGATAACTTGATTAAAAATTGTCTGATTTCAATAAAATTTGGCTCAAATGTGTAAAGTGACATTCAAATGACTTTAAGTTCGAAAACCAGAAAAATCGGACCATGGGAAGGGGGTTTTATTGGGGTTTAAATTTTCCAAAAATCAGTTTTTTGCATTTTTCACCGTAAAATTTTTAAAATACTTAATTTTGGTTTTGACCATTTTATAGAGCTTAAAAAACAAATAATATGGTATTTTGAATCATTAACCTAGGTTAGGTGGTTGCGGATAAAATCCAAAGAACGTGTTCATAAAATCTCCCATGTTAATCTTACGGAAAAATGTTTTCAGCTTTTCCTCAGTTAATTTTACTGCAAACCTCACATTTGCTTTTACCAATCAGTCCAGCTTTACAAAACAATCATTTTGGTGTTTAATTTGTGATTCTACGTCCAACCGTTACAGAGATATTCAAAGTGCTAAACATAGTACATTGTACAATGTTATCCTTATGGAGAATAATTAAAATTTGATATCTCGATGATTTTCCCTGCAGCAGCAAACCTGCATACTCAGCCCCAATGTTATTCTTATAGAGAAAAAGTAAAATGTAATATCTCCCTTAATTATGAACATAAATTAATAAAACTTGGTATACAGCTTCGTCTGGTTAAGTTACAATGATAATTGCATAAAAACACATATTTTGTGTTCCTTGTTGCAGCAAACCTGCGTACTGAGCTTTCAATATTATTCTTATGGAGAATAAATAATATGCTATATATCACTTATTTATTCGTGTTGTTTTTTTTTTTTTATCAAACTTGGTGAGTGGCTTTATGTGGTAGTGAGAAACATATACATGCATTGGAAATTCGCTGAGTACGCAGGTTTGCTGCTAAGGGGGTATTTATTCCATAATAATTTAAATTGAGTCAATCCAGTGATTTGTTTTGGCCTTGTTTAAGTTTCATTAATGATTTTTTTTAAATATTTGTAATAACTTATTTGAAAACTCTAAGACATGGCTTCAATTTCATCAACTGATTTGCTAGGCACTTTCAAAGATATCTTCATGTAGTTACTGATTGTTCTTATTACGACCATTAGTGGTAAAATTAATGCTAAGATATATTAGTAAATACATTTTGTGTGGTATGTAAGTAGGCTAATGTTTTTACCATGTAATAGGCCTTTAAATATTAAAATTAAAATAAAGTTTACTTTAACTTATAGGCATAAATGTAATGTTATTTTCTCCATTCGGAGAAAGATTTAGCCTAGGCCTAAACATAATATACAAAACATATGAAAAATAAAAAGGAGGAAATAAAATAAGAAAACTGAGATGATTTGTTAATGAAACTATTAATTAATACCATATAGTCTATAACAAACTTAATACCAAAAGATTAAAAGTATTTTATTTTCATGGCTAAATGTTATCTAATAAATAACTTTGGTATGATTTGTTTCCAGATAAATGTACTTAACTTTTTCCAATGAATCAGAAATCCATTAATTTTACTTACTATTGTTATTTTCAGGTCATATTGACTAGAAAAGTATATTTTAATAACAACATTTATAAATGAAACCGTATACACAGTTTTGATCCAATCCAACTAGACCTGATTTTTTTATTTGTATACTCGACTCAAACTCGAGATTCAAATCTTTTGCCATTTACTCGGCTCGACTTAAAAAACCTGTACTCGCACATCTGTAGTCATAACTAAAATATCTGTTTGAAAAAAGTAACAACTACTAAACATTACACCAAAATCATGCATTCAGAAGAAGGATTTATTAATTAGTTACAAAGTCATTGATAGTGAAGGTGAATTTATGTCACACAAATTCTAAATTGAATAGGCCTAGGCCTATAAGAATATTATAGGAAAATACTATGGAGTTGGGTAGTTTTAACTTAATTAGGGGTGACAACAAATTAAAGTGTGTGCCAATCTCTCGGGCTGATGTTTTGATGTAAGTTTAAATTCACAAAAGTCGCATATCAATAGTATAGTTAGGTTAGGTTAGGTGTAACAGCTGACCTGTTCGTGTGTGCAGTCGCCGGGGCCCACGGTGTGCCGCCGCATGGTCACATGGTACTGGGACTTGTCCTCGAACTTCAATTTGTTGCTGCTCTCCTCTGAGGCTTCCGACTCTGCGCTCTCCAGGTCCTCAAACTGTGGAAGGGCAAAACCAGTTACTCAGTTTTGTTGTTTTTTTCGGTTTTTGTTTCAACGCCAATGGCATTTTTGTTATGAGATAACACAAATGCTTTTAGGGAAAGCGGTCCAAACCCCTCAAATTTTTGTGGACATCCCGGGATTTGAACCCCTGACCCCTTGAACTGCGAAGTCTGAGATGCTAACCGTTAGGCTAGCGAGATGCCACGGTTTAACACATGTCCAAAGTATTAACAATTGTGGGAATACTAACTAATATGGTAGCTGGATCAAACAAATAATCTGACGAATAAAATTTAACTTAACCAAGGTATTGGCAATAGAAGCTTTTTTAACCCTTTTACTGCCGACCATTTTTTATGACGTCACCAAAAATGCCGGACCACTATTAAGATTTACTTGCCAAGACTGCCAGGTTCAATTAGAGCAAAATTTCAAGCTCACATTAAAAAATTTGTAACTTTTAGCGAATTTCCCCTATAGGGAAGAAGCTATTACCGTAGTCGGCATGGTAAGACCTAGGCCCGGGACAATGATAACTTTTCGTTTTGAGGTCCCCAGACCCCAAAAACACCATTCGTTCGAAACTGTATATATATATATATATATATATATATATATATATATATGTGTCCGTGAGCACGATAACTCTCGTAAAAATTATCCGATTTTGTTGAAATTTGGTATAAAGGTGTAAAGCAACATTTATGACTTTAAGTTCGAAAACCAGCCAGATCGCTCTATCCGAAGGGGTATTTTGGGGGGGTTTTGTACCCCAAAAATGGGTTTTTCGAATTTTTTACATATAATTTTGGAAATAATCAAATTTTAGTTTTTACCATTGGATTTAACTTAAAAAAACACACAATTTGGTATTTTGATCATTTCTCTACGTCAATTGGTTACCGAGATATTGAAAGTGCTAAACACAGTACGTTGTCTAATGTTATTCTTATGGAGGAAAATAAAAATGTTATATCTCGCTTGTTTATGAACGTATACTGACGAAACTTGGTATACGACTTCATCTGGTTGTGGACCATTGATATTTGCTCAAAAAAACAATTTTTTACCAATGGCTCCCGTAGCAGCAAACCTGCGTACTCAGCCCCATGTTATTCTTATGGAGAATAAGTAACGTGTTATCTCCCTTCATTATGGAAATAAATTACTGAAATTTGGTATATGGCTTTACCTACATGAGTTATATTGATATTTGTATAAAACCCCATTTGTTGTGCTCCTTGCTTCAGCAAACCTGCATACTCAGCCGCCATGTTATTCTTATGGAGAATAATTAAAATGTCATAAATCGTTTATTTATGAATGTATATTGATGAAACTTGGTATGTGGCTTTATGTGGTATTAATATACATATATATGCATTGGAAATTCGCTGAGTACGCAGGTTTGCTGCTACGGGGGTATTTTATTTTTCATCAGAAATTTATAATTTAGGTCTTGTTTTATTTGTATTGAGTTGTTTGTTTTAAATAAAATATATATTTTGGTGTATGTAATAGTTTTTTAGTTTAACAAATTGATATATATATATATACATATAACAAAATATACATATTTTTTTTAGTTTGGACTATAAAAATTACCTCTAAAACTTATACCTCAACCAATTTTAGACATATATGTTGTAAAACAGGCATTAGTAAACACACCCCCAAATTTTCATGCCATTAACTTGATAAATGCTGGAATTATGATGTTTTTTCGAAATTTATTCATATTTTCAAAATTAAACATAGTTGCATATACAATTGACACTAGGCCTATCAGTTTTTTCATAAAAATCATAAAAACATGTACATTTTGGCTGCTAAGTTGCAAAATGTTGTAAGGGACATAAAATAACACTAAAAACATACTAAAATAATGAAGCTAACTAACAATGACAAAAATATTTAGAATAGAGAAAATTTCACAAAAAAACCCTTTCAACACCTGTGCTCACCGAAGCAGGTAGGGTGAACACCTATTTACGATGGTATTTTCACTTCCTGGCGATCTACTCCGCTTGTCCATTTTCGTAATGAAATCAAAACTTTACTCACTAAACCACGGATAAATCCACAAACATAACCAACAAACCAACACTAGTAAACATAAACAACAATAGAAAGACAGAAGGCAGACAACACAACACCCACTACACAGAAGAGCTGTCGACTATGCAAAGACGGTAACAGGAATCAATGAGTATAACTTTATAGGTTATACAAGTCACAGAGTATAAATTGTACTTTTCTATGTTCCTCATAGTCTTGAAAACGAGTATCTCAAGTTTCGTGGCATTTTTTAAACATTTAAGGCCAATAAGTTAGAAATATTAGACGTGCTTTATTGCGCACGTCGGCGATTCTCGCACAATTAATGACGTGCGCATATGCGCACGTCGGGGTTTTTCGCACAATTCTCGACGTGCGCAATACGCACGTCGGCAGTAAAAGGGTTAATATTGCATATTTTCTGTACAAAGGTAAGTGAAAAGTGTTAATCACTTTGAAACTATACTAATCTAGAATTTGTAAATGAGGAAGCCTCAAGTGACTCTAAATTTCATTGCCTGACAATAGGCAAGAGGGTCCACACAGAAAATGACGGTGTGACAAGGTTATCAGAGGGTGTCAGTTGAAAACGACGTAATTAAAAAGATACTGAATCTTAAATAATTGAACCTGAAAATTTGTAACAGAATAAATATATGAAACTTTTTAATAAGTGTTATATAAGTAGGTCTTCAGCAAATTGAGACTGATTGTTTCTTTAAGACAGATATATAATTTAGTTTTGGACATTTAGTTATAAAATATTAATGACAGAATATTTACTTTAAAATAATACACTAAGTGCACAGCAGTTTGATACGAGACAAATCATTATTCTCCAAGATAAGGAATTATTGAATAATTTGCAAAGTTTCCGATCACCGCTTTTTGACATTACAATTTTTCTCAGTATTTTTTAATCATTGAAAGCAATTCGATCATTCATTTTTTACATCAGTGGTGTTGAAAATCACTAATTTCAAATTAGCAAAAATTGTATGAAAAAATCAGGTATTGTGATTTTCTTGAGTGTAATTTCTTCATCAGTGCAATGCTAACCTTCTCAAGTTGAAGGGAATCTTGCATGAGCAGCATGGCCGGCATGGTTGGCATGGACATCAAGAGAGAATTGTTTGTATCCGACTCATTCACTCGCTCCACTACACCTGAAACATAGGGGTCACAAAATATAAGATTAAAATAAACTAGAAAACTCAAGTTGAAACTAACAATCAGATATAGTTAATTTCCAGTTAGTTAACAGTGGTTTAGCAAAAAAATACATGTTGAGAAGAATCAACAACGTAGGTTAATTTCAAATTCAATTTGAAAAGGTTGAAGGGTACCTGTGGTTATGCTGGCCCTCCTCAGCTGTTGGTGGATGGGAACGGAGTTGGCAATGACACAGCATGACGACCGACTCCTCCTCTCTACCTTATCTACGAGCAGGTGGTAAATGGCACTCAGATGGTCAAATGAGTTCTCCAGAACTGACTGAAACATACATCAAATCCCTGTCAAGATACAACATTTCCAGTCATGTCGTCGGTGTTGATATTTAAGAACTAATATGATATGGTTACTATACACAGCATTACTTAAATCACAGCTTAATTTTAGAGAAATGGTGGTGATAATTTCCATGTTATTTAATAGAAACAACAAGCCAATTGAATTGTTTAAAACGATGTTATTTATAATTATACACTTCATTGTTAAAAAAACATGGCATAAACAATTATTTGGATAACATGATTTAGAGTATCTGTGGGGTCTCGTTTCTCGTACTGCTAGACCTGATTGGGTATGTTTAATACATTTAGTTTTTTTGCAGTGAGGTCAGGATCTGTGATGCAGTTTACTTAGTCATGTTTTTGAGATAATTTGTATTTTGTACACAGTTCTGATTAACCAAAAGCCTTAATTTCAGTAGATACACTTTATAGTGAGAAAATCTTTTGATGCAGCAGCATCTTGAAATGATTACTACTTAAAAACCGCAACCACACTAAAATCTGATTTTAATTTTAGGAACTAGTATTTAATGGTGATCAAAGAAGAAATGCTTGCTCAGAGAATGTTAACGAATTCATGTGCAATTATAAAATACCCTAGAGACCGTCCAATGGTCGAAATTCAACCAAATATTATTTGAGTAAAATTTGAACAAAATTGCTTTAATATCTAGCGGGTTCTGTTGCGCTCATCTCTATTATATTAAAATGTGGAGTTAAAATAGATAGCAGAAGGGTGTTACCAGTCCAGTAATCAGTAGCCTTTTCATTAATGCCTGAAACCTCTCCACCTCTTCCTCTCCCCGCCCCTCATCCTCCCCCCCTCGCAAACAGCTGTAATTTCTTTAATTTTGAGTTAAAACTGATAAGGCAAGGGTGTTACAATTCCAGTAGTCAGTAATAATTTACGTAAATGACTACAGTAAATGACACAGTTACGGTACTGAAGGGGAATTTTAACTTGGTGATATGTTCCCTTACTTTCACTATCTTGTCTTTGTCCAGCCCAGGCAGCTGAAGCATGTGTTCGATCACTACGTTGTTCAAGGAAGGACTGTCAACGTCCTCTCTCAGTGGCTCCTCAATGTGTTCTACCTGTGACAAGCAAATGCCAAAACTACATAAGATAACGACATTGTTCAGGCTGCTGAAGAATGTGATCGATCACTACGTTGTTCAAGGAAGGACTGTCAACGTCCTCTCTCAGTGGCTCCTCAATGTGTTCTACCTGTGACAAGCAAATGCCAAAACTACATAAGATAACGACTTTGTTCAGGCAGCTGAAGCATGTGTTCGATCACTACGTTGTTCAAGGAAGGACTGTCAACGTCCTCTCTCAGTGGCTCCTCAATGTGTTCTACCTGTGACAAGCAAATGCCAAAACTACATAAGATAACGACATTGTTCAGGCTGCTGAAGAATGTGTTCGATCACTATGTTGTTCAAGGAAGGACTGTCAACGACCTCTCTCAGTGGCTCCTCAATGTGTTCTACCTGTGACAAGCAAATGCCAAAACTACATAAGATAACGACATTGTTCAGGCTGCTGAAGAATGTGTTCGATCACTACGTTGTTCAAGGAAGGACTGTCAACGTCCTCTCTCAATGGTTCCTCAGTGTGTTCTACCTGTGACAAGCAAATGCCAAAACTACATAAGATAACAACATTGTTCAGGCTGCTGAAGAATGTGATCGATCAATACGTTGTTTAAGGAAGGACTGTCAACGTCCTCTCTCAATGGCTCCTCAGTGTGTTCTACCTGTGACAAGCAAATGCCAAAACTACATTAGATAACGACTTTGCTCAGGCTGCTGAAGAATGTGTTCGATCACTATGTTGTTCAAGGAAGGACTGTCAACGACCTCTCTCAGTGGCTCCTCAGTGTGTTCTACCTGTGACAAGCAAATGCCAAAACTACATAAGCCATCGACCTTGTTCAGGCTGCTGAAGCATGTGTTCGATCACTACGTTGTTCAAGGAAGGACTGTTAACGACCTGTCTCAGTGGCTCCTCAGTGTGTCTTACCTGTGACAAGCAAATGCCAAAACTACATAAGATAACGACTTTGTTCAGGCTGCTGAAGCATGTGTTCGATCACTATGTTGTTCAAGGAAGGACTGTCACGTCTTCTCTCAATGGCTCCTTAGTGTGTTCTACCTGTGACAAGCAAATGCCAAAACTACATTAGATAACGACTTTGCTCAGGCTGCTGAAGAATGTGTTCGATCACTATGTTGTTCAAGGAAGGACTGTCAACGACCTCTCTCAGTGGCTCCTCAGTGTGTTCTACCTGTGACAAGCAAATGCCAAAACTACATACGATAACGACATTGTTCAGGCTGCTGAAGCATGTGTTCGATCACTACGTTGTTCAAGGAAGGACTGTCAACGACCTCTCTCAGTGGCTCCTCAGTGTGTTCTACCTGTGACAAGCAAATGCCAAAACTACATAAGATAACGACATTGTTCAGGCTGCTGAAGCATGTGTTCGATCACTATGTTGTTCAAGGAAGGACTATCAACGACCTCTCTCAGTGGCTCCTCAGTGTGTTCTACCTGTGACAAGCAAATGCCAAAACTACATACAATAACGACATTTTTCAGGCTGCTGAAGCATGTGTTCGATCACTACGTTGTTCAAGGAAGGACTGTCAACGACCTCTCTCAGTGGCTCCTCAATGTGTTCTACCTGTGACAAGCAAATGCCAAAACTACATTAGATAACGACATTGTTCAGGCAGCTGAAGCATGTGTTCGATCACTAAGTTGTTCAAGGAAGGACTGGCAACGACCTCTCTCAGCGGCTCCTCAGTGTGTTCTACCTGTGACAAGCAAATGCCAAAACTACATAAGATAACGACTTTGTTCAGGCTGCTGAAGCATGTGTTCGATCACTACGTTGTTCAAGGAAGGACTGTCAACGACCTCACTCAGTGGTTCCTCATTGTGTTCTACCTGTGAAAATGTGTGTAATGTAATGTAGTCCCTTGCAGAATGATTCAGGCAAATCTCACAGTACATTTTAATGGTTCACACCACTATCAAGTCCATGGATTATAATTTGTTCACTGACAGATTTTTATTAAATATTTATTACAAAAAGAATAAATGTCCAGCCTCGAGCGAAGGCCGAAATGGGGATCTTTATGTTGAGCCATGAACTTTTGAGAAATCTACAAGTCACGCTTCTGAGAACCCTTTAAGAATAATATTGAATCCTAATAAAACCAGGCTTAGAGAAGCAATCCCTATTAAAGGAAAACCCCTATATGTTATTTTAGGCTATTATATGGAATGAATGAAAATTACAATATTACAGGGCATGAATGTGTAAAGTGTGCACTGGCATATTGTGGCTAAAAGAATGTCGAGTTCTAGGCAGTGCTGTTGCTCCTGAGAAAACGAGGCAAACAAATTATACATGGACAATAAACGCTTCATGGATTTCTCTTGCCAATGACGTTAGACAAATCTAATGATGAACTATAAATTAACATACTGGCAATTCCCATTGAAACTGTACAATCCCAAAAGAAATAATTGTTGAACTGCAAAGTTGTATTAAAAAAAATGAAAAAAGACTCATAATTTATGACTTAAGGTTAATGTTTAGGCCAACAAACTAGTAAAAAATAAAATTGCCTCAGAACAGGTATTTTGTGAAGATCTAGTTAGTGATATTTGGCTTATATCCTAGACAGGTGCAGTACCTGGCTGCACCCAGAAGTAAGATAATTGTCTGTACTGCATTGTGGTTAACTTTTTAAATTATTTCGAGCAATGAACATCTGTTTAACGTTATCATCTGCTCAAATAAAATTAATGACCTTAAGAATAACAATGAAACCTTAGTTTGAAGACCCCATAGAGCTCCAATGTATACACATCCCTATAAGTAGGGACACCACATGTTATTTTAGTTTAGTTTTGCCCCCCAAGTTCAGAGGAGAATATAGCGCTTACCGTCCCTGCTAATTCACACTGATCCCGTCGTGCGCGCTACTGTTTACCTTTAAAACTTCAAAATGAGTATGTTTGTTTGTATACAAACTTGTAAATAACAGATTCATGTCAATATCTTTCATCCAGCTGTTAGAATTTTAACAATTAACTTTATGCGTAAACACTTAAATCCACTCCGCATAGAGTCGAATATGCAATTGTCAATCTATCTGTTTGGGGGGCAGAGTTATCATTAGAAATATTTTTTCCATAAGCGAGTCCCTACTTATTTGGTTATGTATACATTGAGAGCTCTAAGATAAAATCAGAACTAAAACCCTTTACTTTTCTTATTTTGGAATCGGCATACCAAGCATATCTCTCCAGCTCATCAGGAAAGTTGGACAATTAGTGATGAGCCATTTTACAGGTTTTGGCGCAGTGGGATCATCATTAATGTTTTATAAAGTGCTGCGCGATCGCAATTTACGGCCGATATCACGTGGTTTCATCTTCTATTACAGTAATGTGTATCCAGTCGTCTTTTACGGCCAATATTAGGTGGTGCGATCGTCATTTATTGCCGAAGTTATTGTCATGTACAATGGAACTGGAACCGCGATATATCAGTTTTTGGTTTCGGTTTTCCTCTAAAGTGATAATATTGTTGAGATCCGAAAATGATACATCCCGAAAAGCAGTACTTTTAAGTCTTAAGTTTTGAAAGCAGTAATTTTAAGTCTTAAGTTTTGAATTCTTTTACTACATGAAGTTTTATTTTTCCTTATGAAAAAGTTATCAAGTTGTTTAAAGTAAAAACAAGCGATTTGAAATCAATTACAAGTCATTTGTTCTAATTTCAAATATTTGTTTATATATTGCCTTTTACAAGATTTTTCAACAAATAGGCCTATGAAATGTCATCTGTTTTCATAGAAAAATTGGGCTTAAAAACCCAAACGAATTTATCCCGATTATTTTAGGAAGAACCGTCTCGCCCTGACCTGAAATACCAATCCTGTCCATCTCTCTATTTAAGTGAATTCTTGAGTTGAAATTCCACAAACACACACACAGCTTTGACTGTTTTCATCGACAGTTCTTAGAAAATTTTACCCAATACCCAAAATATCTACAAAAAGGACACAAATCAACTTTTTATTTTACTTATGTATGAAACAATTTTTATAACATCAACAATTTCTCAACAAATCAAGAGTTTGTTAACAAGGCAAACAAGTGGTATTTTCATTGAAACATTTTTCGTCTAGCTCTAAATATGATGTCAGAGATCCTCTTGCGCTTGCCAGAGAGAATGTTTCTAGGTGGTGGTGGAGGAGGCAGAGTGGGGAGGAGCACAGAGGGGGGAGGGGGTGGAGGTCGAGGCACTCCCACCTGTGACATCCAGCGATGGGCCAAGATCTGTTTTATAGACAGCCTCTTCTCCGGATCAACCAGCAGCATGTGCCTGATGAGGTGTTCACAGTCTGTTCAACAGAATAAATATTACTTAGCCTACAAACAATAAGACAATTTTTAACACCTTCTGGAAAGACATGAAGATGTTTGAAAAAAATAATGACGTAAACAGACCCTCTGGTTTTCTATTTGGACCAAGCTGGAAAACTGGAATTTTTAGGATTGGTTATTGCTACCTGTGTTTAACTTTATTTACCTCTTACTTACCTGGATTTAACTGATCAAAATATTTAATTCTTAACAACAGATAGATACAAAATGTTGAAAATAAAAGTTTTATACCAACCAGGTTTTTTTACCATTTTCATTACGACTCCTAACGGATTTTCCTCACAAGTTCCTTTACTGCTCAACACATCATAATATCCAAATCACTAACAGCTGATTAGATTTAGATTACATCCATAAGAACCACTACTGTAACAGCCATTGCTGCCTGTCTTTAGCATAACTCACAATCAAGATTAGGAAGGCTGAGGCAAGATACAAGAATCCCAATAAAACGCCACTTCATTTTCTGATTTTATTCTATGATAGAAGTTTAAGTGCTTAGCATTATAATGAATTGGGCACTATACCATTCTGTGTAATTTTGTAACACACTAAGTAAATATGAATAAAGAATGTTTTACTTAGGCTTTGGTGGGTGTAGCACATTATCACTATGACAATGATGGAGGGAGTAGCACAGTATAATTATGACTCTGATGGAGGGAGAAGCACAACATCATTATGTCACTGATGGTGGGAGTAGCACAGTATCATTATGACTCTGCTTGTGGGAATAGCGCAGTTTCATTATGCCACTGATGGAGGGAGTAGTGTAGTATCACTATGAAACTGATGGTGGGAGTAGCACAGTATCATTATGACTCTGCTTGTGGGAATAGCTCAGTTTCATTACCGTATGACACTGATGGAGGGAGTAGAGTAGTATCACTATGAAACTGATGGCGGGAGTAGCACAGTATCATTATGACTCTGCTTGTGGGAACAGCGCAGTTTCATTATGCCACTGATGGAGGGAGTAGTGTAGTATCACTATGAAACTGATGGTGGGAGTAGCACAGTATCATTATGACTCTGCTTGTGGGAATAGCTCAGTTTCATTACCGTATGACACTGATGGAGGGAGTAGTGTAGTATCACTATGAAACTGATGGTGGGAGTAGCACAGTATCATTATGACATTGATAAGTATTCCCCATTGTTGTTGTTGTTGGTGAGTGCAGCATGTCTTTTGGATTAAAAATCTTAAAATATCAGTTTTTCTCTGTGATATTCTTAACAGTTATACAAGAGCCAGTTGATGGCAAAGGTTAGCACTTTCAGTATTGTCTATTAAAACAACCAAGGATAATTCAACAGTTTTTCACTACTGTCAAAGCAAACTGGCACCTCAACAAACTAAAAAACTAGACCACTCACTACCCCCTCCTCCTTTCCAGGGAATCCTCCAATAACAGTTACAATACTCTGATTAAAAATAACATTTTTAGTCATAGTGAAATAACATTAATTCACATTAAATAACATTAACGAGTAATTATTTATTCTTAATGTAAACTAAGCTGCAAGCAGTATAATCAGATATAATTTTTATTTTAGCGAATTTACCCTATAGGGAAGAAGCTATTACCGTAGTTGGCATGGTAAGACTTAAGCCCAAGACCATGATAACTCTTCATTTCGAGGTCCCCAGATGACAAAATCACCATTCGTTCAAATTTATATATATATTTATATATACATATGTGTCCGTAAGCACGATAACTCTCTTAGTACCCCTGTCGCAGCAAACCTGCGTACTCAGCGAATTTCCAATGCATAATATTTGTCTTGATACCACACAAAGCCGCATACCAAGTTCCATAAAATATATTCACATATAAGCGATTTTAATAATTTTCCATAAGAATAACATTGGTAATGAGTACGTAGGTTTGCTGAAACAAGGAACACAAACAATTGGTTTTTACGCAAATATAACTAGAGTTTAACTAGGCGAAGCCACATACCAAGTTTCATCAATATTCAATCATAAATAAGCGCAATATAACATTTTAGTTATTCTCCATAAGAATAACATGGGGGCTGAGTAAGCAGGTTTGCTGCAACAAGGAACAAAAAAAGTTTTTTTCTGCAATTATCAATATAACTCAACCAAGTGAAGCTACATACCACGTTTTATTAATTTATGTTCATAATTAAGGGAGCCATTACATTTTACTTATCCTCCATAAGAATAACATGGAGGCTGAGTACGCAGGATTGCTACTACGGGAATAATCAACAAAAAATCAATTTGTTGTGCAAATATCAATATACCAGTACTACGTGAAGCCACATACCAAGTTTCATCAACATACATTCATAAATAATCGAGATACCAAATTTTATTTATTCTCCATAAGGATAACATTGGACAACGTACTGTGTTTAGCACATTGAATATCTCTGCAACGGTTGGGCGTAGAATCACTATTTAAACACCAAAATGATTGTTTTGTGGAACTGAACAGATTGGTAAAGTCAAATGTGAAGTTTAGATTAAAATGAACTGAGGAAAAGCCAAAAACCTTTTTCCCTTAAGATTAACATGAGAGATTTTATGAGTAGGTTTTTTGGATTTTCTCCGCAACCACTTAGCCTAGGTTAATAATTCAAAATACTATATTATTTTTTTTAAGCTCTAAAACATGGTCAAAATCAAAATTAAGTTTTTTTAAATTTTAAGGTGAAAAATGCAAAAAACTGATTTTTGGAAAATTTTAAACCCCCATAAACCCCCCTTCCCATGGTGCGCTTTTTCTGGTTTTCGAACTTAAAAGTCATGAATGTCATTTTACACATTTGAGCCAAATTTCATCAAAATCAGACGTTTTTTACTCAAGTTATCACATTCACGGACACATATATATATAGATATATATATAAATTTGAACGAATAGTATTTTTGTAATCTGGGGACCTCAAAACAAAAAGTTATCATGGTCTCGGGCTTAAGTCTTACCACGAGACCTACGGTAATAACTTCTTCCCTGTAGCGGAAATTCGCTAAAAAAGATCTGATCTTAATGAAATTTGGCACAAATGTGTAAAGTACCATTTACTTGAACGAGTTTGAAAACCAGACGAATTGCACCATCCAAAGGAAGGTTTTGTACCCCAAAAATGTTTTTTTTTGGGTTTTTCACATGTATTTTTTACCTTAACCAAATTTAAATTTGTACCATTAAATTCAGCTTAAAAAAACAAACAATTTGGTATTTTAATCATTGCTCTACGTCAATTGGTTAGTGAGAAATTGAAAGTGCTAAACACAGTACGTTGTCTAATGTTATTCTTATGGAGAAAAAGAAAAATTTTATATCTCGCTTATTTATGAACATAAACTGACGAAACTTGGTATATGGTTCATCTGGTTATGGTTTATTGTTGTTTGCACAAATTAATTTTTCGCCTATGGTTCCCGAATCAGCAAACCTAGGTACTCGGTCACCATGTTATTCTTATACAGAATAATTAAATGTTATAAATCGCTTATTTATGAATGTGTATGGATGAAACTTGGTATGTGACTTCACTTAGATAAGCTCTATTGATAGTTGCATAAAACCCCATTATTTTGTGTTCCTTGTTGCAGCAAACCTGCATAACATTCTTATGGAGAATAACCAAAATGGTATATATCGCTAAATTATGAATGTGTACAGATGAAACTTGGTATCTGGCTTCACCTAGTTGAGTTATAATGATATTTATACATGAAAAGCGATATTTTGTGTTCCTTGTTGCAGCATACCTGCTTACTCAGCCCCCATGTTATTCTTATGGAGAATAATTAAAATGTTATATATCGCTTATTTTCATGAGGCTATTGATGAAACTTGGTATGTGGCTTCACCTAGTTCAATTCTATTTATGTTTGCATAAACACTAATTGTTTGTGTTCCTTGTTTCAGCAAACCTACGTACTCATCCCCAATGTTATTATTATGGAGAATAATTAAAATTTTATAAATCACTTATTTATGAATATATTTTAATTAAACTTGGTATGCGGCTTTATGTGGTATTAAGACATAGATTATGCATTGGAAATTTGCTGAGTACGCAGGTTTGCTGCGACGGGGGTATATTTATTTTTATTTCAACTAGCAAAACAACCTCGAGGAATTGATAGCTAAAAAAATAACTTACCAGCACTCATAAAGTAAGGTATCCTAAATTTGCCAGCCAAAACCCTATTCCTCATATATTGCAGTGTTGTGCCATCAAACGGTAAAGCACCACACACCAATACATACAGCACCACCCCCAAACTCTGAAAATACAAAATTAAAACATTCTTACAATATTAAAACGTAAATTTAACAAGGTAACAACACACTTGATCCGAATTAAAATTTAGCAATACATTTCAAACAATATTTAGGTTAAAGTAAGAGTTAATTCAAGCTGAGATCAGCAAATAAACTTTCAAAGTGATGGACAAATCGTTGGGGTTTTAAATATTAAGACATTCTAACCACAAATTCTAAAACTTTTAGCTGAATGACAATACCATGATTATCAAGTGATGGCATCAGCCTGCAGGATAAAATTATATGAGTAACAACTTAAACTTGAACTACAGACAATCACACGATGGATCCATGTCACAAGGTATAACAAAAATGTCATCAAACGTTTTTTAACTGACCAACAATTATATTATTACTTCGTAGCCTTACAAATAAATGTAATATACATTGATATTTTAATATTTTCTATGTGTCCAATGACAATTATTTTTTAAAATTTTGATAGGGAATGGTCCCTGGTTTGGTTATGATCTAACAATATAGTGTTAGAATTATTAAAAAGTCGCAACTTTAATGCACATCATTCAAAATTATAACTCTAAATTTCATCTGACTGTTGCGACTGAACCACCTCAAAATGACCAATGATTGTGGCCATATCAGATTGTGAATCTCCTGAATCTTCTAGCAACTATGCCACAATCTGATTTGTCATATCATTCAATAATCACAACTGAACTGTCAAAAGGAAAATTCTCTTAAGTCAATCATCTGTTAGGTCTCTCTTATAAGCTTTTTAGCGAATTTTCCCTATAGGGAATTAGCGAATTTCCCCTATAGGGAAGAAGCTATTACCGTAGTCGGCATGGTAAGACCTAGGCCCAGGACCATGATAACTTTTAGTTTTTAGGTCCCCAGACCCCAAAAACACATTCGTTCGAAACTGTATATATATATATATATATATATATTTGATTGTGTCCGTGAGTGCGATAACTCTCGTAAAAAAGGTCTTTTGATGAAATTTGGTACAAACGTGTAAAGCAGCATTTATGACTTTAAGTTTGAAAACCAGACAGATCACTCCATCCGAAGTGGTATTTTGGGAAGGTTTTGTACTGCAAAAATTGTTTTTTTTTAGCGAATTTCCCCTATAGGGAAGAAGCTATTACCGTAGGTCTCATGGTAAGACTTAAGCCCGAGATGATACATTTTTGTTTTGAGGTCCCCAGATGCCAAAAACACTATTCGTTCAAATTTATATATATATATATATATCTATATATGTGTCCGTGAATGCGATAACTTGAGTAAAAAACGTCCGATTTTGATGAAATTTGGCTCAAATGTGTAAAGTGACATTCATGACTTTAAGTTTGAAAACCAGAAAAATTGGACCACGGGAAGGGGGGTTTATGGGGGTTTTAAATTTTCCAAAAATCAGTTTTTTGCATTTTTCACCCTAAAATTTTTAAAAAACTTAATTTTGGTTTTGACCATGTTATAGAGCTTAAAAAACAAATAATATGGTATTTTGAATTATTAACCTACGTTAAGTGGTTGCGGAGAAAATCTAAAAAAACCTGCTCATAAAATCTCTTATGTTAATCTTATGGGAAAAAGGTTTTTGGCTTTTCCTCAGTTTATTTCAATGTAAACTTCACATTTGCTTTTACCAATCATTTCAGCTCCACAAAACAATAATTTTGGTGTTTAAATTGTGATTCTACAGTCCTCCGTTGCAGAGATATTCAAAGTGCTAAACACAGTACGTTGTCCAATGTTATCCTTATGGAGAATAAATAAAATTTGTATCTCGATTATTTATGAATGTATATTGATGAAACTTGGTATGTGGCTTCACGTAGTTCTGGTATATTGATATTTGTACAAAAAATGATTTTTTGTTGATTATCCCCGTAGCAGCAAACCTGCGTACTCAGCTCCCATGTTATTCTTATGGAGAATAAGTAAAATGTAATGACTGCCTTAATTATGAACATAAATTAATAAAACTTGATATGTGGCTTCAAATTGTTGAGTTATATTGATATGCACATAAAAACACATTTTTTTGTTCCTTGTTGCAGCAAACCTGCTTACTCATCCGCCATGTTTTTTGTATGGAGAATAATTAAAATGTTATATAGCGCTTATTTATGATTGAATATTGATGAAACTTGGTATGTGGCTTTGCCTAGTTAAATTCTATTTATATTTGCATAAAAAACAATTGTTTGTGTTCCTTGTTTCAGCAAACCTACGTACTCATCACCAATGTTTTTCTTATGGAGAATACTTAATATTTTTAATATTGATTAAAATTGTATATAACGCTTATATGTGAATATATTTTTATGAAACTTGATATACGGCTTTATGTGGTATTAAGACATATATTATGCATTGGAAATTCACTGAGTACGCAGGTGTTCTGCGACGGGGGTATTATTGAAGTTTTTACATGTAATATTTATTGAAATCAAATTTTAGTTTTCACCATTGGATTCAGATTTCAAAAACTCACAATTTGGTGTTTTGATATTTCTTCAAGTCAATTGGTTATAGGGATATTGAAAGTGCTAAACACAGTACGTTGTCCAATGTTATTCTTAAGGAGAATAAGAAAAATGTGTATCTCGCTTATTTATGAACGTATACTAAAGAAACTTGGTTTACAGCTTCATCTGGTTGTGGTCTATTGTTATTTGCACAAAAATAGCAATTTTTAAGGATTATTCCCATAGCAGCAAACCTGCGTTCTCAGCCCCATGTTATTCTTATGGAGAATAAGTAAAATGTAATGTCTCCCTTAATTATGAACATAAATTAATAAAACTTGGTATGTGGCTTTACCTAGTTGAGTTATATTGATGATCACATAAAAACCCATTTTTTGTATGCCTTTCTGCAGCAAACCTGCTTAATCATCCCCCCCATGTTATTCTTAGGGAGAATAATTAAAATTTTATAAATCGCTTATTTATGAATGAATATTGATCAAACTTGGTATGTGGCTTCTTTTAGTTGAATTATATTTATATTTGCACAAACACCAAATTGTTTGTGAACCTTGTTTCAGCAAACCTACATACTCATCCCCAATGTTATTCTTATGGAGAATAATTAAAATTGTACATATCGCTATGAATACATTTTTATGCAACTTCTTATGCGGCTTTATGTGGTATTAAGGCATATATTATGCATTGGAAATTCGCTTAGTATGCAGGTTTGCTGCGACGGGGTATTGTTAGGTTACCTTGTTGTTTATAAAAAAACTAATCATAAGATGTTAATACTTTATAAATAGTACAAAACTGATCAATCCTCACATCCTTTAAATTTGTCCAAACAATATGTACAATTTGTAATTGTTTACCTACAATTAAACTACCAATTACAAATTTTCAATTTTGTTAGGATAGCTTGGATTTAACAGTTTCAAACTGCATGGCTTAGTTTGGCAACTAATAAGTGTCTCTATGGTTCTTCTAAGCTGTCATACTATTCAGTCGGTAAAAACTTATTTTGGTCATTTAAAGGTCAATGAGAAAGTTAAGCATCTAAGACAGCAATAGAGGAGGCATAGTTACCCAAATATCAGCCTTGGGTCCATCATACTGCTTCCCCTCAAACAGTTCGGGAGCTGCATAGGGCGGACTCCCACACCAAGTGGACAGCATTTCTCCAGGTACAAAGTGATTGCTAAATCCAAAATCTGCACAGAGAAAAAAAAATCACACTCAGCAATAATTAACGGCAAATGATCTTGCATGTCTGACTGTAATCTACGTTAAATTTAAAATTCTAGGATAAATGTCAGTGAAAAATACTGGAAAACTATTCCGTCGATTAAATTAAGAAACCACATGTTTAAAAGTTCTGCCCAAATAAAACAAAATCCATCCAACCCTCGTGGTGTTTTACAGTAAATAATATTTCCCCTATGAAAGTTTTGCAAAGGTTTTTTTTCAAGCCGAGCTGAACATTTTTCTCCATCTTGAAATAAAACTTAAACACTTAACTTCACTTTTTTCAAAATTTAGATTTAAATTATAAACCCCACGACAATGACTGTTCAGAAATGACTTATGGCCAGCTGGTAAACAGGGGGGTGAGGAGAAAGTTATCCCCGAGACAATACTTCCTTTCTTTTACCATTGGACAAAGTGATTCAATTTGTTTTACATTTCAAGATTTTATTATAGATGATTGTTATAAACCATTAAGTTTCTCACTGATAGTTTCTCAGTATCAATAGACAGTATATGAAGAGTGGAGGGGATAACTTTTCCCAGCTTGTTTACTAGCTGGCTACTCATAATTTAAAAATAAGAATTTCAAATAATTTGAAGGCAATGAACGTCAAATTTAATGTTCAAAGTATCTTGATTAAATCTTCACTTTTATAAATCTACACATCTAAATAAAGAATGGAAATTATTACCTGCTAGTTTGATATTCATATTTTCATCTAACAGAAGATTTTCAGCCTTAAGATCTCGATGTACAATGTTTTTACTATGACAGTAACTTACTGCAGAAACTATCTGATGAAAGACACGGCATGCTTCTTTTTCAGGTATTTTACCATTTGTAACTAGGTAATCTGAAAGAACCATTTTGATGTTAGATAATTTGTTTGATGATGATTAAAGATACATAACACACACAAATACATTTTAAAATTAAAACCAAAATTTGATTCTTTCAAAGTTCAAGATTAGTATTGATAAAAGTTAGTCCGCTGATACAAGAAAAGCTTACAGACAGTGCCATAACCACTGTCGCACGTTGACCACACAGCAGCTGATTGCAGTATGAGAATGTTCACACCTTTTAAGACTAAGATTATGTTTTAAATTTCTCCAATTATGTTAATTATGTTTCTCCAATTATTATGTTTTATGTTTTGTAAGATTACGTTTTAATCTTACATGTACATACATGTAAGATTAAATAATTTTTATCCTTACAGTTTTTTACTAAATATTACGGTTTTAAGACACTTAGCTTTGAAAAATAAAAATGGTCAATATTTTAAAATGGTACCGTTTATTTATATTTATGTTTTTCTATGAAAAATCAAAAAAACTTAATTTTTGATATTTTAAGCCTTGTAAATTCTGAACCCAAATTTTTACAGAAATGTGTGTGGTGTCATTTTGTTGGAGAACTAAAGTTCTACAAACGACTAAAGTTTAATCAAAATTCTTAGTGCCGTTTTTGAGAAATTTTGTTTTTTAATGTTTTTTGGCGGTTTTTGGGGGATAATTACCCTTAAAAATCAAAAATTCCAAAAGATGAAAAAAACGCCTGGAGATATCGTGGATTAGTACCTACACACCAAATTTCATTAAAATCGGCCCATTGGTTAGGGCTCTAGCTCTGTACACACACACACACACACACACACACACACACACACACACAGAATCACGTAAAAACCACTTTTTTGGGTTCAGGGAGCACAAAAACGAATATTTACACTACCAACTCAAATTCAAAAATTTTGACGAAAACAATACTTTCTCCATATACTATGTATAGGGGGAGAAAATAAAAAATATTAATATTCACCATTAAAAAGAGCTCAAAAAAACTAAATAATTTAGTATTTTTAATTACTATGCTATGATTGCTGGTTGCGGAGAAAATTTAAATTTAAATTTTGCGGTAAACGCAGTACATTGTCCAATGTTATTCTTATGGGGAATACCAAAATTACTATTTCTCTCTTATTTACTGATCAATTTCGTTCAAACTTGATGTGCTTGTCAAGTTAGCATTGACAAACAGAGGAAATTCTAAATATGTTGCCCCTTAATAACCCTGCGGGGGAAATAGGGGGAATTTCCCCTCTTAAAACCACGAGTGTAGCAATGGATTCTGTAAGGCCTCTAAAGCAGGGATTTGGGTGGATGTTTCTTAAAACAACTTGTTTACAAGATTTTCTGTATATTCAACCGTGCTTTGTATTCTATATTTAGTAAATAAAAAGTAATTTATTCATTAAAGTTGGGCTAAAAGGGAGAAAGTATGTGTCAGTTTCCTGATACCGTTTATTATACTTACTTCCTAGTGCACTTATATGTACAAGTTGCAAAAATAAAATTTACCAGCCCACCGTTTGTAACAATCAACCCCTCTACTAAAGTTTCTCACAACTTTGGTCAACTTAGTTTTAATTTGTCTATCTACTGGGATGTTCGTCAACTATACTGGGCGCATTGTCCCTATGTTGGATTGTTGGATAATTTATTCCCATAGTTGGAAAAGAAAATCATTGCTTTTCAAATGTTGGTCTGTGGGTAAAGATTAGTTTCACTACTCTTGAACTCTGATCAAAGTTAGGTTGATATATTGATCAGCTAGTCACAAACCGTGTCTACAGGGATGATATGTCACGACGGTGGGGAATTTGACAGTTGGAAGGAAAATATACCAACAAAACATAACAAGACAATCTAAATTTTAAATACGTACCAAAAATTTCTCCACCACTAGCATATTCAGTCACTAAATATATCATTTTCTCTGTCTCCATTACCTGAAAATACAGCGACAGGTATTTAAAATAATTCACATAATATAATTAGCCTGCGGAACTTATGAAAACTGCATCTATTTTACTGCAGCAGCCCTGAATTTAAAATTGAATATTGTTCTTATTATGTAGCAAATGGTTTTAAAAACTATTAGTTCAGTAGGGTTTTTCAACTTAATTACAATGTGAATCTAACCTAATCTAGTTCATTTTTTTTGTGAACCTGATATTCTATCACAGTAGTATGTAAACAATCTGAAAGCCAATTATACTGAATATTAATTAACCATAAATCAAAACTATATACAAACTGCAGTTACTGAACATTTTCAAATAACACTGTGAAACAGTTAAAATAATAAATTTAAATTCAAATTCAAAACTGTTTATTAATCCTGATTCTTGTGACAATCTAAAATTCTGAAAAAGAAATCCCACTGTATAAACAAGGTGGTGATTAAAAATGCAGACAAAAATAAGATAATATACAAAATTAAAACAAAGAAGGAACTAAACAAGAAGAACAAATAGTGTGGTTTAATGATCATGATAACGTTTTGCCTAGTTTGAACTTCGAGGGTTATATTACTCAACAAGCAAATAAATCATTAGATCATGGTAGACAAATCTTTATTTAACAATAAATTCTAATTCAATTAGATCTCAAACTATAACAGGAGTTAATAGCTACCTTGAATTTTCGACTGATGAATTTAGGTTTTTATTGTAAATGTAATTTATACGACTTATTCCTCTTTATGTAAAAATCCAACTTCTTCAAGATTGAATTTACTAAGACGATTCACAAGATAATATGTGGAGGCTACACAAGTTTTACACTTTATTTTAAACAACACAACTAAAAGTAAAAAACTATTCATTGATAGATCTATAAAAAGACAAATTAATTGCATGCTTTAATGTAAATACCTTAAAGTGGGCTTCTGGTAAACCAAAATAGGTAATTACACTACAGTAGTCATGGGAAGCGTAGTTTTATGGCAATTTGGATTTTATTGGGGAAAAGCAATTTTGGATAGTTGAGAGCACGATTAGCTTGACAGAACCTGATTTTTACATAATTAAGCCACATCTGTACAACTGTCGGAGAAGCAGCTTGGTGTGGGACTCTATCAGGAAGCCCAGTGGGGCAAGGCTGCACCAAGGTCATGGCTAGCCACATTGATCTCACATCCCATTACATCTTATCACCTATTAACTGTAATCCGATGTTGAGATCAGTCACAGTGTCACTTTAGTTAACTGCTGACAGCAATATTTGGCAAGCACTACACCATAATACCTGTGTGTTCAGAAAATGTTTTATGTTGTTTGATTAAGAAACAAATCAAATTTTTCTGACAGATGATATAAATGAACATGTTATACTTATTATACCTATTTTCTTTAATTAAATTAACAATTATGCTTATATCACAGTTTACAACCAGATTATTACAGCAATTGATACATAACCAAGTGTCAATTTCTAAGTTTACTGCAATGGGTTCATAAAAAGGCAAGTAACACACAATGTGATCAATCCTCCATAAAGGTCACATTGATAATCTTCACTTTGAAACTTTTTATGCAACTAATGCATTTAATTATATCAATATAAAAATGATAAAATAGAGTCTCCATAGAGCAAGCCACAATTCCTAAGTTGCATATTCAAGCTGAAGTGAAACTTTCTGAAATTTTAAATTGCTGCAACTCGTATTTTTCTTCCAATCATTATTATTTACAAAATATTGAGTAAAATATTATTGCCGAATGTCTAGTTCAACTCAAGGGTGAAATCTACAACTGAAGTTGCATTGGATATTACTGAATTTTTCTTACTGTGCAACACAAATTGCAGGCCCATCAACTACAGCAAAGTTTCCAGTGTGAACGCACCATAAGAAAGAATAAGATCGGATAACATTTTACCATATTTCAAAATGTTAAAAATTGTCCCAACAAAGGGCATGCAACAAAGGACTTATAAACCTATATTCCTACCAAAAAAACAAGTTTTTTAGTGCTAACATAACTAAAAAAGTGGTGGTGGCCACTTAAAAAGTTGTATAAAAAGACTTGTAGGCCTATATAATCGGGGTGCTACCATTTGACCGTAAAGACATTTTGTCCGGATGACAATTTTATCGACATTTCAAATATTAATAATTATTCATAAATAGGTGGCTGAAACCAAATTATTGACATAAACCTTTTCCGTTTGACCATATGATTGACAAACAAAATTATTAGTAAAAAGAGGGCTGAAACCAAGTTATCGACACACACTTGCCCAGATGACCATATTATCGACATTTTAAATAATTGGATGAGCTCACGAAGTGAGTAAAATCATTATACATTCCTTTTGTATAAATAATTAGGGGCAATACACATCTTACGTAACAAACTTAAGGGGGGAAGGGGGTATGGTGTAGCGTAATGAGGGGGAGGGGGGGGGTTTGGATCAACAGTAAAAGTAATGTATAAGATCAAAAGTAATGTATAAGGATTTCACTCACTTCGTGAGCTCATCCAATTATTTAAAATTTTGATAATATGGTCATCCGGGCAAGTCAGTGTCATGTCGATAACTTGGTTTCTGCTTATCTATTTAATTATTTAAAATGTCGAAAATATGGTCACCCAGGCAAGTGTCATGATGACAACTTGGTTTCAGCCCGCTTTTTATTAATAATTACCGGTATTAATTTTTTTAATGTCAATCATATGGTCATACGGACAAAGTTTCATGTCGATAAGTTGGTTTCATCCACCTATTTATTAATAATTATTAATATTTGAAATGTCAATCAAACTGTCATCCGGACAAGTGTCATGTTGATTAATTGGTGGGCCCCCTCCATAGTCGGGATATAATACTTCATTTATCCTTCAAAATAATAGCATACTGCAACAGTCGCAGCAACAACAAAATATACAGAAATAACTACAAATAATAAGTCCTATATTTTTTAACTTACTAGTTCCTATAGGCCTAGGTTGGTTTTTAAAGATTCAATTAAAAAAATCAGGATAAACAAACTTGTTTGTAAGATGTGATTTAAATTACTGAAAACAAAAAACAAATCGGGACAAAAAAAATCTAGGGACATAAAAGATGTAAGGCCTAGATATTAGCATGCTACTAATTAATATACAGCTAATTGTTTTGGAATAGGAAATCTGAGACAGTTGACAGGGGCGGATACTGACTTATCGTTTTAGGGGGGGTCCTATAGGGGGAAAAATATAAATTGCCAAAATATAATAACCTTTACGGTGAAAATGGGTATGATACATGAAGATCTGAAGTTTTTTTTTTTGGGGGGTCATGACCCTCATGATCTACACCTTATTCCACACCTGACAGTTGATTCATTATTAATAGGCCCTAAAAATGAATCTTTATTTTTGATTTCTCAAGGGCCTTTTTGGTCAGTACACCATATCTTAATACTAGTTCATCAAAACCAATTATTGAGCTATCTTTCTGAGGAATACCGTCACCATTATTTGTGAAAAATTCAAAACCATCAAAATGACGATTTGACAAGTGATTCTCGCTCATTTTTTGTCAACGTACAGGTGGCGTCATCTTACAGCAACAAGTTCAACTAACTCTAAATAAGTGCTTCAGTGTACAAGCATGGGAAATTTTAGTTATAATGTATCAATCAAGATAACTATGATGTAATTAATCTGAGCATAACATTGTTACTAGGCACTGAATAAGTAGGCATATAACATTTCATAAACACCTTTCATTTTGATTGAGTAAACTCCCTGAAATCAGGTACAATTATATAAGTGTTTGTACTAAATAGAATTTGACAATCTCAGTTAGTTTCTACATTTACTAGAGTAATAAGGAATCCTTGCTTAGCCCATCAACACTGTTGAAGAAGGCCGATCCCATAATCAAGTCAATCATTCAATTACAACCAATGCAATCAATTTAAGACAAATTGTAAGACTTTTTTTGTAGCATTTAACCTTCAATCATAATATTAATCCAACATGACAGCCACTACAGCTCACTCAGATCTTCAAAATGAAATTCTGTCTTGATAGGCTTAGCATTAATTAGCTTCAGTACTAACATTGACAATGACATTAGAAGATGTCTTGTAAATGATATAACTATACAACATTTATCTATTGGTTTTTTTAAGCCAAAAACTAATGAAATATCACTGAGCATGGCTCAGTCTCCCAGATAAGCCTATTTATTACAAATAAAATGAATGCAGCAAGCGTGCCCATACTAAAGTATGCATATATGTGTACAAACAACATAAGCAATTGTTTGATTCTTTAAAATTATAACTGCTATAGATTCTGGAACCCAAGGCAACATGGGATGTACATTTTAGCAAAATGTTGATAAACCAATGAAATATAACAAAATTCAGACACTTTTCACATAATAGAGAGTGTATGGGTGTGAGAGTTACGGAAATTTGTCAACATAATTTGTACTCTATTCGAGTTTACATAATGTGATAGCTTATCTCATTAGAGAGATAAGCCTGTTCTACTTTCTTCTCTGGTACATCTTTCGTAGGTTTAGAGTCTTTGCCACAATTTAGTCTGATTTAGGGGATACATTAAAAAGCCAATAAAATAGTAGTCTTAAGTACTTAACTCTTATTAAACTAGCTTTTCAGATACTTTGGTTCTTATGACAGTTCAATATGTAACTGTCATGTATAACTGTCGTAGCCTATGTGAATTGTGTACTACAAAAAACACGTTATTGATATTGTCACATGTTTATTAACATGTTTATTGTCATAAAACAAACAAAACTGCAATTATCCAAATTAATGTCATCCAAATAGTACTTAAAACCATATAAAGCCAGCGGTTTGAATTTAAAGGATCAGTTTAATCTTTAAACTCTATAAACCATACCAGTTGTAGTTTTATCTGTGATAGGGGGTAGCGTTCTTACTCCCTAGTTAAATGGTACGCTATCCATTGACCTGGAGTTAATTCATTTCTATTTGGTAAGTTAACCCTCCAAGTGATGAGCAACGGCAGCCGCCGATATCCAGGTGCTTCGTTGGATTGATAGGCGACGGCAGCCATCGATATCCGACGGATTTTTTTCAGAAGCACAAAAAACATATAAAAAGCACTTGAAACCGGATAATTTGCTTACGAATCGAAAGACATTAACATTCTAAACTTCCATTTTATTATATGAATAAACCTTCTAGCAGCAATATATCAACGTAATTGAGTGTTATATTTGAATAAGAATTTGTGTGCGAGTCGAATACGCCTTGTTTGTGTTGCAAAATCGCCAAACACATGACGTTTAAAAAAATCAGAGCGAGGTCAATTTTGTTTCTATCCGAAAGCGAGTGGTAGGACTGGAATGACTAGGAAATTTCATTTCTTGTCACATACGAAATAATGACAAAATACCTTTAGAAAGACTTGTGGTAAAATGAGAAATGAGTAGTTTTTTACGTTTACTGTAATTGACACCGACGGCAACCGTCGATTGGCAAAACTCAATTTATACAGTGTGTAAAAAGAGTCCGTCCCCCCCTTTAATTTGGTTGTTTGTTAAAAAAAATTCACCTTTGGGGACGGTAATAACTTACCCCACAATATCTTTTGACATTATCGAAAATTTTGAGTGCCCCCAAAAATAGGGGATTTTGGGGGCAAAAATTTGCAAACGTAAACCCCTTTTTAGTGACCCCTCATTTTAAAGAGATTTAAACAAATAGGTGGAGGTTGGAGGTCTGTAACGTGTTTCTATCCAAGATGGAAGCTTGTCAAGGTTTTGAATACAACTCATTCTTGAAAACTGGCGCCTAAGACTTTTGGAGTTTTAATTTCACCTTTGGTAACTTAAAACTGAAACGACTCTTGAAGAAATGCTATTAAATGAAGAACTGGTCTCTTTTGGTAATATTTTAAATTTTGAGAACCCGCAAAAATGGGGGATTTTGTGGGCAACTCAAAATGCCCTAATGGAAACACCTTTTGAAGGGGTTAAATTTACTTTTAACTGTCACCCTTCACCTAGGATTAAAAAGCTCTTCAAAATGAAGGGTCACTCAAAAGGGGTTTACATCAGAAAATTTTGAGTTGCCCCCAAAATCCCCCATTTCTGCGGGACACTCAAAATTTTAAATATCACCAAAAGAGACCACTTCTTCATTTAATAGCATTTCTTCAGGAGTTCTTCCAGTTTTAAGTCACCAAAGGTGAAATTAAAACTCCTAAGTCTTAGATGCCAGGTTTCAAGAATGAGTTGTATTCAAAACTTTGACAAGCTGCCATTTTGGATAGAAACACGTTACAGACCTCCAACTTCCACCATTTGCCTATTTTTTTTAAAGATCTTTCAAATGAGAGCTTATTTAAAAGGGGTTTACATTTGAAAATTTTGAGTTGCTCCCAAAATCCCCCATTTTTGGGGGACACTCAAAATTTCCGATAACGTCAAAAGATACTTTGGGTTAAGTTAGTATCGTTCCCCAAAGGTAATTTGTTTGTTTTAACAAACAAAAAATTAAAGGAGGGGGACGGACTTTTTTTACACACTATATACGTGAAACACCTGTTTGATATATTGATTTTATATTCATTGGAAAGAGAGAAAGAAGTAGTATCACTGTTAACTGGTAGTAGTCCACTGTACACCACTGTATACCACTGTATACCACTGTAGTAGTCTGGTTGGTAGCCCTAGGCAAAACATTGGTAGCATTGGGCTCTGACAGCTGACCGGAAACTGTGTCGATGTTGTTTCCATGGTGAAGGGACGCGTGTCAGCGAAACTGAATTTATTTTGTAAGTTTATTTGAGTTTTAAGAGCAAATCCCGAGTGTGTGTTATAAAAAATGTTTAGTGTAGTGTAGTGTATAACCCAGTAGTAATACTTATTGAATTTTTTATTACTATTTCAATTTGGATTGTTACTGTAAACAATCCTTTCTTATAAAGTATGCGATAATAATTTTATTTCTAGATATATTTACATGTAACTAGGGCCTATACATTTTCTTGTAGGGAAATGAACAAAGAATCATAGTAATTAGCTCATTTTAGAATATTAGGTGTAAAAAATGTATCTAACTTTGAATAGTAAAAAAATTAACCTTCAAAACAAGTTAGGTTTTATTTCACTCATTTATTGTTACTAGTTTTTTGGCTCATCTAATGATTGCATAAAAAATGGCTATTTTCACTTTTTTCAAATTATTTGATGTAATACATATATACAATTTTTGTTTTTATGATCATTATACATTTTTACGGAGGGAAATACATTTTACACATGGTGTATATATTGGTTTCAGCATTAAAAAATTAGCATGGATGTAGTACGATTTTACTTTTGACATTTCAAACCAAAAAAAACCTTTTCTCTAATTTTGTATACTTATTTCAAAAACTATCTATCTGAAAATGTTTATTTTTCCCTTTTAAAATTCCACTTTCTTTTACAAATAAAAATAATATGAGGTTCAATAGGTTTCCACTATTCCTTGCCTGGAAGGGAATTTTTCAAAAAACCCTTGCAATAAAATAAGGTTACTTTGCCTCCGTCTTCAGCTTTTCCGGCCGGTAGGTGATCGCCGACCTACCGGCCGGTACGCGACAGTGCACTTTGTTTTAGATGTTTTTTCGTTCGTACTGTAGTGTGTTTTGTGTATATTTTAACTTTTGACGACAGACAATATGAACTTTTTTAGTTGAATTCAATCTGAAGATGGAAGTATTTTGACTTTCGAAACTGCGGTCGTCCATTTGGATTATTTTAAAGCTGAAGTCGGAGGTAAAGTAACCTTATTTTATTGTTTATCAGCTTTGGAGGCTATTTAACCATGAATAAACCCTTGGAAATTCTAGTAAAACTGGGTATCACCGACAGCACACCTGGTAAAAATTTCACATCACTTGGAGGGTTAAAAACATTACTGCCTGCACGCATACACATATTGAGAGCATTCATTATGATAAATCTGAAATCAAAAGTACAGTAACATAATTAATTTCTATACAAATGAGGAGTACTTACCTGGTAAAGTCTTATGACATGAGAATGCCTTAATTTTGTTAAAATTTGAATTTCTCTAAATATTTTCTTTAAATTATCTTCATCTAACTTTGTTTTATCTATTATTTTTATTGCCACCTAAAACAAAAAAAAAACAACAATATTTTATAAAGTAGATATAGTAGTATATTAGGTACAGAACTTAACTAGAGCACACTTTGTTACACTTAAAATGTTTTGGATAAAATACTCCCATCACAGCAAACCTGCATACTTAGCGAATTCCAAATTTTATATACACACACACACACACACACACACACACACCGCGCTGCCACGGGAGAGCAAAACTTTTTATATTCCAGTCAGCTGTTTGATAGTTTTTTGAAATCTAATTATTTAATTAATACTTTAAATTATCATATTGCTCGAATCCGAGTAAGTTCGTACGCAACGAAAGGTTACTTCAGTTGTAAACAAACATAACAACACATCTGATGACATACGATATTAAATAATGCGGATAACGTTCTTTCAATCAACACGTAGTTTAGACTTCCGCCGTCGGATAGCACCACTGTTCCGAAAATTCAACCATATACTGTATTTAAGTGATGCCCTCTCTTAAATTCTGAGGCTTCTTGGCAAATCTACGTAAAAATACCTTTAAATTGACACCTCAAACATTAAATCCGTCCAGGCCTTATCGAGTTATGACTGTAAAGGAAAAACCCCTAGCGTATTAATATATAGGATACCTAATTTTAAGCAATAGGGGTAGGCTTATCAAATTTACAATAAACTCTAGGTGCAGAAAAAGAAACATTTCACGAGTTAGGCCTAACAGGACATACATCTACAGTATTTACTTGTTATAATCGGCACATTTAAAACAAAACATCACTTGTTAAAAGGCCTGAATCCTGAATTTTAAGGTGAATACTGTCATTACTAACTATAAGTGCAAAAGCCTATGAAAATAAGTTTCTTGTCACACCAGCCATATACAACAAAAACTCACTGACAATCATGAATATGAAGAATACATTCTTTGCATGATGAATACAATGAAAGTATCAATGATCAAACTAATAAGAAAATAGTCATTACTGGAAGCCAAATTAAAGCTAAACCTGTGTAAATTGGAAGCCAATATAAATTTTGATAATATAAACCCACAAATTTAGATGGCTACCTTGGGCATTCACCACAAGTAAATCAATAGTCGTAATTAGGTTATACTGTAAATAAACGGAAGACCATAAAAAAATACTCCCATCACAGCAAACCTGCATAAGCAGCGAATTTCCAACGCATATTAGATGTCTTAATACCACATTAAGCCGCATAGCAAGTTTCATAAACATATATTCACAAATAAGCAATATATACAATTGTAATTATTCTCTATAATAATAACATTGGGGATGAGTACATAAGTTTGATGAAACAAGGAATGCAAACAATTGGTGTTTATGCAAATATGAATATAATTCAACTAGGTGAAGCAACATACCAAGTTTTATCAATGTACATTCATAAATAAGCGATATATAACATTTTGATTTTTCTCCATAAGAATGACATGAGGGATGAGTACGCAGGTTTGTTTGAAACAAGAAACACAAACAATATTTGTTATGCAAATACCAATATAACTCAACAAGGTGAAGCCACATACCAAGTTTTATTAAATTATGTTCATAATTAAGGGAGACATTACATTTTACTTATTCTCCTTATGAATAACATGGGGGCTGAGTACGCAGGTTTGTGTATACAGTTTCGAACGAATGGTGTTTTTGGGGTCTGGGGACCTCAAAACGAAAAGTTATCATGGTCCCGGGCCTAGATCTTACCATGCCGACTACAATAATAGCTTCTTCCCTATAGGGAAAATTCGCTAAAAATCTATCTATATAGCTGTAAACCTATCAAACCGCGATTTTTGTATCCTAAAATGTAACCCAACGGAAGTAACAACGATGACGTTTGACACCTTCTAACAAGTGCGCTGTTGAAGGCAAGACACATGACCGATAACAAAGATGTGCGTCGCGAAAAACGGTATCGCGTTATTATGTTGATACTTCAAGAAGTAAACGTTAATTATCTACTTAACATTTTTCAAACTTCAGATAAGAAACGTCAAAAAGGTGTAAAATATAAATTGGAAGTCAATGGCACCAAATATTTCCATTCACAATTCAGGAGTTTACGGCTTTGAAAAGCGTTCACGCAACAAAGCTAAGCTTTAATGCAAACACTTGAATGACGTCACCCAGCCTCCCCACAAGCTACGGCGCACAGTGGTCGAAAAAGTCCGTTTTAGTGCAAAAACCTCCAGTTGACCGTAATCACTGACCTAGCCTAAAACTAATGTTAATAAATGAATGCTGATTGCAATATAGATTATTCTGATCAATTATAATCATATTACTGTGTGGTCACGGTTATCCGAACCTTCAGTAATCCGAATTACGCGGTAACAGCGGTTTTGATTATACGCTAAATTTGAATCTTGCATTTTTATATACTGTAATAAGTAAAGTTTTATATTTCACAAAAAAATTAGCTAATCATGGATGCTAATCATTCTTTAAGTTAACCACAAAAGTACCTAAAAATAAAAATCTATGACTAAAAAATGTTAGCCTCTATTCCGTTAATGGAGTGTACAAATTTGGATGAGATGTAGTTTGAATCTTCCAAACTACGAAAGGCAGAAAAATCTGTTTATTACAATACCTAAAAAGTTTACATCTTTTATATGAATATGTAGACTGAGGAAGATGCTAGAGAGGAAACAACAATAGTTGTCTTATTAAAAACTTGTTAGTAAAAGGCTATAAACATACAAAACACTTATTAGTAACAAATAATTATCTAGATTTAGTGCAACTGTCCACCATTGTGAATAATCGAATTACGGAGATTAAGATTATTCACTATATTGACATCCGTAAAAGCTTTAATGTAATTGTTTTATACTTATAAATGAAAATTAATTTTTTGCTTTTTCGTTAGGTATTAACGGGCAATAATTTTCTTAGTATAATGCGAAAATAAACTAAACTGAACGAAGCTTATGCAGTAAGCACTCTCGTAAAAAATATAGTGGCTTAAGAAAAAAAACCACACTTCTGTTCCATACCCTAAAAATATAATTAACTTTTAAAAATCTCTTGTCTTTTGGAGCTATAAAGATAAATGCAATTTTTCATTCAAGTACTGTAAATAACTGATTCAAAAAATAATTTACAAACCACCAATTTGGATATCTTATCTTTCAACCACTCACTGTTCCTATGCAAGAACTTTTCTTTGATGTGCTGTACCTCTCTCTTCCTTCTATAAAAATTAGACAGAAACCTATTTCTTATCTCTTCACTTATTAGTGATAAATGTTCGTCGGAAAGTTGAGGATGTTTGCTATGTAAACCCTCATCTAATGCACACCCACAATTAAACAACAGTTCGCACAGATCACTATAAGCAATGGTAAACTCTGCCATATTAGTACATTGACACGCACAGGTTAAACGTTTAACGTAAAATGAGCAAGACTCTACAGAAAATATTTAATCAAATATTGTGATACAATTCAATACAAATTGTAGATAACAAGGAAAATCCAATACAATAGAGTACGGGCCTTATCGCGATGAGCCGCGCGCGCATACCGCGCCGTGCATACGTTTCTTTCGGTGGCTGTCCTGAACACCGGCGGTGGAGGGCGGCGATGAAATGTATATTGCAATTACCTGAATGTATGTCCTCTATGACAAACCTATTCTCAGGGCGACTGTCGATAACAGTTTTTTCTCCGGCTCATATAAATTATAATAATTAATATTATTTTAAAATTTGAACACTGTGTTAAATTTGACCCAAACTAAATTTCAAAGTTGAAATGAATAAATAAAAATGCATGTTTTCTTGAAGATTATAAAATTTCGTACACATACATATAAAATAAAATTAGGTTTTTGCAATAAACCAGATCTTTATATAAGTGTAGAAAAGTCCAACTTTTACGGGCAATGATGAATTAAATTGTAATTATGTTGAATATGTATTTCACGACGATATATACTTTATTTACACATTAAAAATGTCAAATTGTACGGTGAATCCATATTGTTCGGACATTTCTCTACAAAAAAATAACAAAGTTATTTGCCTTCGTGAAATTTCATTTTTTGGGGTTTTTGCAGCGAAACGACCACTGTGCGGCGCGGTGGCGGCGGCGGCTCTGTGTCCGGGGGCACAACATGTAGTACTGTGAAACTAACAAATACAACACTTAAATTACTGTTATAGTATACAACAACTTCCAATTGCACAAAATTTTAACAGTTTCCAATTGCAATCAGTAATGTATGTACTGAGTTTTTACATTAATATATATTACCCGCCTTGAAATAAAAATAATAGTCAATTACTGTAGTTACGTTTGGATTAAGCCAAATTTAGGCCTACGCATTACATTTTCAGCAAGCTACAGGTCACGTCCTTATGAAAACCTAATTTTAATAAAATAACCAACTGAATAACAAATTAAGCAGAAAACATATCCTTGGACGTGAAAAAACTGTTTAAAGAAATCCCGCCGTAATGTTAGTTAATCTACCTATAGATCTGTAAATCTGTAAGTGAAGCTTTAAAAGATAACTTGTGTATATTAGGTAAACTAATATTAACGGCCGCTATCGCGACCGCAGGAAATGGTCAGCTGTTTCACGAACAAAAGCTTGTAGAAATAGAACTCCACATCAGCTGAATATTCCCGGCTCCGCTAATATATGCTAAAATTGCCTAAAAACATACAACTTTAAGCTACCGTAATTCAAATAATGTTGCTTTTCAAGAAAAACAAACGACACGTGCAGCTTCCCCGTCCTCGATTACCCCTAAAATATATCGTTTCGTAGCTTGGAAGCCATTACAGCTCGAGAAACAGCCGTGGACGGACGGACGCACGGAGCCACAGACAAATGTGAATTATAGTATTGATAGGAGGATTATGGGAGATGACTCAAAGGTATATTGGCCCCAAAAGACTCAAGAACGAAACTGCACCTCAGCCACAAATCATGACAAATTGTTCCCATAAGAAAAACATTACTGCGAATGTAAAGCTTTCGTAACATTTCTATATGTGATTTAAGCGTCAGATTTTTTAAAGAATTAAATATATGTAGCCTACATTCTTTCATAGGTAAATTCCTTATAAATATAATGGTAGACTGAAAAAATTAGGGAATCACAGTAGGCCTAGTAATAAAAACGAGAGAGATTGAATTACAGTTCTTGATGACTTACAATCTTACAATGGTTATTAAACCAGGTAGCTTTTTCCTTAGGGCCTATCACGGAAATCCATATTGTTAATATTCGAAAGTTCCCTGCATTATTCAAATTCTTCAACCACGCTTGATAGATAAAGCTTAAACGTAGGAATGAAATGAATGAAGTGGTGTAAGCAGGAACAATAGGACTGCAGGCCGGGATATCGAACCGTGTGACGCACACAGACGTCACGTAGTCGCCGTGACGTCACGCCCCCACCACGCCTCCCGGCTAAGCGTCATTTATTCATACATTCCCATTCCCAATTATTTTATTCAGCTATTATTTTCTGCCGCTAACAATCCTTTTCTAAAATTGCAATTAATCTCTATTCACTCGTACAGCAGTTTTCGAACTGGTGACAAATAAGAGCATAACTAATTCCATTTCTTGTAAATATTTATAAGAGCGTTAGCGATGAATATCAACATTGTAACAAGTTTAAAACATAAAACAAAATGCGACTAACATAAATCAAATGTGATTATAAATTAACTATATTTTATCTAAAATTGTTTTATCCAGGGTACTTCAATATAAGATGCAGACTTGCAGTTTTGTAAAAAAATAAAATTGCTATCTTATGATATTCCAACCTCGTATACTTTGGGGGTTTGCTAACTAGGGCGGGATTCTCAAACCTCCTATAAGTGGTTGTATAAGGAGCGATTACACGTTAGAACCCAAAAGAAACAATTAAATATGTTTAGTTTGTATAAAATATGAAAAATAACATTTTATTTATACAAATCTCAAAAACTCAGCTATTTCAAGTCCAAAATCTGTGCAATGCTGTTTTTATAAAAAATAAGTTATATTTACGTTTTGTTAATTTTCTGCAATAAATTACATTCTTCAAGGTACTTGGATACTTACAATGTAGCTGTGTAGAAACAATATTGGCCGCTATTTTAAAATGGTGAGGACGACAAACTCTAATTTGAATACCAAAAGCAAGCATTCACTGTTATTATTGCAGGTGCTAAATAGGCTTAAATAGGTTTGGACTGACGCTAAACACAGGGCCCAAACAAAAAATAACCGAATAAATTTAGGTTGACCATAAATGTGTTGATCCAAAACGGGACATGATACCACCACGGTGGGGGGATGTATGTGTAAAACTAAAGAGAACAATGCGCTTAATACATCAAGAGCTCTCAAGCAGATGTTAATTACATGGTGGCTGCCATTTTCCTCTCTGCACCCACCGTTTCCACAGCAACACAACTAACCACCACAGGCTATAAAATTATGTTAATTGTAATTTTTGTTCTATCCGTTGTCCAGATTAAATAATTTAAGTAGTTAATAAATATTTAACACAAGGAGACAAAAAATGTATTTGATTTTAAAATTCAACTTTGATGTCAAACGTATTCCGATCATGTGATTGCTGAAAACCATTGTTCACTGTGGTTGTTAACAAAAAATCCTCCAGTGAGGTTTCACCTTTTCACCCCAGATGAGAACTATATAGAATCGTAAAATCGCACAAAACTATAAACAATATAAATAAACGGTATCAGGAAACTGACACATACTTTCTCCCTTTTAACATAACTTTAATGAATAAATTACTTTTTATTTACTAAATATAGAATACAAAGCACGGTCGAATGTACAGAAAATCTTGTAAACAAGTTGTTTTCAAAAATATCTACCCAAATCCCGTTTTAGGAGGCTCTACAGAATTCATTGCTACACACGTGGTTTCAATTGGGGGAAATGCCCCCTATTCCCCTCCACAGGGTTATTAAGGGGCAAAATATTTCGAATTTCCTCTGTTGGTCAATGCTAACTTGACAAGCATATAAAGTTTGAACGTAATTGATTAATAAATAAGAGAGAAATACTAATTTTTATATTCCCCATAAGAATAACATTGGACAACAGTAGGGTGTATTGGACACTCCGAGGGCAGGAGGGACAGGAGGGACGCCCCCCCCTCTCCCCTCGCGAATTTTTTTTGCGGATTTTTTTTGCGAATTTTTTTGCAAATTTTTTTGCGAATTTTTTTTGCGAATTTTTTTTTTGCGAATTTTTTTTTGTGAATATTAACCTAACCTAACCTAACCTCGGATCAGATTTCTGATTGCAGATTCTTGTTCGTCTAGTCGAGCCGAGAAATTTGAGTACCCACAAAGTACCTTTGGACGATGTGGGGGGGGGGCTATCTCGGTTACCTTAAGTCGGATCAGATTTCTGATTGCAGATTCTTGTTCGTCTAGTCGAGCCGAGAAATTTGAGTACCCACAAAGTACATTTGAACGATGTAGGGGGGGGCTATCTCGGTTACCATAAGTCGGATTTGAATTCTGATTGCAGATTCTTGTTCGTCTAGTCGAGCCGAGTAATTTGCATACCCACAACGTACCTTTGGACGATGTAGGGGGGGGCGGGCTATATCGGTTACCATAAGTCGGATTTGAATTCTGATTGCAGATTCTTGTTCGTCTAGTCGAGCCGAGTCATTTGAGTACCCACATCGTACACTTTGGATGATGTTTACAAAAAAGGGGCCCGCACCACACTTTTGACCTTTTTTTGCATTTTTGGAATCTACTCGTCAAGCCGAGTATTCTCAGTACCCACATGACGTACTTTGGATAATTAATACAAGAGTTGATCAGGGTAACGCTACAACCAACAGAGCTAGCCCATCAGCGCTTGCGGTCAATTGAACTACCAGTGAATGCTAATTTTGAGGAGAATATAATTGCAATGCTTTGAAGATATACTGCAAAGGGGGGTGTATCGATACACCCCCCTTCAAGTACTCTGCACCGAGGCAGACGTTCAGACAAATAACCGTCGCGTCCAGTCTCCTGTCTGGGAATGCGGATGTTGTAATTTGATACCTCGACTGGAGGGTGCAGGTGTTCACACAAAAAACCGACAAGTCGAGACCTGTCTGGGGTGCAGCTGCACCCGACCCCAGGAGGAGCAGGAGTTGCCCCCCCCCGGTCAAATAACCGTCGTGTCACCCTCATGTCTGGGAATGCGGATGCTGTAATTTGATACCCCGACTGGAGGGCGACGCGACCCTTCCAGGAACCCATTATAGACCGCCCGTATCGAGTTCCATTAGAGCAGGGTGGTCTTTACCCCAGACAGCGGTTGAGAGTTTTTGCCCCGACTTCTCCGAAATCCATTAGTGGGGAGCGTCACCCCACATCACCAGCCCTCCTTCAGTTCAGTTCGAGAGTTCAGTGCGTGAAGACGTGTTAGTCCGATCCTGTTCCGTTCTACGCGATTTGTGTTAGTTGCTGGTTATCATCATTTGCGATTTGCGATTTGCGTAAAGCACCTTTGAACTATTTAAAACGTTCGTGTTGTGCTGTATTGTTTGTGATTATCAAAACTTATAATCCATATTAAAGATGAACGCCACACACGTTTGTACCATTTGTGGTTGTATTTACGTGCGTAGAAACAATTTGGTGCAACACCACATCAGATTCCACGGCTTGAGACCACAACTACCACCACCAACACCAACGCAGCAAGGTACGTTTTTTGCGTTGCATTATTGTTTTAATCAGACCTACATGTTAGTAATATAGGAATACGTTATGCAATATAACCGGAGAGTGATAACATTATTATTTATTTAACAGCTTTAACTATTTAGCGCGAATAGAGAACTCTTTGTTTTTTAAATTTAAAATTACATGACTATATCAATATAATTTAATTTTAATAACTTATGTTATTGCTCGCCCCATCAAGTCAAGTCATCAGAGTATCCACGTCACATACTTAAAAAAAAAAGTTTTAACCCCCCCCCCCGACTTTTCCGGGGGGGGGCACTGAGAATTTGAAAGTACTCTAAACAAAGGTAGGTGTTAAACATTTCACAATCTAATCGTTTTGTGCGTTTGCAGATGGGGAAGCTGCATGTCGGCTTTGTCGAGCCACATTCGTAGACCGGGGAGCTTTAGAGCGTCACATGGAAGCGAATCACCGAGTCATTCCACCCCGGGAGGTGATTGATGCTCCGCAGTCGACTGCCTATGACAACCGACACTCCAATGAAGGTGAGAATCTACATTAAAATAACTTTTTCCCTTTGAAACTAATTACCTTTTTTATAATTATTTAACTAGGTACCTGAAGAAGAAGAATGAGACCGTGACAACTGGTGTACTATTGATTTAATTTCTAGGGGGGAGATTTTCGCTCCCCCTAAAACATAATGCTTCTTTAGGGTTGGCGCAGCTCAATATTGCAGCTACATCCTTAGCTTTGAACCCCGAATCATGAATGTAGACACACAGTACAGAAGATTACATTCCCTGTTTCAAAATTGATATTTTGATTTAACAAACTTAACTTTGAAATGTGATTCTCGAGAGAGGGGAATTTGTATCTTTAGTTATCCTAATTTGTTTTTATTTTTATTTTCAGATGAAGGTCCGGGTCCTGGCCACCACACCTGCCATGAATGCGGTCGCCGTTTCCGTCGTGAAATACACCTGCGTCGACATGTGGATTCGGTACACAGCAGAGTCCGCAGGTTCATATGCGGCACATGCGGCGCCGAATTCAAGAGGGAAGACAACCTGCGTCGACACACCATGCAATTTCACGGCGATGGTCAAGAACGAAGATTCCCTTGCGCATACTGCGGTCAGGAGTTCAACCAGCTGTTCAACAAGGACCATCATGAGCGGTTCTCTTGCCCGATCATGAAGGACCTGATCCTGAACCGAGTGGGTACAGGACGAACCCCAACCAGGACCCAGCACGGAGCCACAACCTGGAACGAGCACACACCCGCAACCCGATGATGTTGAGATGACTGGAGCAGGACAGTCAAGCCCCGTGTTCTCACTCATTCAACGGGGATTTCGCAACCGCCTCTCAACCTACCATCTGCAGCGACCGATGGAGAATCTCGTCACAATCGGAGAAGTGATGCCGTTGTTGATTGTGAGCCTTACGGAGTTGCTTGAGAACACCTTGGCGAAACACGGCAGCATTAAGGTCAACTTGAAGCTGGAGTGTGAATTCCAAAATATTCACAACAACGCCTGCCTGCGCAACTTCAAGACGAAGATGACTCCGCTGACGACGACCTCGGACCTGAACCAGTACATCGCAACAGCTTTTGCGAAGCTTATCAGAGAGAAGGCTGAGTGTGATCATATCGGCTCCGGGTGGACATACCTTCGCGTTCGTGATTTGGAGGTCGGCATCAACGAATACACTCCTCTAGGTGAAGATGGTCGAGCTTGGCTCCCACTGCCTACGTCTCTGGAGAACACCCAAGCAGTCGTCAACGTATCGAACGCCGATGAGCGGTGTTTTATGTATGCAGTCCTGGGAAAGTTTGTTCAAGAGAACCCTAAAAGACCGGCATCGTACACCGACGACATCATCGCCCGATACGATTGGACCGGCCTTCAGTTCCCCGTTGCTCTGAAAAGTATCAAGGCGTTTGAGCGGACAAACAACATCAGTATCAACGTCTATGGTATTGATCACACGTGCGTGGGTCAGAAACCTAACGGACGACCAAAGTATCAGGACACCGTCTTTCCCTTGAAGATTTGTAGGCAGGAGCGCGAAGACCATTGTGACATTTTGTACGTGACAACGGACGGTGATAGTCACTACGCCTACATCAAAGACCTTGGTCGACTGATCCGTCCCCAACTCACAGCACATATGAGCAGGATATTCATCTGTAAGCGGTGCTTCGCGCACTTTGACAACCGTCCGAACAAGCTCGGTCTGACGGGTGCTCAGCGTCTGGAGGAGCACAGGCGATACTGCTCCGCTTCGGCCCCTATTCGCATGGATACGCCGAAAAAGACAGAAATCAAATTCAGCCATCCAGAGTTCACCCGACGTGAGCGTTTCACCATCTACGCGGACTTTGAGTGTGCTCTACTGCCGACCGCGGAGATGGATGAACAAGTGGATGAACCGCACGGAGGAGTAGCCACCCACATTCACATCCCATACGCCTTTGCGTACCAGATTATCGATTCGTACGGACTTGAGGAGTTCGAGCCTCGAGTCTACTTCGGGGATGATGCGTCAAAGACATTTATGGAGATGTTGAAAACTGATGTTGAGCGATTGTGGAACTTCCTGTACGAAGCAAGAAATCTGCGCCCTGTCCTGACCCCAGCCGAAACGACGCAGTACAACTCGACCGCGAATTGCTACCTCTGCGGATCGACATTTTCAAGCGAAGACCCAAAGGTTCGTGATCACAACCACGCGCCGCCCTACGAGTTCCGTGGCGCTGCGCACAGATCATGTAACCTACGCTACAGGGAGCAGCGAGTAGTCAACTGCTACTTCCACAACCTCTCCAACTACGACGCTCACTTCATAGTGCGGGAGTTGGCGGTCGACCCTGGTGATGTTGAGGTGTTGGCTCACACGGAAGAGCGGTACATCGCTTTCACGAAGCGGTTCCTGTTCGACCGAGCAGCGGCACCGGTTGGGATGCCAGGGCGTGGAAAAAGACAGCCAGGATTCAGAGTCAGGTTCCTCGACACCTACAGGTTCCTGGCTTTGAGCCTCGCCAGCCTCGCCGCCGCACTTCCACCAGCTCAACTCTTGGAGACGAGGAAGAGATTCCCCGAAGACCACCTCTTCGATCTAGTCCGTAGGAAAGGCGTGTTCACGTACAACTTTGTAACGTCGAACGCCGTATTGGAAGATACTACGGAACTGCCTCTGCAGCAAGATTTCCACAACGACCTTACCCTGGAGGACATCACGGATGCAGACTACGAGCATGCTCGCAACGTGTGGGAAACCTTCGGTTGTAGGAACCTCAAGGACTACGCCGAGAAGTACCTGCGCTGTGACATTGCGCTGTTGACTGACGTTTTTGAACGCTTCAGGGACACGTCGATGGCTGAATACCAACTAGACCCTGCGCACTACTACACCCTACCGTCATACGCCTGGGATGTCATGTTAAGGACCTGTCGAGTGGAGCTTGATACGATACAGGACTTTGACATGTACCTCTTCTTCGAGCAAGGCATCAGAGGAGGTATTTCCCAGGCGATCACCAGACACGCCAAGGCCAACCATGATAGATGTCGCCCTGAAGATCGACGACCTGAAGAGCCAACGCATCACCTGCTATACTTGGACGCCAACAACCTTTACGGTTGGGCCATGTCCCAGTGTCTTCCGCAGGGACACTTCCAATGGCTCAGCCGCGAGGAGATCGCGTCCCTGAACATTGAAGCGTTGGACCCCGAAGGACCCACGGGCTATGTCTTGGAAGTTGACCTTCGCTACCCCGCCCACCTGCACGACCTTCACAAGGATCTCCCCTACTGCTGCGAGACCAAACGTCCGCCAGGAGGGAAATTCAAGAAGCTCGTTACGACTCTGGATGACAAGAAGAACTACATCTGTCATTACAGAATCCTGCAACAGGCGCTGGAAAACGGACTGGAGCTTGTGAACGTGCATCGCGTCATCTCGTTCCGTCAGTCTCGGTGGTTGGAGAGCTACATCCTAATGAACACCGAACTGAGGAAGAAGGCCAAGACCAAGTTTGAGCAAGATTTTTTCAAGCTTATGAACAATGCGGTCTTTGGCAAGACGATCGAGAATGTTCGCAAGCGAATGAACGCTAAACTGGTGTGTACGCCGGAGATGTTCTGGAAGTACGTGGCCAAGTCAAACTTCCTGGACCGAACCTACTTCAACGATGACGTCGCCATTGTACACATGTCGAAAGTCAATATAGTCCTGGACAAACCGCTCTACGTCGGAATGTGTGTCCTCGATCTGAGCAAGTGGCTCATGTACGACTTCCTTCGGAAGATGAAGAACCGCTACGGCGATCGTCTGAAGGTTGACTACATGGACACTGACAGCTTCGTGTTCGACATCCAGACTGAAGATGTTTATAAGGACATGATGGAGCATCTGGACGATTTCGACACCAGTGCGTACCCCCGAAACCATCCCTGCTACAGCCCCATCAACGCCAAAGTCATCGGAAAGTTTAAGGATGAAGCAAACGGACTTCCGCTGCTAGAGTATCTCGGTCTTCGCTCGAAACTTTATTTCATGGACATTGTCGAGTTCAAGGAGAGGACCGAAGATGACGAGCTGCAGGTCATGACAGTGAAGCGCGCCAAGGGAGTCGCTAGAGGTGTTGTAAAACACAATTTAACCTCTGACGACTATCGGGAATGCCTCTTCAACGGCGTGTTGAAGAGAACCATCAACACCAGGTTCCAGTCCCGAAACCACCGCGTCTTCACAGTTCAAGACGACAAGCTATCCTTGAGCTGTAACGATGACAAACGTTACATCCTTCCGGACGGTGTAAATACACTGCCTTGGGGGCATATTGACGTTCCACCTCAGCCCGAAGACATCCCTCAAGACGATGAAGAGGCGGAGGATGAGGAGCGTTGAGTGGTTGTGTCATATTACCAAAGACCCTGACTTGACTTGTAAATTATTTTGAAAAATCTAGTCATTAGTTTGTATCGAGTCTCGTAAAACTTAGAAATGTGCTCCTTTTTTCTTTTTGTTCTAGTCGTTAGTTTGTGTCGAGTCTCGTTTTTGCTAGCCAAACACAAATGTTCAGGAGCACATACTCGATGTAAAGTATCTATAAGGTGTGTAAATAAATAGCCAAATTGTTCGTATATACATTCGTCTTTTTTTTTCTCCCCTCACATAGTCTTAAGATACTAAAGTAAAAAAAAATTATTCAGGAATATGTTAATTCATACAAACCAGGTTCAGATATGAATGTTACTTTACAATCATTGTATGATAGGTCTGTCCCAATTTGTGGTTGACAACTGTTGTTCAATTGGTTTAATTACCAGGGGGGAGATTTTCGCTCCCCCTAACACATAATGGCTTAGGGGGAGATTTTCGCTCCCCCATACGTCAGGAATTGTTGAAGACAAGAATGCACCTGCTAATGTCATTGTATGATAGATCTGCCCCACTTTGGGGTTAAGGAGGCGAGGATGGGAAATAATAAGAATGTTTCTTTTTTTATTCTGAGTACTCAACTAGTTTATTGAGAAAAAATGCAAAATTTCAAAACTCAATTGGTATACATTTGTGCAAAGAGTCTTCTGATCAGTGCGTCGTTGTGGCCGGCAGAAGAGTGTTCAAAGAGCTGCACAAAGTCCTTCATCTTCATGCCGTGTTGGGTGCGGCAGTACAGGAATACAAGGCAGTATTGACCGCAGACCAAAGTGTTGTCACTTTGAAGGCGATGCTCGTTGTACAGGTAGCGACGAGCGTTGCGTCTCAGGAATCCTTGGTAGAATTGAAGATGTGGCGGTTGACCGTAGCTGTCAAAGAATTCAATTATTCCTCCTCCTTTGTTAAGGTAGAAAGCGACCCAGTGAGTGCCGTCTTCATTGTGTGGATCAGTGTTCACAATCATAGCAGTAGATGGTGAAATATAATGGGGCAATTGATCCGCAGCGTAGACACCAACATTCTATACGGGCAGTTTAGCCATACACTTTTGTATCTCTAAGGTATTCATTCTACTGTGTCGACGCCACAGTCAGTAGTAGAAGGAGTAGTACTAGTAGCAAAACAAAAGCAGGAACTGGTATCACTCTCACTATCGTCAGCGTAATTATCAGCGTCAGCGATATTTGTACTTAGATGTAACCAACTGCGTAATGTTATGCAATTGGCTAGAGCGCATCGTGTGTGAGCTGTTCTGTGGTGGCGACATCGCACTGCGTTTGTTGATAGTAGACTGTTGATTGACGATAGTGATCCGCAGCCAATATCGTTTATATCCATGACATTAGTAGTACAGTGATCCGTGATGAAATTGTATCGTACAAACTCTTTTTTCTCAGCACCTTTGACGTAGACAATCGGTCGTTTGGCGATACATGCACGTAACTTTTCCTCTAGCACATGATACCAGATATCACCTTGGTCCCATTCCAATCCGTGACAGTGTTTTGTGAGCCAATAGCTTTCACGCAGTTTCTCTTGTGATAGGAAATCTCGACTGAATGGTGATTTGGCGATATGATGCATTAGCAGTGTTCCACTGACCAATTCCAAGACGCACACTTCCTTCAGAATGTAGTCATTTGCGTTGTCCTTGAAACATTGAAAATCCACAATAATTGGAGATGCTAAATTTTTACGCGGTACTCTGCATAAACGATCCATCTTGTGCGAATGTTGGTTGTAGACTGAGGAGGAGGACGATGACGCCGCTGCCGACGATCTAACCGCCAAAGTCCACAGACACGTTGCGATGACGATCGATTTCTATGACGTTGTCAAACTCTGCGTATACCAAACAGTTGACAGTCTCTGAAAGCCCCGTGTCGAAAGCAATCTCCATACGCACACTGCCGTTGCGCACTAGGTTCCAATGAGTTGTGTCGCTTGCTGACATATCAGGTGTTAGATCGAATGCCATCAGACAGTATCCATCGTCGTAATCGTCTCTATTTATGAGATTACCAGCATCGCTAAAGTGTATGCCGGAGCCTGAAAACAGACTGTGATACGCCATCACGTATTTTCCCTTGCCGGTTTCGTAGTGTGGTTGTAGCGGTTTGGACGGCACTTGTTCACCGTCCACGTACAGCGAGAAATAGTTGGTTTTGAAATTTTGAAAGTTAAATGGATTCTTTTTTAAATCGCCATTATAAGCGGCGTTGGTGACCAGTCCGACAATAATTCTTTTCGGCACTTGACCTAGAAAGACATTGTCCAAAGTTTTGCTCCTCACTCCAAACGGTAGTGTGAATGTTTTCAATTCCACTCTGGTGATTGGGTATTTAGCTGTGCCGGTCTGAAGCGTCTTGCTGTGCGCCAACAGTACCGTGGGGCTAACTTTACACCTTCGTATCCAGAGATTCGCATCAACAATGTGCACCTTGTAGTCACTATCATCCGCCATAATGGAGAAGGAATCTTTTGATCGGATCAGTTTAAAACGCAGTTCCACACCGTTCAACAGGAACTTGTTCTGATTACACATGTCCACATGTAGGCGACCGAGCATATCGATTTCACGACTTTTATTTGTCATTTTTCGTCTCGCCTTTACTCCATCGTTATCGTCCAGAGTATTGTCCATATAGCCGGCGTCGTCCGCGTTCCACAGTCCACATGTTAAATGTGATTTCCTAGCATCATAGCCGTAATTCATCAATGTTTCAATATACGCTCGATATGCATAAGTGTTGTTTTGTGGTGTGACCAGTTTCTGATTCATACTCATATCGACTTGACTGAATAACGTGTGCAGCCAATTGTTGACTGGGCCAATTTTGTTCGATTCATCGGCATCTGCGATTGCCGTTCCTGTCGATTTGACAATAGACGCTGTAACTTCCAACATTGTTTGCGAAAGATCGGTGTATTCTTCGCCGTTGCCGGGCACAACAAACTCGATGGGTGAATCATCAGTCAGTGTGGAGATTGGTTTGTACTGAATCCATTTGCCGCTCTCGATACTGGTCTGCGTCGGCGGTAGGGAGAATAAGTCCAATTCCGTCTTGACGCATTCACACGACTTTTGATGTAGAAACGACATTGCTAGCATGTGTGTGTTAGTTGAATATATCGCGTACAGACGTTCTCCTCACTGCTTTCCTCGTCTTCCTCGTCTTCTTCTTCCTTCTAACTGTCCTCCTCTTCTTGCCCTTCTTCTTGGATGACGACGACGGCGACCTTCCTCGAAGGAGTTTCGTCAAAGACTGCGGTGTGACACGACGGCCGCCGAACATGGCGCGCTTCGCGTTCCTCTTACGCGAGAGTCTCGCGTTAGTCTTTCGCGCAGGAGTAGCGCGTCGGTGTTTCGCGGTATTCTTTCGCGTTACGCGACGGTGTTTCGCGCGAGAGCCGCCGCCGCCGCCACCACTTAGCACACGTTGAAGTTTGCCGTCCGCCCTGCGTTTTAGCGAGTCTATAAACTGGCTGAAATGATCTCTAGCGGCTTCTTTGGGATCCCGCTGGTGCATGGCCATGTCGCCCAAGAATCCAACACCGGATTTCAACGCCTCTTTGGCCACAGCAGAGGCTCCCGACTTGAGTAGCGGTGTGATGGTGCGGAACATACCGCCTAGGAAACTGCCAATTCCATGTCCGCGCTGGTATGGTGCACCGCGAAATACCATATCGATACTGCCTTGTATTCCTGTACTGCCGCACCCACTACGGCATGAAGATGAAGGACTTTGTGCAGCTCTTTGAACACTCTTGTGCCGGCCACAACGACCATTGATCAGAAGACTCTTTGCACAAATGTATACCAATTGAGTTTTGAAATTTTGCATTTGTTTTTTATCAATAAACTAGTTGTGTACTCAGAATAAAAAAAGAAACATTCTTATTATTTCCCATCCTCGCCTCCTTTACCCCAAAGTGGGGCAGATCTATCATACAATGACATTAGCAGGTGCATTCTTGTCTTCAACAATTCCTGACGTATGGGGGAGCGAAAATCTCCCCCTAAGCCATTATGTGTTAGGGGGAGCGAAAATCTCCCCCCTGGTAATTAAACCAATTGAACAACAGTTGTCAACCACAAATTGGGACAGACCTATCATACAATGATTGTAAAGTAACATTCGTATCTGAACGAGCAAAACAGATATTGAATGCAAATTTTGAGGAAAAAGGTGAACGTAATGCTTTGATCATATACTGCAAAGGGGGTGTATCGATACACCCCATTTAAAAAACAGATTGTGAATGAAAATTTTGAGGACAAAGATGAATGTAATGCTTTGACCATATACTGCAAAGGGGGATGTATCGATACACCCCCCTTCATTAACTCTAACCCAGGTAAAGTCCTACAAATAAAATCGCACTAACAGTATTGGAGTTATGGTGTAAAAAAAATTTTGTCAGGGGCGTGGATGGGTTGGATGGTGGGGTGTATTTCGTATTTTGCATTTTCAAGTTTATCAGGATTACCACGATTTTTCTCATAATATTGCTCAGCTATGGATTCAGTGATCTTTATAATCTTTTTGGCTAAAAATTTCACATTTTTGAGGTATGCAGATCAAATATGCAATAATTCCCCGTTTTCGAGATATTAAAAAACAGAAAACCACTATTAAAATGGTCGCCATTTTTAAACGGTTAAAGATATAAAAGCCAAATTTAATACCAAATTATCCCTTATATAGTATAACACTTGCCAAGTTTCAAGTCACTTGAGGTACCTCAAGAACATTTGTGCCATACTCTCTTGGGACACCCTGTATAAAAAATGCTATTCATCTTCTTCGATACTTGTTGTTTCTAATGTTATGTGCAATCATTGGACATTTAGGATATAGTACATATTCAATGTTTTAAGTAATTCACCAACTTATACTATTCAAATATCTCTCATAAACCGCATTTATGTAATTTGTATGGAGCAAAAATCTCGAAGAGCTGTAATACAGTATTCAATTACGCAAAGTCAACATTGCGATAGTCAACAGTTGAACAATCCGCTTTATGTCATTAGCATTTAAATTGTTTCTCAAGTGTTTTTGTTATATTCTTCTAAATCCTCTCTCTTTGAAACCAACTACCAACGCAAATATATGGTAGTTGTGGTCTCAAGCCGTGGAATCTGATGTGGTGTTGCACCAAATTGTTTCTACGCACGTAAATACAACCACAAATGTTACAAACGTGTGTGGCGTTCATCTTTAATATGGATTATAAGTTTTGATAATCACAAACAATACGGCACAACACGAACGTTTTAAATAGTTCAAAGGTGCTTTACGCAAATCGCAAATCGCAAATGATAATAATCAGCAACTAACACAAATCGCGTAGAACGGAACAGGATCGGACTAACACATCTTCACGCACTGAACTCTCGAACTGAACTGAAGGAGGGCTGGTGATGTGGGGTGACGCTCCCCACTAATGGATTTCGGAGAAGGTCGGGGCAAAAACTCTCAACCGCTGTCTGGGGTAAAGACCACCCTGCTCTAATGGAACTCGATACGGGCGGTCTATAATGGGTTCCTGGAAGGGTCGCGTCGCCCTCCAGTCGGGGTATCAAATTACAGCATCCACATTCCCAGACATGAGGGTGACACGACGGTTATTTGACCGGGGGGGGCAACTCCTGCTCCTCCTGGGGTCGGGTGCAGCTGCACCCCAGACAGGTCTCGACTTGTCGGTTTTTTGTGTGAACACCTGCACCCTCCAGTCGAGGTATCAAATTACAACATCCGCATTCCCAGACAGGAGACTGGACGCGACGGTTATTTGTGTGAACGTCTGCCTCGGTGCAGAGTACTTGAAGGGGGGTGTATCGATACACCCCCCTTTGCAGTATATGTTCAAAGCATTGCAATTATATTCTCCTCAAAATTAGCATTCACTGGTAGTTCAATTGACCGCAAGCGCTGATGGGCTAGCTCTGTTGGTTGTAGCGTTACCCTGATCAACTCTTGTATTAATTATCCAAAGTACGTCATGTGGGTACTCAAATTTCTCGGCTCGACTAGACGAACAAGAATCTGCAATCAGAAATCTGATCCGACCTAAGGTAACCGAGATAGCCCCCCCCCCTACATCGTCCAAAGGTACTTTGTGGGTACTCAAATTTCTCGGCTCGACTAGACGAACAAGAATCTGCAATCAGAAATCTGATCCGAGGTTAGGTTAGGTTAGGTTAGGTTAATATTCGCAAAAAAAATTCGCAAAAAAAATTCGCAAAAAAATTCGCAAAAAAAATTCGCAAAAAAAAATTCGCGAGGGGGGAGGGGGGCGTCCCTCCTGTCCCTCCTGCCCTCGGAGTGTCCAATACACCCTCCTGACAACATACTGAATTTACCGCAAAATGATAATTTAAATTTTCTCCGCAACTAGTAATTAAAGATTTTAAATTATTTAGTTTTTAATGGTGAATAGTAATATTTTTTATATTTAGGTTTTTCTTATGAAAAACTAAAAAACTGATTTTTTGATATTTTAAGTCTTGTAATTTCTGAACCCGAAGTTTTAAAGAAATGCGGGTGGTGTCATTTTGTTGGAAAACTAAATTTCTACAAAAGACTAAAGTTTAATCGAAATCGACAGAGCCGTTTTTGAGAAATCTTGATTATTCATGTTTTTTGGCGGTTTTTGGGGGATAATTACCCTTAAAAATAAAAAAATCTAAAAAATGAAAAAACACCTGGAGATATCGTGGATTAGTACTTAAATACCAAATTTCATAAAAATCGGACCATTGGTTAGGGCTCTAGCTCTGTACACATCCACACAGACAGACAGACACACAGACATCACGTAAAAATCACTTTTTTGGATTCAGGGAGCACCAAAACAAATATTTCCACTAACAACTCAAATTCGAAAATTTTAACGAAAACAATACTTTCTCCATATACTATGTATAAGGGGAGAAAGTAAAAACTAAAATTAATAGCCTAAAACAATATACCTGCTTCTCAGATTTGTAATTTAATAACCTGCCTGCAGAGTGTCATAAATCTTGATACTGATTTTCAGCGTTCGATAACCGCCAAAATAAAGCCAAATAGTAACAAATACTGAAACAGAGGTTAGAGTATACAGGGAGACAGGATTTTTAGCTTTGACAATCGTTGCATGACGATAAAGTTGCAAACGAAAATACATTTTCGTTCACAGATAGGATTTCAACACAAAATTTGCATTATTTAATGCATTTTTGGGAAAAATTTCAAAAGAGAAGATTTTTAATTTTTCACGGAAATTCCCCGGAGCTATATTTTTACCCTAAAAATCCGGTAATCCCCGGGGAAATCTGGTGATGGCAACCCTAAACTTGATCAGTAGTGACTACAGTAGCAACTTCGACGATCGGGACCGTGCAGCATCTCGGCGGGCGGAGTCGCTGATAGCGCGGCGCATCGCAACATTTTCGCAACCTAAAATTACCGATTCCGGCAAAAATTAACGCATAATTCAAGGTAGTCTTAGTCGGTGGCAGCCCTGATATGCTTAAAATATATTTACATATCTTTTTTAACTGAAAGGTAAAAATAGGTAATTTTCCGAAATAGATTAAGCATACTCCTTAGGAGTATGCTTAATCTATGATAATACTACCTACTTAATTTTATGAGTCGTGTAAAAAGCTGTACCAGGAAACTGACGCATACTTTCTCCCTTGTAGCCCAATTTGATCAATAACTTACTTTATATTTACTAAATATAAAAAAGTACTGTATCAAGTATACAAATTCTTTTAATGAATTTGTTTAGAATTATCCACCCAAATCCTTTTTTTGGGGGCACTACAGAATAATTTAGTGGTTCAAAGATGGGTAATTAACTCTTCCCCCCGAGGTTAGGTGGCAACGTATTCAGAATATCCTCTATTGGTAAATTATAACTTGACCTATGTAGCCTACCAAGTTTTAATCAAATTGATCAGTAAATAAGAGATAAATAATCACTTTTTCATACCTCATAAAAATAAATTGGACAATGTACTACTGTGTTTACCACAAAATGCAAATTTGTATTTTATCTACAACCATTAGTCGCAGCATAACTTGACAATTAAAAATAATAATTTGTTTAGTATTTGAGCTTTCTTATGAGTGATAAGTAAATTGCATTTAAAGTTTATAATTTTATGCTAAATCCAAAATACTGAATTGTTTACGTCATAAACCCTATAATCAGTGGCGGATTTAGGGCGGTGGGGGGCTATATGGGCTGCAGCCCAGGGTGGCAAATTTACAGAAGATAAATAAGTTGTTTACAAATGAAATGTTGAAACGGGGAACATTTTGACGAAAGCGGAAGACAAAGACGGTGTGCCGCCCTTTTCAAAGTTAAAGGTAGTAATCAGAGACTAATGCATTACGCTTGCAGTCCCTCACACTGCAGTTCCTCAAAACAGTCATAATGCATTTGTCATTCTACGTACTAGCGACAAGACGAGATTACGCTACAGAGAAAGGGCGCTACACGAACTACAGTTAATTCAACTTCTCCCCATCCGCTCATCAGGCACTGCAACACTATGACTACGTCCAACTCACGGACTCCCAAGTTTACCCGTACATTCGCATAGCATTACAATTATTTTGTACACAAAATCAATAATGACTAAGGCACACGGCTGAGAAAGTTGTAATAATTTAATTTGAGATGTTAATAACACAATTTAGACTACAATGATATTTTCAAACTCAAGGTAACAAAGACAGTTATTTCAGCCGTCGTCTACTTACCATCAAAGGCTACCACAAATAATCTGTCATTCTGGAGGATATTGTTTTTAACAAGACATCTGACCGAAGACAAATAAAGACTAACATAATTTGTGAAGAGAGGATTTGATTGGTTATTGCCATGGGAGTATCATAGTTGACAGAGGGTCAAAGTGTGGTGGTCAGCATGTAGGCTGCAGTTTTTACTCAAGGCGAGTGAGGAGACCACTATATATGTATGTATATATATATATATATATATATATATATATATATATATATATATATATATATATATATATTGGGTGGGGCGGGGTCAAAATCTCGAATTTCAATAAATGAAAAACTGTGATATTTGAAGTATTTAAATTAATATTTATTCGCATTTTATGGGTGAATCATGATGTTAAACTTTTATAATCTTGAGACATATTTTAGATGTAATTTTATTGTTTATCTCGAAGCAAAGTTATTATTTAAATTAAGTGAAAACACCCTTGTAATACGGCTTTGGAAACAAGCCGCCTAGTACATCGAATGACACTGCCCCACCAACAAGTTGTCACCACAACAGGACAAAATACCAAATATGACGGCACGCTTTTTTAAGCTTATTTGTCACAGAGTAGTGACTCCTGTAGGTATTATATTTTAATGCATTGTATCCAAAACACCATGGAGGTGAAACTAGAGGAAGTGTTTGAAAATGTGTAGAGTTTTATGAAGATTAAGCCTAAATCAATTAATTTTATATTTTGATCGTCTAAAAAATATAAACAATTCTTTGTATAAAAGTATAAATTACAAAATGACTGAAAAACTGTATTGAAAAGCGCTAATTCAGGATGTAAATAGTCAGAATCTTTTGAGGCTAATGGTCCGAATTACGAATTTTAAGGCTACAGTGTCATCATATCTTATTTATAGGTTATTTATTATAATTTTCAGTAGTCAATGCGTTGGGGTAAAAATTTGTGTTTGATGAAGTGTAAAAAAAATGTTTAGGCCTCTGTTGAAGGATTTTCTTGTTATTAAAAGAAGCACTGCTTCACTGCCTTTATCACCATCATTTGTCTCTAGGGTTGATTGTCATTGAGTAGGCTATATTGTACTGTGTTAATGTGAATCAAATCAATTATACATTATTTTACTGTTTTTTTTGTTTTTTTTTTGACCAAGAAATAACAAAAATTTCTTAAACGTATTAATTCAGTAAATTCGTAACTTTTTTATATACCGTCACAAAATTACCAAACAGGGTATATAACATGTGGGTAAACCTGGGCAGATTTCCTAATAGCACAGAGAAGTATAGACGTTCTATACGTTCTCTGTGCTAATAACCCTTAGGCGGCAATTGCTTAAATCCGCCACTACCCCCCTTTATACATAGTAGGCTATATGGAGAAAGTGTTGAGTTATTGGTGGAAATATTTGTTTTGGTTTTCCCTGAACCAAAAAAAGGTGTTTGGAGAGGACGAACTTTCTGTCTGCATAGATGTGTATAGACTAGATACAGGTTAGGTTACACGTGTGCAGATGTTGATGACATTTGATGATTTAGGCCTATAGTGCTTTAGGTTTCTAATAAAATATCACCTGCAATTATGGAAACTATATAATCCACGGTATATCCAGGCAAATGTATAAAAACCAACTCTAATAATCTTTTTAAAATTTGTTGGAGACAAAGTGCTTTCTGTCTCTAATAAAATATCACCCGCATTAATGGGAAAATTTATTAGAAGTTATAGGCAGTGGCGGATTTAAGCAATTGCCGCCCAAGGGCTATTAGGAAATCTGCCCCCCCCCCTATAATCTTTGTCCTTTTCGCCGCCCAGGTTTACCCACATGTTATATACCTTGTTTGGTAATTTTGTGACAGTATATAAAAGTTATGAATTTCATGAATTAAAAAGTTTAAGAAATTTCTGTTATTTCCAGACCCCAAAAACACCATTCGTTCGATACTGTATGTGTGTATATATATATATATATATATATATATATATATATATATATGTCCGTGAGCACGATAACTCTCGTAAAAATTATCCGATTTTGATGAAATTTGGTATAAACATGTAAAGCAACAATTATGACTTTAAGTTCGAAAACCAGCCAAATCGCTCTATCCGAAGGGGTATTTTGGGGGGGTTTTGTACCCCAAAAATAGGTTTTTAGAATTTTTTACATATAATTTTGGAAAGAGTCAAATTTTAGTTTTTCCCATTGGATTCAGCTTAAAAAAAACACACAATCTGGTATTTTGATAATTTCTCTACGTCAATTGGTTACCGAGATATTGAAAGTGCTAAACACAGTACGTTGTCTAATGTTTTTCTTATGGAGAAAAATAAAAATTTTATATCACTTATTTATGAACGTATTCTGACGAAACTTGGTATACGACTTTATCTGGTCGTGGACCATTGATATTTGCTACAAAAAATTTTTTACCAATAGCTCCCGTAGCAGCAAACCTACGTACTCAGCCCCATGTTATTCTTATGGAGAATAAGTAACGTGTTATCTCCCTTCATTATGAAAATAAATTAATGAAATTTGGTATGTGGCTTTAACTACATGAGTTATATTGATATTTGTATAAAACCCCATTATTTGTGCTCCTTGCTTCAGCAAACCTGCACACTCAGCCGCCATGTTCTTCTTATGGAGAATAATTAAAATGTCATAAATCGTTTATTTATGAATGTATATTGATGAAACTTGGTATGTGGCTTTATGTGGTGTTAAGATACACACACACACATATATATATATATATATATATATATATATATATGCATTGGAAATTAGCTGAGTATGCAGGTTTGCAGGGGGTATTTATACTTCATCAAACATTAATTTTTACCCTAACGCATTGACTACTGAAAATTATAATAAATAACCTATAAATAAGATATAATGACACTGTAGCCTTGAAATTCGTAATTCGAACCATTAGCATCAAAAGATTCTGACTATTTTAATCCTGAATTAGCGCTTTTCGATACAGTTTTCCCGTCATTTTGTAATTAATACTTTTATACAAAGAATTGTTTATATGTTTTAGACGATCAAAAGATAATACCCCCGTCGCAGCAAACCTGCGGACTCAGCGAATTTCCAATGCATAATATTTGTCTGAATTCCACATAAAGCCGCAAACCAAGTTTCATAAAAATATATTCACATATAAGCGATTTTAATTATTCTCTATAAGAATAACATTGGTAATGAGTATGTAGGTTTGCTGAAACAAGGAACAGAAACAATTGGTTTTTATACAAATATAAATAGAATTTAACTAGGCGAAGCCACATACTAAGTTTCATCGATATTCAATCATAAATAAGCGATATATGACATTCTAGTTATTGTCCATAAGAATAACATGGGGGCTGAGAAAGCAGGTTTGCTGCAACAAGGAACAGAAAAATGGGTTTTTATAAAATTATTAATATAACTCAACCAATTGAAGCTACTTACCAAGTTTTATTAATTTATGTTCATAATTAAGGGAGTCAGTACATTTTACTTATTCTCCATAAGAATAACATGGGGGCTGAGTACGGAGGTTTGCTGCAACGGGAATAATCAACAAAAAATCAATTTTTTGTGCAAATGTCAATATACCAGTACTACTTGAAGCCACATACCAAGTTTCATCAACATACATTAATAAATAATCGAGATATCAAATTTTATTTATTCTCCATAAGGATAACATTGGGCAACGTACTGTGTTTAGCACTTCGAATATCTCTGCAACGGTTGGGTGTAGAATCACAATTTAAACACCATAATGATTGTTTTGTGGAACTGATCAGATTGGTAAAAGCGAATGTGAAGTTTACATTAAAATAAACGGAGGAAAAGCCAAAAACCTTTTTCCCATAAGATTAATATGGGATATTTTATGAGCAGGTTTTTTTGGATTTTCTCCGCAACCACTTAACCTAGGTTAATAATTCAAAATACTAAATTATTTGTTTTTTTTAAGCTCTATAACATGGTCAAAACCAAAATTAAGTTTTTTAAAAATTATTAGGGTGAAAAATGCAAAAAACTGATTTTTGTAAAATTTAAAACCCCCATAAACCCCCCTTCCCATGGTCCGATTTTTCTGGTTTTCGAACTTAAAGTCATGAATGTCATTTTACACATTTGAGCCAAATTTCATCAAAATCGGACGTTTTTTACTCAAATTATCGTGTTAACGGACACACACACACACATATATATATATATATATATATATATATAAACCAACATACATATATATACATACATATGTATATGTACATGTTTATACATATATATAAATTTGAACGAATAGTGTTTTTGGCATCTGGGGACCTCAAAACAAAAAGTTATCATGGTCTCGGGCTTAAGTCTTACCATGAGACCTACGGTAATAGCTTCTTCCCTATAGGGGAAATTCGCTAAAATTAATTGATGTAGGCCTAATCTTCATAAAACTCTACACATTTTCAAACACTTCTTCTAGTTTCACCTCCATGGTGTTTTGGATACAATGCATTAAAATATAATACCTACAGGAGTCACTACTCTGTGACAAATAAGCTTAAAAAAGCGTGCCGTCATATTTGGTATTTTGTCCTGTTTTGGTGACAATTTGTTGGTGGGGCAGTGTCATTCGATGTACAAGGCGGCTTGTTTTCAACACAATTTCCAAAGCCATATTACAAGGGTGTTTTCACTTAACATAAATAATAACTTCGCTTCGAGATAAACAATAAAATTACATCTAAGATATGTCAAGATTATAAAAGTTTAACATCACCTAAAATGTGACTAGATATTAATTTAAAGACTTCAAATATCACAGTTTTCATTTATTGAAATTGGAGATTTTGACCCCGTCCCACCCAAAATGTATATGTATATATATAGTGGACTCCCACTCGCCTGGAGTAAAAAACTGCAGCCTACAAGCTGACCACCACTTTGACCCAGTCATTATTGATATTGTATACAAAATAATTTTAATACTATGCAAATGTACGGGTAAACTTGGAAGTGCGTGAGTTAGACGTAGTCATAGTGGCGAAGTGCCGGATGAGCGGATGGGGAGAAGTTGAATTAACTGTAGTTCGTGGCTTGCCGCCCTTTCTCTGTAGCGTAATCTCGTCTTGTCGCTAGAACGGATGAATGACAAATGCATTATGACTGTTTTGAGGAACTGCAGTATGAGGGACTGCAAGCGTAATACATTAGTCTCTGATTACTACCTTTAACTTTGAAAGGGCGGCACACCGTCATTGTCATCCGCTTTCGCCAAAATGTTCCCCGTTTCAACATTTCATTTGTAAACAACTTATTAATCTTCTGTAAATTTGCCACCCTGGGCTGCAGCCCCTACAGCCCCCCCCCTAAATCCGCCACTGAAGGGGGGGGGGGAGTAGAATGAATAAACAGTTAACTGTCCACATCTTATATAACTTTACTGTGAATTTTTTAAAACCTTATTTAACTGTATAATTATTATGTTGGCCTAGTACAATTATTGTACTTTAAAACCAGTATTTACAAAAATGAGTAGATGCAAGACATTAGTGTAATCACACTTGCAATCACCCTATACAGTATATTTAAAAGGTACGGTAAACAAATTATTTATTTAAAATTATTACAAATTAAAACAATAACACATCAATTGTTGTAAATATGAGTGGCATTACAATTTTGCATCAGGAACATGCATAGTTAAAGTTATCAGTCATCTGCCACTTGCATAATGCCACCAGTTTGTCTTGTTTATCTAGTACAGAACCATCTCAACTTAAGGGGCTAGGTTCATCAACATAATTCATTACATTTTTAAAAACTAAGAAAACATAAAAGTTGATTGGCAATTCATATTATAACGTTTTCTTTAAAAAAAGTGATACTTAAAAAATTTAATAACATTTAATTTTTACAAGCTATCTTTCACATGGTGAATTTGCTGAGTTACTTTAATTTATTAATTATTAAGAGTAGTCACGATTGCTCAATTTCTGATAGAGTAAGTTTTGAGTGGCCTAAGAGTATGTGCATATCGGAGGCGGGTTAGAATCCAGGTTGGAAGATCAGGGTGCATGTATACAGACCCCAGAATAGAAGCATAGCCTATTCACAAACTGACATAAAACCAGTACCGAATTCCTACTAGATGGGCACACTAGGCCAAATAGGCATGTGCCTAAGATGCAACATTATAAGGGGCGCAAAGAAAAAAATAATACGTTCACTGCGGCTGATGCGAAACACAATGTTCTCTGGTGTGGCCAAACTCGATGAGCGCACTCAAATTTTTAATTTTCTAAACAAAATAGAGTGGTTCTGCCCATAGGACCTGGCCTTCTTAGTGTTTGTGATTTCACTGGTGTTGCTATCGGACACACTATGTCGTATGGCAACATTTTAATTGCTTTTAGGATTTAATTTTCAAAAACTGACTTAACATCTCTATTTATTTGGCAACTAGCATTGTACAGGTGAGAAGGAGGGCAAAACAGTTGGTGTGCCTAGGGGCGCTGTTTAGCTAAATACGGCTTTGCAGGCCCGCCCAGAGGGGGGGGGCAAGGGGGGAAATTGCCCAGGGGCCCGGACTGGTTGGGGCCCTGGGCAAACCTGTTGCTGTTTAGCTAAATACGGCTTTGAAGGCCCGCCCAGAGGGGGGGGCAAGGGGGGCAATTTCCCAGGGGCCCGGACTGGTTGGGGGCCCTGGGCAAACCTGTTGCTGTTTAGCTAAATACGGCTTTGAAGGCCCGCCCAGAGAGGGGGGGCAAGGGGGCAATTGCCCAGGGGCCCGGACTGGTTGGGGGCCCTGGGCAAACCTGTTATCTAAAAAACGGTCACCAACTTGGATCCGGACGCAACAAGGGCCTGTGAAATGGGGCCCATACTGTAATTTGACCAGGGGCCCGAAATTTCTCTGGGCAGGCCTGCGGCCTTGCATACAATACGGTTAATATTAACTAATCAGAAGCTAAGGACTAGGTTTTTAGCCGGGATAGAGTTTAAAATACAAAAAAAGTAAAAGTTTATAGAAAAATAATTGAGGTGGTATTTACTGAAGCCACAGTTTAATATAGGAGTAACTGTTAGTTATTATTTTGTTTTAAAGTTTACTGAATTACTTTTTTTCGGTTGTAATTTAATTACCTGTTAATATGGGATTTTCTTAAGTAAACATTATGCTGTCACTAACAATGTTAAAATATTTACGATTTATTTGTCATGTTGACAACTAAATCTTAACATTTACAACTATAGATTTATATAACATATTTGTTATATAAGAAAAGTGATATACATTTATTGTTATAAGTTTATGTACTACTGTAATAAATAAACATTAAAGCTAATATTAATAGGGCTAGGGCAAAGTCCTGAGGTAATTTTGGACACTTTCTGAATTTAGATACATGTAGGAATCCTAATGAACATTTTGGTATGTAACATGTTATGGTTTTGTCCCGAAAACACCTTCAAATCTGGTACGGCAGATTTCTTGTTTGATTACGTGCATTCCAAAATTTTTGTTTTATTCTGTAACTGGATCACAAACCCCAAAGTTCAGTAGCACTGCACCTACAATTAAGTCAGACAAATTTGGATTAACAGGAACCTGAAAATCAGGTACGGTATAGGTAAATATTGAGAGAAGAAACTCTTTGACAAAAGGGAAGTCTAAACTTTTATACGTGAAACTGAATACAGTAAAAACTATATGCAACTGTAATGTGTGTTATAAATCAAAATTATCATGTTGACGAACACAAATTTTATATTTCCATCATATTGCACATACATAATACATATTGTCTGTCAGCATAATATGTAGCCTATTATATACAAACAAAGAGTTCTATGTTTTATAAGTATGATTAACGTGTCACATAACTTTTATCATTGATTTATTTTGTAACTGTGTAAAACAGCAATCAAAGTCATGCTCTTTGGGAATAAATGTTGCTCGTTATGGTTCAAGCTGTGGTTACATGGTGGTTAATCAATCAGCTTTGAGCACTACTCTAAGTACTACTCACACATTTCAAAAGGTTATTCCTACAATTAAGTTTATTTCTAAATAAACAAGTGTATTGATTAAGTTTTAGGACTTTGTTGGTCTTTAACTACTTAATTTCCCCCTCCCATTATTTAATTAAGGTACGACTGGTGACGAAGAAAAAGCAAAGTAGTTGATGTAAAGTATAAACAAATCCACTTATGATATCATGAGTGGCAGTCCCAACCTCCAAAGGATAAAATACCCCACTCAAAAATGAGTGTCATATTTTCAAAAAGTGAGCGGGTTATGGTTGTGAAACAATTGACTAGTCAACCAACAACACAATCATCACATGGTAAATAAACCAGTATTTCTCATAGGGAAAACTCGCTAGACAACAAATTTATTAGTGTTTAGTCTTTATAAGTGGGTTTTAGTGTAAATTAATAATCACTAAGGGGTTTTCAATTAATTTTGACTTGTTATGCCTCCATGGTATAATATAGAGATTTGTTTACTATCAAAATACCTGCACATGAATTTTATTTCAAGAATTATTAGTTAGTATAACATGCTGTTTAAGAAACCAAGTAGACTAATAAAAAATATTCACAGGTTGTTAAAGGTCTGATAAAAATATCTTTTAAAACCTATTTTCCTTCTGATACAATCAAAGTTTTTGACCAGACACTGCAAGATATAAGGTTTGGCTAGGAAAGAATCAGCTGGGGCAAAGAATGGGCAGAATAAATTGAAGCTAATTGAGTGTCAAGAGAGGAGACTGAGAGGGCACCTATCAGTGGAGTGGCCAGCTCGCGACTGCATGCTGCAACACTACCACTCCTAGCCACACTGGCAACATCACAGCACCCACACTCTCCCTTGATCACCGACAACAAGTTGTACAAATCATCGACACATGTGCATAAACAAACACATAATCAAATTAAATACCCCCGTAGCAGCAAACCTGCTTACTCAGCGAATTTCCAATGTATATATATCTTAATACCACTTAAAGTCGCAGACAAGTTCCATCAATATACATTCATAAATAAATTATTTATGACATTTTACTTATTCTCCATAAGAATAAAATTCCGGCGTGAAGTTGGCCCTGCCACATTGAGCACAAATTTTAATAGCCATATAGTGATTTAGTACTTAATTTATGCTTTTCTGTGGTACATATCACAAAATTTGTGCTTAACCGGAACAGATTGAAAAAAAGCATTAATCTAGTGGTGGGTCAGCATCACGCTTATCCCGCCACCAACACAGATAATTTGTATATATAACTAAATATTTAGTGCTAAATTTGTGCTCTCAGAATATATAAGTTTTATAATTTGGGCTCATCAAAAACCCGCCCAAAAACATAATTATTTGTCGTGGTGATGACGTCACCCAGCCCGCCACCTCACCGGAATCCATGAAAACTGGTGTCAATATTTAGTGCTTAATTTGTACTCTCATAATATGTAAGGACCACAGACGGATATATCTGGTCTAATCTTTCTCTGTCGCGGTTTAAAAGACGGATATATCCGTCATGTTTTATATAACGTATAACCTTACTAGTTTAACACATTCTAAAAAACCCCAAAAGTTAATTAATAGTTAGTTAGTTAAGTTAATTTAATAACCTCTGAAAATAATATGATTTTCGGGAGCCCCTTTTGGCGCAGAAAATTATATCGCGTTAGATTTCCAACAGATGTAAAGGAAGAGCTGTGGTGCAACGTACGACGATTTCTTTGGCGGCTTTTGCAATTGATGTGTTTATTTTATTTTTCATTCATTGCATGTGATCACTATTATTTTTGTATTCACGTCCCGTGCCCCGTTTTTTAACGGGTATCTAATGAACACAGATTATAAAACTTCTATTCTGAAAGCAACAACTAGGCCCTACATATTGACACTGTTTTTGAATTAGTCTTTTGATGTGGCGGGCTGGATGACGTCATCGCCAAAACAAAAAATTACATTTTTGGGCGGGTTTTTGATGAGCACAAATTATAAAACTTATATATTTTGAGAGCACAAATTAAGCACTAAATATTGATCCCGGTTTTCATGGATTCCGGTGAGGTGGCGGGCTGGGTGACGTCATCATTATGACAAATAATTATGTTTTTAGGCGGGTTTTTGATGAGCACAAATTATAAAACTTGTATATTCTGAGGGCACAAATCAAGCACCAAATATTGACACCGGTTTTCATTGATTTCTTTGAGGTGGCGGGCTGGATGACGTCATCGCCATAACAAGTAATTACCGTTTTGGGCGAGTTTTTGATGAGCACAAATTATAAAACTTATATATATTCTGAGAGCACAAATTAAGCACTAAATATTGACACCGGTTTTCATTGATTTCTTTGAAGTGGCGGGCTGGATGATGGCATAACAAATAATTACCGTTTTTGGACGAGTTTTTGATGAGCACAAATTATAAAACTTATATATTCTGAGAGCACAAATTTGGCACTAAATATTTAGTTATACAGTAGAACCTCGATAACACGACTCTCAAGGGGATCTCTAAAATAGTCTTCTTATCGAGGTGCACTTGTAATTGAGGGTCGTGCTATCAAGGTGGTTTTCACAACAAGACGTGTTATCGAGGTCACAGACTTTTTGCTATACCAAGCACATTTTTTATGAAACATTTCTAATAAGTTGTGTTTTAAGTAGAAAATTACTGTATAAATCAGTCATAAATAAAAGAACAAACGTACAAGTAAAACAAACTTCTTTATTATTGCGACAGTAAGAAAAAAATCAACAAAACAAACTTCTTTATTATTGCGACAGTAAGAAAAAAATCAACAGACTCAGTTCACTAAAGTGCAGTATAGAGTTAATATAAGCTCGAAATACAGTAAACCTTAATCTATTGTGAAATACGCAATAAAATACTGTGATGTTAAAAAATTAAAAATTGAACTTAGCAGAACTGGACTTACGTAATAAAACCGAAACTGTACACTACAATGGAGAGCATGCGATGATGCGACTGACCCGTGATAGACAAGGAAAGGCCGGAATGGGAAGGGGGTGGGGAAGGGGTTTTCCTGTTGAGACCTGAGCCCAAGACGTTGTTGTTTACTTCAAAACATCTGTTCTAACCGTGGGAACTATGCGTGAGAAAGGTTTAGTCGTGCTATAAAGGTTCCGTAACGCAAAACGGCGCGCTATTGAGGTTAGAGTCATGTAATAAAGGCTCACTTACCCAAAGAAGCGTGTTATTGAGGTGGGTGTCGTGCTATAGAGGTTCAGTTATTTGAAAAGACGCGCTATAGAGGTTTATTTATTAGTAAAATGAAATTACAAAAAGACGTGCTATCGAGGTATTTATTTGAAAATGAGTCGTGTTATAGAGGTATTTATAACATTGAGCGTTATGGGAGATTCACGGGGATTAGAAAATCAGACTCATTATCGAGGTTTTTGTCTTATCGAGGGTCGTCGTAGCGAGGTTCTACTGTATATACAAATTATCTGTGTTGGTGGCGGGCTAAGCGTGATGCTGGCCCACCACTAGATTAATGCTAATTTTAATCTGTTCCAGTTGAGCACCAATTTTGTTATATGTACCACAGAGAAGCACAAATTAAGCACTAAACCTCTATGTGGTTTTTAAAATTTGTGCTCAATGTAGCGGGGCCAGCTTCATGCCGGTGAATAACATGGGGCCTCAGGTAAGCAGGTTTGCTTCTGCAGGAACTATGGGCAAAACATTGTTTTTCGTACAAATATTAATAGACTACATAGGTATGAAGCAATATGCCAAGTTTCGCCAGGATAAGTTGATAGATAAGCAAGATGTACAATTTGTCTAATTCTCCATAAGGATAACATTGGGCAACGTACTGTGTTTAGCACTTTCAATATCTTTGTAAGCAATTGACATAGAACAATGATCAAAACACCAAATTATTATTTTTTTTTAAGCTGAATTTAATGGTGAAAAGTAAAATTGGCTAACCTATGATATGATATGTAAAAACTCAAAAAACCCATTTTTGGGGTACAAAACCCCCCCAAAACACCCCTTTGGCTTTAGCGATCTGGCTGGTTTTCGAACTTAAAGTCATAAATGTTGCTTTACATGTTTGTAACGAATTTCATCAAAATTGGACCATTTTTACGAGAGTTATCGCACCCACGGACACATATATATCTACATATAGATATATCTACATATAGATATATCTACATATAGATATATCTACATATAGATATATCTACATAGATATATATGTATATCTACATAGATATATCTACATATATATACAGTTTTGAACGAATGGGGTTTTTGGCATCTGGGGACCTCAAAACGAAAAGTTATCATGGTCCCGGGCCTAGGTCTTACCATGCCGACTATAATAGCTTCTTCCCTATAGGGGAAATTCGCTAAAGTACGTCTCTCAAAAATTATTAAAATAATTGGTTTAAAAATATGTTGCCAACGAGTGTTTAGCATATGATGTAGGTACAAGTCTCCAACAATGTAAATGATGCTGAAACAAGGAAATGAAACTGAGGATGTGGAACAACGAAACTGGCAATATGAAACAACAAAATGGGTGGCAGGTCACTTTCAATGGGTCAAGGCATGAATTATTTGTTGCTTCACCACTTTTTGAGAAATATATTAGTAGTAAGGAGTTGCAATTCAAACCTTATTTTATTTTTTAAATGCAACAGATAAATTGATAACTGTAGTTATATTTGGTAGGAACATGATTCACACTGATTTTGATAGTTGTATATACTACCTACAGAAAATTTTTTCCTGGATTTTTTTTTTAACAAGAACCATTGGCTGATGATTTAACTTTTTCACCCTTTCCATAAAAACATTACACAGATGGAGCTTTACACTATCTGTCCCAAGGATTCCAATCACTGAAAAATAGATTTTGCTGAGAGACATGGACTCATGGTTTTAAGTTTACATTCCTAAACTGGGCAAATATAAACAGCCCATAATCAGGTGAAGCCACATACCATGTTTTATGAATAAATGTTTTAAACAAAATATAACATTTTATTATTCTTCTAAAATTTGGAAAACCCAATTTGGGGTACAAAGCCCCCTGGCCCCCTCAGATCCTCTCTTAAGACAGGGTGGTCTGTCTGGTTTTCGAATTTGTTAAAATAAATGATACTTAACACATCTATATAAGCTTTTATCAGAACCATGGTTGTAATTTGGAGGTATAAAGGATCAGGTGGGGGGAGGTGGGGGGGCAGTTGCCCCCCCACCAATCGTTTGGAAAAAATATTATTGTATTAAAGTCACAATAATTACTACAGATCGGGTCACGGTGTTTGGCGTCTGGTTCGCGCATGCACAGTAGTACCTTTCCTCCAACACGCAACTTAGTACGGTCAGCATACCAATATGCATCATTCTGTCAAAACATACGTTTTTATTGTTTTGGTCATTGTTTACATTTGTGCTGTTGTTGCAAATTAAGTGAGCATAACATATTTATTATTCAATTATATTTTGTTATATTCCCCAAAGCAGGATATTATTATTATTTTTGCAACAATATGGAATATGAATTTTTTACAGACTAAGTGAAAATAGTTTCTTTGCATTCATGACGAACAAAAATAAATATTGCACGCTCTCGGATAATCCAGTTTTACGATAATACAATAAATGTTAACAGCGCTACAGATTGCTTTGGTTTTCTTCTAAGACAGTTGATACGAAATCGTTTGTCGCGTCACGGTTTAGCAAACGAGGTTAATATATCTAGAGGTCTCGTCTGGGATGAACAAGTGAAGTTTAAATGGTTGACTGTGATTCTCCTCAGGTCAAACCCTCTCTTCACTAGTTAAATGTTTGTCAGCTGTCTGTCATATAACTCGTAAAGAGAGGATTTGACTGGTTGCCATGGGAGCAGAGTTGACTGAGGGGCAAATGGCAGTCGACCATGTAGGCTGCACTTTTTTACACAAGATGAGACGATATATATTAACCTTGTTGGGTTTAGCCAGACGCCTCATCACTGACGGCCGATGCTCACATCTTGTTTCGCTTAGCCACAATCGCTAGTCGTCTACGTGTACAGTAGTTGTTGCCACACTTACATCAATTTACAATTAAATGTTGTATTTAACTTAGTTTATTAAATATATATGATATAATTCGTTTTTGTTAGCAAAATGAATATTTGTTCTGCAGCAACAAATGTTGTTTTAGCAAATTTCGACTGCAAGGAAGAAGCTATTACTGTAGTCAGCATGGAAAGACCTAGGCCCCGGACCATGATAACTTTTCATTTTGAAGTCCCAGATGCCAAAAACACCATTCGTTCAAAACTGCATACATATAAGTTACTTATTTCCTACATGTATATATGTCCGTCGGTGCAATAACTTTCGTACAAATTAAATTTTGATTTTGATTAAATTTGGTATAAATGTGTAAATAAGCAAAATTTATGACTCTAAGTTCGAAAACCAGGCGGATCGCCCCATTCAAAAAATATTCTTTTTTATAGTTTTTTACATATAATATTTTAAAAATACAACTTTAGTTTTTACTATTAGATTCACCTTAAAAAAACGATTTTGAACTTCCTACTGTACATGTCTAATCTGTCTGCAGCACCCATTTTAGCGAATTTCCCCTATAGGGAAGAAGCTATTACCGTAGGTCTCATGGTAAGACTTAAGCCCAAGACCATGATAATTTTTTGTTTTGAGGTCCCCAGATGACAAAAACACTATTCCTTCAAATTTATATATATGTATATATAAATATATATGTATATATATCTATATATGTGTCCGTGAATGCGATAAGTTGAGTAAAAAACGTCCGATTTCGATGAAATTTGGCTCAAATGACATTCATGACTTTAAGTTTGAAAACTAGAAAAATCGGACCATGGGAAGGGGGGTTTATGGGGGTTTTCAATTTTCCAAAAATCAGTTTTTTGCATTTTTCACCCTACAATTTTTTAAAAACTTAATTTCGGTTTTGACCATGTTATAGAGCTTAAAAAAACAAATAATATTGTATTTTGAATTATTAACCTAGGTTAAGTGGTTGCGGATAAAATCCAAAAAACCTACTCATAAAATCTCCCATGTTAATCTTATGGGAAAAAGTTTTTTGGCTTTTCCTAAGTTTATTTTAATGTAAACTTCACATTTGCTTTTACCAATCTGTTCAGTTCCAGAAAAAAATCATTTTGGTATTTAAATTGTGATTCTACGCCCAACCGTTGCTAAGATATTCAAAGTGCTAAACACAGTACGCTGTCCAATGTTATCCTTAAGGAGGATAAGTAAAATTTGATATCTCGATTATTTATGAATGTATGTTGATGAAACTTGGTATGTGGCTTCACGTAGTACTGGTATATTGATATTTGCACAAAATATTGATTTTTATTCATTATTCCGTAGCAGCAAACCTGCGTATTCAGCCCCCATGTTATTCTTATGGAGAATAAGTAAAATGTAATGAATCCCTTAATTATGAACATAAATTAATAAAACTTTGGTATATAGCTTCACTTGGTTGAGTTATATTGATAATTGCATAAAAACCAATTTTTCCCTTGTTGCAGCAAACCTGCTTACTCAGCCTCCATGTTATTCTTATGGAAAATAACGAAAATGTTATATAGCGCTTATTTATGATTGAATATTGATGAAACTTGGTACGTGGCTTCGCCTAGTTAAATTACATTTATATTTGCATAAAAACCAATTGTTTGTGTTCCTTGTTTCAGCAAACCTACGTACTCATTACCAATGTTATTCTTATGGAGAATAATTAAAATCACTTTTATGTGAATATATTTTTATGAAACTTGGTATGCGGCTTATTGTGGTATTAAGACAAATATTATGCATTGGAAATTCGCTGAGTACGCAGGTTTGCTGCGAGAGGGGTATTTATTTCTGAGGCATTGTCGCACTGTCACCCGTTATTTTACTATGGGAGTTATATTCGATAATGTTTAATGGGTTTTTAGCGAATTTCCCCTATAGGGAAGAAGCTATTACCGTAGGTCTCATGGTAAGACTTAAGCCCGAGACCATGATAACTTTGTTTTGAAGTCCCCACATGCCAAAAACACTATTCGTTCAAATTTATATATATGTATATATATATATATATATATATGTCTATATATGTGTCCGTGAATGCGATAACTTGAGTAAAAAACGTCCGATTTTGATGAAATTTGGATCAAATGTGTAAAATGACATTCATGACTTTAAGTTCGAAAACCAGAAAAATCGGACCATGGGAAGGGGGTTTTCAATTTTCCAAAAATCAGTTTTTTGCATTTTTCACCCTACAATTTTTAAAAAACTTAATTTTGGTTTTGACCATGTTATAGAGCTTAAAAAAACAAATAATATGGTAACCTAGGTTAAGTGGTTGCGGCGAAAATCCAAAAAACCTACTCATAAAATCTCCATGTTAATCTTATGGAAAAAAGGTTTTTGGCTTTTCCTCAGTTTATTTTAATGTAAATTCGCCTAGTTAAATTACATTTATATTTGCATAAAACTAACTGTTTGTATTCCTTGTTTCAGCAAACCTACGTACTCATTATCAATGTTATTCTTATGGAGAATAATTAAAATCGCTTATATGTGAACATATTTTTATGAAACTTGGTATACGGCTTTATGTGGTATTAAGACAAATATTATGCATTGGAAATTCGCTGAGTACGCAGGTTTGCTGCAACGGGGGTATTTTTTTCTAGTATGGACAAATTTTATCAAATCCAGCACAGAGCTTAGTGGCAAAGACAAAGTGAAGGAAAAACGGAAAAGCACGCAAGGTCATACACAATGTTTTATTTCGTCGAGTTGCTCAGGGCTCGGGAGAGCAATGCGGCAATTCATTTTACAATGTAGACCTAAGTAATCAGCTGGAATGAATAACACAAACGGAAGTGAACTATGCATTTATTTATATCCTCACGTTCGTCTTCGCTGGCCTATACACGGCATAAATGACAAACGTGAATATAATTAATACAAATCCAATAATAATATAATGAATATAATTAATGTCCAATCTGGATATTATCATCAATAATCTTTCGATAATAGCGTCTACATATTATTTAATTCAGCTGGTTTACAAATGTAAATAAATCAGACAGTATGTAAACATAGAAGAAGTCATATACGCCTAATTAACATTACAGTCCATGCGAAGTTTTGACTTGACTGTACGCAACTGTTAGGGGGGAATAGTGGTGGGGGGTATTCACTATCGCTCTTGCACTACCTTAAACATCTACTTTTCTTTTGAACATCCTTAAAAACTGAGGAATTAAAAATCAAAGTTATGCTTTTTAATTGTATCTAATATTCAATTTTATTTTATTCAAATATATTTACTTAAGTAATATGCTGCACATACATTCAGACAGAATAGTGCCAAAAAGGTATATTTTATACCATTAACTAAAATTATGAAGCTAAACAAAGATACCAAAAATAAACTAAAATGTAAAATATAATGTATATAACAAATGTTTATCTTCAGGTTATACAATCCGTTTTATCCACAGTTCATATATTTTAAAGCACAGTTATATCTAGACAAAAAACTCATCCATGGAATATACTGGCCTACTTATAAGGTAAGCCTTTAAATCATTCTTACATTTTATTCGCTATTTTTGCGAATAAGCGAGTATGCAAAGGGCAAAGAAGCAAAACATTTCATTAGCATTTGAGGGTTTCCAATAGTTCAGTTCTGCTTGAGAAATATTAGGAATTCTCTAAACCACATCCCGACATAGCCATTGGTCTCTTCGACAATGTGATTGACTAGATCCATTAGGAACAATTGCAAAAGAACACTCCAAATATGAGGAATTAGCAGGGACATCCTTATCTACACCACTGTATGTACTATTAAACTTAAATACAGTAGGTACAAAATAATTACTGTGCCTCTATAGAAAAGTTATTTTGGGTTTTTGTTGTGTACACCTAGGCCTAGGCTCGGCTGGACCGTGTTCTTGTGAAATGCCATTTTCTTCAGACAAACTTTCAATGTCATTGGTTTCCATAAGATCTTCATATTGTTCTGAGCTAGAACCAGGGATAGGACTAAAATAAATACTTGCGTTAAAACGAGGCATCTCCACCATCGAACTATAAATACTGGAACGCAAGTTCAAGCGGGCGGCGAGTCTCGCAAACAGGCCAGCACCCGCCATGTAGTGTTGGGGCAAGAGACGCAGAGTATTCTAGCACGCGCTAGGCTTATGTGTGGGAAAGTTTGCTTGGCACTCGGCCAAGCTACCTTTTAATGTAAATTTTTATTTTGTACTATTACCCAAGATTAAACTTAAATATGGTGAGGTCTTATTCTGCATATAACTGCACTTCCCGATATAAAAATGGCAATGACATATCGTTTTATAGGCAAGTTAAAAATTAACTAACACCATAAGGTATTGTTAGTTCAGCCAATAAAATACTAATACACATTATTATAGTTTACTTTCTTATTTTTTAGGGTCGGGTTTAATATAGTTTACTACTACATATTTAATGTAGTTTATCTCTATTGTAACTCATTTCTTTGTGAGGTGGAACTTAATAGCTCAGTGTTTTGGATTTTATATCTTATCTTAATATATAAAACAAAGTGGTTTTGGTTACAAATTTTATAACTCAAGAACGGCTGACCGGATTTAAATGAAATTTTTCACACGGATAGTTCATTTCCTGGATTAACACATAGGATACTTTTACCCCGGAAAATGAGAAGGGCTCTGCCCCTTTGGATTTTAAAGTTTACATGTTATTCCTTATGGGAGGAACAAGTGTTTATCATTTTCTGCTTTTAATTAATAAACCGATAATGTTTTGATAAAACAGCTTTTTTTGTAAAAAAACTTGTAAAGTTTACATGTTATTCCTTACAGGGACATGTATTTATTAGGAGTATATCTAAACATACTTGAAAGGCATAAATATATGTTCATTATGGAAACAAAAAACCTACTTGAATGGCAACTCTCATAATGGAAGTAATACCCCCGTCGCAGCAAACCTGCGTACTCAGCGAATTTCCAATGCATAATATATGTCTTAATACCACATAAAGCCGCATACCAAGTTTCATAAAAATATATTCACATATAAGCGATTTTAATTATTCTCCATTAGAATAACATTAGTAATGAGTACGTAGGTTTGCTGAAACAAGGAACACAAACAATTGTTTTTTGTATACACGTGTAAAAAAACATTTATGACTTTAAGTTCGAAAACCAGCCAGATCGCTTTATCTGAAGGGGTATTTTGGGGGGGGTTTTGTACCCCAAAAATGGGTTTTTCAAATTTTTTACATATAATTTTGGAAATAGTCAAATTTTAGTTTTTTCCATTGGATTCAGCTTTAAAAAACACACAATTTGGTATTTTGATCATTTTTCTACGTCAATTGCTTACCGAGATATTGAAAGTGCTAAACGCAGTACGTTGTCTAATGTTATTCTTATGGAGGAAAATAAAAATTTTATATCTCGCTTATTTATGAACGTATACTGACAAAACTTGGTATACGGCTTCATCTGGTTGTGGACCATTGATATTTGCTCAAAAAAAAAATTTTTACCAAAGGCTCCCGTAGCAGCAAACCTGCGTACTCAGCCCCATGTTATTCTTATGGAGAATAAGTAACGTGTTATCTGCCTTCATTATGAAAATAAATTAATGAAATTTGGTATGTGGCTTTACCTACATGAGTTATATTGATATTTGTATAAAACCCCATTTTTTGTGTTCCTTGCTTCAGCAAACCTGCATACTCAGCCGCCATGTTATTCTTATGGAGAATAATTAAAATGTCATAAATCGTTCATTTATGAATGTATATTGATGAAACTTGGTATGTGGCTTTATGTGGTATTAAGATACATATATATGCATTGGAAATTCGCTGAGTACGCAGGTTTGCTGCTACGGGGGATTTATTCTCCATAAGGATAACATTGGACAGCGTACTGTGTTTAGCACTTTGAATATCTCTGCAACGGTTGGGCGTAAAATCACAATGTAAACATCAAAATGATTGTTTTGTGGAGCTGAAAAGATTGGTAAAAGCAAATGTGAAGTTTACATTAAAATGAACTGAGGAAAAACCAAAAACCGTTTTCCCATAAGATTAACATGGGAGATTTTATGAGCAGTTTTTTTTGGATTTTATCCGCAACCACTCAACCTAGGTTAATAATTCAAAAAACTATATTATTTGTTTTTTTAAGCTCTATAACATGGTCAAAACCAAAATTAAGTTATTTAAAAATTGTATGGTGAAAAATGCAAAAAACTGATTTTTTGAAAATTTAAAACCCCCATAAACACCCCATCCCATTATCCGATTTTTCTGGTTTTCGAACTTAAAGTCATGAATGTCATTTTACACATTTGAGCCAAATTTCATCAAAATCGGACCTTTTTTACTCAAGTTATAGTGTTAACGGACACACATATATATATATATAGATAGATATATATGAACATATATATAAATTTGAACGAATAGCGTTTTTGGCATCTGGGGACCTCAAAACAAAAAGTTATCATGGTCTCAGGCTTAAGTCTTACCATGAGACCTACGGTAATAGTTTCTTCCCTATCGGGGAAATTCGCTAAAAAACTACTTGAATGGCAACTCAAAACTCTTTTTTCGACAGGCGAGTGAGCGTAGCCAACGAGCTAATCTGGGAGGCGAGTGAGCGAAGCGAACGAGCTCATATTGGAAATGAACGAGTATTTGACATAAAACAAATTCAATGACATTAGGACAGGACGTCTGTCGGGCCAGCTAGTATTTATTATAAACAAATGTAGGGCAATGATCTCATAGGTAAGCAATAATTACTCTTGCTAAATTAATTGTGGCAGTAGTGCCTTAGTTTATTTTTACAGTCATGCATGGAAGAATGTTCTTTGTTATTGATTGCAAGTGGCATTTATTGACACTTTAAAGACTGTTTCTAGGGGGAAATTAGTCTGGATATGTTTTAAAATTAGTTAAATTTAAATATTTTCATTGTTAGTTTCGTCACCCATTTAAATGAACACCCAATATAAATATGGTCACTTTATTTTGTAGGTAGTGTATCCAAATATCACAAGACTAATAATGGTTTTGGTGAAGATACTCATGAACTAACATTGGTAAAATTAATAGGGTTATCTTGTTATAACATATTGTGTTGGGGACGGTTTGCTAAGCAGAAGACGAGCGCAGTCACCCAAAATAAATTAGAGGTAAGGCAAAATCTTGGTAAGATAATGTTATTTAGTAATGTTTAGTTTCATTTTTACTGTAATTAAGGATTACGTAACATATTAAAGGTTTTCTACGTATCCTTGACATATTCCATATTGTCTTTTTACTTTATGACGAAGCTAACCATCAAATAAACATTCATATACAAAATATGTTTACTACAGTAGACATATCAAAATTAGAACTAGTTTAGAGTGTCACTGGGACAATATTCTTGTGTGTTTCGCCAATAAACCTTATGGTTTGTATATTTCAATAGGATAAAATAAAACATTATGGTAACTAAACTAAATTTAAAAAAAAATATTGGATTACAAAAGGATGTACCATAGATATAATAGGATTAGAATAATATTATTCGTTGTTTGTTTCTAGACATTTCATATCCTTTTACACAGTAAATATGCCAAGACTTATAGTAAAATGGATATTAATGCTTCATTTGGTCTGTGATTACAGTATTGTTATTATTAATATAACGGATAATTCATAAACTGTGACATGAAGGTATTGTTAGTAGAAGATTATTATCGAGTGAATGGAAAAATTCACTCGATTGATTAAATTAAGGTTTAAAACAGCAAATAACTATGAAAGGCAAATCGCTACACAGACGCAATGCACGCCGTTCGCCTTCTGCACCAGACCAAGATAGCAACCGTTCGGCCGGCGGCCTGTTTTCAAAGCACACAGCATGCATTCCAGTGTTTTAAAATAGTTAGATGATCTCCACCAGAGCCGGGATGAACTTGACGATTGGTGACTGTGTCATCTTGCGACATCCTTGAATTATTACCCGATGCATTATCACCCAGATATATTTCACTTTCATTTTCACTATCTATCATCAGGAAAATCACTTAGACCACCCACATCAAAGTATTCAGCAATATCACGGTCACTCAAATGTTTCCTTGATGTCATTACACATTGTTTACAATCATCGTAGATGACACAAACTGGCTGTCAGCAAGTAAACTTGTAAAATTGAAAAAAATCAGTGATGCAGTCTGCTAAGAAGCACAACAAAACATCCCACATAAAGCTCAAATATTCCCGAACGTAACCGGGATAAAAACAACATGTAGTCGCTGCAACTGAACGTGCTGGCGTGTTAGTGGATCGCTTGCAAAGTTGCTGTGCAGACGCGCCCATGCGTTAGTGGACATCAACAAGTTAATGATTTTTGAACAATTGCATTTGTAACCAATAAAAAAGTAAGATCAGTCTGTGAGGCTAAGGGGTAGTCGCTGCAACTGAACGTGCTGGCGTGTTAGTGGATCGCTTGCAAAGTTGCTGTGCAGACGCGCCCATGCGTTAGTGGACATCAACAAGTTAATGATTTTTGAACAATTGCATTTGTAACCAATAAAAAAGTAAGATCAGTCTGTGAGGCTAAGGGGTAGTCGCTACAACTGAACGTGCTGGCGTGTTAGTGGATCGCTTGCAAAGTTGCTGTGCAGACGCGCCCATGCGTTAGTGGACATCAACAAGTTAATGATTTTTGAACAATTGCATTTGTAACCAATAAAAAAGTAAGATCAGTCTGTGAGGCTAAGGGGTAGTCGCTGCAACTGAACGTGCTGGCGTGTTAGTGGATCGCTGGCAAAGTTGCTGTGCAGACGCGCCCATGCGTTAGTGGACATCAACAAGTTAATGATTTTTGAACAATTGCATTTGTAACCAATAAAAAAGTAAGATCAGTCTGTGAGGCTAAGGGGTTTAGCTGGTGATAGTGTCTTTATCAATGACAGTAGATTTGATTGTTCTGTGAGACTGGGGTTTACGTTAATAAAATATTGTGATATATGTAAAAATATTATTTAAGGGTTGAAAATACTTTTCTTAACCCTTCTCAAACGTTGGACGTATATACATACACTAACAATACGTCCAATTCAGTTGCGAGCATTGAACGCATATATAACAGGGTTGCTACAGAATTTCAATTTTCTATTTCCTTGACTTTCCCAAACCCAGTGGTGCAGATAGACCATTGTCAAGGGGGAAATATCTCATAAGGGAATACAAAACAAAAAACTGTGTTCATGACTAGCGTGGATAACGGTACAGTACCTATACAAAATTGGAGACATCATTGATGTACCCCTTACAATCAAGTTCAGCTGATGGTGACAAGATAAACTCCCACACTCACGTTGATGTTGTTGGGGCTGTAACCATACATTGAGGGGGGGGGCAGTAGCAGTAGCACATGCATCACTGTCACCTAAAGCATGGCTATTTTGCACCACAATCTATAGCAACACCTTCACTTTTTAAAAGTAACTAAATCACCAGTAAAAGTATCAGAGATCCAAAAATAAAAGCATCAAGTACAGAGTAAGCTTCGGCAACTAATATCAGAACGTTAACCCACCAAGTACTAACGAGTACTAAATACTAAGGAATCAGGAAAGGCAGCTGGGACTCATTGATACTTTTGGGCCATAAGGAGTGCTAGACTCAATCACATATCACTTTGTTACTTCATCAATAAATATAAGTAATAAATTAAATTAACCTTTATGGTTTAGTTTACCTAATTTTAAACAGTTGTTTTAACTTAAAACATTTATAACTCGGCCTCAGTTGACGGAGTGCTGAAATTATTCCTAAGAGTAATTATTGATAGGCCAAGACATTCGCTTCGTGAACCATTGTTACAGAGAGTAATCAATATTTGTTACCAGTACTAAAAAAGTACTTGCATCAGTTGTAATCATTACTGGAAAGTAACCATTAAACACATTACTAAGACCATCTAGACGTCAAGGTCAAGGTAAGGTGCTATTTGACGAGCTGGCCGTTTGGGGGTGAGGGTAGACTGTTCGGTGACTCAAGCCTCACTTGGAGCGCCAATACCCAATACCATACCGGTGCAGTTTGTCTGCTAGGCCTCCTATTTATTGTACGCGAACAACATTCTTAATATAAATAAGATATTTTAGAGATATTACACACATATATTTTTGTTTTTCAGCTACAGCACTTCTTTTTAATAATCAAAAGGCATAAACATTTTAGGAGGATACAAATTTTAATTTTTCTAACTTACAAGGGGGAGGATATATCCCCCTGATCCTCCCCCGTATCTGTGCCACTGCCCTAACCCTTCTGTAAAACTCCCCTGACCAACTATCGAAATACCTCTCAATATTTTCGCTTTATAAACAACATGTGTGCACAATTATTGTATATTTAATATATAAAACATTATTTTCTATATCATGGATGTCATAAACGTTAGTAATACAAATTTTAATTAATTAATCTTGATTAAAAACTCAATAATTATTGGAGATTACAAGATGTTAAGAATAAACTCCTTAGGAATCCTTAGATCATCAGCCAACCATTGAGACTTCACCTCAATGTATACAAGTTATACACTACCAGGTTATACCAGGTTGTATAGAATACTGCTACGACAGATTGTATACAACCTGGAGCAAAGCATCCCCTCAGTTTTTTCATCACCGGGATCAGATCGAATAATAAAAGCACCAAATTGTCATGGAAATTTTATATGATGCCTCACAGGAAGTTATTCTTGTTGTGATAGGATAGCCTTCAGTTCACAACAGATGGGTAGGTCATTCGATTAAATATCGACTATCGTAATATAGACTACCGATTCTAGCTCTTTGTTTTGAAACATAATAGAAATGGATTTACATATAAAAAGTAACGACTTTTGCTGCATGTCACGACAAAATTATTGTAACGTAACCTAACCTAACTCCGCAGAGCACTGTATGGTGGCTCTTCGTTGTGAAACATATTACAAATTACCGGTAATTAATTTTGATCTAAAAAATATAAACTTTAACAATTGTAACGTAACCTAACCTAACTCCGCAGAGCACTGTATGGTGGCTCTTCGTTGTGAAACATATTACAAATTACCGGTAATTAATTTTGATCTAAAAAATATAAACTTTAACAAAAAATCTCGAACTTAGAAGGCTAATAACAAAAATAAGTCTTCATCCCAAACAAAATAGGTAACGTCAAATCTAAAAAATGTAAACCTCAAAAAGTAATCAGCAAAAATAGGATTTGAACCCGGACCGCATGATCGTGGGTCCGATTCTGTATCCATTGGTCCACTGCAGCCTACAGCATGTCGAAAAATGGGAAAGTTACAATTTACCAAGCTGTGATCGTCTAGATGCTAGTGAGTAGTCGACTAGAAAGCACGACTACAATAATCGGTAGTCTATAATACGATAGTCGATATTTAATAGAATGACCTGCCCATCTGTTATGTACTGAAGGCTATATAAAGGCAGAATAATGTCCCTCATAACCTATTTTGAGACTTAGGGCCTTACAAAGATTACAAAATTAATTTGATGAAGTAACGATAAGGTGGAATAGTGATCAATATTGTCTATAAGCTACAAATTTATTTTCATATCTTTAGTATGTGGGGTTTAGTATGAGACGTAACCAAATGAGCTTTATCTCTGGGTTCCCTGAATTTCTCTAACCGAATTTCCATTCCCTGACTTTCCCTGACCTCCTCTGACCGTAGAAACCCTGTATAATCAACTCAATTTGAAACTACAAGCGTATGACATATAAGTGGGAAAAATAAATATTTCACAAATAAATTTTTACCTCAACAAAAAGTATCCTACTGTAGCGTAATAAGTAGGGCTTCGCCACACAGTCGCAGCTTGGAAGAGTTAAGCGTAAAGCTGTATGTTTTTACTTAATGCGACCACATGGCAATCATGGGATATTACATGGTTCACACTCTTATTTGGTTAGAAAGTTGATGATTTCCCCGACTAAAAAAGTTGATTTTCCTTGACTTTCTCTAACCAAAATTAGTTAATTTTCCCAGACTCGCAACTCGGGATGCAGACTTTTTTCTAATAGGTTTTTATTTTTGCACCATAAGTTTATTGCTTTGCATTTACAATTAAAATCAAAATTTGTCCCTGACTTGTATAAAATAGTAAATTTCCCTGACTTTGGCATTTTTCCAACTTTTTCCCTGACCATTTTCAAATTCCCTGACATTCCCGAAAGTGTGAACCATGTATTAGCTTAAGCGGAATTTTTGTTGACATTTCAAAGCAAGGGATGAATTATAGGTAACATTTATGTACAATTTTTACGACTGGTGTTTTTGGGGCATCAACACGAAAAGTTATCAGGGGGTCCTTGGCCTGTCTTTTAAATGGCTGGGTAGCATAGTGGTTATCGTGCTCGCCTCGTAATCCGAGGTTTGCCAGATCGATCCTGATCAAAATCGCAAAATTTTGAGAGGGTTCGAAACTGGACCTAGCTGCCATTTGTCATTGTAACAAGACCAGAGTTTAGACCGTTCCCTATCAAAACGTTAAAATGCCACTGATATAGATACACAAAAAAAATGTTGACCACGGGAACACTGAGTAAATTACCGAATTCAGTTTAGTAATTTGCACATAGTTATTTTATTGTAGCCTAATTGAAATAACGGTATTTGTGATAAAAGCATTACCTACTCCTATAGAATTTTTTTGTAACGTTCTAGATAACTCACTGATTTTGGAAATATTATTTCTTTAATGGAAAGTTGGGAAAACCAGGAAAAAGTTGTATATTGACACTATTTATGTACCGGTAAATGACTTGTATACCGTACCTATATAAAAATTACTTGTGAATAAAAAAATCTTGTTTCTTTAACTGTTATCACAAATAAAAGTAGGCCCTAGGCTACTTGAAGAACAAACAAATTACTTAAGCCCTAACTGAAATATAAAGTAAGAGAGAGTTTAGCAATTTAAGGAACCACGTTATAATTTTAAATGGCAGCTAGCATGCCAATTCTTGATTTTTAACTATTGAAATCATGTTTCAGTGTTGGCCGATAGTCTATGACAATCATTAATTGTACTGTATCAATAATTTGATATCTAAAAATCAGGATTTCCAATATTTTCACTATAAACAGTTTGATGTTTCATACGACTTAACCATCTACATTGAACGCGGCACATGACTTATTTCATCATTGTTTTACAGACTAAATCGTTGGTGGCCGCTTATGAAACTGTACCCAAATGGAGAAATGCAGCGACTAGCTTGGTTTTGCTCTTCGAATTCGCTAGTTTAAATACACACAATCTGATATGTACATGGGAGATTACTTATGCTCTGCATCCTGACTTATTTTCCCTTAGGAATTAAATATGTAAACAACTCTAGCACTTTTAAGAGAAAATATTAAATATGGTCAGAACTGAAACAGTTCAAAACATCTATATTTTGATAATCAGACACATTTAGGGTTAGGATACTTTTCCTCCAAGTATCCATAAAAATAACCCCTTTAAAGCTATAAATAATTTATTTAAGATAAATTACCGGCATAAACTTTGAAATCACATCAGAGACAAAGTTGTTTAACTGAGAATTACTAAGCTAGGCCTATTATCTAATAACTATTATAGAGGGCCTACCTTAGTTTTAGTTACAACATGAGTAGCTAGTTTCACAACGGCAAAATTCCCTTTTCCTATTGTCTCATGGAGTTCGTAATATCCTACTCGTACTAATCTATCAACAGGAAAATGTTGTACCCCCGATATTCCAACGTTCACTTTACTGGACACAAACGCCATAACTTATTTCAACAACCCTATCCTATCTTTCATCCATTTGTCAAATTGACTGCTAGTGCTAGTAGCAAGCAGCAGCCAGTTTCTTTCCACTGCCAGTAGCCAGTTCACAGCCATTTTAATAACATCGCTGGAAATTAAACATATGATATTGATATACTATAACTCATAGAGAATAGAGAACGTTTCAATGAACGGGTAATTGACAAATCAATTGTTGCATTTAAGTAAGTTTTGTTACTCCTAAACTGTTCTAATTTTAAATTTCGACAAATACATTCTGTTTGGATAAATGAATTATTTGTCTTGATAACGCCATATTTACGGCGAAACATGTAGTGGATTGATTGGCTAAAAAGTTGAACTGCTGACGACAATGAATGTTCTTATTTTAGTCTAATTATTTCATGCATAAACGTATTTCCTAAGCTAATTTTAGTCATGATAACTCCACTGTTATTAAATTTCGGACTCGATTTCATCGAAATCCAGCATGGCCTCATTGCTAGTTGCGTATACAATTTTACATATTTCATATTTTAACCTTTTTTGTCCAATAACGATTGACATCATTGCCAAATTTAGGCTAGTGGCGCCAATGAGCTCTATGTATAATCAATAGTCACTACACACTACAACGAGATGTAAAAATATATAACTCGTTGCACCAACGGCACGCTTTATGAAGGTTATTTGCCAGAGAATAGTGACTCCTGTTTGTATTTTAACTCATAGAAAACATCTTATCAAATATTAATATAACTTGTGAAGAGAGTATTTGATTGGATGGTTACCATGATGGTCGCCATGGGAGCAGAGTCGAAAGAGAGTCAAAATATTGCGTGCTGTTGTGTTGGCAGTACTTCTGGTGGGACAGTCTCTAAATCTCCAATTTGATTCAATTGATTCAATATGACAATTATTGTGATATCGAGTCTTTAAATATTAATGCCTTGTCACTTGTCGTATTTTAAGTGAAACTTTAGGTTAAACTTAACTTTATAATCTTGAGACATATTTTACATGGAATTTTATTGTTTATCATGAGGCAAAGTTATGATTTTGGGTTAATTTTGTAATGTGGCTTTGGAAATAGTGTTGAAAACAAGCCGCATTGTACATATTAAACTCTATTTAATTTTAACTTATTGCTGCTTGTACCACTGAGCTCTATGTTATATCTGGAGTCACTACTCTCTGACTAAATATTCTCAAAAAACGTGCCGTCAACACACAAGGTTCGTAGAGCTTTCAGACCAGGTGTGCTTATTTACATAAGAGCAATGTTCGCAGCAAAGATGTCTTACGAGGTCGTCCAGCTGATTCATAAATCCACAACATACCATAAAATGTAGCCAACCTTAAGGGTATAATAATGGTATAGCTATTTTTAAATTGTCACTGGACATGCAGAAAAACATTTAAACCCTTAATCGATTAATCTAACAATACAAATAAATCAAAACAATATATTAGTTTCATAAAATAACAGCTGATCATAGAATGTAAGCAGTTAAACAATGTTAATTCTAATTACACTGATGAGGAAAATATGGTACTCGTACGATAAATATCGTGTTTCCAGCAACACTGCAGATTGGATTGGTGATCACGTGACCTTCCAGCTGCTTTTATGAGGTCTCTTCCGGTAAAGTAGAAACCATAAATAGATCGACTCAGCACACCTTGTCTGAAAGCTCTACGAACCTTGGTCAACACAGACATTTTGCTCTATTGTGTTGTCACTTTGACGTTAACTGGACCAATCAGAATGCATTGGGTGAATGATGCCAAAATTTCAGCCAATAGAAAATAAAAAAACGGGGGAAGCTCTATTACACATCAAACAGATGGTCCATCGACCCTCTGATATATTGAAAGAAATTTAAATATCGAGGAAGGGTCTATGGCCCATCGAACCATTTATACAAATTTGGTTTTGTTTATAAAAGGGGTCGATGGACCATCGACCCAGTTTATATATTTCTCTAATGAAATAAAATAAGGCTCGATGTACCATCGACCCCAAAATTATAAATATTAATATTATATTACAAAAATAAGTAAAGGGTCGATTACACATCAAATAGATGGTCCATCGACCCTTTTGTAACTTTAATTTAAATATGTTTTGTTTGGGGGTCGATGTACCATCTATATGATGTGCAATCGAACCATGCGTTTAAAAATCTAATAATATAAAGTGTAGGGTCGATGTACCATATCTATTTGATGTGTAATCGGCCCAGCCCCAAAAAACTATACCACCAGCAAAAACACATCTGGCTAACATAACGACCATAAACACAGCGGCACGCTTTTTCACCACGGATTGGTGACTCCAGATATAACATAGAGCTCAGTGGCTTGTAAATAAATTTTAAAAAATGACACCACTGAGCTCTATGTTATATCTGGAGTGACCAGTCTATGCTAGAAAAGCGTGCCGCTGTGTTTTTGGTCGTTATGTTGGCCAATGTGTTTTACTGATACTGATGCATTGTGGGAGTTTTTGGCAGTTTGGGGTACACATTTTATTCCCTAATTAAAATCAATTAAATTATCATTGTTTTAAAGTACATAACAATTAAGTTAAAACCTGTTGTTAAACTGAACTTTGAAATCTTGCGAATTTGTTTAAATAAAAAGTAACCAATTATCTTAAAGCTAAGTAATGATTTAGGTAACATGAAAATAGTGTTGTTTATAGGTTTAGGGTAGTTGGTGAATAACATTGAAAAACGGGCACTTGAGTGGTTAATTTAATTATTTATTTTACTTATCCAATATTAAATTAAAATCCAATGTCAATGTAAACTGTTGACAGTAAACACTACAGTAGTAGACAACCGGTCGGCTACTTTTAATTTTGACAGCGTCTACCCAATTAATTCTGATTGGTCCAGCTAACTCCAAGGTGACAACATAACATAACAAAGTAAAAATCTGAACTAGACGGCACGCTTGTTCCGATTTAGTCACAGAGAAACATTTGGGAAACATTTAGTCACAGAGTAGTGTCTCCAGATATAACATAGAGCTCAGTGATTGACAGTGACATCAAGATTGAAACCGTACTACCACCTAGTTGACACCACAACACAACAGGACAAAATACCAGTGCTGGGTAGTAGCGCGCTACTTTTTTAGTAGCGTCAGCTGTAGCTCCGCTACTTAAGAAAAAAAGTATCCTTAGCTGTAGCGCGTAGTGATGTGACGAGTCGAGTATTTATTTTACTGGAGTAAGACGTACTCGATACCGTGACGACTCGACAAGGTTCGTAGAGCTTACAGACCAGGTGTGCTGAGTCGATCTATTTAAGGTTTTCTAATCAGCCGGAAGAGACCTCGTAAAAACAGCTGTAAGGTCACGTGATCACCAATCCAATATGCAGGGTTGCTGGAAACACGATATTTATCGTACACGTACCATATTTTCTCCATCATTGTATTTAAAATAAACATTGTTTAACTAATTACATAATTTTATTAGCTGTAATTTTATGAAACTAATTATTGTTTTGATTTATTTGTATTATTAGATTGATCGATTAAGGGTTTAAATGTTCTTTCTGCATGTCCAGTGACAATTTAAATACCCCCGTCGCAGCAAACCTGCGTACTCAACGAATTTCCTATGCATGAATATATTTCTTACTACCACATAAAGCCACTTACCAAGTTTCATAAAAATACTTAAATAACTAAGTGATATATAGCATTTGATTTATTCTCCATAAGAATAACATTAGGGCTGAGAACGCAGGTTTGCTGCAACAAGGAAGATGAAAATATATTTATTTGCAATAATCAATATAACTCAACCAGGTGAAGCTACATACCAAGTTTTAATGATTTATGTTCATAATTGGGAGATATAAAGCTTTACGTATTCTCCATAAGAATAACATAAGGGATGAGGATGCAGGTTTGCTGCTAAGAGGATAATCAACAAAAAATCAATTTTTTGTGCAAACATCAATGTACTAGGTGAAGCCACATACCAAGTTTCATCAATATTCATTCATTAATAATAGAGATATAACATTTTAAATATTCTCCATAAGGATAACATTGGACAACGTACTGTGTTTAGCACTTTGAATTACTCGGCAACGGTTGGACGTAGAATCACAATTTAAACACCAAAATGATTGTTTTGTAGAGCTAAACTGATTGGTTAAAGTAAATATGAAGTTTACAGTAAAATTAATTGAGGAAAAGTTAAAAACCATTTTCCCATAAGATTAACATGGGAGATTTTATGAACACGTTTTTTGGATTTTCTCCGCAACCACTTAACCTAGGTTAATGATTCAAAATACCAAATTATTAGTGAATTTCCTTTGGAAAGTGAACTATTAGCATGACCCGCACGGTGAAACTTAAGCCCGGGACCACCATAGAAGTTCCTAACGTGACCCCCTGAACACGTTTTGGGGGGTCGTTCAAAATTATATATATATTTATATATATGTATATATATATATTATATATATATATATATATATATATATATATATATATATATATATATATATATATATATATATATATATATATATATATATATATGTGTGTGTATGAACTCTAGTGGTCGCATTTTTTGTCCGATTTACTTCAAATTTGGTAGGGACGTTCCTTTCTATAATCTGTTGGACAAGTTCGTTGGGCAAAACAATCGGAAAACTCTAAACCCATTTTTTGGGGATTAATATTTCAAATTTCGAGTTTTTGGGCCCAAAAAGGGTCAGAAAAGCCCCAGATGTAAAATTAATGCATTTAAAAAGATGTGAATTAGAAAGGCAAAAGTTTTAAGCCCTCTCCCGTCATTCTAGCATAAATATTTACCGAGTTATTAAAGAAAATGTGTAACGACTAAACCCAGTACGTTGCCTTATTACGTTGCCAGTACGTTGCCAGTTGTACACTATAAAAGCCTGTTATTCCTTTGTTAGAGTACTTTTATTACCCCCAGAAACCTCACGCCTACTTTCAAGCCTGTCTGGACCTTCTCCTAACCTTATAATGCGCAAAATTGTATTCCCAGCTTTGCAAGTAAATGAAACCAGGAGTATCAGAACAGCCAAAAAATCAAAGTTTTCAGATTTCGATAAAAATTGGACAAATGTATGTTTTTACACTGATTTTGAGTTTTAAAAGTTTTTATGTGGAAATTCACTTCCCTCACGTCAGCGTGCTGCGTGCGAACTCGTTTGTTTTTTTAAGCTCTTTAAAATGGTTAAAACTAAAATTGAGTGTTTTAAAAATTGTTGGGGGAAAAATTCAAAAAACTGATTTTTGAAAAATTTAAAACCCCCATAAAACCCCCTTCCCATAGTCCGATCAATCTGGTTTTCGAACTTAAAGTCATAAATGTTACTCTACACATTTGTGCCAAATTTCATCAAAATCGGGCGTTTCTTTCAAAAGTTATCGCAGTAACGGACACATATATATATAGGTATATATATATAAATTTGAACGAATGGTGTTTTTGGCATCTGGGGACCTCAAAACAAAAAGTTATCATGGTCTTGGGCTTAAGTCTTACCATGCCACCTACGGTAATAGCTTCTTCCCTATAGGGGAAATTCGCTAAAATAGCTGTACCATTATTATACCCTTAAGGTTGGCAACACTTCATGGTATGTTGTTGTGTTGATTTATGAATCAGCTGGACGCCCTCGTAAGACATCTTTGCTGCAAACATTATTCTTATGTAAGTGGTGAGCACTTTTTCGCCTACAAAATTTAGAGGTTGTTTGGTCGATATCGAACAGACGATACCGCAACGTTTCATCAACCGATTGTTCGTTCATTCTACTGGATGATTTGAGATTGCCAACTGCCGAGAAGAAATATGGAAACCACTGTGGAAGTTCTAAGCTGTCTCGACTAGGGCCTGTTGAAGTATAAGTTTGGCCATTGGATAATTTGAAATTGAAATACCTTACATCCACTTAATATGGCAAAAGATATACCCAATTTAAATAAACTTTGTAATGCTAAGTTAATTAAGTAATGTATACAAGGTTTTAAACAGATAAGATGCCTTTAACCCATTGGCGTAGACATACGAGCAGGTCTCGTTCCTTACTTGTAATTTTATTAACGTGTGAATTGGAGTATAAAATTGGTGTTTTTAAATGGATTAATGGCATATACGTTTCATCAACCGATTGTTCGTTCATTCTACTGGATGATTTGAGATTGCCAACTGCCGAGAAGAAATGGAAACCACTGTGGAAGTTCTAAGCTGACTCGACTAGGGCCTGTTGAAGTATAAGTTTGGCCATTGGATAATTTGAAATTGAAATACCTTACATCTGAGACTTGGGTAAATTAAAAGTATTATAAAATATATATAACTAGCATGTACATCCTATATCCTATTCAGTATTATACTAAAGATGCTTGTAATCACAAAGAACACAAAATTTAATTTTCGAACAGATAAAATTGAGGCACATTATGTTATGTGTCCAAAATTGGGCAAAACATAATAATATAGGAAACCCTAAACAGTAAAAATATTTATTTATTTATTTTTATTTTTATTTTTTTTTTTTTATTTATTTGGACTTTACCTATCGCTTCTAGTGTTTAAAACTACACTACGTTTCGGGAGGTAAGGAAACTCCTCCCGTTATCAAGTGAACCCTACTTATATCTAAATATCAAACTCTTACACCTAACTAACCTACATTTTTTTGGATTTTTTGATTATTTTTCCTTTAATTTTAATTTACACTAACACAAAGATAACAAAAAATCAAATACAATACACTAACACAAAATTTATATACACACCTAACTAACCTACATTTTTTTATATTTTCCTTTACAATTTAATTTGACTAACAGAAAGATAACAAATATATATACAAAAAATCGAATACAATACACTAACACAACATTTATATATACGAACAAATGAAAAACTGACAATACATTACCTGTTCTGCATCGTGGCCTCCAAGCTGACGGGCAAACACGGGAAACGGGCTCACGTCCATCCACAACCAAACCGCACACTAGACTAGTGGCTAGCGGCAGTGGAGGGGGGAGAGCCGTTACCCCCACCTACCGACAGGGGCACGTGACGACACAGCTGTGGCTACCCACACGTCTTTGTCGACGGGAACATGACACGGAAACCAAAAACTGCACGATTCCTCCTAGAATGCTACACGGGCACCAGTACGATATTCTCATAGAGATTACCGCATGCCTCCAAGGTGAGCATTGGGAACTGGTCATGCAATCAGGTGGCCGTGTTTCCTCCAAGGGCGATCACGGACGCATGTGTCGTAGCCGCATTGGATGGACTCTAGACGCAGGAGCAACTGTAACACAAGGAACTGGCGTGTGTTTGCGGGGTGATTTTTGACTGAAATGGTTTTTAATTAAGGGAATCCATAGTGGCCTGACATCAATACTACTCTGACTTATTGGATTTTCATGTAATTTAATTAATGCCCCTTCAACAAACTTTCTTTTATAATAGTGAGACTCATGATGTATAATTTTTGCCTCTTCTCAACTAAATTTATGATCATTTTCCCAGGCGTGTTTTGCCAATTTAGATTTTACTGTTTCGCCATTTTTTGTGTTTCTTTTATGTTCGTTTATACGAACTTTTAGCGGCCTTTTAGTTTCCCCTATATATTCACCCTCACATTCACATTTGATGCTGTAGATACAGTTTTTTGAGGCTTGTTCTTCATTTTTCGGTTTTACTTTAGTTAGTTGCTGTCTCAGAGTGTTTGACGATTTAAAAGCTGTTAAGATCTTATAATTTCTGGCAACTCGCCTTATTTTTTCCGACAGTTTTGGGACATATGGGATGCTTATGAAAGCTGTTGGTTTATCCACATTTGGAACAGTGTTTGGCTTTGTCCTCCTTTCCTTTTTGCATCTGCTAATTATTTTTTGAGGATAACCATTCTTTTGTAACTCTTGTGAAATTTTGTAACTCTTTTGTAATTTTTGTAAATTTTTGTAACTTTTGTAACTCTTTTAGCGGCGCAAGTGGAAAATTCCACGAATTCCGCAACGCCCCAAGCGGTCGTCAACCTCTCGGACAAAACACTGACTCACGACGAAATAGAACTACTTTCTAAAGGTCTAAATTTTGCTGTAGCTCCTAAAGCCGTAAACGTACTTGATTTCATTACTGGTATTGAATCGGCGATACCCCAGCTCCCTGAGGATGTAGCTGATCAATTCAGAAGTGAGGCCAGTGCGGAACTTAAAAATATAAATCCAGTGAAACCAAACATAACAAGAAATGAAAAAGAGGCCTTAAATGCTTTAAAAAAGGAAGAAACCCTAAAGATTTTACCAGCCGACAAAGGAAATGCAACTGTGCTAATAAATAAAGTTGATTATTCGCATAAAATTCAGGATGTTCTTAAAGCTGGAAAATACACACTACTAAAGAAGGACCCAACTAAAAGTTATGAAACTAAAATCGAAAAGACTCTCAGAAAACACAAAGAATTTTTTACAGACGCACAGCGCAAACGACTTACACCACACCATTCAAAAACTCCTCACATGTATGGGCTACCAAAAATACACAAAGAAGGTGTTCCTCTGAGACCCATTGTTAGTTCAAGAGACTCCCCAAGTAGAGAACTATGTAGATTTCTCCTGCCCATACTCAAACCTTTGTCAGGAAATACTGATTCACATGTAACAAACACAAAGCATTTTGTAGAAATCGTAAAAGACATGCAAATTTCAGACGAGGACATGTTAGTTAGTTTTGATGTTGAAAGTCTTTTCACTAATATCCCCGTAAACCAAACACTAGAAATCATTGAAAAACGGTTACTCAATGACCAAAACTTAAACACAAGAACCAAAATCCCAGTAAATGTAATTATGGATTTGCTTAAATTATGTACTGAGTCAAATTATTTTGAATTGGAGGGCCAAATATTCCGCCAGGATGAGGGAATGGCAATGGGATCGCCTTTGTCACCAATATTTGCCAACATATTTATGGAAGAATTCGAACAGAAAGCTATTGCGTCTGCTTGTTTTCAACCGAAAGTGTGGCTGAGGTACGTTGACGATGTCTTTGCAGTCTGGAATCATGGCGATAAACAGTTAGACGAGTTTACTAAGCATTTAAATAAAGTTTCACCAACAATTAAACTCACAACAGAAAAAGAACAAGACAAAAACCTAGCATTTTTGGATGTAAATGTAGTTAAAGATGGAAACGCCCTTAAAACAGAAATTTTTAGAAAGAAAACACACACAGGTCGATACCTCAATTACAAATCAAACCACTGTGAATCAGTCAAAGAATCAGTAGCTTATTCTCTTTTCGACAGGGCCAAATCAGTTTGTTGTGAAAAGAAAACTTTAGACGCGGAGCACAATAAAATTTCACAAGAGTTACAAAAGAATGGTTATCCTCAAAAAATAATTAGCAGATGCAAAAAGGAAAGGAGGACAAAGCCAAACACTGTTCCAAATGTGGATAAACCAACAGCTTTCATAAGCATCCCATATGTCCCAAAACTGTCGGAAAAAATAAGGCGAGTTGCCAGAAAATATAAGATCTTAACAGCTTTTAAATCGTCAAACACTCTGAGACAGCAACTAACTAAAGTAAAACCGAAAAATGAAGAACAAGCCTCAAAAAACTGTATATACAGCATCAAATGTGAATGTGAGGGTGAATATATAGGGGAAACTAAAAGGCCGCTAAAAGTTCGTATAAACGAACATAAAAGAAACACAAAAAATGGCGAAACAGTAAAATCTAAATTGGCAAAACACGCCTGGGAAAATGATCATAAATTTAGTTGGGAAGAGGCAAAAATTATACATCATGAGTCTCACTATTATAAAAGAAAGTTTGTTGAAGGGGCATTAATTAAATTACATGAAAATCCAATAAGTCAGAGTAGTATTGATGTCAGGCCACTATGTATTCCCTTAATTAAAAACCATTTCAGTCAAAAATCACCCCGCAAACACACGCCAGTTCCTTGTGTTACAGTTGATCCTGCGTCTAGAGTCCATCCAATGCGGCTACGACACATGCGTCCGTGATCGCCCTTGGAGGAAACACGGCCACCTGATTGCATGACCAGTTCCCAATGCTCACCTTGGAGGCATGCGGTAATCTCTATGAGAATATCGTACTGGTGCCCGTGTAGCATTCTAGGAGGAATCGTGCAGTTTTTGGTTTCCGTGTCATGTTCCCGTCGACAAAGACGTGTGGGTAGCCACAGCTGTGTCGTCACGTGCCCCTGTCGGTAGGTGGGGGTAACGGCTCTCCCCCCTCCACTGCCGCTAGCCACTAGTCTAGTGTGCGGTTTGGTTGTGGATGGACATGAGCCCGTTTCCCGTGTTTGCCCGTCAGCTTGGAGGCCACGATGCAGAACAGGTAATGTATTGTCAGTTTTTCATTTGTTCGTATATATAAATGTTGTGTTAGTGTATTGTATTCGATTTTTTGTATATATATTTGTTATCTTTCTGTTAGTCAAATTAAATTGTAAAGGAAAATATAAAAAAATGTAGGTTAGTTAGGTGTGTATATAAATTTTGTGTTAGTGTATTGTATTTGATTTTTTGTTATCTTTGTGTTAGTGTAAATTAAAATTAAAGGAAAAATAATCAAAAAATCCAAAAAAATGTAGGTTAGTTAGGTGTAAGAGTTTGATATTTAGATATAAGTAGGGTTCACTTGATAACGGGAGGAGTTTCCTTACCTCCCGAAACGTAGTGTAGTTTTAAACACTAGAAGCGATAGGTAAAGTCCAAATAAATCAAAAAATAAATTCAAATCCATCGCTATTATGAGTTTCAAAAATACAGTAAAAATATATATCAGGTTAATTTGGTTAAATATAGGTTGTTAGGTTTACAGCGCTGTTCTACAAAATTTGTTTACTGAAGATTGTCTCTATTTTGACACATATTTGTATGAAGTAACTAAATTGTATTTTATGCCTGTGAAATCTCCATGGTGAACCAGGTGAGCGCACATAAAAACCTCACAACAAGGCATAAAATGTGTAATTTTGTGTGATGTGGTGTATTGCAATGAGAAATATTAATCTTAATTTAATCAAATAGTAATAAGATGAAAACATATTCTCTGGGCATTATTATTTAGAAAAAATAACATTAACAAATTTGTAAAACTGAAATAAGTTTATAAAACAATAAATTACTCCCAACAACTGTTAATTACATGTATCAGCAAGTTTCTATTATCAGCGATATCAGCACATTAAGTTTAGCGCTGAATACAAATATTACAACAGAATATTTATCTGAAATTTTTAATACATGTTTCGTTTTATGTGTGATTTAGGGCCAAAGACGAGTATTAAATGCTATGTTACCTTACTTGTTATGCCTTAATACTGTTTTAAACCCAACCTCGAGTGTATTTTGAGCTTTTCGAGAAGAAAATCAACTCTTAGGGTAATTTCATCACACGTTTGGGTAAAATTTCATCCACCTGGTGGCAACCCTGTCCACGAACCTTGTACTCGGACTCGCGGTGAGCACTTTTTCGCCTACAAAATTGGTTGTTTGGTCGATATCGAACAATTTTACCAACCGGTTGTTTTATCGATTGAATGTTGACTACGATAGTAGATAGATGTTTTCGAACTTGGAAGGAAAATGGTGGTTGTTGGAATACAAAATGAGTAGCGCTAGTAGATTTTATGAAGCTGAAACGTTCGAAGATTTTATAGAAGTTTAAGAGTTTATAGGTACTTTAAATTATGGATATGGAAAGTTAATATAACTCATCATAATAACTGAGCCTTTCAAGTCCTTAGCTATATAATTAAGCCTATTACTTGGGCAAGGAATGGGTTTTATTTCATACTAGTTTAATTTATGAACAATTTTTCTCTTATCACAAGTAATTTAGAGAGACCGATTAATTATCTTAACCCTACCTCGGGGTCTTTGTATTTATGATTGCAACCAATTTGTAAATTTAAAGGCATCTTATCTGTTTAAGACCTTGTATACATTACTTAATTAACTTAGCATTACAAAGTTTATTTAAATTGGGTATATCTTTTGCCATATTAAGTGGATGTAAGGTATTTCAATTTCAAATTGTCCAATGGCCAAACTTATACTTCAACAGGCCCTAGTCGAGTCAGCTTAGAACTTCCACAGTGGTTTCCATTTCCAAGTTTAACTTCTCGGCAGTCGGCAATCTCAAATCATCCAGTAGAAGAATGAACGAACAATCGGTTGATGAAACGTTGCGGTATCGTCTGTTCGATATCGACGAAACAACCTCTAAATTTTGTAGGCGAAAAAGTGCTCACCCGGACTCGCAACGCGAAGGGCGGATTCGGATAGACACACGGTATAATCGACTAATCGACTCGGATCTCTGAATTAAAACAATATACTAACATAACCTCACTCGAGTTTTTTTTAGCGGGTTTAGAGTCTTACCGTATTCATAATCTAGGGTGTTTTTGGTTCTGATTATAAATATAGTAATAACAATTAAATTAACCATTTAAGATTAAAAAGTCGTATGTCTGCAACACCGATATTATCCTAAGAAAACCGGCTCATTCCGAGTCTGACTCTAGTCTATTCAACTCTGTCGACTCGGTTTTTTAACAATATCTCGAGCTCGAGTACTTAAATTCGAGTCTAATGAAGGTCACGGCCAGAGGCCAGAGCGGGATTCTTGCGAGACGCCGAATGAGTCATGGTAGCAAATTTTAAAACTGCCGCCAATTCAGAGGAAAATCGCGGGACATTCAAATGTAATAAAAAAATGTGGTTTCTTATTTTTATTTGCATTAAATCAACTTCGTGAATTGAAATATCCATATTTGACGATTATTTTAAAGTTGTGTTGATATTTTTACCGAATTTCTCCTGTAGGGAAGAAGGGAAGAAGCTATTACCGTAGGTCTCATATGGTAAGACTTAAGCCCGAGACGATGATAACTTTTTATTTTGAGGTCCCCAGATGCCAAAAACACTATTCGTTCAAATTTATATGTATGTACATATGTGTGTGTGTGTGTGTGTGTGTGTGTGTGTGTGTGTGTGTGTGTGTGTGTGTGTGTGTGTGTGTGTGTGTGTGTGTCAGGAAACTGACACATACTTTCTCCCTTTAGCCCAACTTTAATGAATAAATTACTTTTTATTTACTAAATATAGAATACAAAGCACGGTGGAATGTACAGAAAATCTTGTAAACAAGTTGTTTTCAAAAACATCCACCCAAATCCCTGTTTTGGAGGTGCTACAGAATCCATTGCTACACACGTGGTTTTAAGGGCGGAAATGCCCCCTATCCCCCCACAGGGTTATTAAGGAGCAACATATTTCGAATTTCCTCTGTTGGTCAATGAGAACTTGACAAGCATATCAAGTTTGAACGAAATTGATCAGTAAATAAGAGAGAAATAGTAATAAATTTTTTGCATTTTTCACCCTACAATTGTTAAAACACTTAATTTTGGTTTTGACCATGTTATAGAGATTAAAAAAACAAATAATATAGTATTTTGAATTATTAACCTTGGTTAAGTGGTTGCTGAGAATATCCCAAAAACTTACTCATAAAATCTCCCATGTTAATCTTATGGGAAAAAGGTTTTTGGCTTTTCCTCAGTTCATTAGTGAATTTCCTTTGGAAAGTGAACTATTAGCATGACCCGCACGGTGAAACTTAAGCCCGGGACCACCATAGAAGTTCCTAACATGACCCCCTGAACACATTTTGGGGGGTCGTTCAAAATTGTATATATATATATATATATATATATATATATATATATATATATATGTGTGTGTTTGCACTCTAGCGGTCACATTTTTTGTCCGATTTACTTCAAATTTGGTAGGGACGTTCCTTTCTGTAATCAGTTGAACAAGTTCGTTGGGCAAAACAATCGGACAACTCCAAACCCCTTTTTTGGGGATTAATCTTTCAAATTTAGAGTTTTTGGGCCCAAAAAGGGTCAGAAAAGCCCCAGATGTAAAATTAATGCATGTGAAAAGATGGGAATTAGTGAGGCAAAAGTTTTAAGCTCTCTCTCGTCATTCTAGCATAAATGTTTACCGAGTTATTAAAGAAAATGTGTTTTGACTAAACACAGTATGTTGTCTTATGGGGGTTTTACACTATAAAACCCTGCTATTCCTTTGTTAGAGTTCTTTTATCATCCCCAGCAACTCACGCCATATTTTCAAGCCTGTCTGGATCTTCTCCTAACATTATAATGCGCAAAAATTGATTCCCAGCTTTGCAGGTAAACGAAACCAGAAGCATCAGAACAGCCAAAAAATCAATGTTTTCAGATTTCAATAAAAATTGGAATAAAAGTTTGTTTTTACACTGATTTTGAGTTTTAAAAGTTTTATGTGGAAATTCACTTCCCTCACGTCAGCGTGCTGCGTGCAAACTCGTTTTAATATGTAAACTTCACATTTTCTTTTACCAACCAGTTCAGCTCCACAAAACAATCATTTTGGTGCTTAAATTGTGATTCTACACCCAACCGTTGCAGAGATACTCAAAGTGCAAAACACAGTACATTGTCCAATGTTATCCTTATGGAGAATAAATAAAATTTGATATCTCGATTATTATGAATGTATATTGATGAAACTTGGTATGTGGCTTCACGTAGTACTGGTATAATGATATTTGCACAAATAATTGATTTTTTGTTGATTATCCCCGTAGCAGCAAACCTGCGTACTCAGCCCCCATGTTATGCTTATGGAGAGTAAGTAAAATGTAATGACTCCCTTAATAATGAACATAAATTAATAAAACTTACTTGATATGTGGCTTCATCTTGTTGAGTTATATTGATATTCGCATAAAAAACCATTTTTGTTGTTCTTTGTTGCAGCAAACCTGCTTACTCAGCCCCTATTTATTCTTATGGAGAATAACTAAAATGTTATATAGCGCTTATTTATGATTGATGAAACTTGGTATGTGGCTTTGCCTAGTTAAATTCTATTTATATTTGCATAAAAACCAATTGTTTGTGTTCCTTGTTTCAGCAAACCTACGTACTCATCACCAATGTTATTCTTATAGAGAATAATTAAAATTGTATTTATCGCTTATATGTGAATATATTTTTATGAAACTTTATATGCAGCTTTATGTGGCTTTATGTGGACATATATTATGCATTGGAAATTCGCTGAGTACGCAGGTTTGCTGCGACGGGGGTATTTTATTTTTTATATACCTTAAAGAACTTCAACTAGCGATGTTGCACTTCGGGACCGTTAGCAATCTGTTTAAAACGTCGTTTAGCAATTTTTTCACATTATTAAAAAATGTATTGATTACATATTTCATGCGTTTATATTAAACTTTTTTTTATTGTGAAATGAAAAATTATTGAAATATTGGTGGGACTCAATTTGTATCACAGTTAGAGATTCCCCCTTAAGGTGAAAAATGGGTAAAATACGTCGAGGTCTGTGGTTTTATCAACACTCGATTGGGGTAAAATTGATCTTATATAATATAAAAAATAATTTAAAAAAGTTATTCTTGCTAATTTTTTCAAATAAATGGTTTCAAAGATTTGAGTTTGAAAATTTAAACTAGCCGCTATTTTGAATTTTGAAAAGTTAGAATTTTGAAAAATTACACTTATTTACATTGATAATTTAAACCCATATACCGAGTTTAAAAGCTTTATCTTAAACATATTTTAAATTCATGATTTTTTATTTAAAACACATACAGACAGATGGACAACAACTTACGCAAATAAAAAAAAAAATGCTTATTAATTATAGTTTACTAAGCTTCCACTAACAACACCATAAAGTATCCGACACAAATTCTGAAACACACTGTAAAAAAAACAAAAAAAACAGGAAATCAAGCCTCCCATACATTAACATACTATACTTATAATACTAGACATATGAATAGGTATGCAGAAACCCATAGATTAACTTTTTTTAAAGGAAAATTAAGCTGGATTGAAAATGTACCAACATTTTCCTCCTCACATTACAAATATTGTAGACATAAATCAATTTAATATTGAGTTAACAATTTTGTGGGAGAGCAAGTTTTTATAATCTTAACAAATTTTTAAAGTTAAATGGAAAGCCATGCTTAAGACATGATTCTTTCCAAACCAGTTGACCTTACAGCAAATTTGACCTATCCACAAGCCATTTATGGACGACGATGGAAACTTCAAGTAGTAAGTAAGTAAGTAACCAACCAATATTATTAGTATCCATTGATTTTTGGGGTGCCACTGAACCACTAGAACAATTAATGTTATAATTTTCATAAAATTTCATGAAGCTAACACACCAATACCTCTTAAGATAAAAGGTTTCTAAATAATGATTATAAGATTTTTAATGTCACAAACATTTAATGTCGGATCAGATATCCATGTTGTCCAGCAACCAGCTCATGTACTCGCTCACACGCGTGTACACACCCGGATAGCCCTCGGCGGCACATTTGTGGCCGTAGGAGACGACGCCCATCAAGAAGTAGTTACCGAGTTTGGCCGAATCATTTCTTTTGATGTATCTTAGAAGCATCAATGGTCCACCAGAGTCTCCCTGAAGCAAAGTGTAAAAAATTAGTTTTTTTTAAACCTAATGCAAATTTTAAAATTAAATTGGCGTTACTGTTTTAAAGTGAATTATAAGATATCATACTACTAGGAAAGAGGAAACGTATAAAAGATACGTTTAACATATATAAATAACTGAGTCCTATAATAGAGCGGACACATAAATTGCCAGTTGAGGGCGAGGTTTGTATTGCCAAAACTGATCACCAGCTGATCGGAATAACATTTGGGTGATATTTTTCAATGACAAAAGGGCAACATCAGTGACAGCGTACAAGCATGCTATTGGCTACAGCCCAACTGTCAACTTAATTGTCCGCTATTATAATTGACAGTTTCTCATTTAAGGTTGATATTGGGAAAACAGGGAGAACCATAAATGTTAGAGTAAGTGAGCTTATCAGAGACGATAAAAAGGGCAGAATACCAGCGACAGCACAACCAAATACCCATATATAGCACAGAGTTTTACAATGTCAAATTATTATATAAAGAAGAAGATTAGTAAAAATTATAGAATCAATAGTAGCAATTAAACACAAGGACAATATAAATAGGGCAGATAGATGTTATAAGTCTTGGCTTAAAATTTGTAAAACGCAATAATTTAAACAACCCCCAGTGGACCACTATCTATATTTGCAACTGATTCGCTGATGTACTTAAATCATGTTGTTCACAGTTATCACATGATTCATTGTTTGTTTTAGCAAATTTAACCTAAAGGAAAGTAGCTATTACCTTAGGTGGCATGGTAAGTCTTAAGCCCGAGACCATGATAACTTTTTGTTTTTGCAGCCCCAGTAGCTCAAAACACCATTCAACCAAATATGTGTCCGTTAAGTTTTGAAAGAACTTCTGATTTTGATGAAATTTAGCACAAATGTGGAGAGTAATATTAAGACTTTAAGTTCGAAAACTAAAAAGATCGGATCATGGAAAGGAGATGTTATGGTGGTTTAAATGTTTCAAGAATCATTTTTTTGTATTTTTGACCTTAAAATTTTAGTTTTTATTATTTGATAGAGCTTAAAAACATAAACACTTAAGTACTGTATTTGCAATCATGAACCTAGGTTAAGTGGTTGCGGAGACAATCCAAAAACTGCACTAAAAGAATTTGGCACGTTCATCTTATGGGAATCAGTTTTTTTTTTTTGCTTTTTCACTGTTTGGGATATTTAAAAACTTACTTTTTATTTTACCAATGAATTTAGCTCTAAAAACAATGGTTTTGGTGTTTCAGTTTTTGTTCTATGTAATCCATTGCAAAGATAATCAAAGTGCCAAACACATTGTCCAATCTTATTCTTTTAGAGAAAAAGTAAATTCTTATCTCTCGCTTAGTTATAAACATAAATTAATAAAATTTGGTGCAGTATATATATAGCTTCATATGCTTGTGGTTTATTGATATCTACATTCATTGATATTTGCATAAAAACCCATTGTTGTAACCTCACCTGTTGTAGCAAAACTGCAAACTCAGTCCTAATGTTATAATTATAGAGAGTAAATAAAATGTCATATCTCATTTATTTATGAATATTTTTTGATAAAATTTGGTAAGTTAGGTACATATAAATACTTTGGAAATTTTCTGAGTAGGCAGGTTTGCTGCAACGGGGGTATTCTTTTCTTTTCATAAGCTTTCCAACTGATGTTTACTGAAGTTTAGGGGAAAATAAAAAAGTGTATGCATGAAACTGCCAGAAATGTTATATAGTATGGTATGTAGAATGGGATCTCACAATCACAAAAATCCAGATATTTTGAAAATATTTTATACTTTTTACCGTGAGATAAAATCAATAAACAAACCAATATCCTTTATAATAATTTTGCAACTTTAAAACCAGTGTGGGGGGAAGCCCTAAGGGCTTTTATAAATGCAAGTTGGGCTCTCTGGCTCAAAAATTCAGCTCAATCGGTTCAGGAGTTTTTGAGTTAAAAAGGAACATACACAAACAACACCTTCCTTCCTTTTATGACATTGTAGATAGATAACGAGTTCGCACGCAGCAAACTGACGTGAGGGAAGTGAATTCCAACCTAAAAAAACTTTATGTGAAAGCATACATGCCATTTATCCCCATTTTTATAGAAATTTGAAAACATTTAATTTATTGGCTGTTTTAGCAAATTTCCCCTATAGGGAAGAAGCTATTACCGTAGGTCTCATGGTAAGACTTAAGTCCGAGACCATGATAATTTTTTGTTTTGAGGTCCCCAGATGACAAAAACACTATTCGTTCAAATTTATATATATGTATATATATATATATATGTGTGTGTGTGTCCGTGAATGCGATAACTTGAGTAAGAAACGACCGATTTCGTTGAAATTTGGCTCAAATGTGTAAAATAACATTCATGACTTTAAGTTCCAAGACCAGAAAAATCGGACCATGGGAAGTGGGGTTTATGGGGGTTTTAAATTTTCAAAAAATCAGTTTTTTGCATTTTTCACCCTGCAATTTTTTAAAAACTTAGTTTTGGTTTTGACCATATTATAGAGCTTAAAAATCAAATAATATAGTATTTTGAATTATTAACCTAGGTTAAGTGGTTGCGGAGAAAATCCTAAAAAACCTACTCATAAAATCTCCCATGTTAATCTTATGGGAAAAAGGTTTTTGGCATTTCCTCAGTTTATTTAAATTTAAACTTCACATTTGCTTTTAGAAATCTGTTCAGTTTCACAAAACAATCATTTTGGTGTTTAAATTGTGATTCTACGCCCAACCGTTGCTGAGATATTCAAAGTGCTAAACACAGTACGTTGTCCAATGTTATCCTTATGGAGAATAAATAAAATTTGATATCTCGATTATTTATGAATGTATGTTGATGAAACTTGGTATGTGGCTTCACGTAGTACTGGTATATTGATATTTGCACAACAAATTGATTTTTTATTGGTTATTCCCGTAGCAGCATACCTGCATACTCAGCCCCCATGTTATTCTTATGGAGAATAACTAAACTGTTATATAGAGCTTATTTATGATTGAATATTGATGAAACTTGGTATGTGGCTTCGCCTAGTTTAAATTATATTTATATTAGCATACAAATCAATTGTTTGTGTTCCTTGTTTCAGCAAACCTACGTACTCATTACCAATGCTATTCTTATGGAGAATAATTAAAATCGCTTATATGTGAATATATTTTTATGAAACTTGGTACGCGGCTTTATGTGGAATTCAGACAAATATTATGCATTGGAAATTCGCTGAGTACGCAGGTTTGCTGCGACGGGGGTATTTGTTTTTCCTGCAATGCTGGGAAAACAATGTTGCACATTATAACGTTAGGAGAAGGTCCAGTCAGGATTGAAAGTAGGCATGGGGATGCTGGGGATGATAAAACTACACCAACAGATAAATAACAGGCTTTTCTAATGTAAAATCCTCACAAGACAACGTGCTGGGTTCTTGGCACGGGTAACAGCTGTAATAAAAACAAATGTATCAGCTGTACGAAATTAAATACCTTTAACCCATTGAATACTTTTCACGGAACGGTTTCGTGATGGCCGTTTTGGCCCAAAATCTTCATCACGGAGTGGTTTCGTGATGATGTAATACCATATGTTTTTTTCACAAATTTGTAATTTTTTAAAATTATTCATTTTTTAAATTTTTTGTTGTAATTGTTTTAACTTTAAGCTTACATCCATGAATGTCTTTTTTAGGTAAAACATTGCATTGTGGTCCATTTTTGACAAACGGGTAAAAATATAAATTATTCAAGAAAAAAGTGGTTTTGCAAAAAAAATCATAAAAAAATTGTTTTTTTAGATAAAGTAAAAAACTAAAAGGTTTTATGTAAGGAATTAGTTTTTGCACTTTACTAGACAACTAATTAGACATTTATTTTTTATTTTTTATTTTTAAAATATTCTTTTTTTCAACAAAATTTAAAAAATTAATTTTTATTTTTATAATAAAATATTTTTCATATGATTTTTTATTTTTTGTTTTCTTTTAACACACTAAAAATAAAATGTATACAGCTTCAAGAAAAACACTATGTTTGCCCAATTAGCAGCAAAAGTAAATTTGTTACAGTTTATTTAATAAAACACTGCAAAATATTGAAATTTAATTGAAGTTCTGGGGCCATGCAGTCATTAAAATATTAAGTACCCAATGGGTTAAGTGTTTTTAAACTCATCCCTTTTCTTTATATTGTGCCCTTAGGGAAAATTTTATCAAAAACTAATATTTTTCCTCCAATTTACTCACAGAGACCTTTCATTCGAGTATAGGGTTGATAGGTGTCAGACTTATGGTCTTCTGAAAAGTTCCTGTGAAGATGAGGCTTTATATATAGATACGTTATATACGTAGATAAGGTACATTAACCTATTACTTCAAGGCGATTTTCAATTAAGGACTCAAACTATGAATAAAATATATTTTTTAACGACCCCCCAAAACGTGTTTAGAGGTTCACGTTAGGAACTGCTACGGTGGTCCCGGGCTTAAGTTTCACCGTGTGGGTCACGCTAATAGTTTACTTTTCCATAGGAAACTCACTAATAATGGTGTATTACCTAAGTTAAAACTGACCTGGCAAGAGTCTGTGCCCGGCGAACCAGCACACACAACCCTGTGGTCAATGACGGCGGTCTGCAGCCCCGGCACAGAGGTGATGTTCCGCCGGCATTCCTCCGTGTCCTGGATCTTGACCTCTGCCTCCAGCAGTCTGGTGACTTTAGCTGCAAGCACCACAAGCTTTCCATAACCTGGACTACTCGTTTAGTGATCTAATACAAGTTATCATTATTAATAAGGGATTGGGGTTGGATCATTAGGAAAGAAGTACTTCCAGGACAATTCAATAATGTGTTTAGGAAATTGATTGTAATAATCTTGTTGGAAAATCGTGAACAGTAAATAACCATTATCTATATTGAATTGCATTAACAATAATTCATTCATTTGGGCAGTTAAAATACAGCCTCAAGCGGTCAGACACTGCGCGAGTAGTCTTCAAAGATCGTGCGCAGCCATTGTTCGCTGCTATTTTGAATTTAAGCAAAGCTGTAAATTATGTTTTTTAAATACAACAACTTGGCTATTTAACTCTCCGCCTGACATTCATCTCTGAGAGATGAATGCAAAGTTTTTCTGTACTGGCAATCATCTCCCGGAGACGATATGAGTCATTCTTTTTTCAACTGTGCAAAAAACATTGAAAAAGTGCCTTGAATCGGATAGTTGTTATACCAATCGAAAGATAACATACCGAACTTTCATTTTATCATATAAATGACTCTTATAGAAGCAGTAGATCATTGTAATCAAGAGTTACATTTGAATGAAAAATTTCTAGCAGTGTCTTATAGAGATTTAAGAATAAAAATACATACAAAGATTGCAGATGTATACTTTAACAAAGAATGCCTGAGGAATAAAGTGACACCACAATACGCAAAAATCAAGATGAATCGTAATACAATTGCCGCTCGAAAAACTAAAGACAAAGCTGAAGTCATTTATATTGAAAAAAATGACTAAACAGTTATATTATGAAAAAGAAGAACTCAACTTACAGTCCTATAATATATACCTTGCGTTTGAAGATGAGTATGGCCCTGTTGCTTTGAACCTCGTTATATTGTTTCAGAAAAAGTCGAAGAAGTAGGTACGGTTTAAAACACAATTTTGCCATCAACAAAAATGTAGAAAACGATCTTTCAGCCATGAAAGCTAACACATGCTAGAAGCTAACACGTTAGAAGCTAACACCAGAAGACTTAAAGATATGGATCATTTCGCCACACGACAGGAAGTCCCCAAAGATATCCCGATCGACAGAAAACAATTAGCCCAGGAGAAAAGAAGATTTGAGGAAATGAGTTATAATAAAAAAGAAGCTAGAAGATAATAATGCCATCGCAGTTAAGGCCGACAAAACCAACGTCACAGTAATAATGGAAAAATATGAGTATATAAATAAAATAGAAATCATTAAAGAAAACAATTTCAAGGAATTGCCAAAAGATCCCACAGAGAAATAACAATACCCCCGTAGCAGCAAACCTGCGTTCTCAGCGAATTTCCAATGTATATATATATATATATATATATATATAATATTATTTAGTTCACTGCATAGGGCTACTGTTATAATTATTATTTTTAAAAGAAAATTACCAGAGTACCCTTCAAAATTCATTTTTTATTCACTGACACGTGTTTCGAGGTTTACCTGTGATCATGAGGTAAACCTCGAAACACGTGTCAGTGAATAAAAAATGAATTTTGAAGGGTACTCTGGTAATTTTCTTTTAAAAATAATAATTAAATATATATATATATATATATATATATATATATATATATATATATACTTAATACCACTTAAAGCCACATATCAAGTTTCATCAATATACATTCATAAATAAATGATTTATGACATTTTAATTATTCTCTATAAGAATAACATGGCGTCTGAGGATGCAGGTTTGCTGAAACAAGGTATACACAAAATGAGTTTTATGCAAATTTGTTATAACTCGACTAGATGAAGCCACATAATTAAAGGAGATAACATTTGACTTATTCTCCATAAGAATAACATGGGCCTGAGTACGCAGGTTTGCTACTACGGGAACTATCGGCAAAAAAATCATTTTTTGTGCAAAAATCAATAGACCACAACAGTATGAAGCAATATACCAAGTTACGTCAGGATAAGTTGATAAATAAGCAAACTATACAATTTTTCTTACTCTCCATAAGGATAACATTGGACAACATACTGCGTTTAGCACTTTCAATATCTCGGTAAGCAATTGACGTAGACCAAATTGTTTGTTTTTTTAAGCTTAGTTTAATGGTGAAAACTAAAATTGGCCTTACTAAAATATTATATGTAAAAAACTCAAATAACCCACTTTTGGGGTACAAAACACCTCCTAAATATCCCTTTGGATAGAGCGATCTGGCTGGTTTTCGAGCTTAAAGTCATAAATGTTATATATATATATATATATATATATATATATATATATATATATATATATATATATATATATATATATATGACCATATAATTTGACAACATTTGACAAATTATATATATATATATATTTATTTATATACAGTTTTGAACGGATGGTGTTTTTGGCATCTGGGGACTCAAAACGAAAAGTTATCATGGTCCCGGGCCTAGATCTTACCATGCCGACTACGGTAATAGCTTCTCCCCTATAGGAGAAATTCGCTAAAGGAGCTCACCAACGCTTGACAAAATGTACCAAGGTTATTACTGAAGATTTTAGATTGAAAATAAACATTTTAAACTCTAAAGCACCTGTAATGAGGGGAATCCCAAAAATCCGTAAGAAGAACAAACCAATCAGACCTCTAGTAAACTTAAAATGTGCTCCTACATACAATGTATCGAATGATAGCAAGTCGACTTAGTAGTGATCTAGGAGCTTGAATATAAGTACAATATAAAAGATAGTAATGAACTTGTTGATAAAGTTAACCCATTGGCGTAGACATACGAGCTGGTCTCGTTCCTTACTTGTAATTTTATTAACCTGTGAATTGGAGTATAAAATTGGTGTTTTTAAATGGATTAATGGCGTACTTTAATTAAAATATTGTTTTATTTCAGTTTAGAGAGTCACATTGGCACACACACAGTAGACACAAGTAAAAATTAGTAAAATCAGTGTTGACCATGTGCAAGTCTCAAAGAATTAACCGATCCCGTCAACTTCCAAGCAAGCCTGCCACCGTTTGTTTTACTTGGGCCCTCCCACCAACGTTGCCACAGACCGGTTAACTCATTGAGAGTTGCACAACTGGTCAGTTTTGGTCGTGTGCGGGAATCGAACCCACAAACATCGTATCACCACCTGGCCAAGGTGTTTCCACGACGTAGCCAACTCAGCTAACACGACCAAAGGCCTGGCGGCGATATTAAGGTTTTTCAGTCAGTCCGCGCCCCTAGCGGATAGAACCGTAGATGCCCGCGGTCATTAGTTACATATTTTGCTACTAGAGTGCAGCACCAATCAATTCCCGTTATAGGCTACTGCAAATAGAATAAAATTACTACCTCAATGGGTTAAGGAGATTAATGATAGTGAAAATAGTAGGCAAGTTTCATTTGATATTTCAAATTTATATACAATATTCCTGTGAATGAAACGATTAAACTAATTAAGGCTAGGCTCATACGCAATACTTTAGATACTGAGTATGTAAATCAGATTGTAAAGTTGCTCAGAATCGTATTGAAAAAAAAAAACTATTACTATAAACACAAACTGATGGTTTAGCCATGGGTAGCCCCCTTTCATCAATATTATCAGAAGTATTTTTGCAACATAACGAGGAGATCATTTTGGAAAAAAATAAGAAAGAACATGAAATAATAATGTATGTCAGATATGTGGACGATATACTTGCTACTTTCAAGGAAACCGAAGAAAAAGAAGGGGAACAAATGATGAGATTAATTATCATAAAAACTTAAACATTACTAGAGACTACGAAGAGAACGGCAAGATAAATTTCCTAGATCTCACGATATCAAGAAGAAACAATGAGCTAGAGTCTGACTTATACAGGAAGCCTACGCAGACGGATACTACAATCAACAAAAAGTCTCTTCATCCCACCAGCCACAAGACCGCCACATTCAGATCGATGTTATATAGAGCCTTCAAGATTCCTCATGAAGATAATAGAAGAGAAATAACAACTATAAAGGCGATTGCTCGAGCCAACGGATTCAACTCGATAATAATAGACAAAATTGGAGAAAAAATCCAAAGGAAGATAAAGAACCAAGAAAAACTGCATAGAATAACAACATTAGATGGAAGAAAAGAAACATCAAGCAATTTTTCAACGTTCAGCTTCACAGGAACTAAGATACAAAAGGTCGCTAATCGATTCAAGAAATATGGAGTTAATATAGCCTACAGAACGCAAAACACCATGTACAAAATACTAAATCCCAAGATAGAAGATTGTAACAAATTCGACATGCCCGGCGTTTACAAAATTAATTGTAACATTTGTAGTAACTTTTTTATTGGTCAAATTGTTAATTTTATTAAAAGATTTAAGAACCATGTATCAGCTTGGAAGAACAGGAAACCGGAAAGATCAAACGTAGCGAAACGTCTTTTAGAAAATGGCAACACCATAGGGAAAATAGAAGAAAACCTCAGCATACTCAAGAATTTTAAAAAAGGAAATGAAATGAATGCATGGGAAGAATTGTTTATATTTAAAGAAAACTGTAAGAATAGAGATAAATTGATAAATGAACAAGTTAACTTCGACTCTGGTCGCTCATTTAGGAACCTGTATCCGGAACTTCTCGTAACCAATAGGATATAAGCAGGGACGCCATTTTGGTTTTATCAGTTCTCTGATGATGACCGGTGTGACTGGTCGAAATGATCCTTGTACCATATTTTATATATGTTTACCGTCTGTATGTGATTCAGTATAAGTGTAAATATATACTTAAGTGTTGTAAGACGTCTTTTATTACATCCCGTAAGTAATAACAACATGTAATATGCTAATCATAAAGTTGATATGCAAAACATATATTATACGTAGTGTAAATTCATATTACATGTATGTTCTTATATCAATTTGAAGAGGAAAGACCACTGAATATTTTCCACAAGATTGGCAGCCTGCCTCACCAATCGGAAAAACTTGCATGACGTAAGATGCCTGTTGTTGTTTGGCCCCAACAGCTGACGATGGGTTTGTTTACTGTATTCATTGTTAGTGAATTTAAAATCCATGCAAAACAAAACTCACAACGGAATACCATGAGAAAACTGAAAGAGAATATATCAAGCACTCATCCGCACACAATCTGTCGGATTCAACTGAAAACAGCAACTCTGTACGATATAAATCTTCACTCAATCTAGTGGCTTTATTGATAAACACATCCACGCACAAACTAGCAGTAATATTAAGAAACAAAATACCATCACGTTGCACACTATACATTTTGTCCATTGTACTTTAAAGATTTCTTTCTAATAATTTTGGGTTGAAGTTTTAACTTGATATATTTAGTTTGTAAAGACTAACACCCACACTGTTGGACGGTGAGCTAATAAATTTAATCCATGATGTTGAAGTCTGTTTGCTGTACCAGGTGAAGCAATTTATATGTAAGTTCGTTTCTAATTAGTTCTGACTGACATTTAAATATAGAGGAGCAACTTCCAAATGTAGTGACAGTTTGCTTGAAAACTGACTGCAACATTAGAAAACAATCAACTGATATGACCATTACACTAATTCTGGACTTGAGGACTACACTTGTTTCAATATGTTTTGTGAAAAATTCACGTCTTATTTAGAGTGATTCGAAATATACTACACAATGAAATATCTCACAGATAAAAGAAAAATTGCCCAGATTTTGTGTTCATAATGTGAAAAGACTTATGTTCTTGTGACATTCAGAAAGGCATATAGCAGTATAATATTGTGATTATATACTTTAAGCGAATTTCCCCAATCGAGAAGAAGCTATTACCGTTGTCGGTATGGTACAGTACTTAAACTAAACCCGGTATCATGATACATACAATAGTATATTTTTATGAAAAAGGGTGTACTTTGTTGAAATATTTATATATATATATATATATATATATATATATATATATATATATATATATCTTGCTCTTTGTCGTTGCCTGGATTGAACCAGATAGACTGTGTCACAACTTAAAAAAAAAACACAAATTGAAACTAGTACTATTCACAAAACAGCAGCTGAATTTCAGAAGCAAGGATTGTGTCTTTGTTTGCGTCAAGCACTTCATTTATGGAGTATGGAGCCAGGAAGATAAGCCAAGCCTTGGCTCTTGTTTTGAAGACACCTGTCTCGAGCTGACGCACCTCTTTGGGTAGGAGATTGCATATTCTCAGTCCGATTAGAGGGAAACTGTCCTTTCTCAGGGCGAGCCTAGTGTAGGGGATGTCCAAGTTGTCGTTGTGGCGGGTACTGTAGGAGTAGAGTTCCTTCCTTCTAGTTAAGCAGTGGGCATTGTTATGGATGTGGACGATGTTGTTCAGGACATAATGTCCGTAAAAGGTCAAAACACCGAGCCTATGGAATATAAGTCTACAGTGGTCCCTCCATCCCGCTGTAGAGATGATACGAATGGCTCTTTTTTGAAGCCTAAGGATCACATCACAACCTGCTGAATGGCCCCACAGCTGGATGTCATATGCCAAGTGGCTGTGGAAGAGTGCATGGTATATTGATAGTATGTATTCTTCAGTAAGTATGGGTTTGGGTCTACGTAACAGGAATGAGACTCTAGCCAATTTTTGGCATGTGTGTATGTACTCACACATGTGTCTGTGGGTATAATTTTTATAAAAAAAATATGATAATGAAATTATATTGATGAAACTTGGTGTATGGCTTTATATGTGTGAGGTCTATTGATATTTGCTTACAAAATCACTAACAATGGTTTTAGTAGTGTCAGTGGCGTTAAGACTGCAAACTCAGTCAAAAAGTTTTTCTTATTGAGAATAAATGTCATATCTCGTTTATTAATGAACTATGTCTTGATATAAATTGGTAAGAGGCTTCATGTGGTAGTGAAATACCATTTGAAATTCGCTGAGGATGCAGGTTTGCTGAAACTGAGATATATTTTATTTATTTTTTGTTCTTTGTTGTAGGACAAATCCAGAGGAGTTTAAAAGTTTTTATTGTGCTCTACTTGTGAATGTAATTTTAAAATCAGGATTATTATCATAATTCATCTCAGCCAGGAATGTCTTGACAAATTGTAAGCTGAAAAATTAGAATATATCACACTTCAGTTGAAGGGAAATAATATTTACTACTTACGAGAACCAGATACTGGATTTAGCACAGAATTCCCCCATCCTGCTATGGCAGGGAAGTAACCAACAAACAGATTTTCATGGAATTCTGGTGGAGGCAGGCAAATTGGTCTCATGAGTGCTAAACAGAGAGTACAGAATTAAAACCTATTTATAAATATTAAATTAAGTCTGCTTTTAAACCACTAATGGTTTTGGTATTGAGTTTTTATTAAGGATATTTAAGTAGTAATAAATCAGTATTCACCAAAATATATATTACAACTAGCTGGCCCGACAACGTTGTCCTGTCTTAATGTCATTGAATTTGTTTTATGTCAAATACTCGTTCATTTTCAAGATGAGCTCGTTCGCTTCGCTCACTCGCCTCCCGGATAAGCTCCTTCGTTACGCTCACTCGCCTATTTTTATATAGTGCTAACTACGGCATTGAAAAAAGAGTTTGAGTTTCCATTCAAGTAGGATTTGTTATTTCCGTAATGAACATATGTTTATGCCTTTCAAGTATGTTTAGATATAACCCTTGTTAACAGCTGTTTGGTGTAACTAACTGAACTTTGATCAAATCAATGGGAAATTTGAAGGCCAGTGGGACAGAGCCCTTAGGTCGTATTAAAAATGTTCTTTTAAAAAAACCTTGTCCTGACATTAACGATGTCAACAAACAAATAATTATTCAATTTGGTGCACTCATTCTCAAGTTATGGCGTGGCCAAGGGAATATCCTTGATCCTATATAATAATAGCGCGTAGTGGCGATTTGTAACCACCTATTCACTGTAAAACTACTGAACGTAGAGCAGTCAGGTTGGTGCCAATAGATTTCCCTTATCCCAAGGATGATGGGAAAAATACAATACATAAATTTAATCAATAATAAGTTTACAGTTGGCAAAAAACACTGTTTTTCCACCTTTTTTGCCTCCCCCATGTACAAGAAACGTGTAACCACCTAATCAGAGTAAACTACTGAACGTAGAACGGTCAGGTTGGTGTCAGTAGATTTCCCTTAGGCCAAGTATGATGAAAAAAATACAACATCATAAATTTACTCAGCTATAAGTTTGCAATCGGCAAAAAAACTGTTTTTTGCCACTTTTTTAAATAATTTTGTTTACCGAGCCATGTCTTCCCTACATTGCATCAAAATTCAATATACCAACTGAGTAAAGTTAAGGTTGTTTTTGTAAACAAAGCAGATAACTATTCTTAATTAAATTTAGGTTTTTGAATTGGAATTTACAAACAATAAGGAACAAAAATTCTATGATGAATGGGAAGTGTTTATAATACTGTACAAAAGTGCCAGCAAAGTTCAATTCATATTTATGTATTCTATATTTTCTGTTTATACTATTATATATTTTTCTATTTACTCTTGCGGCAAAATTGTGTTTTTGATCACTGAAAATGAAACCAGAAGTAGATGATTTTCCTTTGATAAATCCTGGGTCTCAGAAAATATGACAGCAGAGCGGCATTCCAGCGGTTCACACCTGGAACTGTGGTTTTTACGGTTTTGTGTTAAACTGAATCAAGAAATACATTTTTCACAAAAACTTACAATTTTATGGCACCTAGATTTTTTAATAGGTTGCCTGATGAAATAAAAAAATCCAAAGGCGCAGCTATTTTTGCAAACAAGTTAAAAAGTGGCTTTTTAGTTTGGAAGAAATAATGTTTATGTTTTTAATTTTAAAATAAAGGTAGATAGGAAAATGGTTCATGATAAGGGCACATTATGGCGAGCTTTGATACTCAGGGACTAAGCATTGCATGCTATGAGCTGTGACGGCACCTGGGCTGGTGCCATGAGCCGCCTGGTAGCAAAGTGTGGTATGCTGTTTGAAGATCAAACCGTAGTTTAGTCAGTTGAAGTTGTTTTGTATGTATTTTTTTGGATTAGTAAAATTTATGGCACAAATACTTAAGGGATCGCTATACTTTATTCTAGATATTTTCAATTCTGTCTGATCGCCGTATTTTATTTTGATAATTTAAAGGAAAGGAACCTCCTTACAGGCTTTGCCTTGGAGGCCCTACATTTTCTCTTGTGTTTTATGCACAACAAAAATGTACAACCTTTTATTTTTTAGTCTTAGTAATCTATGCATTTATCTGTATTGTTGTATTTTTAAGTCAGTCTGAATATGGACATTTTGTAGACTTTTAATTTTTTTGCTAGAAGAATGGGTATTTTTAGACTATTATTTTTTATGTGCAAAGTGGAAAGTGCAAAAATGGAATACTTTTGGAGAAAATAAATTATTCTTATTCTTATTCTTACTTTTGACAATTTTCCTTTGATTTGCTAGGAACAAGCTACCTGCGTGCTAAATTTCATGTTTCTAACTTGTATTAAAAAAATCAACCATACGAGCTAAGAAAATCTGTTGGTCAGTAGGGGGACTTGATGACAAATTACTTCAAGTCATCTAAACAGACTGACCTTCCTCAAGCAAAGCTCGGTCCCCCAGGTACTTCTTAAACTTCATGAGTATGATTTTGACAATTAACTGATTGATTATAAACAGCTGTTATAATTATTTTAATTTGATTTTACATGAGCACAATGTTAATTTTTCAAACTTTTTAAATTTACTTTTTTTACATTATTTGATGGGGATAAGACCTGTCTACAACTTATAACTCAGAAATTAGTAGATTACAATGTTTTAAGGAAATTTGTAGAGCCGTTTTGAAGATCAGAGTTGCAAGCAAGAAAAGCAATCCTGACTCATATTAAGTTATAAGATTAATGTATTTTATTATAATTTTGGTTATCCCTTAACCCCGCGGTACTTGTGGCATCCGACAACACGCCGTGTGACCATGAGTCATAGTCATATACAGTATACTGTTGACAGACAGTTTGCTCCATACCCTTCCATAGCACTGCTGAATAAGTAGTGTCAAATGCTAAATACTTATTTATGTTTTTATTCTATGCCAAAAAGGATGTATTCACAAATTATTTTTAGAATCGCAAATAATAATGAAACTTTAAGAGTACCGTTTGAGGCTCATATAACATCATCCTTTTTACTGGCTATGGCAAAATAGCACGATTTTAAATGTTTAAGAGTCTTCATCACCGGAAGTTGCCGGACGCCATCTTGGTGTTTTGTTCCATAAGGCCAATGCTAACTTTGTGCCTCCGTTACTCCTCACCTGATCGTCACAAACAATTACTTTTGGTGTCGAATTAAAGTTTCGTCGTCCTCTGGGGAAATACAATAGTCGAATTTGGATTTTGTTACACATTAATGAGAACATGAACAGTGTTTTGGATCAAAATTAAACTATTTATTATGAAACTATGATACCCAAATTAGGAAATTTGACATTGTATTTCCTTAGAGGACGACGAAACCTTTAATTTGACACCAAAATGAATTGTGTGTGACGATCAGGTGAGGAGTTATGGAGGCACAAAGTTAACATTGGCCTTATGGAACAAAACTCCAATATGGCGTCTAGCAACTTTCCGGTGATGAAGACTCTTAAGGTCTGGAAAAGGTCAATAACGAAGCAAAAAATGCATAATATGTAGATAGTTTCAAAAATATTCTGGAAGCAAATTTAAATTAATTATTTGTCTTTTACTTACGCGTAAAGTTTACTTTATCCTTCAGCTTTATCAATGCAATGTCGTTTTCTTTCCTAGCATTGCTGTAACTATCATGCCAAGTTATCTTTTCTACATCAAAGTCCACAGGAGTTGCGTTGTCCTTAACCTCAGGGTTCAAGTCCAGCTCCCCAAGGCGTACCTTAGTCCTAAAGACAACAATTATTTTAATACTGTAATTGATATAATCTTGTATGCCCTTATATTGCCTTGGCAGTAGGCTTTTCATTACATTTGAACCAAAGTAATACATTTATAATCTAAAGTTAAATATTTACAAATAAAAACTTAAAATAAATACCAATACCAATGTGATGGAGTGAAAAGAAAGTTACAAATCTTTGATTATTAGCTGAAGAAATGACTTATTCAAAATCTGTATGGTCAGATAGTCTGAAAATTTCAGTCATAGAAACTGTGGCAGCAGTTATGGAAATAGAAACCAACTTTTTGAGAAAGGACTCCATTTGTTATGTGTTATGTGTATATGGGTAGTTAATTTTATTTTATTAAGGAAGCATGATGGGAATATTTCTATGAAAGTTGTTTTTCTGAATGTGGTACTGTAAAGTGGCAGAATTGTTTTAAGTTAAAACTTATATTGTTTTTAAAGTACCTAAACTGAGTACCTTTGATCCTGATGGATCCTGATTCCATTAAATGTTCACTGATCTATTAGATTTGGATACTTTTTTATAGCCCTGATCTTAGGGCTCCTGCCAAGAATTAAATCCTGTTATTCTTAAGGAGAAAATGTCTATACCAATAAAGTAATAGCCCTGATGATTTTGACGAAGGCTTCTCTAAACTACTCCTAGACCATATGACGTTGTCGGGGACCAAACAATTTTGTATTAATTTTTTTCCAAACTCAGTACTCCGACCCACTGGCCTTTACTAGCAGTGGGGATTTTTGGATACCATCTCTGCTGATGACATGACCATGATATTGTACTTTTCTTTCAAAAAAGCTTGTGAAATATTAATGTTCACGTGGAGATAGGACTGCTATAGATTTTCCAGTTTCTTTATCAACCAGGATTTGCATTCTTCAAATGTACTGCTTTGTACGACAATATCATCAAAATAAGCCACTGTCATTAACTTAGTACTAAGTACAAAGTTAAAATCTATCCTCTTCCCATAAAACTACACTAGCGAATCCAGTTGCTTTAATTTTAGCAAATATCTTTCTATTCTAATTAGTAATCACCCCAGGTCATATCCAGTCATTTTGGTTTATATTATGGTGACATTCCAAGAGTTAGCTTGAAACAGCTGTTCTTGCTTCTGTACTGTGTTTTCTTAGCATCAACAGCTGCTGTTAAATGTTCAATTAAATTGATTTATATTTTTCCATAAGATTACCATTAGAACTTTGAAAGCCCAGGGGGCATCGCTCTGAAGGTGGATATTTTACAAACCCCCAAAAGGCACATATAGACATTATTTGCTTTAAAATAAAACACACCCTGATTTAAGACATAGCCGTTTCGCCAGTAGCCCGTTCACAAAACTCGCCTTTTTTTAATAAAAAGATTATATACAGTATCATCTAAGAAATCAAGACTTACAAATATGGAGTACTCCTTGTCTTGAGGGCTGAAGGATGGACACAGTGGGCAGCGGTGATGATATATTGGTCTGTGATAAGACTGCCAGCACACAGCCAGCTGACGGTGCCACCCTCGGGTCTCCTGGTGTAGCCGATGTTGGCCATCCATGGGTATGCCCCTAGAACAGCGTATATAATAATGATGTGTTGGTGAATGATGAGACTGCCAGCACACAGCCAACTGACGGTGCCACCCTCGGGTCTCCTGGTGTAGCCGATGTTGGCCATCCATGGGTATGCCCCTAGAACAGCATATATAGTAATGATGTGTTGGTGAATGATGAGACTGCTAGCACACAGCCAGCTGACGGTGCGACCCTGGGGTCTCCTGGTATATCCAAGGTTGGCCGTCCATGGGTATGCCCCTAGAACAGCGAATATAATAATGATGTGTTGGTGAATGATGAGACTGCTAGCACACAGCCAACTGACGGTGCCACCCTGGGGTCTCCTGGTATAGCCAATGTTGGCCGTCCATGGGTATGCCCCTAGAACAGCGAATATAATAATGATGTGTTGGTGAATGATGAGACTGCTAGCACACAGCCAACTGACGGTACCACCCTGGGGTCTCCTGGTGTAGCCGATGTTGGCCATCCATGGGTATGCCCCTAGAACAGCGTATATAGTAATGATGTGTTGGTGAATGATGAGACTGCTAGCACACAGCCAACTGACGGTGCCACCCTGGGGTCTCCTGGTATAGCCAATGTTGGCCGTCCATGGGTATGCCCCTAGAACAGCGTATATAGTAATGATGTGTTGGTGAATGATGAGACTGCTAGCACACAGCCAACTGACGGTGCCACCCTGGGGTCTCCTGGTATAGCCAAGGTTGGCCGTCCATGGGTATGCCCCTAGAACAGCGTATATAGTAATGATGTGTTGGTGAATGATGAGACTGCTAGCACACAGCCAACTGACGGTGCCACCCTGGGGTCTCCTGGTATAGCCAATGTTGGCCGTCCATGGGTATGCCCCTAGAACAGCATATATAGTAATGATGTGTTGGTGAATGATGAGACTGCTAGCAAACAGCCAACTGACGGTACCACCCTGGGGTCTCCTGGTATAGCCAATGTTGGCCATCCATGACGAGTATTATAGTATTATACACCAGTACTGGTACCTGGGAGACCGATCTTTGGACAGTATAGTTAGGTTTGTACTTTTATAAACCTACTGACACCTGGGAGACCGAACTTTGGTTGGGGAAGGTCAGTAAGTTTGTTTAGATGACTTGGAGTAATTTATTACCATGTCCCCCTACTGACGAGCGGATTTACTTAGCTAATTTTCCTATTTCCAGCATGTTTAATGTCGCTCCAGATTTTATTATGGATCATTGTCCCCTCAGTATGTATTCATGATGTAAATACCAGACATAAATGTGCTCCAACGCCAACCAAATTTGGTAACGTTCTGCGCATCCCAAGAAGTTGGCATTCTTTGTTTTGATTTTGAACATGTTTTAGCGAATTTCCCCTATAGGGAATAAGCTATTACCATAGTCGGCATGGTAAGACCTAGGCCTGGGACCGTTATAACTTTTTGTTTTGAGGTCCCCAGACTCCAAAAACACCATTCGTTTGAAACTGTATATATATATATATATATATATATATATGTGTGTGTGTGTGTGTGTGTGTGTGTGTGTGTGTGTGTGTGTGTGTGTCCCTGTGTGCAATAACTCTCATAAAAAAGGTCCGATTTTGATGAAATTTGCTACAAACGTGTAAAGCAGCATTTATGACTAAGTTTAAATATAAGAGGCTTTTGGACCAAGCAAATTGAGTGGTAAAATCCTCAACCCCAGGAAAATTCATATTTTGCTTAAAATCTCACTTTGAAATTTTAACATTGGGCTTAAAGAGTTTCAAATCAAAACAAAAGAATAAAAAAATCTGTGAATAAATTTGCCAATGAACTGTCAAAGTATTTAACACTTACACAAGGTAAAGTATCAACAAATTATTTCTTGAAAACAGTGACTATAACAATTGAATAAAGATGGCGTATAGAGTGGATTTCTTTTTCACCCACAAAAGAATTGAAATATTACCGAGTATGGCTCAGTCTCCCGGGTACCTTTCCTTTATACAACTGAATTTACACTCAGAATCAGAATGAAGAAGATAAAATTGTTCATTGGTTATTCCGACTACACCTTCAAAATGAGGAGCAGGGTCAAGAACAAGTAGGACCTGTTTCCTGTGAAGAGCCTCAAGGGTGAATCTAAAATTAATGGCTACACTAGCCCAGTAGTGCTATAAACGATAAAAAAATCACATACAGGTACAATTTTACAATACTTACCCAATTCTGCTGGTTTTCCATTTATAATCTTCTCATCAAAGCTAAGTTTATTCCTCCCACAGACGTCAAGGCCTGGAAGATTCCTTGTTTTGTATACTTGCTTACCTTAAACAAAATCCAACATTATACATACTGGAAAAGAGGATTCCATTATCTCAGGTAGAAACTGTGAAATGTATAAAGCTATACTGAGATCAGTAACAGCTGTAACTGTTTATTATAATCAAGCCTTATAAGTGTACGTATTTGCACTCTATATGTTAGGATATGTAGAATATATACGTTTTTAGACATATGGAAATTTGCTTTAATATAAATTAAAGAGATGAATTTTGCTTTGCAACTCTTGTAAAGTCTCATCCAGATTATAGATCGAGTTTCATATTTCCCACTAGAGAAAGACAATAATTGAATATATAGTTATTACAAATTTTTGAAATATGAAAACTTATAAAACACTTAATTTTTGAATTAAAGATCACATAATCCATGTAAGTTAATAAGTTAAAAACTTAAAAAATGAGAAAAAATTTATACAAAATGGTATTAAAGTCTTGATTGATGGATTTTGATATATTTATTTGCTGAGGTGGAGTTTATACATTTTGTATCTCTTGTTTTGTTCAAAATGTTTACTTCCACATCAGTATGGTAGAAATGTAATCTTTTCCAAAGTCAAAATTGATAATGATCAATCAAGTTATATTTATCAATCTAAATGAGCTTAACAATATTAATTTAGTAACTTAACCAATTACTGACTTAAATCAAATTGTTTTAGTTATTATTCTGAAAGTGGTAAGCACCGTAAGTTTCCCAGTGTTATTAGTAAATAATTTAATATTATAGAGATTCATCTGAGAACAAAATAACAGTTTTCAAAATAAAAAAACAAGCAATCCGAATTATTTACAATATACCACGTTCGGAATTATGTTACATTTATTTTAAAGATTCAAAAATATTAACTGTATTCGGCCTGTATATACTTGATTTAGCAACATTTGTCTTAAAAAATAAAAGCAAATTTACTGAATCTTAACAAATAAAAAAATATAATACCCCCGTCGCAGCAAACCTGCGTACTCAGCGAATTTCCAATGCATAAGATATGTCTTAATACCACATTGAGCCAAATACCAAGTTTCATCAAAATAAATTCACAAAAAAGCGATGTATACAATTTAAATTATTCTCCATAAGAATAATATTGGGAATGAGTACGTAGGTTTACTGAAACAAGGAACACAACAAATTGGTTTTTATGCAAATATAAATAGAATTCAACTAGATGAAGCCACATACCAAGTTTCATCAATATTCATTAATAAATAAGCAACATATAATATTTTAATTATTCTCTATAAGAATTACATGGGGGCTAAGTAAGCAGGTTTGCTGCAACAAGGAACACAAAATATGGGTTCTCATGCAAATATCAATATAAATCACCTAGCTGAAACCACATACCAAGTTCCATCAATATACATTCATAAATAAGCGTGTATATACCATTTTGATTTGTCTCCATAAGAATAACATGGGGGATGAGTATGCAGGTTTGCTGCAATAAGGAACAGAAAATTGAGTTTATATCAAAATATCAATATAACTCAATAAGGTGAAGTTTTATTACACATACCAAGTTTTATTAATTTATGTTCATAATTAAATGAGCAATTACATTTTACTTATCCTCGATAAGAATAACATGGGGGCTGAGTACGCAGGTTTGCTGCTATGGGGATAATCAACAAAAAATCATTTTTTGTGCAAATATCAATATACCAGTGCTTCGTGAAGCGGCACAAACCAAGTCTCATCAATATACATTCATAAATGATCGAGATACAAATTTTATTTATCTTCCATAAGGATAACATTGGACATTGAATCCAATGGTGAGAACTAAAATTTGACTTTTTAAAATATTATGTAGAAAAACTTAAAAAAAACCATTTTTGAGATACAAACCCCCCCCCAAAAATTCCTCTTTGGATGGAGCGACCTGGCTGGTTTTCAAACTTGAAGTCATAAATGTTGCTCTACACGTTTGTACCAAATTTCATCAAAATCGGACCATTTTTCCGAGAGTTATCGCACCCACGGACTCATATATATATATACAGTTTCGAACGAATGGTGTTTTTGGGGTCTGGGGACCTCAAAACAAAAAGTTATCATGGTCCCGGGCCTAGGTCTTTTCATGCTGACTACGGTAATAGCTTCTTCCCTATAGGAAAAATTCGCTAATACAAGAAATTTTTTAAAATAATTCATCATATTCATTGAACAACTCTGTACGAAATATCAATTATATAAACATCTGGAAAATTGATTAATCACAGTCAAAAGAAACATAAATAATTAGCAAAGGTATCTAGACAAAATTTAAATAAATTCAAAAATATTTTGTTTGAAAACCCTGACATTGATGACAATTTTCACCAACTCTAATCAAAGGACCTAATACAAATACCATAGTGCCATCATGTATGTGAACTTCTATAATTTTTTCTCGTTTATTATCATATACATATTTCCTATATATTGTACACATTTGTAAGATGTTTATAAAAAAATATCTGTAGGCCAAATCTTAAATTTTGCACATTTATTAATACTACAGTAACAACTCGAATGGTATACAGTCGAGTCTCGCTATTCCGAACTAATTGGAGTCAAACTCTGTTCGGTTTAGCGGGAATTCGGAATAGGAGTAACTTATTAACTTTCTATGTCTATGGTTAGCGGCGTAAATCTGGGTAAACAGCGGAAGTGGTTATGGTTGTCGGAGTAAACCTGGGTAAACGGCGGGAGTGGTTATGGTTGTTGGCATAAATCTGGGTAAACGGCGGGAGTAGCTATGGTTATCCTCGTAAACCTGGGTAAATGGCGGGAGTGGATATAGTTATCAGCTTAAATCTGGTTAAACAGCAGGAGTGCTAATTTTCAAATACTCAACTCGGATTTTTCGAGTAGTCCCTAATACTCGCTCGGCCTTCGAGTACTATAAAATACTCTACAGGTATTCGAAAACTCGAGTACTCGCCCACCCCTTCAGGCTATAAACAGCTGTTTATTTTTTCACACAAAAAAACAAGGTCTTCTCAATTTTCCCTATCTTTTAGTAATTTCCAAACTCGAGTTCGGAATAGGTGGATTTTCGAAATAGCAGGCCTCTAATGTAATTTTATTTGCTATTATTGAATGTTTTTTCACATTATCCTGCATTAGCAGTAACATCAAATCATTTAAACAGTGCCACGATACTTAACTTCACGAATAACTAAGTAAATTAATTTAGTTTCTGGTGGGTCCTGTTGCAATCATCGATTTCACCCTCTCTCCCCCTCACCCTCCACTCCTTCAAAATTGGTCAAGAAATAAGGGAGGAGTTGCATTGACAAAAAACTGCTTCATGAATTATGGATAAGGATATTTTTTATTGGACTTGGCTGTGCCGGGGTTCCTTCACCCTTCACCAATTTTTGTTAGCGTTACGTAATAATAATGTTGCAACATGGTGTTTAGGAACCTGCCATACAGCTGTCCACCATCGAGAAAAAAATGGTAGCTTTCTAAAACAAGGACAACTTTCTCTTAATTGGTAGACTTCCCCACCAAAAGCCACACACAATTTATAATTTACTCCTTTAGTATGGTTACACTAGTGTTTAGGATAGTTGTTAAACAGTACGTTCATTCCACATGTCACTCACTGGTGAGCTGGCCATCACTCCTCAGCGCCAGTGCCAATGTGAGCAGCAGCAGTAGGCCTCGACTGCCACCCATCAGACTAGGCTGCAACATTCAACGTACATCAGTATGGTATTAATTTTACCCTTATACAAGCTTCAGCTTAACATAAAATAGTAACATAAATAGTTTAACAAAAACATAGAAGCTTAACATAAATAGCTGAAGAAAATATTTTAAGTAAAACTTTAAAAAGTAAATCTAGTGGTTGATTAACAAAATAAATACATTTTCTGTATTTCACCTTGTGAGCGATGAATCTGTTTTAACATCAGCATTACTGTACTGATAAGAGTACAGTTTTTAACATTTTATGTCCATCAAATTAAACGTTTGGAAAATACCCCAATAACTAAGAAAATGTTACTATAGGCATTAAGGCTGGCTAATAGTAAAACCCTTTTTCTTTTGTAATCTTATATTTAAAACATGTCATAAAACAAAGCAGATGTGCTGCATGTTCAAAGTAACAAGGCAGTCATTTGTTTTTTTGGACATCTCACTAGCCTAACGGTTAGTGGACTTCGGTTCAAGGGGTCATGGGTTCAAACCGCTTTCCCTAAAAGCGTTAGTGTACCAGTACCACTTGGTGAAGATCGGGACATTTTTACTTTCTCCCCCTATACATAGTATATGGAGAAAGTATTGTTTTCGCCAACATTTTTGAATTTGAGTTGTTAGTGGAAATATTATTTTTGGTGCTCCCTGAATCCAAAAAAGTGGATTTTACGTGATGTCTTTGTGTCTGTCTGTCTATCTGTCTGTCTGTCTGTCTGTCTGTCTTTCTGTCTGTCTGTATGAATGTGTACAGACCTAGAGCCCTAACCAATGGTCCAATTTTTATGAAATTTGGTAAGTAGGTACTAATCTTTGATATCTCCAGGCGTTTTTTCATTTTTTTGAATTTTTGATTTTTAAGGGTAATTATCCCCCAAAAACCGCCAAAAAACATGGAAAATCAAGATTTCTCAAAAACGGCTCTAACGATTTTGATTAAACTTTAGTCGTTTGTCAAACTTTAGTTTTCCAATAAAATGACACCAGCCGTATTTCTGCAAAAATTCGGGTTCAGAAATTACTAGACTTAAACTATCAAAAATCCAGTTTTTTGGATTTTTTCATAAAAAAATAAATAACAAAAATATTACTATTCACTATTAATAATAGCTCGAAAAACTAAATAATTTAGTATCTTGAATTACTATTCTACGATTACTGATTGCGGAGAAAATTTAGATTTTCATTTTACGGTAAACGCAGTACGTTGTCCAATGATATTCTTATGGGGAATACAAAAAATAACATTTCTCTCTTATTTATTAATCAATTTCGTTCAAACTTGATATGCTTGTCAAGTTAGCATTGACCAGCAGAGGAAATTCGAAATATGTTGCCCCTTAATAACCCTGTGGAGGGGAATAGGGGGTATTTCCCCTCTTAAAACCACATGTATAGCAATGGATTCTGTAGTGCTTCCTAAACAGGGATTTGGGTGGATATTTTTGAAAACAACTTGTTTACAAGATTTTCTGTACATTCGACCGTGCTTTGTATTCTATATTTAGTAAATAAAAAGTAATTTATTTATTAAATTTGGGCTAAAAGGGACAAAGTATGTGTCAGTTTCCTGATAACGTTTATTATCTATCTATTATTTATTATATTAATAGGCAAGCATGATTTTTGTCATACGTTTTTCTCAGCTCGTGCGCATCACAGGAAATATCCAAGCACACCGTTTGAAATGTATTTTTCTGTAGATGTGCACAATAAACTATCGTAATTTACTTTAGTTTCTGAGAAATAGAGAAAATTTAATTTGAAATTTGAAAAAAATAACATTGGCCTTATGGGTTGCCACGTTGGTTATGGAATAACAACGAAATATAAATAGAACTTTCAAATCACATGTTAGATTGCAGCGGGCATTGAAAACTGTGCATAGAGTACTTGATCAAACCATTTGATAAGGAAAAAATAATATTACATTGAATCATTACTACGCAACTTAAGTGGTGTACTCATTGGAGTGTAATAAAAATTGCTAAAAAGCAATCATATGTTGAAATATAAAATTATTCTCCATTTTTATACCAACTCGTTTTTCTTTTATATTGCACACATTGTAAAATGTTTCTACAATAAAGATCTGTATCTGTATATGTATATAAACGATAACAAAGCAAATTTAATCATCAATAGTGATATGCACGGTTGTTTACTATTTATTTTATGTTTTTTGGTAATGAAAAATCTGCGCGTCATGAGAAACTAATTATTTTACTATGTTGTTTCACTAGCTACTGGAATGGTAACACCCTCATATTATCCTTTTTACCTCCACGTTAAAAAAATTAAACCTGTATGTGAGGGGGAAGGATGAGGGCTGGGGAGAGGACGGGGTGGAGACGTTTCAGGCATAAATAAAAAGGCTACTGTTAACTGGAATGGTAACCTTCTGCTATCCTTTTTAACTCCACATTTAAAAAAATACCTGGGGGTGAGGTTTGGGGAGGGGGAGGGAGAGAGAGAGGGAAGAGAGAAGTGGAGAGAGATGAGAGTAACAAAACCTCTAAATATTAAACCTTTTTCAAAAATTCGTCAAATAATATTTGGTCGAATTTCGACCATTGGGCGGTTTCTAGTTTGAAATAAATGCCCACGAACTAAATTTTGAATTATAATTATTCATCGAATTATAAGTATTCAAAATATTATAAGGAAGGAAAAATAACACCAGTAGATACCAAAATGAATACCAAAATGATAGTCTTTAGTACGGTATGAATATATTAAGGGTATTTTTGTTAAGGGAACTCCATAGTTAATTCTGAATCTATTTAACAATTGAAGCATCAACAAGTTTGCTCTGATTCGTAATTGTACATTATGGATTTCAATTGTTGATATCATTAACTATGTATGTATAGTCAATGTTGATATTCTGAAGTACACTGATTTCCCTCCAAGTTAGTTTGTCATCCAACCAGCAATTAATTTTAGTTCAATTGTAATTGAATGATGTTGATATAATAAAAGTAAATTTCCAGTAATAACCAAACAATTTAAATTTCACCACAATCTGTAGGTTTATGATTGTCCGAATGCGAAACCCGAGGTGGTGAGTGGGTGAAGCGAATTCGCTTAGTATATTAAAAAATCGGGTTCAAAGTAAGAGTACAGGTATAGGTAATGCCTGCGGACATTAAAACAATAAAGCTAATGTCACTAGGTTTTATTATGCTCAGATTCAAGCAACAACTCAAAAAAAATAATCTTGTGTACCTAAAGACTGAATGTTTCACTATTTTGTGATTAAGTATGTATTCAACAACACGGAACACCCATCAAACAAACCAACACCCATCAGAACAAATGTAGCCATTTGGGGCTTGTACATTCTTATTTGTTAAATTGTATTAAACCATCTATGTATGTCTGTTATAGTTCAGGAGGAGGAAGAGCATTTGAAGGAACAGGGCTCTCTCAGAACCCTTGGACTGCTAATCTCTCGACTCAGACAGATTATATCGCAGGTCAGAGCTTAATTTCTCTATAATGTTAGCCAAAGGCACAAAACACATTTTTCTTTACAAGCAAAGTCTAATTAACATAACTAACATTTAAGAGGAGGGGAATGACACATTAAATTAATTTATGGTAATGGTTATTGACCAAAAACAATCAAAACATAATATAAGTACTCCATTTGTTCATTAAAATTTAATATCCAAAATTGTCCAATGTCAAAGAAATACACAAAATTTAAGTTTAAATATTCTGGATGAATGATATAATTATTTATGCTGTTGGAAAATAAAGCCTTTCCCAGTTCTGTTAAAAACTCAGAACTTAAGGGAGTTTGATTATAAACTTATTGTCTTGATTAATTGGAGAAATGAGTTAAATAAACTTGTGATTTATCTTCTTATTTGACCGTTTTATGTCAATCTAACCTGTTATAAAATTTATTCTGGAAAATAATATGGATCCAGAGTATCATGTTCAACCCTAGCACATAAAAACTACATGAAGCGAACGACAAACTAATAACAGAATGAAACCTAAGAAGCTCAAGATAGCCTAATGGACATGACTGTCTAGTGACTGTTTACCTGTTGCGTCGCTGTAGCCTGAAGTCTGTATGCAGTCTGCAGGATTTCCCCCGCGCACTGTCCGTGGCTGTCTGGCGCTGGCGATCCCCACTGCCCAGCGCCGCCATATTACAGCCCCACTCGATGACCTTACACCTCGGGATTCCCAAACGACCTCGTCTTATCTGGCGTAGGTCATTCTCTTAAACCGAGCGTGGAGTATGGATCCACTAGTCGTTATTAAAGAGCCACATAGTCTTTAAATTTTCGCAAGAAAGGTTCTGTTTAAAAACAATGTAAAATTACGTGGAATATATTGACTGTGGCTTATTACACTGCCGGAGTGACTGAGATAACCAGCTGAGTCATCTCGAGCTTCAGCTGTGCCGTTGACGGTATTATTATTATTGTTTACATAACAAAGTTTTTTTTTTATCTTTTATTAGAGGCTTTGTATGAAATTACATGAAGCCTTAAGAGCTACGATCATAAATTATTATATTACAGTTCAAGTCCAAAATTTAATTGATTTCATCCGGTTTATGGTCACTTAAATAATTTTCTCGATTTTATATAAAAATTCTAAGACGTAACACTATAATTTTGAAAACACACTGAATTAATTTCAATTATATAAAGAGATTTGATGTATGAAGTCCAAATATTACAATTCAAGTCCAAAACTTAATCAATTTCATCAGGTATATGGTCACTTAAATAATTTTCTTGATTTTGTGTAAAAATTCTAAGATGTAACACCATAATTTTGAGTTTTCTTCTTTAAGAATGTCATGTAAATCAGGAGGTATATGGCAGTTACATCTTCTCAACATTTCATAGAGATACGATTAATTGACTGAACAGATAGATGATGGAAACAACAGATTACAGATTTAGACCGATGTCTAAATCTCGCTTTACTCCAACTGTTTGAACTGAAAACAGTTCGCACAGGTCAAGATATTCTGCGTCATGTGGAGGGGTTCCATTTAATAGAAAGTCAATTGGATACAAACCCCTGACAGTCTGCGAGGTAGCAAATTATCGTGCTTCCATTTTGGTTAATGTAGCCCACATGTATAAGGCAGGTAAACAATACACAAAAACCTTTTTAGAAAATAAATTACTTACAAATTAAGGCGGGATTAAATCGAGGACCTCTTATAACCACCGCAAAAACTAAATCCAAGCATTTAAAATGTAAATAAAAGTAGCGTATTATTATAAGACAAAAATCAAGATCCAAATACTTACATTTCAAAACACGCAGGGTAAATACAAACAATTATTTTTTATTCGAAAATGGACTCCCAACCTCTTACCACTAGACATGGATTCTACGGAATCTCCCTTTCTTACTGTTGTGGAATCCCTACTTTCAGAACTGAAACAGTACTATAATGTTCTTGTCTCTAATATTGGTTCCAGCATAGTTTCCAGCATTTTACTTTCTTCCCCAATACATTTGCGAAAGAGAAAATATTTGTTGTTTTGATGAATTTCCAATTTTAGGATTAGCAAATTTCACAATAGGGAGAATCTATTCATGAAATATTTTGTATTATGCTCCCTGAGTTCCAATATTGGTTTTCACCCTGGTTCCTGTCTGCCCATCCGCCCGTATGTGTAGGCCTACATGCTAGACTAGAGAACACATCTAAATGATGTTAATGACACTTTGTATGCAAACATAATTCTACAGTGTCGCCAGACTTTATAGCTACAACTTCAGTTATGATATTTTTTACTTTTTATGAAGTACAGTACCATGAAAGTACTAATGATTCATTGTTAAGGTTATGTTTTTGTTTAGAGCAGTGTTTGTCTAACTTATAACAAGAGAGAGCCGAGGAGTAAACTCATCCAGTTTAAATTAGGCACCGGAGTCCATCACTTGCCAGTACAAGAAGGCTGCAAATTATTTCGTTAAAACGGAGATCAGATGACATGATTCCTCTCAAAAGAGAGTGTGTCCTCAGAAGAACTTCAGTCTCCTTCTACCTTAGGGTTTCTTAGCAATCTGTAGGTAATCCCGCTTACGTTGTCTTATCCACTTTTCACTAAAAATGCAATTTCGATATCATTGCAATAACTAGCTCTTTATTTTAACAAGGAAAATCCGGATCATCAGAGTCAACGAATGAGGAAAATGGGATCGCAGTATCATTAGAACACAAGCGAAAAAAATAAACGTCTAGCTGTCAGCAGTATTCATGACTGGTCGCTGAACTAGTTGAGGAAAAGGTCACATGTGTGCTCTCGGAGTAATAAGGAAAATGCTTAGAATAAATTAAATTGTGAAATACATTTGTCATGATTCTTTCCTTGTATTTATGAAGATTAAATATTCTTTGAGAGATAATGCTGTTTTAAGTGTACTTGTTCATATAAAATGTCTTCAGCCTTCATTCATAAATAAGTTAGATGTAATGGATGTAACAGATCACTAATTTATTATTATTTACCGTAAGAACTACATTAGACTATAAACTGCGTCTACTGTACGACACCAACCAACATTCTTTCTGCAGTTAAAGGGTAATAAACACTCTAGGCCTTATAAAATGTAATTATATCACTACTGTAGACGCCGGACACTCCCTTGTGTGTATTAAGGCGAATAACATGACTTAGTTTTGACTGTAGGTTGAATATTATTAGTTAGAATATTATTACTCGCCTTCAGAATCGGCTCTAATTTTACAATTGTTGTATATCATCGGTCATCGGGATATTAACTAACGATCCTGGCTAAATAACCGGTCGGTCTTAGTAGTAACAAGGCTACAGGCTACCCCAGGCATCTCACCCATCCTTCACCCGTCCATTCATATTCTCCTTAAAATACGCCCTAGTTGCGTCCATACAGTGGCGCCTAAATTCTGCGATGAAACTTTTGAAAGATTTTAAATAATGAAAATCTATTAAAATAAACATGGAATCCAATAAAAGTAAATGTCCGTAAGAATATCGTATAAATATTAATGGAAATGTTACCCGGCCGATTGGACGGAGCTCAAACAGACTCATACTCCGGAAGCATACACGTATATCCAAAATTTACGTGATTAAATTATGTAATGTACGTGATTTAGGCTGATTTAAAATGTAATATGAAAAGGGACGTATTTTTCGTAACGATTTGATTTTATTGGGTGAAAATTGATTAGGCGTGAATGTGACGGTATCATTGGCGGTTTAATTTAGATTATTAAATATTTTTACGACTCTTGTTCAGCTAGGGAAATATAATAATGGTCCCGGGGCAATGTCTTACAACGCCTATGACTTGTTCCAATATGGTAGTGCAGAGGCAGAGCACATTCTTGGTTCAGAATTCTTCATAATTGCCTTGAAGTCCGCTGACAGTTTCCCAATGATTCCACTGCTTGTGTCAATGCCATACGTAGACTGTATGTAGACTGTTAATACGTTAACGGAGGAGGGTAGTGGGGGAAGGGATAGCAGGGGTGGTTCTGGCCATTGAGGTATAATTACTGGGGTTATTGGAGAGAACATGTCAATGATTTAACATAAGGACCGATGGGACCAACCACGCTCAGTCGTAATAACTGGCGATTAGCAATTAATATGATGGCAAACGCCTTCATGTTTTGCATGCGAATTAAAGAGGAAAATCGACGCGACGTGAGCTCAGTTGAATTAAAACTGTCGTAAATATAAGTGGACGGTGGAAAAAGGTCCTTTTGATATAGTGATATAGTGATTCTTCTGATACAATTCTCGAATTGTTGATACAGTACCATATTTGTCTGGTGTGCTTATAATAAAAGTAATAGTAACTTATTGGAGTGTAGAAAACTCTCAATCAGCGCTAATTGTGGCTAGGAATATAAAATAAATGTTTAATTTAAATAGCTTCTTCCCTACAGGGGAAATTCGCTAAAAAAACTTTTAATTCGAGGTTTTGATAAATTCTCGTGTTTAGTATACCAAATTTTTAGACATTTGACTGATATACACCTACAAATCGCTAGTTTTAGAATGCATGTAATCAAATCAGATATCCGCCGTCATAATTTTAGAGGTGTTTTCGAGACAACAAAATATATATCTACAGACAACCAAAGTATTGTTAATGATACCAAAATTTAAGTTAGAAACGAGCTGCTCCCCCGCAATATTTTGCGAATAAAATCCTTATAGCAGCTGTTTTTTTTAATTAAGAAAATGCGATTTTAAAACTCGGAATGTAACCAAAATAAAAGTGTCAGTCAAATATTTAGTTTCACAGTGACTTAGAACTTGAAATTATCTTTTAGATAAAAAAATCATAAAAATCGGTTAAGTATTAACTTTAGGAAGAGGGTTAATAAAATGCAGGAATTTTTTAAAATATATAGAGTTCGCCACTAAGAATAACAAGAAACCACTTTGGATAAGTTGGTTGTAGTCTAAATGGTGGCCAACATGTAGGCAAAATTTTTCACCACAGATAACACAGATAAGCACTCTCTCAGAGTTATGATTTTTCTATTTTTCTAGCGAACTATTCGTGCTATCGAAATTCTGCTCACTGAAATCGTTAGATATTAGTTTTCTCTTTAAAATGATCCATAAACCCACAATTTCGGATAATCCGTTCCGTCGGATCTCTTATGTCCGGAGGAGTGGCGGGTTTTGAAATTTAATACCGGCCTTATGGGAGAGGCAGGTAGAAACGCGAAATGTAACATGACTGGATCCCCCTTTTAACATCAATTTCAGTTTCTTCAATACATAAAACTTAAAACATCAAAATAACTAAAACGCCAAAACTCTACAAAGCGACTTTCAGACAAAAAAACGATTTTATTCATATAGATAGCTCGATTTATTGCGTGTAATATATATTTTGCTGATAATCTTTCATTATACTGTAGATTTATCAACGGCTATTCTGCTAAAGTTAATCGTATCTGCTCTTCCCCATGATAATCTTATGGATAAACATTAAACTTTTAAGGCGGCCCGACTTCTTCAGAATTAAAAAATATTGAAAAATAAAAACATTTATGTCAACAACTTATCAGGGAAATAAATCTTATACCTCGATCATTAAAATCGGTTCATACATAACAGAGGAGTTCTCTTAACAAAAATCGCCTTTATAGCTGGTACCCAGCGCATCTTTGATCGCGTGCAGTCTTTCTTGATTTCCACTGGTTTCCGTTTCTTTTCCCGTTCGTAAAAATATCGATACCATAATATTGGAAAGTTAAATTAAATAAATCTTCCCCATAAGGTTAACATTGATAATTTCAAACACAAACATTGTGAACGCCAGTAGGGCAGAACTCTTGAAGATTTTCTGTACGGGGAATATGTTACTCATGTACCAAACTTCCTACAGATTTTTAGCTCAACTACCGGTCATTCCAGTATTAGGTATATGCTAATAAACATACTCTGATTACCAGTGAAGTGGAGGCCGATGGGATTATCACAACGTTTGATTCTGGTGAATTATCTGCCTTAAAACAACATTTCAGAATCACCGGTTCGGTAGTTGGTACGTGTGATGGTTAACATGTGATAAATGAAGGCAGCGGGGAGAGCCCTAAAGAATATTTTGGTCATAATTAGGCCTATATCTACTTTGGGTCTTAATAGTTATCTTCCTACCGTATGTGCGAGTTGGAAACATAACTTTAAATGCCAGTGGGGCGGAGTCCCAAAGGCTATTCTGATTGTGGAAATGTTCACGTTTGAGTCTGGTGTATTATCTAGTCTCCTACTAAATTTCAGCTCCATCGGTTCAATAGTAGGGTTGTGAATGTTAAAATGGATGGATGTGGGTGGCAAAGCCCTAAAGTATAAAATTACGAGGAGTAGGCCTATATATGCTTTGAAGCTATTTTTCTCGTGAAGGAGGGGTCCAGCATTACCGGGGAGCCAGTTGCCTTCGCCCTCCTATTGTTGGGGAGCTAATACTCAATTCTACAAAACACTACTTAGTAACCCGTCACTGTTGAAAGGTGCGGGCCCAATTTAGATAAAAAGTCTTGATTTCTAATTTAAATAAAGAAGTTCTCAAATAAACCGGAAACTTATGGTTTGTATTTTATATAAAATCAAGCAATTTCACAAATCAAATCAAATCAAATCTCAGATATAGTACAAACATTGGTTTCTTGCGAATTTCCCCTATAGGGAAAAAGCTATTACCGTAGTCGGCATGGTAAGACCTAGGCCCGGGACCATGATAACTTTTCGTTTTGAGGTACTCAGACTCCAAAAACACCATTCGTTCAAAACTGTATATATATATATGTGTGTGTGTGTGTGTGTGTGTGTGTGTGTGTGTGTGTGTGTGTGTGTGTGTCCGTGAGCACGATAACTCTAGTAAAAATTATCCGATTTTGATGAAATTTGCTATAAACATGTAAAGCAACATTTATGACTTTAAGTTCGAAAACCAGCCAGATCGCTCTATCCGAAGGGGTAGTTTGTACCCCAAAAATGTTTTTTTTTTTAATTTTTTACATATAATTTTTGAAATAGTCAAATTTTAGTTTTTACCATTGAATTCAGCTTAAAAAACACTCAATTTGGTCTTTTGATCATTGCTCTACGTCAATTGGTTACCGAGATAAAGAAAGTGCTAAACACAGTACGTTGTTTAATGTTATTCTTATAGAGGAAAAGAAAAATTTTATATCACGCTCATTTATGAACGTATACTGATGAAACTTGGTATACGGCTTCATCTGGTTGTGGTCCATTGATATTTGGTCAAAATAACAATTTTTTTGCCAAAGGCTCCCGTAGCAGCAAACCTGCGTACTCAGCCTATGTTATTTTTATGGATAATAATAATTAAATGCTATGTCTCCCTTTTGAACATAAGTTAATAATACCCCCGTAGCAGCAAACCTGCGTACTCAGCGAATTTCCAATGCATATATATGTATCTTAATACCACATAAAGCCACATACCAAGTTTCATCAATATACATTCATAAATAAACGGTTTATGACATTTTAATTATTCTCCATAAGAATAACATGGCGGCCGAGTATGCAGGTTTGCTGAAACAAGGAACACAAAAAATTAGTTTTAATACAAATATTAATATAACTCAACTAGGTAAAGCTACATACCAAGTTTTATTTATTTATGTTCATAATTAACGGAGATAACATTTTACTTATCCTTCATAAGAATAACATGAGGGCTCAGTACGCAGGTTTGCTGCTACGGGAACTATCAGCAAAAAATTGTTTTTTGTGCAAATATCAATAGACCACAACGATATAAAGCAATATACTAAGTTTTGTCAAAATAAGATGATAAATAAGCAAGATATACAATTTTTCTTATTCTCCATAAGAATAACAGTAGACAACGTACTGTGTTTAGCACTTTCAATATATCGTTAACCAGTTGACGTAGATGAATGATCAAAATACCAAATTGTGTGTTTTTTAAGCTGAATCCAATGTTAAAAACTAAAATTTGACTATTTAAAAAATTAAAAAAAAAAAAACATTTTTTGGATACAAAACCTCCCAAAAATAAATACCCCCTCCGATGGAGCGATCTGACTGGTTTTCGAACTTAAAGTCACACACACACACACACACACACACACACACACACACACACACACACACACACACACACACACACACACACACACACACACACACATATATATATATATATACAGTTTTGAAGAATGGTGTTTTTGGCATCTGGGGACCTCAAAACGAAAAGTTATCATGGTCCCGGGCCTAGGTCTGACCAAGCCCACTACGGTAATAGTTTCTTCCTTATAGGGGAAATTCGCGAAAAACTGGTATATGACCTCACCTAGTTGAGTTAAATTGATATTTATATTGATATAAGAAATTCAACCACATCTTCAGGCGATGCGTTATTTTATCCTCGGATTTCCATGTAATAAATCCGAAGGAGTGACTCTACAGCGTAAAATGTATATGGCGATCAATTATGTTCGGCTTAAAACTGTTAGCCATTTAGAAGGTGATAATAAGGGGGGAGGTAATATATGGTGTAATCGTAACAAAAATATTTTAATTCCATAAAGTTATAAATGATTTATAATACACAATTGACAAAGGTAGCTTGTATATAACATATTACTTCCGTAAATCTAATATATTACTTACTTTATATGTATTTGCTGGATATAAAGTCAGAGCAAAATACCAATTAAAATTAAAGCTATAAAGTTAAAGATTACATAAATTATAGGAAACATTGGAATCGTTAGATCGTTTATTTAAAATTATGAAAATAATAAAATTAGTTATTGCTATACAAATATTGGCCTAAATAAAACACAGAAAGACACACAAATTGATCCTAAGCTCACTTATTTAATAATTATCACAATATATTAACAGTACTGAGGAGATCTAATTTTTCTCGGGCCACAATGACCATCGCACATTATTATAATAATTTATATAATTATGTATTTATATTATTATAATTTTGTGGTTCGAAGTTAGGGCCTACTTGCAAGCAGTGAAAAAGCTGTTCTTCAGTAACAGTGAGTAGGCCTATGATGAGGCTAATCCTATCCATTTAAAGTAAAACTAGTAGTCCTGTTGCTCGAATCCGAGCAAGTTTGTACCCCACGAAAGGTTTCTTCAGTTGTAAACAAACAAATCGAAACGTCTGATATTAAAACAGATGATAACAACGTACTTTCAATAAACACGTAGTTTAGACTTCCGCCGACGGATAGCGCCACTGTTCCGAAAATTCAGCCCTTTCCTGTGTTTAAGTGATGCCCTTTCTTAAAATTCTGAGACGTATTGGCAAATCTACGTAAAAATACTTTTAATTTGGCACCTCAAAAGTTAAAATACATCCAGCCGTGTTCGTGTTACGACTGTGAAGACAAAACCCCTAGCGTATTAATGTATAGATTACAGTTCGGGGCACAGTGCTTGGCGCCTGGTTAGCGTATGCTCTGGAATGACTTTTCACCTCTATATGGCTTAGTACCGTTAGTGTTACAGAATACCTTTGTCAACAGAAACAAAAATTAAATAATTTAATGTTAAAATATAGGTTTTTGTTATTTTCGTTATTGTCTGCTTTTAATTATGAGAAGTTTGAGTTGGTTCTCGCCTTTCCCAGGCGTCAAGCACCGTGGCGCGAACTGTACCACGATAGTAAAGATAAAAAATAATGATAACATTTATTTTTAATGTTTGTCTGAGGTATAATGCATAATATAAGTTTATAACACATGTTTAGGTGTAATAAAACAGTAAACAAAATCTATGGGATTAGTTTATGGTGTTACGGTCTGCATCACAATGGAACATTCACCTAATTCAAAACCAAAGATATACACAGTATACAACAGTATAAAGAGCGCAGGTAGATGCTCGGTATAGGTACTAAACAATGGAGTAAAACAGCCTACAGAGTTTCCAAATTAAAAAATTAATTAAATTAAATTAATAGTGTACAGTCCCACATGACAGTGGTCAGCCTCAGTTGAGATTGCTGTTTATCCAGGTGACGTAGGTAGACACTCGGGTGTAGATCCCAGGGTACAGGGGGTCCGCGCAGTTCTTGCCGTAGGACACGACCCCTATCAGGTAGTAGGTGCCGTCTCGACCCAACATCAGAGGGCCTCCGGAATCACCCTGCAATCGCCACAGTGAGCTACAGAAATAGTAAACTTGAACATATACAAACAAGGAATATCCTGCTTCGTTCATAAGTTTGCTTTGTTTACAAACGTTTAGTTAAATTCCAATCCGATTCCACCAATCAACCGTATAACGACCCTGTGACCCTGTGAATAAAAAAAAAACCGCCAAACCGTTTAAAATATTTCAAAAAAGACTGATGCATTTGGGAAACACGGCATTGAAAGAGGGTTAAAGCTGTAAGAAGCTGCCTAATTAGCTATATAAGTAACACGAACAAAAATTGAATGAATCGAGTTGACAGCAAGGAATAATGGCGGGGGAGTGGGTCTGTGAGCAGCAGTTAGTAAATAAACATAAACTACCTTCGGATTATTTATGAATTTTGTAAATATAAATTTTAAGATCACGCACGTATGGTTTACATTGTCATCTAAGAAGTTACCTGAACGTTACAACAAAATGTTATAGTTAAATCGGGCTTTAAAGATGTACAGTATATGAAAAATGCTACTTTTTATTGCATTATATACAAACACGGTAATTTTTGGAAAGGGAACTATTCAATCACAATTTTATGAAACTAATAGTATTAACTCCTCACCTGACACGCGTCTGTGCCGGGTTTGCTGGCGCAGAGTACCCGGTCGTCGATGATGGCGCCCCGCTGGCTCCTGTACGCATTCCTACAGGACTCCTCGTCCGTGATAGCCACGTCGGCCTGCTGCAGCGCCTTTGTCGACGGGCCGCCTAGACACATACCAACTTGCATGGAGATTTAACTTGTAATAAATCAACGTTCCACTTATTCCTTGAAAATGTTCTACTTCAAAGATCTATCTATAGAAAGAAGATAGTTTTGACCAACATCCTTGTTTGCATTTATTTTTCTTGGAGTAACATGTACTATTTACAAGATGGCCTTTGATTCGTTTTCCTAAAAACATTTTCGGGATTTTAATACCCAATATTAGACTACCACATTTTTGTTCAATTTACGTTTAATAAACGGAATAGTAAAATAGTAGAATCATAGAACGTGTGTAACAAATGGAACATCTCATAAGTAACACGAATCAATAGGTTAAAAAATCGTATTCTGTCAAGGAACATAATTAATTTAAAGCACATGTCGAGAGTTTTCTAATTTCTTCTAGTTTACTATGCCGTTAATTATTTAAACATAAACTGGACAAATATGATAATATTTGCTATCTTGCAAATTTATTTAGGAATACGAATTAAAAGCCACTTGACCACAAACCTTGGCAAATCTTGGCAACAATTCAGATTAAACTGAGCACGCTTCACGTTTTTCCTGTATTTCCCATGTTAAACAAGAGTGCTACGTAGTGAATATCTTCAGCCGCCGCCATCTTGTTGTGGGTCTGTCACTCAAAAACTGGCTTGACTTTTCGGGCCGCATGCCCTATCTATTGGTCTTATTTGATCGCTCGTTTAAGAGTCTTCATCACCGGAAGTTGCCGGACGCCATCTTGGTGTTTGTTTCATAAGGCCAATGTTAACTTTGTGCCTCCGTTACTCCTCATCTGATCGTCACAAACAATTAATTTTGGTGTCTAATTAAAGGTTTCGTCGTCCTCTAGGGAAATACAATAGTCGAATTTGGATTTTGTTACAAATTATTGAGAACATGTAGAGTGTTTCGTTTCCAAACTAAACTATTTACTATGAAATTATGATTCCCCAATTAAGGAATTCGACATTGTGTTTCCCTAGAGGACGAGAAAACCTTTATTTTGACTCCAAAATGAATTGTATGTGATGATCAGGTGTGGAGTAATGAAGGCACAAAGATAATATTGGCCTTATGGAACAAATTTCCAAGATGGCGTCTAGCAACTTCCGGTGATGAAGACTCTTAAGGCCCTATATAAGACAAATTCACTTTATTACTAACACTTTCGAGTAAATAGTTCCTACTCTTAAGAGTCTTCATCACCGGAAGTTGCTAGACGCCAAACTTAGGTTTTGGTCCATAAGGCCAATGTTAACTTTGTGCCTAGATTACTCCTCACCTGATCGTCACATACAATTCATTTTGGTGTCAAATTAAAGGTTTCGTCGTCCTCTAGTGAAATACAATGTCAAATTCCTTAATTTTTTATCATAATTTCATAATAAATAGTTTAATTTTGAACTGAAACATTGTACGTGTTCTCATTAATATGTAAGAAAATCCAAATTCGACTATTGTATTTCCCTAGAGAACGACGAAACCTTTAATTTGACACAAAAATTAATTGTTTGTGACGATCAGGTGAGGAGTAACGGAGGCACAAAGTTAAAATTGGCCTTATGGAACACAACACCAAGATGGCGTCCGGCAACTTCCGGTGATGAAGACTCTTAAACTGACAAACAGATCACAACAGATTCTTAAAAACGAACATTTTGTCGAAACTCATTCTTGATGAGATCGTGACAGGAAGTGCCTATAAAGTTTCCGGTAATTAAATAACAAATATATACAAATATAATTCTGAGAAAAAGGCTGTGGTATAACCTCCCATGCATAATTCTAGTGTAGATAAAACGTTGTTATTACCTCATTTAACCCTTGTCCCTATAGACACCGTTTTCAAACTTGCAAAGGGTTTGCGAGTGTCGAGTGTCCGAGTAACTAAGTTAAACCACAATAAATAAGTATAGAGAGAATCACATTTAAGGTAAATATCCTGAATTTGAATATATACAATTACCATCTTCTTCATCTTTTACGCCAAAGGGGATTTATAGCGTCAAATTTCAAAACATATATCTTTGTTCCCAATGGTTTGACAACTGGTCTATCCTTCTTTGCTTGTAGAGGTCTCCTGGCAAACTCTGAGGGCCCTAAAGCAACTTTAAACAAAGACTGAATGTTCCCAAGCAAAACTCCCTAGGTAGAATCGGTAAGCTGTAATGAAAAGGAGGAGGTAGCCCAAGCAAAGTAATCTTTAAATTTAACTTACGGTAAAAAAGTGCACCCCAGCCCGCTACGTAAGGCTTCTGGCCTGCCAGGGACCCCGACCTGAAGTAGGAGATGGAAGGCAGACAAATAGGCTGGATAAACTCTGAAACATAAATAACAACATAATGAAAACAATAGCAAACGACTGATTGAACTTGGCAATTTCTGAAATTAAAATATTGTATAATAGATGCTTTGTTAAGTACTCACTTATAGAACGTTCTCACGGACTACTATAATGTTAGATTATAGGATGTCGCAAAACAGATTCAGTGAAGACTGTGGTTATCCTTATGATATTTCGTAAAAAAAATGTAATTATTCTACAAAAGTGTTCGTAGAAGGTCACCATTGTACTGGACCGCAGTCCTGAGCCGGACCACGGCGATGTCGTCAGTCTTGCCCGAGCTCCTGTAGGATGAGTGGGGGATGGCCTGGTCCACGTCCACGTCCACGGGAGACGCTCCGTCAGACACGCCGTCCTCCAGGTCTAGGTCGCCCAGACGGACCACAGCCCTGTAGAATAACAGGAACCTCTAATCAGAAATCTCAAAATATTAAATATCACTTACAAAACAAAATAATGTATCAGTGCAGCTTAAAACCATATTGTTAGAGCTAATCCAACTCTGCCTTCCGACACAAACCTACTTTTTCGTTTTAAGGCAAGTTAAAATAAAACACGAAAGTTTTAAACATAACAGGAACGTAATAAAAAGCTGCATGAGTGTTGCAGATTACTAACAACTGTTTCTTAGCGTGACGACTAGTTAAAAGCCTCGCATCACGCTAGCCTAACGGTTACCGTCTTGAACTTCGGTTCAAGAGATCACGTACCCCGGGGATACCCCGGGGTCAAACAAACATTTGAGGGGTTCGGACCCCTCATTTTTGCTTAAAGCGTTTGTGTGCTATATTAACAAAAATTCCGTTGGCGTTGGAATACAAACTAAAACGAGTTCGCACGCAGCACGCTGACGTGAGGGCAGTGAATTTCCACATAAAAACTTGTAAAACTCAAAATAAGTGTAAAAATATACATTTGTCCAATTTTTATTGAAATCTGAAAACATTGATTTTTTGGCTGTTCTGATACTCCTGGTTTCATTTACTTGCAAAGCTGGGAACACAATTTTGCGCATTATAAGGTTAGGAGAAGGTCCATACAGGCTTGAAAGTAGGCGTGAGGTTGCTGGGAATAATAAAAGTACTTTAACAAAAGAATAACAGGCTTTTCTAGTGTAAAACCCCCATAAGACAACGTACTGTGTTTAGCCGATACACATTTTCTTTAATAACTCGGTAAATATTTATGCAAGAATGACGAGAGATGGCTTAAAACTTTCGCCTCTCTAATTCCCATCTTTTTACATGCATTAACTTTACATCTGGGGCTTTTCTGACCCTTTTTGGGCCCAAAAACTCAAAATTTGAAAGATTAATCCTCAAAAAATGTTTTTAGAGTTTTCCGATTGTTTTGCCCAACGAACTTGTCCAACAGATTATAGAAAGGAACGTCCCTACCAAATTTGAAGTAAATAAGGCAAAAAATGCGACCGCTAGAGTGCATACACACACACATATATATATGTATATACATATATATATATACATACATATATATACATATATATATATAAAATTTTTAACGACCCCCCAAAACGTGTTCAGGGGGTCACGTTAGGAACTTCTATGGTGGTCCCGGGCTTAAGTTTCACCGTGCGGGTCATGCTAATAGTTCACTTTCCATAGGAAATTCACTAAAAAAATAACAATGATTGATAGTAAATAATAGACAGATTTTAAGTAATCTACCGGTATGTGTAAAATTATTTGTGGAATAATAAGTTATGCAGTGATTTTTAAAGAGAAGAAGGTCACATATCCATTCACCACTTCTTAATCCCTCTGTAGGTCGCCGACCCAACTAGGGCGTATTTTAAGGCGAAGATGAATGAGTGTAAAATGGGTGAGATGTCTTGTGTAGCCTCGTTACTGACTAAGACCGACTGAATCTTTAGCCAGGATCTTATATATTAATACGCTAAGCTGATTTTTGTTAAGAGAACTTCTCCGCTATTTCTGAACCGATTTTAATGATTGAAGTACCAAAATGTTCGTACTGATTCGGAGTTGTGCAAAAAGGTTTTCATTTTTCGATATTTTCAATCTGAAGGGCACGGGCCACCCTCAAAGTTAGTTTTTTGCCCATAAGATTAACATGGGGAATAATTTGATTTGAATTGCAGCTGTTAATACATTATGGACAGGCTATTAGTAATACCAGATGTTACAGGTAAGGAATGTAAGTATTTATTTATCTACATATAAAGCTTCATTTACCCAGGGACTTTTGAGAAAACCATAACTCTGATACCCATCAACCCTATACTGTACTTGAATGAAAGTCTCGGTGAGCAAATTGGAGGGAAAATATTATTCTTTTGGTAACATTTTCCCTAAGGGCACAAATTTAAAGAAAATGGATGACTATCCTTTCCAACAGTATTTAATTTCCAACCGCTGATACAATTGTTTTTATTACAGCTGTTACCCGTGCGAAGAACGGGTACACATTTCAATAGTTTATATAAATTAAATGAGTTATATCGCTTTGTGCAGTAAAATGCTGTATACAGAGGACAATTTAAATTGTTGTTAAAATTTGTTCACCCGTCTGTCTTTTTTTGAGCCAGATTTGTTCCACATAAAAAAAACAGAATTAAATAAAATAAAATATTTTTCCCATTTTCTGAGGAGAAGAAACCAATGTTGGCTGTTTATGCCCCTTTGTTCGGAACTGCCCCACAGTAGAGCTTAAGGGTACAGGTTACTCAACATTTCACAACGCAGAATGCGCTATATTTGTTCTAATGAACATTTAGTCAGTTAATTATATTTTATCACAGAAAAACGTCTGCTTTACTACTCTACAAAGTATTTATATTAAACAATATTAGATAAAGGAATGGCAATTAAACATTGGGTACGGAACACATAAGCCCTTGCAGCATTGTATATAAAGCTCAGTTCATCTAGGTAGTCATTGTGAGTACAATGCTGATTAGTTGATGTGTTCACCATCAATTCACCATCAATAAGTCCAACAAAACACATAAGTTATTGAACAGATATTTGGAAGAAGATGGGTCCATCCTAAAAACCAGTTATGGGCTTATTTCCGTTCCAATGAGACTCGGCCCTAACGACCTTCAACATTTCTATGTTAAATTACTAGATCGATTGCGCAAAAATGTTTTAGGAAGACAGCATTTTCAATGCACAATCAGCAACAGGCTTATTTATACTTTCCATCCCGCCTATTTTTAAGGACTTATCTGTTCCATCGGCATTTACAATTTTAATTTATCACCACTGACTTTGTTACGTAAGTGGCTTACATGAGAGCATATATTTGTTAGGAGGATAGTAAATAAATCAGAATAAAATCTTCGCCTACTCCTGCTCCAACAATGATTAACTTTAGGGCTCTCCAAAAGGTGTAACTAGGTTGTAGAATTTATGGGTTAATAAATTTGTACTAATCAGTTCTCATCCCTGGAAAAATATAGTTTTGTATAGAAAATTATTCGAAAAAACTAACATTGGGGTTATGTTTAAGATGTGTAAACATAAACAAAAGAATCATAAAAGCTCTGCAAAAACAATCATTCAATTAATTGTAAAACCAACACCTACTCGGTAAAGTATCATGTGATTTTTGTTAGAATGGTGATTAGAAGCAATATATATACATATCATTAAATATACATGATTAAAACATGATTAGAACCATTAAAACTGGACATTGGATACAAATCGGACATGTGCAAAATGAAAAGAAACGAGCAAATAGCAAAGCAAATATGGAGAGGAACCGTGAATTCAAGTACTCTAGGCAGGAACTGTAAATTAGAGGAACTGTAAACGTTAGTACTCTAGGCAGTTTGAACTAACTGACTGACTGGCTTTTCAAGCAAAACTCGGTCCCACAGGTGCTTTAATAAATATAAGCAACTTCTCGAACGTAACATTGTACTGTGATCGCGAGCGAAGCCGCGACGGGCTACTAGTCATTAATTAATAGCCTAATGACAGCTTAATCCTTCACAACATTCTCTCAGGATTTTGCTCAGGTTTTGTGATACTAACAGCGTCTTGTCCTGGGGGATGACGACGCAGTGCGCGGCCGTGACGACGTGTCTGTTGGTAACCAGAGCTCCGCCACACAGCCACTGTAGCCCGGACCGGGTGCGGGACCGGTACCCTAGAGCGGCTATCCACGGCCATTCCCCTGAAACAATTCAGCAATTTAGGTTGTGAAACTAAATATAACAAAAGTAAACAAGTTTAATGCCCAACTAGAATAAAATTGAGTTAAATACATTCTATGACTAGATGATGAAACATTCACAAATCATCAGCATGGACATCGGCGGAAAACAGTTTCAATATTGTAATATAAGATTTTTAATTTTAAGACGTGTGGGAGTTTAAACAATGCATTTACAATTTAAAGTTTATACTATTCGATCATGTATAATTTTAAATCAATAAATCAGTGCCTTCCAATATGGCAAAAAAGAAGGCCAAGTAAACGAGTTGAACTGAACCTGCGGTTTTGAGAGTAAATGAAAATTATATTAGTGATTACGTGAGTCGTGAATAATGTGGAATTCAGCAGCACGGGTAATAAATAAATGCCATTAATCAATGAAGATAAATATCACTACAAATTTGGCCACTGTATGTCACAGGGGAGTTGAGAAATTTGTCGTTATTTGAACATGGGAGAAAAACAACTCAGACCCAGCGAGCACATAATAGAATACTCGGAGCTACTCGGAGCGGAGAGTGCGGCCAGCCTGGCGGACGGATGAGACAGTCCAAGATGGCGGCGCCGCCCTATTCCGAGCGTCTACCACACATATAACACTGCTATAACTATTTCAATTAGTCGCAGTGAGGGTGGATACGACTTTTGTTGTAGACCTGAGATGTCGAATTACACGAGTTGGTAAATTGATTGCAATAACCGGACACCTATTTAAAACGGGTATCAAGCACCCGCTGGGATTACATTTCACAAGAGCACATTGTTTTAACTTAATTTAATATTCAAATTAAGTGGTTAAAAATATGCTTGCTTAGTCATAAATTGTATTCAATATTTCTATAATTTCTCTATAAAATCTAGTCGCTCTTCATCTATTAATGATTCTTTTTGGGTTGGCCACAAAAAACGAAAATTAAAGTACCAGTTATCTTATATATAATAAACAGTATTTCTATTTATAAACTAAAAGACACTTGGAATAAATAATATAATAAAATACACATTTGTACTATCGTTTACATTTTAAAATCATCACTTTTCCATTCGTAAATTAAGGTCTTGTACAACCTTCTAAAAGTGTGCCTACTTTGCGAAAGATGTTTTAGAAGTACCTAACTATAATAGTCTTAAGTGAAAACAATATTCTCAGTAAAATGTAAAACCATGTACTTGGCCAATCTGTAGGTATAGTATGTATTTATTCCCCAACGTTTTAAATTTTTCTGATAATGAGTAGGACAATAATATTTTTTTAATGAGCGAAATAATAGCTCATAAGTACTTTTCTGTATAATGATCCATCATTACAGTAATATTATTAATGAAGGTCTGCATACATAATACGGTGAGAAAACAACTGAATAATACTGTAATCTCTTTGGGTAAATGAACATTGATTAATGTCTTAAAACTATTTGGACTAAGTTATTTAATACCCTTAATCAGATATAGCGAGTGAAACTTCGAAGATATTACAAACATATAAATAAGTAAATAAAACTAGTTATTACCCAAATTATTTTTCATTTACTAGTCCTTAAATGAATACGATATCATTACTAATCCTAGCTAAAATAAAAGCACAAATAAAAAGAAAATCAACAACGTAGCCGGAAAACAAACACACTGCACTGCCTATGGTCGGGCGCGGCGCGGCAGCGGGCTGCGCGAAGACAGTTTTGCCGCTTTCTTCTTATACCTCGATTTCTGAGGAAACCAAACACTTTAGAAAGAAAAAGTTGGAATAAAAAATGACCAAAAAATAAAAAACTTTCCCACAGAACAACTTTTTCATGTCTGGTTTTGAAAAACAAAGCTACAAGTGTGTATTAAATTATTTGTATACCATTTAATAACATTATTATTAACTTTAAATTATTACCATCGTTATCCTCAGACTCTATACTATAAGTAAGCAAAATTTCAACAACATTCCTCAACTATTACTGTTGATAATGGTCGTGTATCGGTTGCGAAGTTTTACCGCGCATTGAGCTCGCGGATCGTAGATTTCAGGCTGTAAGCCTGGCGGATCTTGTCACACTTTTAATGCACGGGGTATAAGCACTTGTCTTCTCTATTCTATTATGTGCTCGCTGCTCAGACCTCATCACATAGTCTAATAATGAGCAATCTTGAAAATCGCGTGATGCTAATTTACCAGGTGGCGGTAAGTGGAGAGGATGTAAACAACATAAACACGGATCTTCTCCTTCTCATGTCCTCCTCTTCGTGCAGATCCTCTGCGATTAAATGAGAGGCCTAAATCGTACTTCCATTTTTCTTAAAACTGTATGACTCCTCAAATTACAACATAATTTTTGTAAATAAAGATGAGCAAGAAACATTTAGCAAGGACACCTCAAGAACAGACCCGACACTACAGCAGGTAAAATGTCAGCGGATGTATCCATGCAGTCACCATCCCCTAATGAGTGAACATTGGTAATTAATCATGGGATATGTGATTAAAAGTATTCATGGACATCCATAAGTTAATGAATTTAAATTTCACATATACTATCCAAATTGTGCAACGGTATCCTATCATGGAGTATAATATTTTATTTTGTATACAAGCTCCATCAGCTCCTTGTATCAGCCACTTCATGGACCATATTTGCGGTAACTATATTTTTAAATATTTTCCCAGTTTTTAATGGGAGATATGCGATAACAAAATTAGCAAAGAGAGGTAGGCGAAATAGATTATAGTTACTGAAAAACTGCACAACATTTCCTGTTGGAACCAACTTTAATTTTAAATAGAAAATTAACTAAGAAAACTAACCAATTTGAATTTTATTCTAATGTTATGTAACATAACCTAACTGGCGCCGGCGCTGGCGTGGGCGTAGCGTGCTGCATGAGTTGGCAGTTTGTATAATACTGTATTTGAGTACAAAGTTAAACACGGATGAGAAATATTGAAGGGAACATGGTGGTTTGGGCTTGATGCGATTGCAAGGTCCATCGATCTACAGACACCCTTCCGTGCACATCAAATCCTGAAGTCATACACTGACATGTATTGAACATTGAAAGGCATATTTATATAAAAAATCTGTTTTGCAAAAGAGATAAGCATACCTAGACTTGCATCTGTCCCTCCGACAATTCTATCACCAACAGCCAGGATGGTATTTTTTCCACACTGTCCTCTCCCCGCATTGCCACCACCCTGGCCAGACGTCGGGCGTATTCCGCTGCTGGAGGTCTTGTTCCTGTTCCGCTCCCGGGAATTGTTCCAGACGGGTCTCCGGGAGCTGAGCTCAGGGCAGCACACGAGAAGGTCCAGACCATCAAACCCGCACTTGGACTCGTTCAGGAGCGACGAGGAGGGCACCTCGCTATCCCTCACCTGCTCCAGTAGCACGGGGCAGTTCTTGAGGATGCGACACTCCCCGGCCTCGTCGTCGGGTGTCGTGCAATTGTCTCCCACTGTCCAACAAAACATATTTTGTAGAACAGCTATTGACTAGAATAGTTTAAAACTCCGACTACACTGTCAAGAAAAGTCCATATTTGTCTGAAAACAGTATTATGAGTAGCTGTGTGACCAAGTTGCGTTTAATAGTCGATAACAGGGGGCCCGTTTCATAAAACTTACAGGGCCTGTATTACAGGACTTTATGAAACGGGCCCCAGGTCTAAAAATAATTTTAAGTCCAGCAGCGAATTATGTTGTTGAATGGTTTACTTGCTTCGATTATAGGGTTACATGTTATGTCCTATTGACAAGTCAAGCATCGGCAATGTGAATTGCCGTCGGATGATGTTAACGAAACACACCTTTTTGTCAGCACTAGATTATTCAAAACAATACCAAATTTGTTATTTTCAAAGGTCGGATTAGACTAATTTTTGACAATTAAACATGAAACCTGTCTGTTCTTACACACTAATCGTATTACTTCACATAATACACATAATGGTTTATACGTATACTTCACATAATAATGGTAATGCTTGTTAGTGCTATAATTATCCTCGAAGCACTAACACTAACTTTGCACTAACTTCGTGTGACCCAAAAGGAGTGCCAAATTTGAGCTTTGATAGGTGTTTACATTTGAGTAATGTAAGAGGGCGCTCCAGTCACGAAACCTTTCACGTTTCTATCTGCTTCCCCCGTAAGGCCAATGTTAACTTTCTAAGCCCGCCCCTCCTCAACGGATTATCCCATTTTGTTAATTTATAGCTCATTTTATAGAGCAACAAAACAAATTCTTAGCGATTTCAGTGAGCAAAATTTCGATATAATAAATAACAATCATACAAAAATCCATAACATTCAATATTTTAAATGTTTTGATGGTAGAACTATTTGTTGTGTAGAAATTCTTCTCACTGGAAACACTAGGTACTTTTTCTCTGTAAAATGAACCCTCATCGGTATCGAACAATCCGTTGAGGAGGGACTGGTTTTGAAAGAAATTGGACTTATGGGAGAAGCAGGTAGACGCATAAGAGTTGAGCCCCCTCTTAACCCTCTTAATCTTTTAGGTGTACGAAAATGAACAATTGCTAAAAATACCAAACAATTATATGCCTATCATATTGTTATTACTTCTATTAGGTTGTTGTTCAAGTAAAGTTGTATTATACACAATCAAAATCCCACCTAAAAAAATCAATAGAAAATAATACTGGTAAAAGTTATCCATGTGTGACAATAGTTTGCAGTTTGGAAAAATTGATATTGTTTTAGCTTACGGTTTTGATGATTTACTTACAACTTGCAGAAGAGTCAATTTCTGACCGTCCATGATCCGGGACCAGGAAAACAAATATAAGGCACTGGAGAATCATAGCAGAATTATAGACACCTGAAATAAACAAAAAAATGCACTTTTTAACTTGTTTATTTAGTCAATTACTTTCTTATACACAACCTTAATAAGGCATAAATAAACAAAAATGCCCAGGATACAGGTCCCCTAAACCCAAGCAAGAAAAACAACAAATAACAACAGCTCCAGGTACCCTGCATTTTGTGATGTAATACAATCATTGTTACCTTACATGTTGTTTTTAATTATTGGGTAATGCAAGGGGGTTGGTTATGGGGAGATTGGTTTTAATTGGGTGCAGTTTTTCTCTGTGGTGATGTATCGTTTTCTGGTTTTCGTATTTTATTACCTGGGAACCGAGCTCAGCCTGGAGAAAACTCAAATATTGATACTTTATCTCTTGAGTGTTCATTTGACAGGTCAGTGGTTGTTTTAATCAGATTTTATGATTAATCAATCGTGATATAAAACTCCACAAGCACAATGTTGAAGTTGTTAATTTTCAAATGGGGTTTCAGCAAAATTTGAGTTTTTTTAAGGTTAAGGATTTGCACCAGAATCCTTACTCATAATTAATCTATGTTGCTAATGAATTTCAAAGGCCCGAAAACCCTATTTTTTTAATCAAGCCTTCAATTTTTTTTATTGTACCCTTAAATATAACGTCCAAGCTAATCAGACTTAAAAGTAATCTCATCAACCAAGAGGGTACAGAAGGTAAAACACAGAATGGGCTCACCCAACTGTTTTATCTATGGGTATTTGCAGTTATGATTACGCAGATAGTTTGAGAAATATTTTGATCACAGTAGATAAAAAAATAAATAAAAAACAATACTATAAGTTCATTCATACAATTTTAAAATTTCATCTTAGATTTGCTGTCGTATTTGTGTGTCGACTTCTAATTTTCTGTTTTTACAATATAATCGTATACTAACCAACCCAACTTATAGTTTACGTATATAAAAAATTCTAATGTTGCTGTTAATACTAGTATTTATTACAATGGAATAAATGCATGGTCAAAATTGTGCATACAATCCCGCCATTTTAAAATGTCATTCGATATTTTAATAGTGTTATAGTGGCACTCTCTTATCCCATTCCCCATCCGTGGACTATCAAGATTATTCGAACCCGATATTTCAGATTTATTTTGTCTTATATTCTTATTAAAAGCCAACATTATGATTAATTACCTTATTTATAAACAAGATCGCACGCAGCACGCTGACGTGAGGGAAGTAAATTTACCCATTAAAACCTAAAAAAATATCAAATAAAGGGTATAAACTAACACTGGTTACATTTTTTTTAATTGAAATTTTTTGGCTGTTCTGATGATCCTGGTTATATTTAAATTCACTAATAGGATGCCAAAGATGTTCATTATCCTTAGAAGGGGGTATAGTCGGGATAACAAGTTGGTATAGGGGTATTATTGGTGGTGATTAAACGATATTAAGATATGAAAAACAGCCTTTTCCAATGTAAAATCCCCATAAGACAACATATTGTATTTTGACAATTAACATTTTCTTTAATAACTCGGTAAGTACTTGTGCTATAATGATGAGGGAAGGCTTAAATTATTTGACTTTTTACGTACAATAATTTAATGTGCAATAATGTTACATTCGGGGTTTTTCTGACCCTTTTTGGGCCCAAAAACTCAAAGTTTGAAAACTTAAAATCCCCAAAAAAGGGGGTTAGAGTTTTATGATTGGTTTGCCCAACGAACCTGTCTAACTGATAATAAAAAGGAATGTCTCTACCAAATTTGAAGTAAATCGACCAAAAATTGCGACCGCTAGAGTGCGAACACACATATATATATATATCACGTTTTTAGAGACCCCTCAAAACGTGTTCAGGGGCCCTGGACCCGGGCTTAAGTCTCACTGTGCGGGTCATGCTAATAGTTCATTTTTCGAAATGAAATTGACTAACAAGGGGTTATTACGTCAGTAACAAACTAATTTAATTCCACTAATAAATAATAAATACTCAATATTTCGCATTAGTAGGTCAAAACTTCATAGACAAATTTAATAATATTTACCTAAGTAAGTTTTTGTAACTAATTATTATTCAATTAGTCACTATTTATTTATTTACATAATCAGGTTTTAAAAATTTGTATAGTTATTGTATCATGTTTTTTTGGTATTTTAACCTTTGGTTGTACTTGACTCTTGAAAAGACAATGATAATCTCTGTAAGATTATAAGAATGAGTTAGAGGTCGAGAATTAAGTATTTAATACAATCTGGTTTTCGTATTATAGTGATTTCATTTGATATAAATGGGAGTGAATGTTTATCAACCTGATCCAACTATATTTAGCAACTATATTTATTTATTTTACAACCCTTCCTCTTGAATGGAATACTTTTATTAGGGTTTTTATCAAAACCCAATTAAATTAAATCCATTTGAAAACAAATTTCAACATTTGAATTTAATTAGTATGGTTAAACGTGTTATCTTCAACGAATTAAATATAAACAATTTGTTGCACAGTGAATAACGTTTACTGTCAATACCACGGAAGTCGTACTAACAACTATGTGAGTGCAGGTCCTGGAATGATTATTACCCAGTCAGTAAGTTACGATTACTCTCTGTGGTTAAGATCAACTTATCCTTTCAAACGTGTTATGTTCAATACCGACATGTTAACAGTTTCAACAATCCAGCTGTCCGTCGCATCGCATCGCCGGGCGCCGGCGCCCCTGGACCTGGGACCGACCAGCCGACTGACGATGGTTGACAATCTTGTTTGTTATTGGCTCGTTCTCCTTGGCATAAGGAAATCCCGGAGAAATATAACTTTTCAAGATAAAAATAACGTCTGACGTTGTTTCAACTGACTGGGACCTTTCATGCAATGTAGCACATCAGAGTTACATCTGGTTACAAATGTACCCCAGTGAACTTACCTAACTACTATATGGTAGTATGCGTAAATATAACTAGCATTGGTGTTAAAAAATAATTAAATTCGATCCCCTTCATACAGTAGGTAGTAGGTAGTGGGCATTGGTAATACGCCCATGACTATAACTAAAGAAATACCAATGAGCGCTCCGAGAAAAAAACGTTTGTGATGAATTTCTAACATACATAGACCTGACCTTTCTAGTGTTAGTGAGTAAACACCAACTATCACCAACTAAACACCAGGATAGTATCACCGTAAACACCAACTGTAACCACCATGACCATGACTGAAGAAATATATACATAAATAATGCAGTGGTTAGGGCGCATAATCTGGCCACAATCATGATGTTTGCCAGATCGGTCTGAAGATAAATAATTATACTTTAAGCCCTAATTTGCCTAATTTGATTTTCAATATTTTATAAATGTTGCACATGTAGGAATCATACCAAACATTTTGATATAATCTAGACGTGGATTTGTAAAAAACATAGGCTACGTTTTACAGTCCCCCATACAGACATTTGTGGGTAAGATGCAGTTTTTCAAAACACGAAAATAGTTCTTGATCCCTTTGGGTCATTGAAAATCCTTTAATTTGAACTATCTCCCATTATCCCGCTATATACCAGATGTCCACAATTTACAACTTGAAAGTATTTTTACAGGATTATATATATAAATTGTATAAATTATAATGTGTAAATTTATATAGTAAAATTATAAAATGTAAATTGTATAAATTGATTATATATATTATATGTAAATTGGGTGTTTGGACTCTACCACGTAAATGAAGGGAAGTTTAGATACGAGGAAATTATTTCGGGTTTACGACAAATGGGGGTTTTGGTTTATTTAACATGTTAATATGTATTTTAAATATTGTAAAAACTTACATGTCCGATTGAAATATGTGTTTGGGGGAAACAGAACAAGTCAGTACATTTGACCCTCGATTGATTAAGATAACCTAATTACGTACAATCCAAGGCCTTTTTAAAGTTCGTCTTATTTAAACACAGCAGTGTAACTATTTTATGCCAATGCGGATAGTTTATATGTTAATTTCGTTACAATCATTGTTAATCATAGTTGCCAAACTTCTTAGTCAAATTCCAAAGTAGTGAGTGATTACCAATACTAAGAGGGGATGAGCAAAACCACTTGAGTTAAGGATTCACTTTATTTACTCGTTAATAACATTATATCTATAACAATATATTCAGGCCCTGCCATATAAGAAAATATCTAGTGGAAATGGCACAAAATTCAACTAACACAATTTAAACTATATACTTTATTATACGTACACACGGTATGTAAGTTATTCTCAGTACATAAACAAACAAGAGGTACTCACGATGCATGTCTGCTGAGGATGTTCAGCCGGTGATTGGTGTGTGGCTGCCATTGCTACCACCCTCCCTCCACCAAACCCCACCACCACCTTACACCGCTGACGTAGCATCTGGCTGACCGTGGCATTGGCAGTGGCAGTGGAATCGAGCTCTTCAGGCCATTACCCCTAACCACCAACGTCACTCACTTTCGTCCGATCTCAAGTTTCAATATTTAATTTATGCGGATTTTTTTTTATAATTGGCAGTTACCGTCCGCCTCATTATCTCAAGAGATAGTTAGGTTAATTATGGCCGGCCGGCCCGAGTCATGCTGGTTTTCCCGGAATTGTCACCACTCGAAAGATTGTTGGTTATTTTCTATCTGTTCTTGGCCAGCAGATTCACTGATGCAAAATCTTTATTTTGAAATTTAAAAATTTAAATAAAGTATAGTTAACAACTGTGATTGAGTATTATAAAAAAATATTATCTGCTGGCCAAGAACAGATAGAAAATAACCAACAATCTTTCGAGCATCGTTATTGCAACATATTTAAGTAATTTGTGATGATAAACAATGTCAGATCAAAGGTGCTATCTTTGACTTGGAATACATTTTGATATCATATAATTTTAGGACTTGGCAACCCGTCAACACTTTGTGTTTTTGGGTATGATATCATTTGTTTTTTATATAATTGTTTATTAAAAATTTGTATAAATGAGATTTCAAGTTGAAATAAAATAAAATATATATCAAGGATAAAGTATTATAATATATTGTACATTAATTAAGATTAATTTACCTTAATTTTACCTAGATAGTTTTTAGAATTTTTTGGCAGTTTTTTAAACATTATAATATACATTTTCGCACCATGTGGTAGCTTGACGTTCACTTTCTCATCACCTGCATCTATCCACTTATTTTTGTTTTGAATGTAAGCTATGTAATGCCCTGATGCTGAACTTTTTCCTAAATGGAACACCGCATTTTTTAATTTGTATAGAACTCCATTAATTTTGATTTTTGAAATTTGTAGACTGGTTATTATTAGACTTGAAATTTTGTTATCATGTGTTTGCCAAAGTTGTAGTTAAAAAATTATGAGGTTACTTGTAACTGAGATGGATGTTTTTGATTGGTACCTGGGGACCGAGCTTTTCTCGGGGAAGGCCAGTCAGATTGTTTAGATGACTTGGAATAATATTTAACCACTATCCCCTACTGATAATCGGATTTTTTTAACTCATTTGCCTCTTTTCTACATTTTTTAGATACCTCCAGTTGTTATTTATAGCTCAATGTCCCTTTGTTTTATTTTAATCTCTATATATGTACACTTCACTCAACAGTTTTAATCACTGCTCTCAGGATACTACATGTTAATAATCATAAACAACGTGAGTATTACTTTTTTTTTTTTTTTTTTTTGACAAAAGTTTTATTTACAATCTGTTCTTTTACATAAAACAATAAGTAAATATTATGACAAGGATATATATAAAACAAATGGAGAGAAAACATGAGTTAGTAACCAAACAGAATTAGTCCTGACGAGTATTACTTTGACAGTTCATTAATTGATTATAAACAGCTGTTACAATTCTTTTGTTTTGATGTTAAACTCCATGAGCCCAATGATAATTTTTTTAAATTTCCATTTATGTTTAGTGAATTTGCCCTATAGGGAAGAAAGCTATTACCGTAGGTGGCATGGTAAGACTTAAGCCCAAGACCATGATAACTTTTCATTTAGAGGTCCCTAGATGCCAAAAACACCATTCGGTAAAATTTGCATATGTATATATATATATGTGTGTGTGTGTGTGTGTGTGTGTGTGTGTGTGTGTGTGTGTGTCCGTAAGCACGAAAACTCGTAAAAAAGGTCTGATCTTAATGAAATTTGGCACAAATGTGTAAAGTACCATTTATTTGAATAAGTTCGAAAACCAGACGAATCCACCATCCGGAGGGGGGGTTTGGGGTTTTCACATTTAATTTTCATTTTAATCAAATTTTAAATTTTACTATTGAATCCAGCTTAAAAAACATATAATTTGGTACTTTGATTAATTCTCTACGTCAATTGGTTGCCGAAATATTGTGTCCAATGTTAATCTTATGGAGGATAAGCAAAATTTTATATATCGCTTATTAATGAGCATATATTATTGAAACTCGGTATGTGGCTTCATATGGTTGGGATTTATTGATATTTGCATACAAAACCCATTTTTTTTGTCCCCATGGCAGCAAACTTGCGTACTCAACAGCTATAATGTTATTCTTATGGAGAATAAGAAACATGTGACATCTTGCTTGTTTATGAACATAAATTGGTAAAACTTGGTATGTTGCTTCATCTAGTGGTGATCCATTGGTATTTGCATAAAAACCAGATTTTCTTGGTCCTTGATGCAGCAAACCTGCATACTCAGCCCTAATTTTTTGTATGGAGAATAAATACAATGTCATATCTCGCTTATTTATGAATACGCTTTGATGAAAGTTGGTAAGTGGCTTCATGACTTAGTGAAGAACCATTTTAAATTAGCTGAGTATGCAGGTTTGCTGCAACGGGTGTATTTTTTACATTATTTGATTTTTCCTGGAGATGAGACCTGTCTAGAACTTATTTTTATCCCAGAAATTAGTTATTACCAACATTTGATGGAAATCGTTGGTGCCATTATTGAGATCAGTGTCGCAAGCAAACACGGACGCACGCACGCAAACCTTACTCATATTAGAGTGTGGGATAGTAGGATATCATTTTCACAAGTTGTGCATATAGAGTCAGCAAGAGGGAACCAGGCGATAAATTGACTGTGGAGTAGTTAATCTAAATTGGCTTTTCTTTTAAGATGATTAGGATGAAAATTTGGAATTTAAATATACTGTCGTAGCTGGTTGTGCTGTGGTTGCAGTTTGAACATTTTTCGTTAATTTTATTGAGTGCCTGAATTGAAATTCCAGGGGTTGATGATTCGAAATAAGGCAATTTAAAAATTCCGCACAGTCTTGTTGTTCAATTGTAAGAAATGGTGGTCCCAGTTGATTTGTAATATCTATAGAATTTAAAATCTGGTAATTTATTCAGTAGGATATTACAATTTTTTTAGTGGAGCATTGGTGTCGTAATTGTTTGTTAACGTCACGGTTGGTGGGCAGTTGGAAATGCATTGTAAATTTTGCATAGCATGACATGCCATAAACCTTTTTGAAACCGAGATTTCCCAGTCCGTCTATATTGTTAGTAATGTCTTGAATGGCTCCTAATTTAGTATTATGAATTTGCCAGATTTGACCAGGGATTTTTTCTTGAGATTTTATTCCAATTTTTAATTGTTTTAATTCTGGTCGGTACTCACTCCTTAGCCTATTATTTTCAGATATAGCTGATGCTTGTGCCTTAACATTTTGAGGGTCAAAGTTTAGAATTAATAGACCAGAGAGTGAAGTCACGCGAGATAAAGGCTACATATGTTTGGCCACATGAATATACTGCATAACCAGCATCAACAATACAGCCGTTAAGCGTTAATCCCTGACTTTTGTGAATCGTAATTGCATATTATGCTACTGCAATAGGAAACTGTTTTCGGAAAACGAATGCTCCAGGAATTACTTAAAATGTTGGGGACGATCTTTGAATTTCAATATCTCTGTCTTTAAAAGTTATAATAATGTTTTCGATTGCATCGTGAGCATCTTTAGTAAAGTCTTTTACAACACCCACTGAACCATTAATAACAAGACCCTGACTTATTTATTAAAAATAAGCCAATTTTGGTGACAAGTCTATTTATGCGAAACTATTATGTATTATATTATCGTTTGTGTGTTATTTGAAAACCCTTAACAGCTAGATGTGACTTTTGTGGTTTTTGAAAACGTCCTCCTTCAGGTTTTAGCCTCCTAAGCTCTCAAAGTTACAATATTAAAATTATGGCAAAATTTAAATAAATTTAAATTGAACATATAACAGCTGTTAATACTGACAAAACACAGTAAAGAAGCAAGAACACCGTTTTAAAGTTAACCTCTAGAACGGACTTTTAAATTATTGCAAATGTGCTTATTGAGTAATTTTATTTAGTGAGAATATGCTCGTTCATTTTGATGAGCTAGTTCGCTGGGCTCACTCGCCTCCAGGTTGAGCTCGTTCGCTGCACTCACTCGCCTATTTATACATATATATATATATATATATATATATATATATATATATATATATATATATATAGAACTAACTTCTGCATCGACAAAAGAAGTTGAGATGCCATTCAAGTATATTTTGCATTTCCATAATGAACATATGTTTATGCCTTTTAAGTATGTTTAGATATAATCTATATAACAGCTGTTTGGTGTAACTAACTTATATAACTAAATAACATACTAACACGACTTTGTTTTAGATTTCATATTATGTTTATTGCATATTATGTTATGTTCGATGTATTATAGTATTTATAGCTTAAGCGAATTAAAATATTTCCATTACCTCTATACCCTTTTGTTCGGTTAAATTCACTCAATGATTTAATTTGAATTTACAAGCCAGCTGATCAGATTTGTTCTGGAACACATGCTATACTTGGATTTTTGTTTACGTAGTAAATGTAAACAAAGCAGACATCAAATTCAGTAACAATTTTGAAAGTGGAATTTAATATCATTTGTTTTAAAATATTGCGTTTGCAAACTTACAATTTAGAGTCAAAAGTGAAATATGTGAGTAAAAACAGAAGTCTGTGCGAAATTTCGTTCAAGTTTGATGAGAAATAAAGTTCTTAAGCTTAATGAACAAAATGAAGTGGACAATTTGTGAAAAGTGCCAAAACTACAAGATTTAGGCTACTTTTATACGTTAATTTCTCGCTTCTCAGACCTTAAACCAACTGTTGTGAATTTTTGTGTTTAGTGAAAGGGTTTAGCATATAAATGCACTGCCAGATTCACTTAAGGCTGTAATACGCTAATTTGAGAAGTGAAAAATCGTCTCATTCTGCTTCGTGTTAGTATAGCACGGGTCGTGTGGTGGACTTGGCGACGTGACACGACCGTGCCACTAGATATGAGCAAGTGAAGTTTTCATACTTTGTTGGTAGGTACAACATAAAATATCCCCGTATCAGCAAACCTGCGTACTCAGCGAATTTAAAATGCTTATCTACGTACATCAGTACATCAAACTTACCAAAATTCATCAAAACATATTCGTAAATAAACGATATATTACAATGTAGGCTATTTATTCTCCATTAGAATAACATTAGGACTCAAAATGAAGGTTTCTTGTAATAGGAACCGCAAAAATGGAGGTTTTATGCAGATCTCCTGGACCACAACCAGATGGAGAAACATCTCGAGTTTTTTACCGAGTTTTTTATCAATATAAGCGAATAAATAAGCGAGATATATAAGTTTACTTCTTCTCTATAAGAATAACATAGGACTGAGTTACAAAGGACTTGACTAACAAAGGACTGAGTACGCAAGATTACTTTAAGAGGGACTACAACATTTGTTTATGCAAACGGGTATCAATGGAGCACAATCAGATGAAAAGTGAGAAAGATATACGATTTTTATTTGTCTCCATAAGAAAAAATACCCCCGTCGCAGCAAACCTGCATACTCAGCGAATTTAGAATGGAGATATAAATGTCTTAATACTACATAAAGCCACTTACCAAGTTCCATAAAAATATATTCACAAATAAGCGTTATATACAATTTTAATTATTCTCCATAAGAATAACATTGGGGCTGAGTACGCAGGTTTGCTGCAACAAGGAACACAAAAAATTGGTTTTTATGCTAATATTATAACTCAACTAGGTGAAGTCGTATACCAGTTTTTATTAATTTATGATCATAATTAAGGGAGACAGAGCATTTAATTATTATCCATAAGAATAACATGGGGCCTGAGTACGCAGGTTTGCTGCTACGGGAGAATTATGCAAAAACAATTTTTTGGAGCAAATATCAATAGACCTCAACAAGATGAAGCTGTATACCAAGTTTCGTCAGTATACGTTCATAAATAAGCAAGATAAATCAATTTTTTTTCTCCATAAGAATAACATTAGACAACGTACTGTGTTTAGCACTTTCAATATCTCGGTAACCAATTGACGTAGAGGAATGATCGAAATACCAAATTGTGTGTTTTTTTAAGCTAAATCGAATGGTCAAAACTAAAATTTGACTTTTTCAAAAATTATGTGTAAAAAATTCAAAAAACCCATTTTTGGGGTACAAAACCCCCCCAAAATACCCCTTCGGATAGGTCGATCTGTCTGGTTTTCGAACTTAAAGTCATAAATGCTGCTTGACATGTTTATACCAAATTTCGTCAAAATCGGATAATTTTTACGAGAGTTATCGTGCTCACGGACACACACACATATATATATATATATATATATATATATATATATATATATATATATATATATATATACAGTATCGAACGAATGGTGTTTTTGGGGTCTGGGGACCTCAAAACGAAAAGTTATCATGGTCCCGGGCCTAGGTCTTACCATGCCGACTACGGTAATAGCTTCTTCCCTATATGGGAAATTCGCTAAAAATAGAGCTGAGTATGTACTTTGCTGCCACGGGAGCCTCAAAAACGAGGCTTTTATGCAAATATCAATAGGCCACCTGGGGACCTCGAACCAATCATGGTCATAGGCCTGGGTCTTACTATTTCGAGTAAAGCAATAGATTTTCCCTTTAGGACAAATTCGATAAACGTAGTCAATAAATACCCAAAAGTTAACTGAAAGTTTTGCGTAAAATAATTTAAAACTAGATATCATGAACCAGTTGAAACAATCACTAACAAGTTTTTAGAATCCTGCTGGAAAACCCTTGGGGGGAGGTTAGAAACAAACTGTTAAAAATATAATCAGTGTAATTGGTCAATCTGAGGGACCCCAACCGCACATTGGGGATCCCAGCTTCAGATACAGTGGTCAGTGTTCCCTACACCTGGCTGGGATTCCTGTTAGTCATGTGATATGGGGTAAGGGGAATTAATGTACGGGGACTGGAAAAAAGGTTCAAACCATTTAAACCCAAATAAAAATATATTAAAGCTTTAATTAAACATATACCTAAGCTACAGAAAAAAGGGGTCGGGATAATGTTTCTTCTGAACAGTCAAAAACATGCAACTTGCATGCACACTTTAAGAAAACTCAAGCATTAATTTAATTTAAGCAGTTCACTATTGACAAAACGATAGTGACAAAAATGTTAAGAAGACCGTAAACAAAAAGCTGGTCCAGTTGGAATATCAGTGACAATCTTGAAATTACCTGAAAATATCTTCGTGATGATTCCTGATAGTGATACGGTCGTCTCGTGCTTTGCCTGAACCTCTGACTCAGGACGAGGATGTTTTGACGAAGGGAAAATGTCGAATTCAAGGACACTTGAGCAAGGTGTTCATGCATTTACCGCACCACGACAGTTAAGGAAACTGGTACTCTGTTATTTGTAAATAATTTAGTTAAGTATACCTCGAGAGAATGCCACGCTAAGAGGTTCGAAGTTTTGATGGGGGTGATATCGCATTAATTGACCTTGGGTCTGGTAAATACAATTGACGTGGCACTCTTTAAAATATAAGAGATTATTTGAATTTTATTTTGTTAAGTGGCATGCACTGTACAAATACGTTGACAACCATTACACCCATTCTCTCTCTATTGTATACTGATCAAAATGGACCGCTGACCATGTCTACTAATGTACTTTCATGTTATTTCCACAAATTCATGTTCTACAAATTTTATATATTTCAGTGTATTTTTAATAAAATGGACATTTAAGTTTTAAAAAACTTACTGGACCGACGATTTGACTGAGCCGTAATTGACGTAGAGAAATAAATAATATTTAACTAGTCACTTCTCGTGGACTTGTTTGCTTATATTCTACATTTTAAAAATAATTTCATCACTATTTTTGCGGCAATTTTACCATGTAAAAGAAAAGAAAAACTTACGCCGGGCCGTGAAATAAAAACGTTTGTAGGATTACAGCGGCCAGTAGAAGCCTACACTCACAGCTATATAAAAGTCTCTCTCGCTTTTTCATATTTTGAAAGGAGTTGTATTTTTGAACTTTTAAAATAAAGACAATTTTGTTTAAATGCAGTAACTTAAGACAGAAACATTATTTTTAAATCGTCAAACATGACAATAGTGACGTTGTATTTCTTCTTACGAATTCATTTGGGGCGTGTTAGTAGCACAAGTTTCGTATTTGTCTACATAAAGTAGCCTGCATACCTCAGCAGCACTTTTCCCTATCCTCGCATTAACAGAAAATCCATTCCTCTAGCTCTCTAGCTGTACAATTTTGAGATGCATCGTTTTGGGAATGACCCTATATGGTTACTCCGACCCATCGACTTTTAATTTGCAATTATTAACGAAGCATTTTCATTAGTGTTTCCACCAGACAGTTAATTAGTTAAAAAGAAAAAACAACATAACCTTTATCTTTATTCGTTGACAATTATTATTTCTTAGATGTTGATGGTGTTTGTTCGTAAGCGGATACAAATTCTATGTTAACTTCTCTGCTATTTTTTCACCGATTTCAATGACTATGATAAACATCGAAATGCCTGATTTGGGGTGTGTCGTTCTGTATAAAATTCAAACATTTTTAAACTGTTAACTTCTTTATCAAAGTTTGTTCTTTGTCCACAAGATTACAATGGGAAATAACTGTGATTGGTTTGAACTCTAACACAGTTATTGATGCAGTAAAAGATAGTAACGCGGCTGTCTCACGCGGAATGTAATTATTTTTGAAATACTGAAATTACAGTACAATCTGTACTATATCTTTCCGAAGCCCTATGATGGGAATACTAGGGTTAAGTATAGAGCGAAGCGAGTTAACAATATATTGAACGAAGGTTGAGGCTACAAGAATAACAATGAATAAAGCCTTAATGTATTAAGAAACAAATCGTTTGAAAACACATACAAAGAAACTTTAATCACTTTTGAGCAAAATCCCTCTCGTTCGATCATTTATTTGTACATATATTTTTCCGATATTTACAAATCTAGGCACTGTAATTATTTTCCTCGCAGTTGGATATTTTATGTTTGTATTCCTCAAGTCAGGGTGCTACATACAACTTTTGATAGCCCAGCAATAGCATTGGGTTTATATCTACTAGAGGGGACACGCAATGCAAATTAATATGAGAGATTTGTCGACGTAGTTCCCTACTTACGCCGCCAGAGATCGTCGCGGTTTTGTTCATCATATTTGTTAGGAATTTTTTCATAGAGATTTTAAAATTTTTAAATAAACCTTTTTTTGTGATGGTCATCAAAGTGATATTTTGTTTACACAGGTCGGGTACGGCGGACGAATTACTCGGCCTAACGACGCCGAAGATCACCTTAATATGACGAAGTTATCTTAATATGACGATAGATTGCAGCACTGCTTTTACTCACTCTGGCTCCCATAAGATATAAACCCAATGGCAGTAGTTAGCTCGATAAAATAAAATATGAATAGGCATTTTGGCACACGTATTGATTAACTCATCGACATGTTTGTTAGTTTGGCTACTCCTCTGAATTGCGCCGTAGCCAAGCCATGCACAAATAATTTATGCATACCAAATATCAAAACAATGTTTAACTTGAGAAATTGATAACCCCAAGGTTAATTGTGATTATACAAGTTGGAAATACACTGACGTTATTTATTTTAGATTAGCTGATGACCACTGTTTCATAGCTTTCACATATCTTATATTTGAAATACTGAATAATATAAGTTGATTTGCTACGAAGTGATTTTCATTACACGAGTTGTGAAGGGTGAATCCACTTCGCTTTTCGCCTTTTTAAAAGGGATTGACACGGAGAGAGACGTATTGACACGGATTGCACTTGGCTAAATCTTCAATTGTTATAAAATCTATATTTAAAACGCTAATTTTGGAATACAAGCAATCAAATGGAACATCCGCCCAACCAAATCAAAAAGTGTTATCATGATAAAACCCTAGCATAAAGCCTTATCAAAATATTCGATAGGATTCTCACACGTGTTAAAATTCAGATAATGTCAACCACTCCCTAAAACAATAACTAGTACGCTCAAATATTCGCGTAATGGGATGACCGAACTCACAAATGGTTGATAAAAGTTTCTGCTGTTAACAGAAATTTCATCACAAAGTATTAAATCAATAACCCTGGGGACTCTGTAGGAAAATATATACTTTTCTTTTGGTTAATTTTAGGTCATAGGATAAATCGTTCTTAATTATATTATATTATTAGAGGTGAAAATTCTCAACAAAAATTACACGGTAAGTTGCCTATGCAGTGAGGTACATTGGAAATTAGCTGAGTACGCAGGTTTGCTATGACGGGGTATTTAATATTATAAACTGACAAAAGAACACTGCTGACAGAAGTAAATACGAAATAAATGGCTGCTGCAATCTAGCGGATAAACTATTAACTCATCACTCACATTACTCACATTACAGGAGAACGTTACCTTTATTTGTAAATACATTTATTAGTTTTTTAATATAACAATTTTATAATACTTTGATAAATTGAATTAAATCTTGTTAAACGGATTTTAATCATAAAACATATGAATAAAACCATTTTTCAGTTGTGTCTTGGAATTACGAAACAATATTGTATTAGTATCTCGTGGAGGGAATTCCCCAATTCAGGGAAAGTTCTATTCACCTAATTTTCATATAAGTTTTTGTTGGAAGCGATTGGTGATTCGCGGGGATCGAACCCGGAACCTTACGGACTAAAGTCACTAGCACCGTAACAAATAATAAAATACCACTACGCCGCCCGCTCCCTATATTTTAAGTATCTCCACAGAATGCAACATAAACAAATGTTCCTCGCTCTCCATTAACGAAACCAAACAACAAATGTTCAGTTACAGTAATAGTGTATCAAGATCAGTTATGATGCAATTTGGTCACAAAACAATAACAAATCACTTCGTCCAATGGCAGAAGTGAGCAAGATTATGGTGGGGATAACTTCCCCTAGTTTCCTTTTCCCGGTATAACAAGTCACACCCGTACAATACCTTCTCACTTTCTCCCTCGCACTTGAAGCAGACTGCACCAGTAGGTCCTACTACAGAACAGGCTCGACAAGCTCGCGTGACTTCCTCGTAATGGAGTTTCTATAGCTTTGCTCTATAAATGTATTGCAAATTATAATAAACACATATAATAGAATATTTGTCCATAACATTGTATCTAGATCATTCTAGTTTCTTATGCTGTATTTTTCAGAGAGAATACCCGGGAGTTCAGAAGGCAACATGTGTGAAAATAGTGAACGAATGAGAGGTATGAAAACTTACTGTTTTCCCCATAAAACTGCATTGGACACTGCTCTACGTTTACAAACAAGTTAATACTTCATAATGTATTTACAACTTATTTTTGAGGATTAATAACTCTCAATATGCTTGTTTACTTAGTTTTCCACTAACCTTAATGATAGATATTTTTATTAACAGTAATTGGTTCTGTAGTGTCAGAACTATAAACAATGGTATAACATGTAACCTCAGCCTCGAATTTTCTTAGATTATTATTGGGACCAATTTTTTCAAGGCCTGAACCGATATGGAGCACTTAATTTTAATCTAAATTGATCGAGCTAATTTCTAGAAATGTTGATCGTTCTGGCGTTTTTACCCTTCTAAATTCTAGTATAACGGTCCTTCAAAATAAAAGTCCCAAACAATCTCGTATATGTAGTTTGAACCTACATACGTAATTGATGTGAATTCCAGGCAATGAGCAGAGGAATAATTCCAACAATAATTACTATTCCATAAATAGTATAAGGATAGAAGGTTAAAAGTAAAACCTCGTTTCAATTTTCTGCCCCCAATGTTTTTTAAGAGTTTCCTTATTTCTTGAGCCGAAACTTTTCAACCCACATTTGAGAGAAAGCAACGAGTTGGTTAATATCTCTACGAATGACGTCAGCAGTGGATCACTAATGTGAATGTGTGTGTGAGCGCGTGTCTGTGTGAGTGGCTGGTCAGCTCGCGCGTATATCCGAGGTCGAGGGAACTGGTTTGCAGTCAGCCACTTGCACATCAGTTCTGCTTGCGGCGTCGTTTGGTTCGGTTATCTGCATACTGAGGTACTCGTTTTCCTTATTTCCTTCATAATTACAGAAACTATTCTTTGAACGTTGTTTTTCCTTAAAGAGGTCAAATTAATTTTAATTTTTAACTCAAGGTAATTTTGCCATACTCTGCGATTAATTAGGAGAACCTTTTCGATATCGATGGGATTTCAAAATAACGATGGTTTGATCCAGTTGATTGGTAAATAAACACATGGCATTGAAAACTCAACAACAATCTTCGATTCTGTTTTGATTAAAATGTTGCGTGTTCAACGCACGCAAGCTTAACTTTTACTGATGTTGTGTTGATTAATTGTGAGTGTATATTTTGTATTCAAAGGACTTCATGATATTGATAAATATGCTTTATAGTTAACGTGTTTGAAAAAATTATAACACTCTCGAAACTAAGAAATTGTAATTTCTTATAAACTAGCGGTCTAAAAGTAATCGTACAAAAATAAAATGAATTAGTTCGTTTAACTGTTGTAGTGTTGAGGGGAAAATATTTTATGGTGAACGCAAACTGCCCAGTGTTACTAATACTATCACTAAGCTCCTCTACAATTTGCTCATATTCCAACAAATGCCATTAGTTGTGTTTCTCCACTTCTATGAGGGGGTGGGAAAGAGAAAGGAGATTCCACTGCAGCAACTCCCTAATGATGACTCGGGAATGTTCCATTATAAATCCAATGCGTATCTGTAGATGTACTTATTTCGTCAGGTGATTATATAAACATGTATATTATCAGTCTACAAGTTCATTGGTTTCTCCACAGAGTGCAGCACACAACAGAGAGGCAATCACACTCAAATGTTTATCGCTCCCCCACGAACAATGTATGCAATGTATACGTTGCCGTGTAACCGGAATAAATGTATACACGTATACGTTGCCGGCCTTGTTACTTTAATTTTAGGTGGTCAAGTTATTGGTTTGAATTTCCCTCTAAATCACTAAAACTAACCAATTCTGAATTATTGCTCTTTTACTATGAAATTATCGTAGACACGGCTAGCCATTGCGAATGTCAAGAGTACCTAATTCAAGGAATACACTCTTAATACCGAGAACAATAGTCAATAACAACATTTCGTGTTAGCAACTGGTTATGTTGAACCATGATTAGACAAAAATAAAAGGTCATATAAAACCTGTATTTTGCCGTCATAGTTATTTAAGTGTTAAAACTAGTGTTATCTTTTGGAATGTAGTTGACAACCAACAGACACACATTTTTTTAACAACAGTATTGTTGGATGGATCTTGTCACAACTACCATGTTAAACTACAATAACGTTTCCTCTTTAATTTCTCTCGTACTTGTAAACTGATAAACCAAGGCTGGTGATTGGGAAATTGAGAAAAATGAGTTTAAGCTGTTTTTAAGGATTTATTCAGCCATTTACAATATATTTATTCACAAATAAATTTGGCACAACAACAATATGTTAATAGTAGTTCAGAAACTGTCCAATCGAAGCATAAGATAAAATAAATTCTGCAGAGGAAATTCAAAATACTGTTTCAATGCGTTTACGTAAATCTGTATTTATGCGACTTTATAAAACTGGACTCTTTTTCATTTTAATTAATCCAACAGGAACACACATTATCAAGAACAGGTTTACTACAGAAAACTATAACATTAACTAAGTAATCTTATTGTAAGCTTTTTATATTTTTACCAATTTTCCTTTTCACGTAGTAAATAAATCAATAAACGTTCTTTTTCTCCAATGGAAGTATCAGGAAGTTGGTTTAATCTGAGAAGTTCAACACTATGATCTTAAACATCAAATTGAACTGACACTTTGTCCTCGGTTGAAGTGGCCTGTAGGTATACTAGTAATAAAAACGTTTATCCTAATTTCAAACCAGTCGTTTCCGTTTTAGACGACTGTCATGAACGGGCGACTGGCGAGGGTGGTCCTGTGTTTGGCCTGCGTGAGCCTCTCCCATGCCCAGGAGGACGTGGACGCTCAGATAGACGATGTGTTTGGGCCACCTTCGACCAACCATCACGACCAAGACGACGTTGTCAGTTGCACATGTATGCCGTACCACAGATGTAAAACGAACACCACTCATAACACCACTCATAACACCACTCATAACACCACTCCGAACACTGATGACAACACTTCTCAGACCACCGAAATAAACGAATTTGGAGAAGACCTAATTGATATAAGGTAAGCACAGGCACGGATGGTGTGAAGTTTTGCAATATAATTATAGCTTATATTGTGGTAAGCTCTAGTTTGGTGAGCATTTTAGTTGTGTATTTCAATGAAGTGGAATTATTTTAAACAGCTTAGAATCGTATGAATAACAAAATCAGGTTTAGGTGAACAAAGGCGTTTACTGCGGCACTTTTCTTACAGCATAGTTATTAATAATCGTTCCAGTTAATAATATTAACTACATTTCAAAATGATTTAATAATTTAAATTACCTTTTATTATTTGATCTACAGTTGGATTGTTTATCTCATCTATCTATACCTATAAATTGCATAGCCCTCACTCACTGACTCACTCACTCACTCACACATCACGAATTCTCCGACTTCCCATTTACCTAGAGAGTAGAGAGTTGAAATTTTGTGCACTGATTCTTTAGGCACAAAATAGGAAAACTAAATGGTTTTCATTCTGATCTGACCTTCTAGAGCTCCGCCAGAGACCCCGACAAAGTTCCCATGTTCCTTTTGGGCATTCATGTTTGTCTGAGCTGATGAAAATACAAAAAGTTGATCTTGATTCGTAGTAGTTCCATGGGCTAACCACAGAATGCAGCACACACAACTGTCATAGTTTTTATAAATTACTAGCTGTTACCCGCAGGCTTCGCCCGCAAATGATTTATAAAAACTATGACAATTTTGTGTGCTACATTGCTGCATTCTGTGGTCAGCCCATGGAACTACTACTAATCAAGATTAGATGTTGGTATTTTCATCAACTCAAACAAAAATGAATGTCCATAAGGAATCCATGGGAACTTTGAACTCCCGTGGGGCAAAGCCCTATAGGATTTTCGCAACTGTAATATGCCTAAATGTTTCTCAGGACTATCAAGTGCCTCTCGCCAAATTTCAGCTCAATCATTTATGTCGTTAGAGCGTGATTGAGCCACAAACATCAAAACCAACTTACAAACGTTCACCTTTATAGGAGGATTTATTAGGTGGATTTGCCGGGCGAAGGGTGCGGGAAACAGCTAGTCTAAACACAAAGATTTACTCCACCAGGACATTATAGATACTGTGTCCTTGAGCAACTGCTGTTCGATGTATCCCCTGTTTACCATTGATCGTGATTTGTAAATAAATAATATTATTTATAAAGTATTCGTGGTAGAATAGAAGTAAAGAATGATTACCCCAATGTCTAAAATCATAATCTAAACCGAATGGTAGTGTCTGGTGGAGGATTGTTCCTAAGCATCTATACAATAATAACCATAATATAACTAGAATATATTCAGCAGATATTAAATATTTTAATTAACATAATAAAACCATAGTTTAAAACAGTGTTACAAAAATACCACGAGTAAAATGAAGAATTTTAAGCTCAACTTAAATTCTTGGGAACGTGAGTATTTTTTATGTACCATATATATGAGAAATATACCCGTGTAGTTCTACGGTTAAAAAGTTCTATGGAAATTAGAAATAGTTAACTAAAATCATATTACAGTAGTTTGCTGCGTTCCTTTTATTCGAAATCTATATTATGGGAGAAAGTGGGTAGAACAAAAATAATATATAAATATACATATTATATTACATAATATAATTATATACATAATATATATATATATATATATACTAATATTATACATTGTCTTTGATGTAATATTGGTTTCCATTAGTCATAAGGTTATTGTAACGTATGGCGGGATGTGGTCTATATTGTGTTTGTTGCATTAATTCCTTTAGCTAAAATAATTTTAAAAAATTATTATATTTTCCGAATTCTAAACCTTATCCATGAAACAAGCATCCATTGTGAATTCGTACCCGGACCTATCTACTAACCGGGTGCAAACGACCTTTTTGTTAGATGATTAATTGAGGAAATGTGTGCCTTTAACGATACTAGCCAGCCTCGCGTTTTAATCATTTCGGGTGGTTAATTAGAGCAACTTATCACATGGCAGCTGGTCATAAAGATTATCAACGAAGCCCCGTTTGGTAATAATCAGGGTTTAATTTTAGACGTCCACACTGTGCTCGCGAATCCCTTTGTGTTCGTCCCTCGGTCTCGGACCGATTGATGCGGAGTGGTAGGAGCAGGGAAAAAGCGAACGGCACCAGGCGGAGCCTAGTATGGGCGTGCCTTCAATCAAAAAAAGAGGTATTTAGAAAGAGAGTTCTCGGGTTAAAGCAATCCCGTAATATTTCTTGGATTGACTTCAAGTTTATACAAACAGTGGCGGGAAACATATGAGAACTATTAAGTTAAGACGAGAAAATCCCCCGCAGAAAATATTCGTTTACACAAACTTAATCACCCGGGTTAACTACATGCTACGTACTGCAGCAAACCCAGGGGCGGATCCAGAGGTCATGTTTGGGGTGGCGGCCACCGAAAGTTACCGCTCCCCTTCCCCCTGGGTGGTTCCTGGCACCAATGGCGTAGGTACGGGGGGGGGGATATATCCCTCCCTTGTAACTTGGAAAAATTAAAATTGATATCCTCTTGAAATCAATCTAATGCCTTTTGATTAAAGAGAAAAGCTGTTACTGAAAAACAAAAAAATATGTGTGCAGTGTGCAATCTAAAAATATCGTATTTATATATTAAGAATATTGTTCGCGTACAGTAAATAGTAGCAGATGAATGCACCGGCACACGGCACGCACGGTATTTGCAGTGGGACGTGGGTCACCGAACAGTCTACCCTCACCCCCTAGCAGCCAGTTCGACAACTAGCGCACCTGACCTTGACCTTGACCTCTAGACGGACTTAGTGAAGTGCTTAACTTACAGTTGCCATATTAGATTTGTAATTTAATTAACTGCAGGCAGCCATAAATCTTCATACTGATTTGCTTCGTTCTATAACCGCAAATATATGTAAAAGAAAACGATATTTCCTGATGAAATAAAGCCAAATAGTAACAAATAATAGAGGTTAGAGTGAACAGGAAAATAAGTGTTTAGGTTATCAGGCAATCGTTGCATGTCGATGAAGTTGCAAACGTAAATACATTTTCGTTCACAGATAACATTAAAAAAAAAATAAAGATTACTTTGTATCGATGGTTTAGGTCTTGGATATGGCCTATCAACCAAGAATGTAAGGGACACGTCAATGATATCTTCATTTTTTATACCGGTATCCGCCCGATATATAGCGATATATAACATTTTAATTAACCTCCATAAGAATAACATGGGGACCGAGTACCTAGGTTTGCTGCTACGGGAACCATAGGGTAAAAATTGTTTTCTTATGCAAACAACAATAAACCACAACCATATGAAGTTTACCAAGTTTCGTCACTTTATGTTCATAAATAAGCAAGATATAACATCTTTCTTTTTCTCCATAAGAATAACGTTTATTAGTCAACGTAGTGTGTTTAGCATTTTCAATATCTCACTAACCAATTGACGTAGAGTAATGATAAAAATACCAGATTGTTTGTTTTTTAAGCTGAATTCAATGGTAAAAATTAAAATTAGATACAAATAAAAATTACATGTGAAGACCCCAAAAACCCCATTTTTGGGATACAAACCCCGCCCCAAAACCCCCCTTCGGATGGTGCGATTCATCTGGTTTTCGAATTCGTTCAAATAAATAGTACTTTACACATTTGTGCCAAATTTCATTATCACCGGACCTTTTTTACGAGAGATATCGTGCTTACGGACACACACACACACACACACACACACACACACACACACACACACACACACACACACACATATATAATATACAAATTTTGAACGAATGGTGTATTTGGCATCTGGGGACCTCAAAATGAAAAGTTATCGTGGTCTCGGGCTTAAGTCTTACCATGAGACCTACGGTAATAGCTTCTTCCCTATAGGGGAAATGCGTTAAAAAATCAAAACTTTATAAGCAAGTTAAACAAAAATCAACTTTAGTTCTACTACACCCTACCGTAAATAAAAAATACCCCTGTCGCAGCAAACCTGCATACTCAGCGAATTTCCAATGCAAAATATATGTCTTAATACCACATAAACCCGCATACCAATTTTCATTAAAATATATTGACAAATAAGTGATATATCAAATTTGAATTATTCTCCATAAGAATAACATTGGGAATGAGTAAGCGGGTTTGCTGCAACAAGGAACAACAAATATGGGGTTTCATGTAAATATCAATATTACTCAACTAGGTGAAGCCACATACCAAGTTGCATCAATATAAATTCATAAATAAGCGATATATACCATTTTGATTATTCTCCATAAGAATAACATGGAGGATGAGTACGCAGGTTTGCTGCAACAAGGATCACAAAAAATGGGTTTTTATGCAAATATCAATAGAACTCAACTAGGTAAACCAACATACCAAGTTTTAGCGAATTTCCCTTATAGGGAAGAAGCTATTACCGTAGTCGGCATGGTAAGACCTAGGCCCCGGACCATGATAACTTTTCGTTTTGAGGTCCCCAGACCCCAAAAACACCATTCGTTCGAAACTGTATATATATATATATACGTGTCCGTGGGTGCGATAACTCTTGTAAAAAAGGTCCGATTTTGATGAAATTTGGTACAAACGTGTAAAGCAGCATTTATGACTTTAAGTTCGAAAACCAGACGGATCGAGCTATCCAAAGGGGTATTTTGGGGGGGTTTTGTACCCCAAAAATGGGTTTTTTGAGTTTTTTACATACAATTTTTGAAAAAGTAAAATTTTATTTTTCCCATTGCAATCAGCTTAAAAAGACGCACAATTTGATGTTTTAATAATTGCTCTACGTCAATTGGTTACTGAGATATTGAAAGTGCTAAACACAGTACGTTGTCCAAAGTTATTCTTATGGAGGATAAGAAAAATTGTATATCTCGCTTATTTAAGAACTTATCCTGACGAAACATGGTATATTGCTTCATTTCATTGTGGTCTATTGATATTTTCACAAAAACCCATTTTTGGCTGATAGTTCCCGTAGCAGCAAACCTGCATACTCAGCCCCATGGTATTCTTATGGAGAATAATTAACGTGTTATCTCCTTTAATTATGAACATAAATTAATAGAACTTGGTATTTGGCTTTACCTAGTTGAGTTATATTGATATTTGTATAAAAGCCCATTTTTAGTGTTCCTTATTTCAGCAAACCTGCATACTCAGCCACCACGTTATTCTTATGGAGAATAATTAAAATGTCATAAATCGTTTATTTATGAATGTATATTGATGAAACTTCGTATGTGGCTTTATATGGTATTAAGATAAATTAATATGCATTGGAAATTCGCTGAGTATGCAGGTTTGCTGCTACTTGGGTATTATTAATTTATGTTCATAATTAAGGGATACATTACTTTTTACTTATTCTCCTTAAGAATAACATGGGGACTGAGGACGCAGGTTTGCTGCTACGGTAATTATCTGTAAAAATTGAGTTTTTGTACAAATAACAATAGACCACAACCAGATGAAGCCGTATACCAAGTTTCGTTAGTGCACGTTCATAAATAAGCAAGCTATAATTTTGTTCTTATTCTCCATAAGAATAGCATTGGACAACGTACTGTGTTTAGCACTTTCAATATCTCTGTAACCAATTCACGTAGAGAAATTATCAATACACCAAATTGTGTGCTTTTTTAAGCTGAATCCAATGGTGAAAACTAAAATTTGACTTTTTAAAATATTAAATGTAAAAACTGCAAATAACCTATTCGTGGGGTACAAAACCCACCCAAAATACCACTTCGGATGGGTCGATCTACCTGGTTTTCGAACTTTAAGTCATAAATAATGCTTTACACGTTTATACCAATTTTTTTTTAAATCGGACTATTTATACGAGAGTTATCGCACCCACGGACACATATACATATATACATATATATATATATATATAGTTTCGAATGAATGGTGTTTTTGGGGTCTGGGACCTCTCTCTCTCTCTCTCTCTCTCTCTCTCTCTATATATATATATATATATATATATATATATATATTGCCACTATACTATACTACTATACTATATATAAAATATAGTATATATTGCCGACTACGGTAATAGCTTCTTCCCTATAGGGGAAAATCGCTAATATTTAGGCATAACTCCTTTTTCTACGTCATCTGTAGGTGTCTAAGAACAAGTAAGATGCCTAAATAAACAATTTATTTTAGTAGTTACCCACGCGAACATCTATTTACAAAACGTATTTGAAATCTGCAATACTGAACTTTGCTACGCGAAGACACAATGAGGAAAGAGGCTGACAGCCAAGGCCGACGACTCGAAAAATGAAAATGTCGTACCACATTTTTACAAAATAAAATACTCGGCGTATGAGTTTGCGTTTGCACGCAATTTAATCTTTGTTTCCTCTTATTTCATTACATAAAATTCGAGGCACTTTGCTTCTAGCCTAACCACTAGGCTACACACAAATCAAACCTAACCTGTAAACAAATACCAGCTGATAGAAAACGACGGTAGGTAGGCGAAATCCAGTAAATAAACGGTATCAGAAAACTGACACATACTTTCTCCCTTTTAGCCCAACTTTAATGAATAAATTACTTTTTATTAACTAAATATAGAATACAAAGTACGGTCGAATGTACAGAAAATCTTATAAACAAGTTGTTTTCAAAAATATCCTCCCAAATCCCTGTTTGGGAGACATTACAGAATCTGTTCCTAAATACAGTGGTTTTGAGAAGGGAAATGCCCCCTTGTCCCCCCCAGGGTTAAGTTGCAACATATTTATGTTGTCATAAACATAACAAGATAAATACAAAAATACCCCCGTCGCAGCAAACCTGCGGACTCAGCGAATTTCCAATGCATAATATTTGTCTGAATTCCACATAAAGCCGCAAACCAAGTTTCATAAAAATATATTCACATATAAGCGATTTTAATTATTCTCCATAAGAATAACATTGGTAATGAGTATGTAGGTTTGCTGAAACAAGGAACAGAAACAATTGGTTTTTATGCAAATATCAATAGAATTTAACTAGGCGAAGCCACATACTAAGTTTCATCGATATTCAATCATAAATAAGCGATATATGACATTATAGTTATTCTCCATAAGAATAACATGGGGGCTGAGAAAGCAGGTTTGCTGCAACAAGGAACAGAAAAATGGGGTTTTATATAATTATCAATATAACTCAACCAAGTGAAGCTACATACCAAGTTTTATTAATTTATGTTCATAATTAAGAGAGTCAGTACATTTTACTTATTCTCCATAAGAATAACATGGGGGCAGAGTACGGAGGTTTGCTGCTACGGGAATAATCAACAAAAAATCAATTTTTTGTGCAAATATCAATATACCAGTACTACTTGAAGCCACATACCAAGTTTCATCAACATACATTAATAAATAATCGTGATATCAAATTTTATTTATTCTCCATAAGGATAACATTGGACAACGTACTGTGTTTAGCACTTCGAATATCTCTGCAACGGTTGGGTGTAGAATCACAATTTAAACACCAAAATGATTTTTTTTGTGGAACTGAACAGATTGGTAAAAGCAAATGTGAAGTTAACATTAAAATAAACTGAGGAAAAGCCAAAAACCTTTTTCCCATAAGATTAACATGGGAGATTTTATGAGCAGGTTTTTTTTGGATTTTCTCCGCAACCACTTAACCTAGGTTAATAATTCAAAATGCTAAATTATTTGTTTTTTTAAGCTCTATAACATGGTCAAAACCAAAATTAAGTTTTTTTTAAAATTTTAAGGTAAAAAATGCAAAAAACTGATTTTTGGAAAATTTAAAACCCCCATAAACCCCCCTTCCCCTGGTCCGATTTTTCTGGTTTTCGAACTTAAAGTCATGAATGTCATTTTACACATTTGAGCCAAATTTCATCAAAATCGGTTGTTTTTTACTCAAGTTATCGTGTTAACGGACACATATATATATATATATCATATATATATATATATATATATATATATATATATATATATATATATGTACATATATATAAATTTGAACGAATAGTGTTTTTGGCATCTGGGGACCTCAAAACAAAAAGTTATCATGGTCTCGGGCTTAAGTCTTACCATGAGACCTACGGTAATAGCTTCTTCCCTATAGGGGAAATTCGCTAAAACCTTCCATTATCTGAAGGGGGATTTGGGAAGAATACAAAACAAATGAGGGATTATTTTTGTTTCATTGTGGAGTATTTAACATTTTTTTAAACTTTCAATTAGGCAACTTTAGTTTTAAAGGCAGAATTTTGACATTGCAGGATCACTCCCGACGATCCGGCAGCGCAGTGTGCGCACTACCTAGACAAGTGCTGTTTTCCCACGGACGTGACAACGACTCCGAAGCCCGACCATACGACGGCGCCGCCTAGGAACCCCCAGGAGAACGTGTGTGGCATCAGGCATCCGGATGGGGTGGGCTTCAGGATCACGGGCGGTCAGGACCATGAGGCCAGCTACGGCGAGTTCCCGTGGATGGTTGCCGTCATCCGGCGGGACCGGATCATAGCGGATGTCACCCTGAAGATCATGGAGTGCGGCGGTTCCATCATCCACCCTCAAGTGGTCCTCACCGCGGCTCACTGCGTCAAAGGGTAACGTCACCTCCTTTAGGTCAGGCAAAGTCAGCTAATCAGTTTTTGTTTTGTTACAAGGAAATCAATAATTGTCGTAGATCTCAGCTGCATGGTGATGAAAATGCTCATAACGTGGTTTTATCAAATCTGCAGAAACTTAATCATCACACAAAATCCACAAAACGCAAAATCCGAAGAGTTCAAATATTCGTTGGTTTTCCACTATTTCGAAACGGCATACGCACGGGGGTGGAGTGAGAACACTTTTAATGACCCTTCAAACCTAAAAAACCTATTGAAAAAAATATACCCACCATTAATTTTGTAGGGTACCACCTCACTTACTGGGGGCTTGTATAAATAGGAGAGTTTTCAGATATATATTTAGTCAAACGTCCAATTGAGGTAGCGTTTTCGAAAATGTGTCCCATAAACCAGGATCTCTACGGAGACCTATGTTTACCAGACAAATTACGTTTCAGAAAGAAGGACCTGTACATCCGCGCGGCCGAGTGGGACACGCAGACCGAGAAGGAGATGTACCCGCCGCAGGACCGCGATGTGAAGCAGGTGATCCTCCACGAGGGCTTCTACGCCGGCGGCCTGCACAACGACGTGGCGCTGCTGGTACTGGACCAGCCGTTGGAGCTCAACCAGGTGGTGGGGACCCTGTGTCTGCCGGAGCAGGGGGAGGTCGTGGACGGCAGGAGCTGCGTCGTCTCCGGCTGGGGCAAGGATGTCTTCGGTAAACTACTTACTCAATGCATGAATACCGGTTTTATCTTATCCTACTTCCTGCTAATCCTATCCTATAATATTATAAATGTGAAAGTTTGTATGTTTGGATACTTGTAGTTCCACCACGGACAAAGTACTGGACCAGTTAAGCTAAAATTGTACATGAACAAGCTTACATATCAAATTAACATATATACCTGATAATGTCTACATCTTACCTTAGGACTCCACCCCACGGTTCCTGTAAGTTCCGATGCAAATCTTATGGGAAGATATCATTTATAAAATTACCAGCTGTAGTTGTTTGTCAGTTAGGGCAAAGGAAGTCAAATGATAAAACTAAACAAAGATTTTTTTAGCCAGGTTAATATAATCTATATACAGGGTGTTTTCAAATTAATGTTGCTAACTCCGGGATATTGTTACTTATGTCAAAAGGAACGTAAATCATCATATAACCGGGGGTCTATTTCTTTTCGTTTACTGTATGTCTGACTGTTTGTGATTTGACTAGAAATTTTATATCAGCGAATTTCCCCTTTAGTGAAGAAGCTATTACCGTAGTCGGCATGGTAAGACTTAGGCCCCAGATGCCAAAAACACCATTCATTCAAAACAATTTATATATGTGTGTCCGTGAGCACAACTCTCGTAAAAATTATCCGATTTTGATGAAATTTGATATAAACGTGTAAAGCAGCATTTATGACTTTAATATCAAAAACCAGACACATCGACCTATCCGAAGGTGTATTTGGGGGGCGGGGGCGGGGGTTGTACCCCAAAAATGGGTTTTTGAGTTTTTTACATATAATTTTTGGAAAATTCAAGTTTTAGTTATTCAAATTGTAGTTTTTCCATTCGAACCAGTTTAAAAAGACGCAAATTTTGGTGTTCTGATCATTGCTCTACGTCAATTGGTTACTGAGATATTGAAAGTGCTAAACACAGTACGTTGTCCAATGTTATTCTTATGGAGAATAAGCAAAATTGTATATCGCTTATTTATTAACTTATCCTGATGAAACTTTGCATATTGCTTCATATCAATGTGGGCTATTGATATTTGCACAAAAAACATTTTTTGGCCGATAATACCTGTAGCAGTAAACCTGCGTACTCAGCCCCCATGTTATTCTTGTGGAGAATAAGTAACGTGTTATCTCCCTTAATTATGAACATAAATTAATAAAACTTGGTATGTGGCTTTCCCTATTTGAGTTATATTGATGATTGTATAAAAAAACCATTTTTTGTGTTCCTTGCTTCAGTAAACCTGCATACTCAGCCGCCACGTTATTCTTATGGAGAATAATTAAAATGTCATAAATCGTTTATTTATGAATGTATATTGATGAAACTTGGTATGTGGCTTTATGTGGTATTACGATACATATATATGCATTGGATATTCGCTGAGTACGCAGGTTTGCTGTTACGGGGGTATTTTAAAAACGGCTTGACCAAATTCAATCAAATTTTGGTTAAGTACTCTTCTTGGTAGGCTCTTTTTTAGAAAAAAAATTTGTTCGTAATATCTTTTCTTTAAAAAATGGCGGCCATTGCAAATCTTTAACCTCAAATATATTAGCTATAAATTTTACTAACAACTTTTTAGAGTAATTAAAATACCCCCGTAGCAGCAAACCTGCGTACTCAGCGAATTTCCAATGCATATATATGTATCTTAATGCCACATAAAGCCACATACCAAGTTTCATCAATATATATTCATAAATAAACGATTTATGACATTTTAATTATTCTCCATAAGAATAACATGGTGGCTGAGTATGCAGGTTTGCTAAAGCAAGGAACACAAAAAATGGGGTTTTATACAAATATCAATATAACTCATGTAGATAAAGCTACATACCAAATTTCATTAATTTATTTTCATAATGAAGGCAGATAACACGTTACTTATTCTCCATAAGAATAACATGGGCTGAGTACGCAGGTTTGCTGCTACGGGAACCTTTGGTAAATTTTTTTTGAGCAAATATTAATGGTCCACAACCAGATGAAGCCGTATACCAAGTTTCATCAGTATACGTTCATAAATAAGCGAGATATAAAATTTTTATTTTCCTCCATAAGAATAACATTAGACAACGTACTGTGTTTAGCACTTTCAATATCTCGTTAACCAATTGACGTAGAGAAATGATCAAAATACCAAATTGTGTGTTTTTTAAGCTAAATCCAATGGGAAAAACTAAAATTTGACTATTTCCAAAATTATATGTAAAAAATTCGAAAAACCCATTTTTGGGGTACAAAACCCCCCAAAATACCCCTTCGGATAGAGCGATCTGGCTGGTTTTCGAACTTAAAGTCATAAATGTTGCTTTACACGTTTATACCAAATTTCATCAAAATCGGATAATTTTTACGAGAGTTATCGTGCTCACGGACACACACACACATATATATATATATATATATATATATATATATATATATATATATATATACAGTTTCGAACGAATGGTGTTTTTGGGGTCTGGGGACCTCAAAACGAAAAGTTATCATGGTCCCGGGCCTAGGTCTTACCATGCCGACTACGGTAATAGCTTCTTCCCTATAGGGGAAATTCGCTAAAAATGTAATTATAAATCCTTATCTGCTTTAACACTGAAAATCGGGTTAAAATTAACTGAACTATGACTGAAAAAACGGAACTTATGGCTAAATTTTGCTATCATAACTAATCAAAATGATAGCAAAATTTAGTCATGTGTTCCGTTTTTCAGTCATAGTTCAGTTAATTTTTAACCGATTTTCAAAGTTTAAGGAGATATGGATTTATAATTATATTGTCTAACTTTTTATATTCTTACCAAGAAGAGTATTTAACCAAAATTTGGAATTTGGTCAAGCCGTTTTTAAAATATAAATTGTCTTGTAAAAATCACGTACAGACAAACAGACAAAGACAGACAGACAGACAGACAGTAAACGAAAAGAACTAGACCCCCGGTTATATTATGATTTACGTTCCTTTTGACATAAGGGACATTATCCCGAAGTTAGCAACATTAATTTGGAAACACCCTGTATTTAATTCCGTAAGCGAATCGGTCCCCACGAAATATCTCGAGCTAGGAAAAAGTTAAGTGAGGTTATGACGATTCATTTTAATGCTTAAGGGCCAAGGACGGTGGGAAAAATATCATATATATCAAAAATTACGTGGGCTACGCCCCACTGGACTTCAAACAACCAATGACTTTCTTATGGAAATATCACTACAGTTACACCAACAGGAACACAGTGTTTGGCAATTCAATTTCAAAATATGTAACATAGGGGTGAATAAGCAAATCGAATTTACCCTAAATTAAAACAGGCGATAAAACAGGATTAAATGGTGCAAGTGAATTTTGATCTCATTGGACAGAAGGAAGCGTACTGCGCTCATATCTGACGATAAAAAGGAGAAAGTTTGTGACAGTTTTCTAATACTACTTGACTTCCCTCGTCAGGCAAGGAGGGCAAGTACCAGGTGATCCTGAAGCGGGTGGAGCTGCCAGTGGTGCCGCGAGAGCCCTGTCAGGAGGCGCTGCGCAAGACTCGCCTGGGACAGCACTTCAAGCTGCACAACAGCTTCATCTGCGCCGGCGGCCAAGTGGGGAAAGACGCCTGCAAGGTGAGTGCAGCATCCTCTGGGTAGCCTCGTACCATCATACAATTGGCGGCGACTTTGTGTTTATCTGGTGGTAAAAGTATATGCTATGTTTTGCTTGCAATTTGTATGATCACCGGTAATAGTATATTTAAATGTGTGCGATATTTATTTCTTTATTTTAGACATCAAAGCAAGAGGTATTTTATTAGAGGTAGTTTTTTTTTAAAGAAGGGACCTCAACGTACTCATGTGGAAATCCCGGGAATTGAAACCGAGACATCTTGAACCGAGGCGGATGGCAATTTTAACCAGAGGGAAAACACATTTTACCTGATAAATCAAATTCGATTACAACTAAAGATTAGAATGTGTTGTTTAAACTCTCTGCTGATTCTTAGAACGTGTATTCATAATAGTTTGTCCGGGCTTGCATCGCAAAACATGTTTCAGGTTTACCGTTTACTAACATCAAATTGAAACAACAACAACAACCGTGGACTTACAAATTAAGTAATCAGGTTGTTTGAAAGACTCACAATGAAACCTTATCCATACAATTTCAAAATTTAAGATGCTATTTTTAAAGTTACTTAAAACATTTGTTTAAGAACCTTTTTTTCAGCCACCCGATAAGCTAGATCGTCTTGATACCCAGTGGAACCTTATATTTTTCGCAGTGTCTGCACCTGCTCATTCTCTATCAGATCTTTGGCTAACCGTTTCTGTATCGTCCGCAGGGTGACGGCGGCAGTCCTCTGGCGTGCCCCAGCAAGGACGACCCTAACGTGTACGTCCAGGCGGGCATCGTGGCCTGGGGCATCGGCTGCGGCACAACGAACCCCGCCGTTTACGTCAACGTCCCGCACTTCAGGAAGTGGATTGACGACAAGATCGCTTCCCTCCAACTTTCCTGATTGGCTGTGTACAAACTGTGATATAAATCAATATTTGGCCTGTTCGACTTGTCTCAAAGATTTACTGTCAAAAGGCCGGTATTGAAAATTTAATTCTGGATGAATTTGTCTGGAAATGTTGTTTACTTTTTATGCTGAAACTGACTGCAGTTCGTATTTAAATACTTTTTAAGTATGGCCATTAAGAGCTTAGTTTTAAAAATACAGTTTTAAAACAATTGGTGGATAACAAATGCATTTCAATATGTCTGAATGAATAGTAATAACATTGCAAAGAAATTATTTATTTATTTCAAATATATGATTAAAAATAAAATACACGCAGTTAATAATTTATACATAAAACAAGAGTTATATTAAATTAATATATAAAACTAAGTTGTTTTAAGTTGAAGAGTTAGCCCTAATAGAAATATAGCAGGAATGACTATATAGAATTACCACTAGCTTTGCATTGTGACATTTAGGTACAGCAAGAGTGTACTCTTAGATAAAAAAATACGTTTAGTTTAAGTCTGAAAACAGTTAATTATTTTAAAATTAAAATATGTTAATTTTCTGCTGGATCTTAACGACCAATGGCAATTTTTAAAATGTTTGATTTACTCCAAAATAAATTAAATATTTGACTACAGCATACATATCAATACGCGACATACCCATCTTTACTCTGTATCACATAGACTACAGGTACGGTAACGTGATATATTTTATGCTGTATCGATTATGAAGTTTCTATTACAATTCTATTACGTGGTTAACTAATCTTAATTAAAAAGTTATAACATTCGAAAGTGCTTTATTTATTGTATAAATACACAGGTTGGCTAAAAGCGTAAACAATTCACGAAACGTGTGCCTAATCTACGTTGGAGGACGTTTACCAACTTTAATTTTCATTCGAATCCTAAATACCTTTGTAAGACACAGGTTCACCTTTGTTATACATCCTAATCTGAATTTAAAAAGAGTTGATTAGTTGGCGTATTTTGAAAACCAATACGGTAGTGAGAAAGACTGTTTTCTGTTGCCTGTGATAACTATTGTGTATTTATATTATACTATATCTTTAAGTAAGGTTATACCTACACCTTAATCATTAAAAGGTGTGAAATTTTTGTATTATATTTATGAATAAAAATTGTTTATCCAATTCATTCTCTTTATTTATAAAATACAAGTTTGTACACATTTTCTAATTGAGTTCAACATTAGTGAGACCGTTATAGCTGTTTTGTAACTATCACAACGCTTACAACACGTTCAAAACAAATGTTGGTTGGTTGAAGCCCTACACCTTGAGGATCTTCCAAAACAGTTTTGATTTGTTAACTAGTGCTGGAGCCGAAACTGAAAAAATTCAACGAAAAAAGTACATTAGAGGTTACCAGAACAGCCAACGCCCTGACATTATATGGCTGGAGTTTTTGTTTTTATAACAGGAAAGTTTGCAAGTTAGTATTACTGAGACAGATTCTTACAATTCACTCTTTGAAAGATAAAGGGTGATAACTCTGGACCTTGAAACGTGTTCCTCCTAAAAACAGCAAAACCCTAGAGAAAATATTGGCTTCAAGAATTTTTATTGAATGTATTTAGTTATCAAGCCCAATGCAGCTTTTAAAATTAATGTTTGGTAAAACATTATGGTCAGTAACTGTTTCAAACACCTTTTAAAACTATTTAAAAAAATTTTATACTTTATATCCTAAAAAAAGTATAACCATTTGGAGCACGAAAAAACAAAACATAAAATAAAACAAACAGTGTAAAATTGCACTTTTAGTAGACATTAAAAACAACTACCGCTGTAGTGATCATAAATATTTAGGTCATTATGGTAATAGGGGGAGGGAGTGAAGTTGTCCCTACCAGGAGGAGGAAAAGGGGGAAGGAGGAACCAGGAAAGGTTTACTAATACTGATTCACTGGAATGTGGTAGATCAGTTGAAGTATTAATGTGGGCCTAGGCGAGGTTTGGTAAGTTGCTTGTAGTCAATTAATCTGCGTCACGTTATAAATATGATAATGTTTGTTTATATTTCAACCAACTAGAATACTTTCACATTTGGCCTAGGTCTTACCGGATGCTGTACTCCTGGCAATCATTTGACGAATAATTATTGCCTGATTCTCAAAAGTGATATTGACTGAAGTTGTGCATTGGTAGGCCAGAAGTGGGCTTTAAAGACTTGTTCAAATATATGCCTATAGCCTATTTATATCCACTTCAAATTAACAATACAGAATTCAAAGACAAATTGTTTACACAATGACTATTCTGAGAGGAATGTTTATGTGGTGAGTAGTTCTTTTTCAGGGCGAATAAATTTTGGTTCTTCACCTAATATAGGCCTACTAGATTCAACAATAAACTGGAATGAGGTAGGCTAGACGAAGTATTAATATGGACCTAGGTGAGGTTAGGTAAGTTACTTTTAATTAATTAATTCGGCACCTTTACTGCCTATTATGGTGGTATTACAAATCCTCGCTTCATCCTATTACGTGACATAGGAGCGTAAACATAGTATACTTTCTCTTCAATTCTTTCATTACTTCCAATGCTTTATTTTAATTCGTGATTTTGAGTGGTTAACTTTTTTTATTTGTTTTAAATTCATTGTTAGTGATGGTGTATTTGTGTTAGTTAAGGAATTATTGCGACGTTTATTACAACAAAAACAAAATTAGTTATGGCAAACGTCCGCAATCATTTATTACATGAAGTCTAGCAAATTGAAATTGCTTTTGAAATCATAGTTACTGTATGGAGATGACTTGATGGCCAGCTAGTAAACAACCTTGAGAGGAAAGTCACCCCCTCCACTGTTCATTATAATTATTTCTCTATAAAAAAAGTTTCCTGCACAACTTCACGTTAGGCTCTTTCCAATGACACCAAAAACATTAAAATCGGTTCAGTAGTTTAGGAGGAGTGATTGTCACAAAAAACCTGCTCGCCTATTAAATAAGTATAAATAGATGGATTGTGTTATTTGTTCGCGTATAAGTAGAAATAAAGACAGAACATTATTTTTACCCTCCGCATGTTCAGCAGCTGAGAGGTTGTTGCATGCTGCACATATCAAACAAGATGACGTTTTCACTCGCATATGCATGTATGAGAAATCTGAAAATATATTAGCCCAAGGATTTAATTATCACAAATCATGTTTTTGGCGAATTTTCCCTATAGGGAAGAAGCTATTACCATATGTCTCATGGTAAGACTTAAGCCCGAGACCATGATAACTTTTTGTTTTGAGGTCCCTAGATGCCAAAAACACTATTCGTTCAAATTCATATATATATGTATGTATATATATGGGTCCGTAAGCAAGATAACTCTCGTGAAAAGTCTGATCTTAATGAAAATTGGCACAAGTGTATAAAGTACCATTTATTTGAATGAGTTCGAAAACCAGACGAGTCGCACCATCCGAAGGGGGGTTTTGTACCCCAACAATTTTTTTAGGGTTTTCACACGTAATTTTTATTTTAATCAAATTTTAATTTTTACTATTTAATTCAGCTTAAAATCAAACAATTTAGTATTATGATCATTGATCCACGTCAATTGGTCGATGAGATATCTAAAGTGCTAAAAACAGTACGTTGTCTAATGTTATTCTTATGGAGAAAAAGAACAATTTTATCTCTTGCTTATTTATGAACATAAACTGACAAAACTTGGTATATGGCTTCATCTGGCTGTGGTTCATTGTTGTTTGCATAAAAAACAATTTTTCGCTTATGGTTCCCGTAGGAGCAAACCTAGGTACTCGGTCCCCATGTTATTCTTACGGAGTATTATTAAAATGTTATATATCGCTTATTTATGAATGTATATGGATGAAAATGGGTGTGTGACTTCACTTAGATAAGCTCTATAGATATTTGCATAAAAATCCATTATTTTGTGTTATCCATGTTTTTTGCAGCATACCTGCTTACCATCCCCCATGTTATTCTTATAGAGAATAATTAAAATGTTATATATCGCTTATTTTTACGAATGAATATTGACGAAACTTGGTATGTGATCTCACCTAGAGTAATTATATTTATATTTGCATAAACACAAATTATTTTTGTTCCTTGTTTCAGCAAACCTACGTACTCATCCCCAATGTTATTCTTTTGGAGAATAATTAAAATTTTATGCATCGCTTATTTTTTAATATATTTTAATGAAACTTTGTATGCGGCTTCATGTGGTATTAAGACATATATTATGCATTGAAAATTCGCTTAGTACGCAGGTTTGCTGCGACGGGGGTATTAACTTGTAACCTATGTCCTGTGTGTATTATATGACGCACTCGCCGCTCACTTCTGCTCTGATCTGCTCTCTCTGCAGAAAAACAGTTTTGCCATAATCGCAAAGTTAGATAAAACTAATTTAACGATGCTGCTAACAAAAGAGTTCTATTGGTATTACTGGAGGTAACACTGATGAACAAAACTGCGAACCGTTCTTTCCAAATTTTGGTGAGTCAAAGAACTCCTCGCTGAAATCGAACGAGTTTACAAAGTGAATCAAACAAGTACGTATCCATCAATTGAAACTCAATAAACTTTTATTTGTTTATTTCCTCATAACTAATCATGTTTCACTAAAATATTAGATACATAAATCAAGCGAAATAATGAATTTACTCAAACTTTTATTACTTTTATTCCAGTGATTTGCATAAGAAGATTCACATACAAGAATAAAACAGCCAATCAGGAGAGTTCGAAGAACGATAAATTTGCCTCACCAGTGTACCAACCTGACAAAATCACCGGCTCGTTTTTTTTTTACCAACATCGTTAAGCAGTGTTACCTCCAGTTATACAATAAACCTCCCTGCTGCTAACCTAGCTAAGACGGTTGTGAGCTACCCATCACACTACCATGGGTTAGGTTCCATCGATGTTTTGGTTAGATTATCACCGAGTACAGGGTCAAATATTAAAAATCCATGGGTTATTGGCAACTACTTTTACTCAGTAGAAATTAACCCAGAGGACACTCGGTTGGTGTTTATCATGCTGTAAGGTTATGTTTAACTGACACTAGTAGATCAAATAAACAGTTAGCTAACATTAACAAACCACTTGGTTACAAATAATCGTATATACTTTGACTAACTTATGTTAGTTACTAATGACCGAGAGGCACTGGTTGCTATATAGTAACCAACAATAATTTTGGTTACTGCTGACCCAATATATTTTAACCCAGACTGAGTTTTTCAGTGTTACAGTCGCATTCTTAGTAAAGCGACAAATAAATGCCTTTACCACCCACCATGACGAGGTTGTTTGGGGTTTTTTCCGCTTTCAATGGTAGGTGAGTTCCAGAATTGCAAGAGGATGCGGTTTGGGTACGTGTATCGTACATCGTATATTTTTATCTTAAAGTATACAGTTTTTCAAACAAAATATGAAAACAATCTGTCAACATAGTTTAAATTCGTACGTGCAACTCTAATCTCTACCTTATCAACACAATCCAAAAGCACCCTTAAGCAAAAACAAACTGATAAGTATTTATTAAATATTTTCAATCTAATGTTTCACCAATTACTACAACCAGTATAATTGTATTATAAAAAGCGAATTTTATAATTTAATAAAATGTTTAACAAATTTTTGTTTATTTGTATATTAGGCCCAATAATTAATATGTTTGTCTTCGATTCATGACCACCTAATTTAAACCTGCGGTCGGGGCCAGTGCAGCATACATTCACCGTGTGTACGCAAAACGACTAGGACCGCGAGAGATCCCAAGTGACCGATGTGCGCAAACCAACTGACAGATTCCTGACCGATGTGCGCAAAACGAGTATGCCGCGCCTTCCCTCAGTCCCTGGCGCCCTAGGCAGTCGCCTAGTTCGCCTATATGGGTAGCGCCGGCCCTGGGGTTTGTTTTAATAGCATATTTAAATTGGCTACGGTGGATTTTTCACTTGATTACATGCATTTCAAAAATAGCGTTTTAAATGGCCGGTACATAAAAAAAAACAATTGTGAAGCCACCAAATTTACCATCTTAAGGTAATTACTAATGGACAACATTACATTAGTTCTCTAAGCCCGTCATTTTTGACGGGCTAATAACATCTACTGGTAGTGTGAAAATAAAAAAATGTAATTAAAGTAAAAAAAGGTATTAAAACCACCAATTCAGGGCTTAAGTTGAATTTTGAGGCTACGTTATCATAGTTTTAGGTTATGTTTTCTACATTTAATTAGTAAATTATTGTTTTCTTATTACCTAATACTGCCCAACACACTAGTCGCTAGGACTGGTCGACGTCGCATTATTGCATCAGGTAAACTGTGTTGTGAGTCAAATCAGTCCTACAATATTTTACTGTTTATTCAATTTTTCAATCAGAAATAACAGTAACTTCTTAAAATGTATTAATTCTATAAATACAGTCATGGAAGGACCCGTACGGCCTGAAACTCATATTACGTTTTGCAATGTTATTCAAAATATTTATTCTGGTTCCGCTAGGAGGTTTTTCCTCGACCCCCAAACCCTCTCAGGAAACACATAATCAATACAGTACTATATATTTTTCACTCATGCCCAACTCCCCCCTAAAATGATAGTCTGTATCCGCCTCTGATAGGCAATGCACGAAATGGCTTTTAGCGTAGTACCATAGATTAAACATACTTGTGGTATTCTTAAGGGGAGTCGGATGGTCCTATCTCATCCATGTTCGATTTAACAACTTTAGGTACACTTTTCCCAGAAACTATAACAGATATCTTTATGATTATTTTTTTGTTTTGTTTGGTCTGTTGTGCTGGTCATTTTGAGTGTTGGTTAAAAAAAAATATTAATATTTAATATTTTTACTTTTAAATTCAAATTACGAGGTTTATTTACCGTGTTTTAGGATATAAAAAAAGGCATAAATATAAATATATAAAATATATCAAAAAACCCAACACTCAAAATAACCAGCTTAGTGTGCTAAATAAAATAAAAAAATAATCATGAAGATATCTCTTATGGTTCCTGAGAAAATGTACCTTTTGTAAGAAAAAAACTGATTTTTCGTAAATCGCGTTTAATGTTACGAGTAGCTCTTAACTTACTCAAAACTACTAGTTACACTTACTTTAATATAATCCAGCTCCATAGGATGGTTGGTCCTGGTGTGCTTCATCTTCATACTTATCTTCTAACATCATTTTTGCTAAAGAAGCCTTTTTCCTGCAGGTTTTTTCGAGTTCATCCATAGCTTTCTCCGCTTTTTTTATCCGTAGCTCATCTAGTTGTTTCATCAGTTTTACAAACTGTTGCCCAGGAGACACACCCATCTTCTCTAAAATCCTACACCTTGCAATGTTCCCAATATTAAAACATGCAACAGCCTCATAGACACCACATTCTAGTGTATCTTTCATAACAAATGTTGATTTTGGAAGCCTTGACCACACTAGGCCATTTAGCGATTCATTTGTATTTTGGGTTCCCCCATGCAAACATTTTTGGAGAAGCTCTGGTTTGGCCAAATGCCTAAAAATTGGTTTTATTTCTTCCATAATTACTAAGGGAAGGTGAAAATGTTGCTTGTGGTTATATACTTCACCATTTGTTATCGCTTTATGAAACTTGCACCACGTGTCGCTGTCTTTGGGGCATAGGCCATGCTGGGGCGTTTCGTTTGTCGAACCAAGATGAAAGTATTCTGCCCAAACAGCTTTTTTCATTTCTTCTAAACTGGATGTGTTTCTACGTATGGCTAATCCATAATACAATTGTATTTGTTTTATAGCAGAATTCGTAAGACGGCCACGACCTCCAATCGTTTTGTCATCTGAAAGTTTATCTTTCCCTTTTTTTGACTTAAATTTTTTTAATCTGGCCCCCATCCGTTTCTGGACATGGCCAATACATTCCAGCTTTTCAATTATAAAATTTGGGCCATATGGTTTGCTTTCAACTACAGTAGGAAATGCAGCGCTGTCTCCGTCTCCTAAATAGTACTTGTATCGGATATTATTCTTGGTAACGGAACTTTTGAACATATCTGTCACGCCTTTTACCTCCATACTACCACTAGATCCTTGAAAATTTGCAGTACAATTAGGCTCATGTTCTTCTTTCAATCTATTTACACAACGGCAATGTTTGGTATAAATTCTGACATCTAAAACCTTACCGTTTGTGCCACTTATTGCAGTCACTATTCCATTTAGGGATCGATGTCCTCGTCTCTGCCATGAACCATCAAACGTTGCTGTTATGTCACGATTGCCTTCATTCTCATTTACTGTTTCTTCTACTGCTTCATTCATTGTTTCACAACTCACTTCTTTAGCAGCTTTACACATAATCTTATTATAATATTTCATTGCAGGAGGGGTAGGTAAGTTCAGAGCAGCACACACTTTTTTCGCACTCGCTTCACCTTTGCCAATGCATCTGAAGCCATAGGCTAACCTAGTGTTCACTTCATTTATTTTAGTTTCACTTATTTTACTACTATTATACTCTGAAACTTCAAATCCACAATTAATACATCTAATAGTAATTTTGAGGCTTAGGCCTAGTCTGTGACTTCTGTTCAATACTACTCGTCCGCCACATTTTTCACAAACTACAATTTTAGCCAGCAAATTTTCTAATTTCTGCAGATTTACTATGTCATTACATGAATCGGGTAGACTTTCATAAGTGGTGCCAAAAACAACCGAATGAAAAAATCGAAATTTGTAATATCGATGTTTTCTACCGATATATATCATACGATATTAAATAACATTCAATCGTAAACAGAAACAAAACAAATAACTTTCTTTAAAAAAATAAGAATATAAGAACATGGTTCAAAGAAAAAAACTATAGTCCAGGATATAACATTTTAGTTGATTTGATGAAGTGAAAGAATCCATCTTCGTCCGTCATCTTTACTTCACGGCGATAAAGGTACTCGCAAAGGTGTTCAGCCAAGTAATCGGATCTGATTCCGGTTTTCAAGGATCGTTTAACAGCTCTCCAAGAGCTTTCGATTGTCTGGGTATTTGCCCCAGATAACGGATCTATGAAATTCTTACTATGATTGACTGTAAAGTGAACATACCCTTTGTCAGTCAAACCGAAGTAAGATTTCCATAGATCCGTTGTCTTCCGCATATGTCACAATCTGGAGTTTTTGGTATTAATTCTACCTCTTGCAAATATAAAAAACATTGCAAATCATCCTTTAAAGCTAAATTACAAAGCTTACGAAAATTGAACGTCATTTTTATAAAAAAATTAGTTCAACTTTGTTTATTTATAATTTTTATTAAAATATCATATGTTTTAAAATTATTATTCTAAATCGATTATTAATATCAATATATCGATATTACAAATTTCGAATTTTCATTCGATAGAAAATATCGATATTACAAATTTCGATTTTTTCATTCGGTTGTTTTTGGCACCACTTATGAAAGTCTACCCCATGAATCATCTGCTACTTCATACTGTTCATAAAGGCACAATTTAGGTCCTACCTTTTTCTTGGAAGAACTTTCATTTCTGACAGACAATTTGGATGGGGGAGTTCTAGGGCTTGTTTGTCCCACAGCTAGGCCTAACAATTCCCTATCATTATTGTTTTGTATATGTTTCAAATTAACATTACACACACGTTTTCGTTTTTTAAATACCTTGTTAGTAGCTCTAGGCATTATTACAACGTAAAATACACTGAAACACTCACTAATTATAACTATTATTCACATTCAAAACACTATTATTCACTATTATCCATCAAAACATAACCATCAACAAGCCACAAGAGAGATCAATAAACAAACAACAGAAATGCAGCTGTTGCTAGGCAGCAGAGTTGAAACACAGGTTAGCCAACAGCAAAACACAAAATACTATAGAGCAAGGTGTCTAATGTTATCAAACATGTATAACAGATAGCTCGACCGCACAGTCGAGAAATTTCGTCCAAACTGTTCGTGCGCACCTTTACAAAAATGGTTATAAAACTATTTTGACTTATCTGATTTTAATAAATAAGGCCTTAAAATAATCCTGGAAAGATACGGAATAAAAAATCATAAAAAACAAAAAAAATATTTTTTTTCAATTTTTCACCACCCGACTCCCCTTAATCTATGGTAGTACTTTCAGACCTGAGTCTTTCGGCAGTACAGTGCTGCCGTGGACGGAATTGGAACTCCGCAGGTAAACTGCGGTCGGTGGGTCGGTAAAGTAAGAGAATTGACAGAAGATTGAATTTAAAAGACTTTTAATTGATACATTTAATCGCCCATTACTTTTTTTTAATCTACAGAAATGAGTACCTATTTTAACCAACACCTGGTATTAAGAATGTCAGTTATCTTAAGTCGCGTAATATTCCATTGACGTGAGTCCTCTTTCTGCAGTTGAAAAATTACAATATCTCTGAAAATATATTCCTTTGACCTCTTATACATCTTAAGGAAGGTCATAATAAAATTATATTTATACTTAATTGTCAAATATACTATGTTGTTTATGTTAACATAGAAAGGTTTTCTAGTATTAATAACAATGAGAAAAAATGTTACCTAGCAGAAATTGTTGCTAGTTAGATAATATTATCAACCAGACTAAAATTAGAATAAGTAATAACTAACTATTAGCCTACTTTTGTTATAAAGTTTTGGGTATAATAAAATGGGTGTAAATTACAACAACTTTAGATTCAAGTATTTACTTGTCTGTACTATAACATACTATAGTATACCCCAGAGTTATTAATTTGTTTTCTACATTTATAGTTTTCAATGGCTAGAGTTATGTAGATGCTGCGTAAGAAGCGTAACACATTAAAACGAGAGCCAGGAGATGGTGTTGTCTCAATATGCCACTGAATAGCAAAGCTGATTTTAACTATTTCAGAGTCTTCAAATCCGACAAGTCTATGTAGTCTTGATTGCAGTTAGTCTATGCTATAACATGTATTCTCAAAGTATATACACTTCATGTACGGCAAACATCTTACGGAGCACATGCCTAATCTATGTTGGCCAACGTTTAACAACTTCAGTTATATTTCACTTCTAAAACACCTTTGTTCTACGCAGAATCATTTTGTTTACACATCCTCGTCTGCTTTTAAATATCAGAGTTTATTTAGCTCAAGTGTTTTGAAAATCAATACCGTAGTGAGAATGCTGACTGAAGTTATCTAACGTTAATTTATAATATACTGTGTCATTAAGTCAGGTATTATATACATCTATCTTCTATATTAATAACAGAATTTCTTGATTTTTGTCCAGCGATTTTCGATCCCTAAAACCATTAGTTTGTATACATGTTTGGTTTGGTTGGTATACATGTTTTTGGGGGTTTGAAACCCTTTAGCTGAGTTTACACGGGTCAAGTTACTTGTTTCAAGTAAAATTGGTCAACTTGCCCCAATTAAACCTCCTTTCAAGTATTTATTTTATTTTATTCACGTACTAGATGATCACAATGTTTTGTTGTTATGAGAAAAATGAGGGGCTTACACAGGTCAAGTTACTTCATTCAAGTTAAAAATTTTAAACAATCAGATTTCCTGTAACCTAGATTTCCTTATTCCAAACACATCTGATTCAATTTGATGAAAATTTACCATGTTTGAGTTTACGTTGTTCATATTTAAATATATTAAGAAAAACGTTTTTCGTATTACAAATTAATGACATTGACAAGATTAGGGTAGTAGTATTGGGTGAGGGAGGATGCTGAATGATATTACTATCATTAAAATAAAACAGGAGATTATAATAAGTTTGTATTGCCCTCTACTTCACACCTGAATTATATTAGAATGCTTAACCCTTTCAAGGACGGAGTGGTTTCACGGGGACGACTCTCGACCGGCGCCGGCGGATGGCCAGTGCGGCCCTCGCGGTCGTCGGAAAGATCGGCTGGCTTTTCTGATCGTATTTTAATCTTCGAGTTGATTTCAGTAGTACAGAGCCTTCGCTGCTCTGCAGTATCAGTCCGTGTTAAAACTTGTTTTAATAATTAATCATAGAAACGTTTACAAACTCTATAAGGTAAAATTCAAAACATAATTATTTTTCTCGAAGTAGCGTCTTTTAAATCAAACCTTGGGTCAAAATTAAAGGAAATAACTTGAAATGTATAAAATGTCTTAGTATTGTAAAATAAAACAATACTTTTCGTTTACCAGCAATTATTTCAAATCTGTGATGAAAATTGTGTGAAAATGCTTATAATATATAATACATTAACCAATGTTTAATAAATAAAAATACCATTCCCTTTAACCCTGAATTCATTAGGCCTACTATTTTTCTCGCTAGAGTGCAGCTGCAAAAGGTTTTACGTTTTTTAACAGCTGTAATTTGTTAATGCCAGTGTATCTGGTTAATTGAGCGGAGCTCCTATACTACACTCTGGCTTTTTATTTACACGTACTCCTCCTGAACGGCTGGAGTGATCCTCACGAAATTTTGCTCGATCATAGTAACCATCTATGGGAAGGTATAAATCTTAAATGGTCCAAATCGGACATAAGGGTTCTGCCCTACGGCCCTTTAAAGTTACCATGTTATTTTAATATGAGAAATATTTTATTTGGTTTGTTTACTGTGTGTTGATTATACAGCTGTTATATGGATCAAATTTAAATGCAGACTGTTACTATCAGCTGTTTGTAAATACAGTAGTTTTCTGTGAAATTGTTGTTTTGTTTATTTTAGTGGTTTGTTTGTCGATACATTTCTGAAAATTATTTTTTTCTTTTTTTTTATAACAATTTTTATTTACAATCTGTTCAACATGAACAATAAGCAAATTTGATGTAAATTATGAACATGAGTTAGTTACGCACCACTGTGCGCACTAACATAAGAATAAGAACATAAAACTGTAAACAAAACTTTTACAAAAAACGGGTACAAATGAAAATTATTGATTAAATAAATACTCGCTCCGATCAATATTGCAAGCAGACAACTGCATTGTATACCTAGTACAGTTATTGATCATTAACATATGACCACGTTATGATGATTATTCAAACGAAAGTAACCAATATAGTTTTGATGAGTGAGCAGATATTACTCTATAATACTATCTGCCTTTGTCATTTTTTAGCGAATTTCCCCTATAGGGAAGAAGCTATTACCGTAGGTCTCATGGTAAGACTTAAGTCCGAGACCATGATAATTTTTTGTTTTGAGGTCCCCAGATGACAAAAACATTATTCGTTCAAATTTATATATATGTATATATATATATATATATATATATATAATATGTGTCCGTGAATGCGATAACTTGAGTAAAAAACGTCCGATTTCGATGAAATTTGGCTCAAATGTGTAAAATGACATTCATGACTTTAAGTTCGAAAACCAGAAAAATCGGACCATGGGAAGGGGGGTTTATGGGGGTTTTAAATTTTCCAAAAATCAGTTTTTTGCATTTTTCACCCTAAAATTTTTTAAAAACTTAATTTTGGTTTTGACCATGTTATAGAGCTTAAAAAAACAAATAATATAGTATTTTGAATTATTAACCTAGGTTAAGTGGTTGCGGAGAAAATCCAAAAAAACCTACTCATAAAATCTCCCATGTTAATCTTATGGGAAAAAGGTTTTTGGCATTTCCTCAGTTTATTTTAATTTAAACGTCACATTTGCTTTTAGAAATCTGTTCAGTTTCACAAAACAATCATTTTGGTGTTTAAATTTTGATTCTACACCCAACCGTTGCTGAGATATTCAAAGTGCTAAACACAGTACGTTGTCCAATGTTATCCTTATGGAGAATAAATAAAATTTGATATCTCGATTATTTATGAATGAATGTTGATGAAACTTGGTATGTGGCTTCAAATAGTACTGGTATATTGATATTTGCACAAAAAATTGATTTTTTGTTGGTTATTCCTGTAGCAGCATACCTGCGTACTCAGCCCCCATGTTATTCTTATGGAGGATAACTAAAATGTTATATAGCGCTTATTTATGATTGAATATTGATGAAACTTGGTATGTGGCATCGCCTAGTTAAATTATATTTATATTAGCATAAAAAACAATTGTTTGTGTTCCTTGTTTCAGCAAACCTACGTACTCATTACGAATGTTATTCTTATGGAGAATAATTAAAATCGCTTATATGTGAATATATTTTTATGAAACTTGGTACACGGCTTTATGTGGAATTCAGACAAATATTATGCATTGGAAATTCGCTGAGTACGCAGGTTTGCTGCGACGGGGGTATTTATTCATTGAGATATAATTCACTATAGAACCTTTACTATACGAAAAAATATGAAATATAAACGAGCTGCTCCCCTGCAATGTTTTACGGATATAATCCCTATAACAGCTGTTTATTGAATCAAGAAAACCACATGTGACATAAACCAAATAAAACTTTCCTCCATATGAATAGCATGGGAACTTGGGGCAGAGCCCTGGGGCCTAAATCAAAATTCTGGCTCGATAGCGACTTAGAACTTTAAATCACCTTTTAAATAAAAAAATCACAAAAATCGGTTGTATTAACTTCAGGAAGTGGGTGAACAAAAAGCAGGAATTTTTTAAATATGTAGACGAGCTGCTCCCCCGCAATATTTTGCGGACATAATTCTAACAGCTGTTTATTGAATTAAGAAAATACCCCCGTCGCAGCAAACCTGCATACTCAGCGAATTTCCAATGGAGATATAAATGTCTTCATACTACATAAAGCCACTTACCAAGTTACATAAAATTATATTCACAAATAAGCGATGTATACAATTTTAATTATTCTCCCTAAGTACATTGGGGATGAGTACGCAGGTTTGCTGCAACAAGGAATACAAAAAATTTTTTGTTATGCTAATATCAATATAACTCAACTAGGTGAAATCGTATACCAGTTGTATTCATTCATGATCATAATTAAGGGAACAGATCATTTAAATTATTCTCCATAAGAATAACATGGGGCTGAGTACGCAGGTTTGCTGCTACGGGGGTCTTTGGAATAAGTTTTTTTTGAGCAAATATCAATAGACCACAACGAGATGAAGCTGTACACCAAGTTTCGTCAGTATACGTTCATAAATAAGCAAGATATACAAATTTTCTTTTCCTCCATAAGAATAACATTAGACAACGTTCTGTGTTTAGCACTTTCAATACTTCGGTAACCAATTGACGTAGAGGAATGATCAAAATACCAAATTGTGTGTTTTTTTTAAGCTGAATCCAATGGCGAAAACTAAAATTTGACTATTTGAAAAAATTATATGTACAAATTTAAAAAAAAAAACATTTTTGGGGTACAACACCCCCAAAAATACCCCTTCGGTTAGAGCGATCTGGCTGGTTTTCGAACTTAAAGTCATAAATGTTGCTTTACACGTTTATACCAAGTTTCACCAAAATCGAATCTTTTTACGAGAGTTATCATGCTCACGGACATATATATACCAACACATTAAAACAGATAGAAATAAATGATGATAAAGAAGTTTTTTGCAAATTTTCGTTTATAATACAAACGTTTTCAAGCAATAAAGGAGAAATAATAGAATTTGAACAGTAAATAAATAAATAAACGGTATCAGGAAACTGACACATACTTTCTCCCTTTTAGCCAAACTTTAATGACAAAAATATTTGTTATTTACTAAATATAGAATATGAAGTATAGATAAATGTACAGAAAATTGTCTAAAATAGTTGTTCTCAGAAATATCCACCCAAATTGCTTTTTTGGAGGCACTATAGAGTCCGTTGCTACACACAGTAGTTTTGAGAGGGGAAATGCCCCCTTGCCCCCCCCCCCAGGGTTAAATAGCAACACATTTCGAACATCATCTGTTGGTCAATGCTAACTTGACCTGCATATCAAATTAAATTGATCAGTAAATAAGAGAGAAATAGTTATTTTTGTATTCCCCATAAGAATAACATTGGACAACGTACTGTGTTTACCGCTAAATGAAAATTTCAATTTTCTCCGCAACTAGCAATCGTAGAATAGTAATTTAAAATACTAATTTATTTAGTTTTTTGAGCTCTTTTTAATGGTGAATAGTAATCTTTTTTAACATTTATGATTTTTTATGAAAAATCCAAAAAACTGAATTTTTGATGTTTTAAGTCCTGTAATTTCTGAACCCGCATTTTTCCAGAAATGCGGGTGGTGTCATTTTGTTGGAAACCTAAAGTTCTACAAACCACGAAAGTTTAATCAAAATCGTTAGAGCCGTTTTTGAGAAATTTGGATTTTTCATGTTTTTTGGCGGTTTTTGGGGGATAATTACCCTTAAAAATCAAAAATTAAAAAAAATGAAAAAAACACCTGGAGATATCGTGGATTAGTACCTACATACCAAATTTCATAAAAATCGGCCCATGGGTTAGGGCTCTAGCTCTGTACACATCCACACAGACACACACACACACACACACACACACACACGGACACACACACACACACACAGACAGACATCACGTAAAAACCACTTTTTTGGGTTCAGGGAGCACCAAAACGAATATTTCCACTAACAACTCAAATTCGAAAATTTTTACGAAAACAATACTTTCTCCATATACTATGTATAGGGGGAGAAAGTAAAAATAAACAAATATTTTACATATGACTTTTAAAAACTAAAACATGTGATTTTAGATACAGGTAAAAAAAATAAAATTTAAATTAAAGTCAGCTGATTTGAATCATTTTAGTCTTAAGAAATATTACCTGAGATTTAACCCAGGAGGAACTTTGGTCTTCAGTACCAACTGATGTGCCAATTCAGAATTTCTTAATATCAGTTGGTTATATTTGGGATTTTTATGTGGTATAATTTTGCGAACTGCTTTTAGTTCATAGCACTCTTAAAAATTTTGGTTGTGGTGAGTTGCATGATTAAAAATTTGTTTTCGTTTGTCTTTATGTACCACATCAAAACGGTGGCCAGTCATACGTCCTCGCAAGGAATTCGATGTCTGACCAACATAATCTTTTGGGCAGTGTTTACCCGATAGTTGGTAAATCACATTGTGGGTGTCACAGGTTGATTTACCAACTATTGGGTAAGCCTTGTTTGTGACACTGCTTTTAAATTCAGTGGTATTACACATAATTTTGCAAATGCCACACCGAGGTTTGTGGCAAGGTTTGCAGCCGTGATTGATTTCCAAATTGTTTTCAGGCCGAGAATTTTGAATTTTGGGTCTCACCAACATATTTTTTAAATTTTGTAGCCGTTTAAACACGACACGTGGTGGTCTGGAAAACAAATTTTCTGTGGTAGGGGATGATTTTAAAACACTGAAAGCTGCTTTCATTATATTGTTAATTTTTTGAAGCCCAGGAAAATATTCTGTGATAAACTTTGGATCGTTTGACAAATTTGTGTTTTGAACGATATTCTTTGGTTTTCTCATCTGCTTATCTAAAGGTTTTTGAGGATAACCTCGGTCAATAAAAGCAGAGTTCAATTTAGAAATGTATTTTTCAAAGTCAGAGCTGTCACTACAAAGAGATTTTGCACGAATTGATTAACTTTTTGGAATAGACTTTTTATATACATAGGATGGCAGCTCTGGTAATGCAAATACTGCATTATATATATATATATATATACATATATACACATACAGTTTCGAACGAATGGTATTTTTGGGGTCTGGGGACCTCAAAACGAAAAGTTGTCATGGTCCCGGGCCTAGGTCTTACCATGCCGACTACGGTAATAGCTTCTTCCCTGTAGGGGAAATTCGCTAAAACACATGTGACATAAACCAAATAAAACTCTCCTCCATATGAATAACATGGGAACTTGGAAGTCCCGTGGGGCAGAGCCCTGGGGTCTAAATCAAAATTCTGGCTCGACTTTGACTTAGAACTTGAAATTATTTTTTAAATGAAAAAGAATCATCAACATCGGTTAAGTATTAACTTCAGAAAGTGGGTTAACATAAATCAGGATTTTTTTTAATATGTAGATACTGAAGAATAAACAATACAGTTCTTAATTAATTGTAAATAGACTTAACAACTGTTGAGAGTTTAAATGTGTGTAATTATTTTCCCCCTAATCTTCTATAATATTATAAAGAAGAGGTGGTTTCTGTCTGTCTGTCTGTCTGTCTGATGTTCCGGGTGAACGCAAAAACAATTGAATCGAATGGGCTGAACCTTTACACATAGGTAGATCTTGAACCCATGCAACACAGGCCTATTCACATCCTCAAAATCCCCTCGGGCTACGCCCCGTGAACGTCCTAAGTTTCAATGTTAACATTTCGGAACAAAGTAAACATACAGAAACTGTAATGCGAACAGCTGTGGATACTTACATTTGACAGCTTAAAGAGCAGAAGCAAGAACAGCTGTTTCAAGCTAACGTAAATGCAAATTGCATTGACTAAAGAACGGGTAGAGAAAACCCCTGTGCGAAGAACGGGTACGTCAGCTAGTTATTAATTAATATTAATGAAAATATATTGATGTGGCTTCATCTGGTTGTGGTCTATTCTTGTTTGCGCAAAAACAATTTTTACCGATACTTCCTGTACCCCCCCCCCGATTTTATATTTTTGCTCCCCCCCCCGATTTTTGTTTTTGTCCCACCTCCGTTTTTATATTTTGCTCCCCCCTATCCGGTTTTATATTTTTATTTGATGTCCCCCATTTTATATTTTGCTCCCCCCCGATTTTATATTTGTGCCCCCCTCCGATTTTATATTCTTGATCCCCCCATTTTTATTTTTGCCCCACCCCCGATTTTATATTTTTTGCCCCCCCCCGATTTTATATATTAGCTCCCCCCCATTTTTATTTTTGCCCCACCCCAAATTTTATATTTTGCTCCCCCCTCTTCGATTTTTTATTTTTATTTTATGTCCTCCCTCCATTTTATATTTTTGCCCCCTCCCCGATTTTATATTTTTACTCTCCCCCCCGATTTTTATTTTTGCCCCCGCCCCGATTTTATATTTTGCTCCCCCCACCGATTTTATATTTATGCTCCCCCTCCCCCTCCCCGATATTTTTTTAATTTGTTTGTTCTTGAGTTCTTTTATTACTTAAAGCGAATCCAAAGTGTTACGTGTACCGATTTGGAGTCGCAAACCACACGCCGTTTACTATCCGACAGAGTTACTCGACTTTGCACAGGACCCGAACTATCTGCCAGTATATTTCGTTAACTTAGATTTAATTGTTCATTAAACGTGTAAAATTTAATTTTAATATTGTAAAATAATGTGGATTGTTATTTGCTTTAGTTAATCCACCATTTATATTCAACCCGTAAGAAGGACGGGTACACAGCTAGTACTAAAATGATTGATACCACATCTTATAATGATTTTAGTTCCCAGGATAGTATATGCAGCATAATTCAGAATAATCTACCCCTCCTGTTTACAGAGATTATTGGGGTACATTTTGAAAGATCTGGTTACGGGATTGCTGAATTCACTATTTTTAATGGTGTACTTACAGTCTGAAGCAATCCTATGTGTGGTCAGAAGTGTGACGCGTTTCGCCAATTAAGGCATCATCAGACGTACACACTAGACAAAACATTGTCATTACACATTGTAGTCACCTTGCGGTTCGTCAAACACATAAAGTTACATTGAACACGTACGACACATAATTGAAAACGACAAAACATATTTAAAATTGGGAGCTCCCGATACGGTATGGTCTGAGGCTCGTACACGATTACGTGCGTTCAATGTAACTTTATATGTTTGACGAACCGCAAGGTGATTACAATGTGTGGGTGGAATTTAGATTTGTGTAGCATGTACGTCTGATGATGCCGTAATCGGCGACGCGCGTCACACTTTTGACCACATAGGATTGCTTCAGGCTGTAAGTACACCATTAAAAATAATATTACTGGGGTAGGTTATCTTGGTATGAAGATAGCCTACACTCCGAGTATTCTCTCCTAATTTTACGTATTAAAATTACCAATCACATTAAATAGCTTCATGACACACTGTTAGTCAAGAGCCCATTTGGGTTAAGCCCTAACAGTGAATAATTGTTTAAACTCAAAAACTTACCATCTAGAGAACAAGATTTTTGTTCCATACTCAACAAAATCAATTCCAGGGTCCATCAGTCGAGATGGTCGAAGATAAGTTGAAAGAATACCTATGTGGATATAGCCTCATAGGCAAACCTTTGAGAGTGTGGAGTGATCATTTTGGATGAAGATGTAGTTTCACGTTGCATTCATGGGCCTGAGGCAAGCATTTGACCGGGTAGTTGAACGATATACGGCACCGGCGGCGGCGTTCGTGTTGTGTATTCAGATCTACCCTTCGTACAATTCTTACAATAATTCTAATGTGTTTTGTTCATTTTACTTAGTGATTTCGACTAACTTATTTTTTAGAAAGTTATCCTACTTTGTTTTAACACGTTCCACACCGTCACTGGGGAGAGGTTGTATAATGTGTGTGACAGCTGGCAATAGACAAATCAGAATTGTTTGTTTGAAACTCATTGTTGGTAATGGTGAGTTTAGGCTATGTTATTAAGAAGTTACTGTACATGAAGTTAAATAACATTACAATAGAAATTACAACTTCATTTATACAGTTATATATGAAGTATCTGTATTACTGGCATTTCTTAAATAACAGTCAGTGATGGTAAATGTCTTAAATAACTTATTCATTACCAAATTCAAATTACTTCTAAAATGTGAATTACTCTCCAGGCTGTGTTCCCTGTATAAGCAAATATCAATGTGGATTACGTTTGGGTTTTCCGTATATGAGAAAGGACGCAAAGCAGCGGCAGCGACGGCCACGGTAGCAGTTGGACCACTTGTCCAGAGGTCTGCAGAATTTACATACCATCGGTCGGTCGTGGGGGGGGGGGCAAGGTCAATATCAGCTGGGACTCGGCATTCGCAACGGTGCCTTCATCACTGACCACAGCACAGGTGAGCCAAGTTGTCCTCATCTCACAAACTTTGTAATGATCCCCATTTACAAATAACTATGTTATAGTATTATTTACGGGATGTAATTAAAGACGTCTTACAGCACTTAAGATATATTTACACTTATACTGATTCACATACATATATAAAAGATGGTACTAGGCTATCGATTTCGACCAGTCTGTCTGTATGTGAATCAGTATAAGTGTAAATATATCTTAAGTGTTGTAAGACGTCTTTTATTACATCCCGTAAGTAATAACAACACGTAATATGCTAATAAAAAAGTTGTATATCATATTATTGTATGATATTGTTATTTTTTAGGGGCCTCATTAGCGTAATGTTGTTTGCCTCTGAGCTAACGGAATATTCTTTAAAACTGTAATGTTTGATGTATATTTAACTGGAAAAAACAAGTTCGTCGCAGACATAATAGAACAAGGCCGGAACTTATTTTAGTTATTTATGTGTTGAATAAATATCGATTAAAATATACAACTTGAATTATTAATACCGTTCTAAAAGTCTAAGTTGAACCCTCGGAACTAACTGTTACTATTTTACTATAATTACTATTTTGATTTGCTATTTATTTTACAATGCGTGGTTTATGATAATTTGCCTGAAAAACAACGCCTCTATCATAAATACTGTAAAGTTTTTATAAGTCAATCAAAACAGATGTTGTGTACGGAGGATTTCCTCAGTACACTAAGAGTTCACCCTCTGTATCCCTCTGTAAACTTTATCATACTATAACTGTTTTTTTTACATTTTGTTAGCCTCTTTATGACTTACTTTGCCCGTCCACACAGACCAAATATTTGGGCGAGGAAGGTAGCAAAGCAAGGGGTAAGCCGTTACAGTAAGAGTTGTACAGTAAACTTCGAACACGCTCAAATATTCACGTAATGGGATGACCGACCACAGAAATGGTAGATGAAAGTGACTGCTATTAACGTAAGTTCTAACCTAAATTTCATCACAAAATATTAAATAAATAACGTTAATCCTGGGAACTCTATAGGAAAATATCCCTACTTTTATTTTGGTTAATTTTAGGTCTTGGTTATAACATCGCTCTTAAATATATTAAATTATATTATATTATAGGTGCAAGTTCTTTATACAAAAATAACACAGTCAGATGCCTATGCAGTGAGGTATGCCTCTATTTTTAAATTGTAAAGTACCTGGGGGTCCGAGCTTTGCTCGGGGAAGGCCAGTCAGTTTGTTTAGATGACTTGGAGTAATATTTCACTACTTCCCCCTACTGGTAATCAGATTTGTATAACTCATTTGCATCTTTTCTACATTTTTAAGGGCACTCCAGTTGTTATTTATAGCTCAATGTCCCTTTGATTTATTTTACTACTCTATATATGTAATCTTCACTCTCAAATCTTTTAATCTCTGCTCTCAGGAAACCACATGTTAATAATCATCATATACAACATGAGTATTACCACAGAGAAACGAATCTATATAGATTCTCTTGTCTGTGGTATTACTTTGACAGTTCCCTGGTTGATTATGAACAGCTGTTACAATTCTTTTGTTTTGATTTGAAACTCGATAAGCCCATGTTAATTTTTTTAACTTTTCATTTTAGTTTTTTTTACGTTATTTGATTTTTCCTGGGGATGAGGCCTGTCTAGAACTTATTTTTATTCCATAAATTAGTTATTTCCAACATTTGAAGGAAATCGTTGGAGCCGTTTTTGAGATCCGTGTCGCAAGCAAGCAAGCACGCAAGCAAGCAAACCTTACTCATATTAGAGTATAGGATTAGTGAATTTCCTTTGGAAAGTGAACTATTAGAATGACCCGCACGGTGAAACTTAAGCCCGGGACCACAATAGAAGTTCCTAACGTGACCCCCTGAACACGTTTTGGGGCCGTTTTTTAGATCAGTGTCGCAAGCAAGCAAGCAAGCAAACCTTACTCATATTAGAGTATAGATAGAATTACCTGAGTACGCAGGTTTGCCATAGCGTACCATAGTTTACCCCCGTCATAACGGGGGTATTTAAAAATCATAAACTGACAAAATAACACAGCTGGCAGAAGTAAATACGAAATAAATAGCTGCTGCAATCTAGCGGATAAACTATTAACTTACTCACATTATAGGAGAACGTTATCTTTATTTGTAAAAACTGGTATTCGTTTTTTAATCTTAAATTTTCAAAAACCTTTGACAAATTGAATTAACTCATGTTAAACGGTGAGTAATTTAATTATTAATCATAAAAAATATAATTAGGATAATTTGTTAGTAGTTGTTTTAGTAGTTGTTTGTCATTTCGAAACAATATTAGCATCTCGCACTTTACTAAAGGTAAATTTTGTCCATTGCTTTACCTTATGAAAATTTTACAACTTTTAAAAGTTAATTATTAAAAAACGGTTTAACGAATGTGATCCATTTTTAAACTGGAAGCGTAAAGTGTACTGGAAAATAGTTGTGTAAAATTTGAAAGCGATCCGTGCAACCGTTTTCACGTTATTGCATTTAGAACAGACACCCACCCACACAGTGACGGACAACGAATCATTGTCTCTGATAATACATAGATTCCTTCACTTCGTTCCGTCATCAATAACTGACAATAAATAATGATGGATATTTTCTATCAAGACCATTTCGTGATACCTCCTGACCTGTCTTACCATATTAGAGGGTGCAGGCTGTTTACCGGTGGAGATATCTATATTAATCTTTCTAGTTGTTTACCGTTAATGAAATCGAGGCAAACGCGAATATTGCGTACAACAAAAAGGCAAGATAATCAAACGAGGCAGCCATCGAACAGTATGATAGCTGTGGTCGAGCTCCCTGTAGCTATGCAAATTAAAAGTTGGTTATTTAGTATGAGCGACGAGCGGGTTGTAAATTGCTTTGTTAATTAATCAATTTTCTTATAATTTAGAGAGTAATAAAACGTCCGCAATTAAGCAAATGACTGCGTTTAGTAACATTCAGTGTATTTTTTTATGAATAACGGTGTTAACTAACATTTTCAGGTTAGAAGTTCGGCTATTTTGCTACTGAAGATGGTCATCCCTTACATGTCAAGAAACCATCAGTTTATTTGAGCTTTTAATACTAAATTTCTCCGTTGTCCAGTAAGTAATTAAAAGATACCACTGTCGAGTTTGTCTTACTTAAAGTTGTCTAAATATTTTGCATCTTGGCACACTTTTGTTTAACTGTATACGTTATATAAATTGTCTAATTCAAAATTAAAGCTGAGCGAAAAGTTTTAAGGAAAGCAAATTTTAAAAGGGTTTGTTGACCATTATTATCAATCACCATACCAAATTTCGTTTCGTTATTTTTTCTGCAATAGTTTCTTAGATAAACATCTCTATATATAATTCCGTAAGTCAAATTTTTGTAAAGAAATTGTGAGTGACTGGATGGCCGTAGAAGGATGGGAGGGGTATCATTTTAAAGGTCTTGACGTGAATTTTGAGGGAAAACTATTCATTTCTCTCATTTTTTTACCATAAATTCGCAACAGAATAAAACTTTTCCCATTAAAACAACATGGGGTTTAATTTGTTTACATCTTTTGAAATTAAAACAGCTGTGCCACAGAGTTAAATTAGCCTTTGATATTGATACCAGCTGTACTTATTCAGTTTGTTTACTTTTAAACTACAGCAATGTATAGTTGTTTAGGAATGGACATTTTATTAAAAACATTATTATAATGCTAGAAAATCAGTGCTTATTTATAAATGACCAATGAAGGTTGATAAAAAATTTATGTATTTTGGTTTTTTAGGGGCTTTTGCCCCTACAAGCCCCTAGTTTTTGTATAAAATCACAGTCAAACTCACAGACAGAGAACGAAATAAGAAACGTATACCAGTATGTTGTATTAAAAAAATCAATAACACTGTACAATTTGGTACAGTCAAAAGTAGATACCTGTGGTTACGTGTATACCTCAAAAAAAGTATAACGGTAAAATAAGAATAACTGTATTGAATCAGTTATACTTTAACATAACGTAAAACATAAAGAAGTGCCATTTAGAGAACATTTTCCTTTAAAGCAGCGTTTTTGTAACGTGAGCAACAGCAGCTTAATACTTTAAAATAATACTAATACTGTTATTGTTTTATATCGAGGCTGGTTTTGAAAATATTCTAGAATCCTATTCAGATTCACTTCCCATTATCCGACAACACGGACAAGCACAGCGGGCGCAATCACGCAATGACGCCAGACAAGTAAAATAGTATTGCTCATGGTGACCAATAGTTGGCTAAAACATTTCATTATGTTATGCTGAAGCATAACAACAAACAACAACATAAAAATACAGATGACCAAGGGATTCATTTTGCCGTAGTCGTTTTGCAGTTTTCCTTGCGGTTTTTAGTTCATTTTGTCATAGACGTCACATGCAGGAAAATGCATTGCATCTGGCATATAAATATATCGATTATAATTTGCTTTTGCATTTATTTTGTTTTCTTCAACGATTTACAAGTTTATATTTATTTTAAACTATTTGTGACTTTTAGAGTTTTGGATTGTTTTCCTGTCACAATGGTACGAGCTAAGTCGAACGAACATAAAACGGTTGGTGGGGAGTAAAGAAAAAACAATAACTTAAATATAAATCACTAATGTAGGCTATTGTAACAAGAACTATTAAGAGCTTCAAAACGACAAGTTATCAAGGTTTCGGGCTGGGTCTTACTATGCCACCTAGAGCAATAGCTTCACAACTATAGTAAAGGTCTAAAAAAACAGCCTTTAAACTTTTCCGGTTTTCCCCTGTTTAAAATTCTGTTTATGTAGATTTTCTGAGACCGATTGTCTTGTACTACTAGGCCTAGTACCTAAACACGAGCTTAAAGGAAATAAGTTTAATATAGTTCTAGTAGTTCTTAAGTCTACACAATAATAGGCTCATATATCCTTTATTCAAGAGGAGGTATTTTTTTTAATTTCGATTGTACTTGAAGGAAAACGTACTTTGAGTCATGACCGCGCCATTTCGTGATTTTCGTTTGGCCAAATTAGTTTTTGTTTCGTGTAAAATGTGCGAAACTGTACGTCTGTGTGTGCCCCGTGATAAATGTAACAACGTAGTTGAACTTTGATTATCTCATCTGAGTGAACAAGTTTTTGTTAAAGCCTGATGATGAGAACATGATTCCTCTAAACGGTAGCCTACACAGGTCTAGAACGGATCATTTGTCGGAAACAAGGTCAAATAAACCATTTTTGTATTCATAAGTAATTCAGAGATGATAGGAAAGAAACTGTTTTTATTATGAAAATTAACGTTAATTAAATTATAAGCCCACTTATTCCGCACCGTTTCTTGTAGTTAGCGTTGATTTACTCACAGTTTTCCTTTTTTACAACATCATTTTGAGCGCCCCTTACATTTACCTTTTTTCAGCGTTTCTGTTTTAGTCATTGTGTTTTGTCTTTTAGAACAGATTTTCAAAACAGTTTTTTAGCCACCGATTTAATTGGTAATCATTAACTAACAATTTATTAACTCCTCATTGGTAAAATAATGAGTATAATATATTTCGTTATCGTTCTCAAGTTCGCAGTATCATGTCATTTTATCCAATTGATCGTTTGTTTACGATCAAGGCTAAATGATGATTTTAGTTCGCTATCATCACTTTTCCGCATCGTTATGGATAGTATGACTGCTTCTTATTTGTCATATTGTAGCCTTGAAGCAGTCGGAGCGTTTCTAATGTGGGGAAAGTTGGTTCAATGCCGACAGCCCGAGTAAATCGTCTTTCGGAGGATTTTGTGTCCATGATTTAGGTTTTCCTTAATGTTTTATAAAAATTAATAACTCAACCATCATTTTGAAGATTACCTTTACCACTAAGGCAAACAATAAACAAACTATTCAAAACCATAACAATTATAACTTATTGACGATTCTCATTACTTATTTGTCAACGTATTCAGCGACAGGTTCAACAAACTCAAAATAGGTGTTTCAATGCGCAACAATTGAAAATGCGCAATTGCTAAAATTGAAAAAATATATAAATTGATAAAATGCGCATCAATTTATTAAATGCAATGCGCATGGGTTAGTCTGGTCTCACCCGCACACAAAACTCAGCAACACAAAAAGCATACTATTAACATAAAAATACCCCCGTAGCAGCAAACCTGCATACTCAGCGAATTTCCAATGCATATTAATTTATCTCAATACACCATAAAGCAACATACCAAGTTTCATCAATATACATTCATAAATAAACGATTTATGACATTTTAATTATTCTCCATAAGAATAACATGGCGGATGAGTATGCAGGTTTGCTGAAATAAGGAACACTAAAAATGGTCTTTTATACAAATATCAATATAACTCAACTAGGTAAAGCCACATACCAAGTTCTATTAATTTATGTTCATAATTAAAGGAGATAACACGTTAATTATTCTCCATAAGAATAACATAGGGCTGAGTATGCAGGTTTGCTGCTACGGGGACTATCGGCCAAAAAATGGGTTTTTGTGCAAATATCAGTATACCACAATGAAATGAAGCAATATACCAAGTTTCGTCAGGATAAGTTGATAAATAAGCGAGATATACAATTTTTCTCATCCTCCATAAGAATAACATTGGACAACGTACTGTGTTTAGCACTTTCAATATCTCAGTAACCAATTGACGTAGAGCAATGATTAAAACATCAGATTGTGCGTATTTTTAAGCTGATTCCAATGGGGAAAATAAAATTTTACTTTTTCAAAAATTGTATGTAAAAAAACCAAGAAACCCATTTTTGGGGTCCAAAACCCCCCAAAATACCCTTTCGGATAGGTCTATCTGTCTGTTTTTCGAACTTAAAGTCATAAATGCTGCGTTACACGTTTGTACCAAATTTCATCAAAATCGGACCTTTTTTACGAGAGTTATCGCACCCACGGACACATATATATTGTTACAAGTTCAAACTCAAACTTGCCGCCATATCAGAAACATCTAGAAGACACTACCGCGTACAGGAGTAACTGACAACAATGCAGTCACGTGACCCGCCTCGCTCATAAAACGGGACGACTGCGGCTTCTCGTTCTCTTAGCTCGGAACAATTCGGCGTAACATCATCTAAAACCTTTTTCTAAATTCAATACCGCGTTTCTTTGCCAATTCCAAAAGTTCGTCGATTTGTTAACGGGGTGCATCCCATACGTTCTCTATTTCGCGAATTATTTTAAAGAAAAGGCCGAAATTCACGGTAGAATCACGCATTCGTATTAATTAATTAATTATAACTTTTCAAAATTACACGTGCTAAGAGCAGGTTTTAACACTGCCATTCTTGTCGTTTTACTGGGGATAAATTAAACAACTGGTATTATTAGTATTAAGTGCATTAGTAGTGTTACAGTGTATTTATATTGTGAGCGTTTTGTGTATGTAATTTTCTACAATGTTCATGTAAGTAATATTTATTAGTTTTACATACTTGGTCATATTTCATAGAGCACATGTCATAACTGGTACTGATCAAAGTTTAATAATTGTTAAGTTTAAATTCATTTATCTTTGTTAATTATTTGATGTAATTTCATATTCACAAATCATTTAAAGTAACTCTCTATTTGTTATAATTTAACTTAAAGACTTTTTTTCTGTACAAGAACTAATTTGTATTAAGCAAGAAAACTTTTGGAAAATATTTAAATTCAATTACATTGTCTCAAATCTAAAATAATTGTAAGAGCTGGAAATTAAGTAGAATCCAAAATTCTAGGAAATTTAGTACTTATATAACAGAGTGTTACTGTTTGGTTGATTTCAACAAAAAAAAGAGTAAAATTAATTAATCTGCAGTTCAAAGCTCAGATCAGGATCCACAACAGATTTTAAATAAGTTAATCATGGATCATATGAATGTGTAATTTAATTGGTGGTAAAAAGATATAGGAGGATAGAGTGTGTCGGAGGTCAGGAGGCTTAGTTAGGAGGACTAATACATTATTATTTATTCCCGACCACTCGCTTGTTTTAATAGACCGCCATTTGATTAACTAGGAATTCCTGATTATCACATTACGATACTTTAACTTGAGAACTGATTTTGATTATTTTAAATACAAAATACAAAAAAAATATTAAAACTAAAAAGGCCAGAAATCGACCAAAGCCATAACCTCTAAGGTGATCCATTTTACATTAATCTAAAATACTCTTTTCCGGCTCTAATTTAAATATGTATATGTTGTAATGTCTTTGCTCAGATTTAAATAAAATAGTTTCTTGCAATCAGGTTTTTCTTTCAAGCAACCCACAACTAAATCAGAGATCCACGAGTGTTTTTGGGCCCAGCAACACTCGCTCTGCATTACTATAATTGACAAATTAAATGTGAATAGAAGTATAATAGAGATTCATACAGGAGACAAGTGTTTTTCCTAAGATTTTAATAGAAAGAGTTTCTTGTAGCCACAACAAGACTTGTATATGTATTAAGCCACAACAAGACTTGTTGTGGCTACAAGAAACTCTTTCTATTAAAATCTTAGGAAAAACACTTGTCTCTTGTATGAATCTCTATTATACTTCTATTCACATTTAATTTGTCAATTATAGTAATGCAGAGCGAGTGTTGCTGGGCCCAAAAACACTCGTGGATCTCTGATTTAGTTGTGGGTTGCTTGAAAGAAAAACCTGATTGCAAGAAACTATTTTATTTAAATCTGAGCAAAGACATTACAACATATACATATTTAAATTAGAGCCGGAAAAGAGTATTTTAGATTAATGTAAAATGGATCACCTTAGAGGTTATGGCTTTGGTCGATTTCTGGCCTTTTTAGTTTTAATATTTTTTTTGTATTTTGTATTTAAAATAATCAAAATCAGTTCTCAAGTTAAAGTATCGTAATGTGATAATCAGGAATTCCTAGTTAATCAAATGGCGGTCTATTAAAACAAGCGAGTGGTCGGGAATAAATAATAATGTATTAGTCCTCCTAACTAAGCCTCCTGACCTCCGACACACTCTATCCTCCTATATCTTTTTACCACCAATTAAATTACACATTCATATGATCCATGATTAACTTATTTAAAATCTGTTGTGGATCCTGATCTGAGCTTTGAACTGCAGATTAATTAATTTTACTCTTTTTTTTGTTGAAATCAACCAAACAGTAACACTCTGTTATATAAGTACTAAATTTCCTAGAATTTTGGATTCTACTTAATTTCCAGCTCTTACAATTATTTTAGATTTGAGACAATGTAATTGAATTTAAATATTTTCCAAAAGTTTTCTTGCTTAATACAAATTAGTTCTTGTACAGAAAAAAGTCTTTAAGTTAAATTATAACAAATAGAGAGTTACTTTAAATGATTTGTGAATATGAAATTACATCAAATAATTAACAAAGATAAATGAATTTAAACTTAACAATTATTAAACTTTGATCAGTACCAGTTATGACATGTGCTCTATGAAATATGACCAAGTATGTAAAACTAATAAATATTACTTACATGAACATTGTAGAAAATTACATACACAAAACGCTCACAATATAAATACACTGTAACACTACTAATGCACTTAATACTAATAATACCAGTTGTTTAATTTATCCCCAGTAAAACGACAAGAATGGCAGTGTTAAAACCTGCTCTTAGCACGTGTAATTTTGAAAAGTTATAATTAATTAATTAATACGAATGCGTGATTCTACCGTGAATTTCGGCCTTTTCTTTAAAATAATTCGCGAAATAGAGAACGTATGGGATGCACCCCGTTAACAAATCGACGAACTTTTGGAATTGGCAAAGAAACGCGGTATTGAATTTAGAAAAAGGTTTTAGATGATGTTACGCCGAATTGTTCCGAGCTAAGAGAACGAGAAGCCGCAGTCGTCCCGTTTTATGAGCGAGGCGGGTCACGTGACTGCATTGTTGTCAGTTACTCCTGTACGCGGTAGTGTCTTCTAGATGTTTCTGATATGGCGGCAAGTTTGAGTTTGAACTTGTAACAATATATATATATATATATATATATATATATATATACAGTTTCGAACGAATGGTGTTTTTGGGGTCTGGGGACCTCAAAACGAAAAGTTATCATGGTCCCGGGCCTAGGTCTTACCATGCCGACTACGGTAATAGCTTCTTCCCTATAGGGGAAATTCGCTAATAATAAAGATTTGTAGATTTCTAGGACACATAATGAAGGGTACCAAATAACTTCTGAAAAATGTATTTCTAAATTTAAATCAAAGTTACATTACATGCGATTATCAATCTGTTAAGCGCCAACGTAAATTTCAGTTGAGGGAAGATATAATCAAACCAATTAGCTTATCCTTTTTCGCCTGTCATAATTCAGTTCTGAAATATTTTGATTTTACTATTAATCTTTTTACCACTTGTTTTTATTGCATGTTTTTTTGTTATGTCGAATTAAAAACATAATGCCGAATGTCAAATTTCACTGGACTTATCATATTCTAGCCGTCTGAGTGTTCAGGAAAAATCTGTATATGATTCTTGAGGGGAAATGTTTTAACCAGTTTTAAATGTTTTAGTTTAAACAATTAAGCCACTAAAAGTTGTATTATGCTGACTGCGGCATCGCATCTTAAGGCTGTGCAGTCAAACAAATTTTAATTTTTTTTCTCACTGTTTTTTGTTTATTACGATTATACAAACCGTAAACACACATTTTTTGGGGAAAAATATTTCCGTTATGTTGGTTTTTTCACCCTTTGAAGTGCCGTTTTAGAGGTATTTTGAATTATACACTAGTTGAAAACGGCCAATCACAAATTTTTCAAAATTGGTTTATGTATTTACAAAAAATATACTTAAGGGTCACAAAAATGGATTTTAGTAAAATTTTTATTATTTCAGGAAATAAAGTTTGTATCTCGGTTGCTTTTTATTCGAGTGGTTTTAAAACTTCAGCAAAACCCAAGCCAAGGGTGTACAAAGACAGTTTTACACAAGAATATGTAAAAATTAGGTTTCATAAAAAAGTTATGTACAATAAACTTTTTAATTTTAGCCCGCGCCAGACACCTATCTACCCCTGAGCCGCCCATATCGCCCCGACTCGCACGTGCAGGCACCCGCGCACCATATTTCTCTCTCACTCGCACATCCCTTTACTCTCTCACACATCTCCTCTCTCTCTCAATCTCTCTCTCACTACCCCGCATCGGCCCGCCGCGCCGACTGCCGGCACCGTCACCCCGTGACAGAGGAGGTATCTTTCTTGCAAATAAAACAAAGGTCTAAAAGCCAGGTTGTGTAAGTTGTATGTAGGCCTGAAGTCAGATTTCTTTATGTCCATCAAAGATGTTTAATAAGTTTTTACAATTGTTAATTAGGCCCTACAAATTTATTCTTAAGACAAAAACGCCACATTTTATTTCTGTTAGTAAAAAGGGGTTTTCTTAGCTAATAATCAAGTTGTTTATACACAGTTTTCTTTGCTTTTTTCTATGTAAGTCAAACATAATTTATGATTTCAATTTCACATTAAATAGTTGCCAACCATATTTTAAAATACAAACGCACTTATAAAGAGCACGTTTGATTATAAAGAGCAATGGATTACAATTTGTTCAGCTGTGTGATTTGATTTGACTATAAAACATAACTCAGATGAACAATAGAAGCTGTTGGGCAAAACTAGCCTTATATCAGGGCCGTAAGGGCGCACGGGGCGAGCGCCCAGGGCCCCGGGCCCGAGGGGGGCCCCAGGCCACGAAAGTGGGACCCTTCAGACCACTAAGGAGGCAGTTTTTAGAATTTGTTCTGAAAATGTTGATTATTTCTTAACTGAAAAAAATACAAATGAAATAATTTTAAGATGTAAAAGGTGTACGTTCAAACTAAGTATCAAATCCAAAGTCATTCAATAATTTGTATTATTTTAATACCATGTGCGGACTTGATAAACTTGCCCAAATCCAGTAACTAAAATTGGCCAGGTAAGATTTGAAACATAACTACTGATGGCATTGTAGAGCACTTATTTTGCTGAGCATAGATTGTATGTATTGTATTGTTTAATATAAATTATAACAGCCATGCTTTGCCGTACTTGGAAGTTGCATATTCCGTTCAAGCCGATTTAAGTTTGTTGTCATTGTTGCACAAAACTAATTTTGATATATTATAAATTATTAGGAACAAACAACCAAATATAAAGTAATTCAATAATAGTATCAAAACTATAATTGGTTACGAAAGTCAGTTAACGTAGGACTCTGAGTAGTCATAAGTGTTTGAGGTTATCCTAAATATGATGATACAATTAATAATAAAGATGATAATAATAATGGTACGGTAGCTTTTAGCCTATTTCTTGTTTTTATTTTGTTCGTATCGTCTTTATATATAATTCTGTAAGCGAAATTTTTAAGTAAAAATTGTGGGAGTTTGGCTAATTGCAGGATAATGGGAGAGGTCTTGATCCCAGGGACTCGGGAAAAATAACAGTATTTCTAAATATTTACCAGCAAACGAACAACAACACAAAACATCCCCCATAAGAAAAGCATGGGGATTTAAAAACGTCTGCTTTGTTTACTTTAATTATTACTCAATACGATCAGCATTGCCCCGGTATCAGTGAGTGTTACGGGATGTATGCTTATCATTGTTGCCCACACTGAATCCTGCGATTACCCCCCACATCAAGTTTAACGTAGGAAGAAACAAGGCCCAATGATAAATATAATATTTCATTGTATCAAAATCACGTAAACTTATCTCGAAAATAATGTACAAACGTCTACAATATAACTGACTTTTTACTACATTTCCAAATTTTTAAATCTCTTTAAGAATATTTTTATGTGCGATAATATCAAATGCATCCGGAATAAGAACATGTTTTAAAGTTTAAACTTGTAAAAATTTACCTTTGAATTAGCATTAAACCAGAGTTTAGAAAATTATATTTTGCGTTGGCGTTGCCTATGTTAGTTGAACATATAATTTATGATTTTTCAGCCAAGAAATGCCGAGAAAGGAGTTTTTACCGTCTATACTGCATGAAATACTATTTAATAAAGTCTATCCAGCAGTATGTTGATCTACGACCTTTTAAAGAGTTCCAAATCAATGTCTATTGAATTCAAACATATAATATAACATTTATTATAACAAAACATAACATAACAAAACATTTCATATGTGCTATATTTTGATTGTTTTCATGTTAGTACGATGATTTTTGTGGTAAAGCAATTACACGAGATATTTCTTTTTAAATTTATAAGTTGTTGGTTTAACTAGACATAATGTTTTTTATTGTATATTAACTTAATATATTAGTAACTTGTTGGATATAGGCTTGAGAGCTAAAACCAGACTAAATCCTGTAAAGAAAATTAAATACAACATTTTTATTTTGCAAATTTTTAAAGTTTTCACAACAAATTAAAATTTGTTAATTATTTGTATATTTGGTGTATTTATTACAGACTAGACAATTAAAATTAATAAGGTTATATTACGGAATAGAGAAATATCTATTGTATGTATACCTACATACATGCTTGTATTTATGTTAGGGGGCCCCATTTTCGTATTCGCCCGGGGCCCCAGAGGTCCTAAATCATATTAAATCCCAGTCTTACATATTAAATCGCTAAGGAATTTCGTTTTTGGCCCGCTACGTCGTTATTTCTCAACCGATTTGGACAATCGATGTGTCATTTTAAAGTTTTTACAATTGCACATTAATAGAAAAAAATACTCTTACTCTCACAGCCTGTTTTTGGGTAAAGACAGCCAGTCCTACTCTTAAACATGGGGTATTTTGGTTTCTACGGACTGTCTCGGACCGTGTCTATTGGTTTTATGTTAACTGTCCGCATGAGTCTCTAAAGTTGCTGTAAAGGAATTCAAGCAATACAAAATTCGGGACCTGACTTACATGGTTTACCAGGATATCTCTTGGTGATAATGTATACTTTTGGAAACCATTTGCCTCCCTCCCTATCTGGGTACTACCATAGATTAAGAATACTCCTTAGGATACTCCTAAGGAGTATGCTTAATCTATGGTACTACCAAACTGCCACCCGTTTTTTGGGCACATCTGAAGTTTACAAACTTCACTATAGTAGAAAAATATGTAATACTAGGCCAATCATATATATAGTACATTAAAATCGCAAACAAACGGTTAGTTCTGATATTTTAATATTTTGTTAGGGGGTTACTACCAGTAGTTTACTGATGCCTTAGACTTTGTTTCAAAGTTAATGTGTTTAATTGTTATCAGATATTTTATCCGTGATTCAATCTTATTTTATACTGGATCTTGTTAAAAACCGTTATCATATGAACTGTATTAATTCGATTTTTGTAAACAAATATTTGATTAAAATTATCTGTTGTTTAATTCAAATAAAAAATACTCTTTCCAGTTTATTTTAAGTGATCATATTTTAGCGAAACTTTGGTATGTGAATTGACCTTTTTCTGGCCTATTTATATGCTTTGCATAAAAAACAATTTTTTATTTTCCCCGAACCAGCAAACCTTCATACTCAGCCCTAGTGTTATTCTTATGAAGAATAGTTAATGTTTGATATGGCCTACCTCCCTTAGTTATGAACCTAAATTAAATAAATAAAGGTATGAAGCTTCACCTTCTTGAGTTATTTTGATAATTGTATAAAAAAAGTTTCTTATCTTCCTTGTTTCAGCGAAAACCTGTGTACTCAGCCCTAAAATAAAATGTTATACTGTATTTTTGAAACTCATAATAGCGATGGATTTGAATTTTATAATTGATTTATTTGGGCTTTACCTATCGCTTCTAGGGTTTAAAAACTATTGTTTCTAGTGTTTTAAACACTAGAATTGATAGGTAAAGTCCAAATAAATCGATAGTAAAAATAGTATATATCACTTATTTACGTATGTATTGTTATGTAACTTGGTAAGTGGTTTTATGTGGTAGCGAGGCACATATTTATGCATTGGAAATTCGCTGAGCACGCAGGTTTGCTGCGACGGGGTTATTTATATGTTAGTAGAGCGTTTCCCACTTTTAAAAATACGTTTTATAATTAATTTTATCTACGATATCATAGATTTGTGAGACTTGACTGAATTCGTTAAATATGACATTTTTAAATGGTATATTAATCGCTGGAAATTGTATAACAAATAAATATTTTTATAACACATATAAAAGAGGCTGGTTGAGTTGAGTTCCCGCTGTGCTGCTTGCTATTTGCCATTTCAGAATCTTGGTGCCCGATGAAGGTTCAGGGCAGGGCGAGTAGCAAGCCCAGCTGAGTGAAAGTGGTTTGACCACTTAGGGAAGTTGGGGGTTGGGGATAGTTGAGGGGAGGGTTCTGCGTGTGTGTGAGTGAGCATCCGGGACTCTGCATGTGTGTGAGTGAGCAGCGACTGGCCTGACCTCTAGGCGGAATAGCTTGTCAATAGAGTCGACTGAAGACGTGAGCGCCCCTTACTCCACCCGTCTGCCAAATGAGGCGCGGGCTTTAACTTTGCTCATTGATACATAAGGTCTAAATCTGTGAATATGAGTTTGCTTTATATGAAAATGGGTGCACATCGACATTTTTCCCAAGCCAGTATGCCAATCGCAGCCAAGTGTAGGTGGAGGATAACCACTCGTCCTCGCCAAGTTACCTCTGGAACGCAGTTTGGCCGGTTTGCCAATTCTTGGAAACTTTACTGTACTCAGTGGTTATAACGAACCATGTGTGTGATCTCTTCAGACAGAGGGTTCTTACAAACTATATAAACTAATTGTTCAGTTTGGACACTATGGCTCTTTGTGTATTTGTGTTTGCACTGTGGAGGTCGCATTGTGTCGATTTACTGAAATTTTTAAAACGTGGATCAGTTAATTATGAAAACAATCAAAAACTCAATTTCTTAACACACTGTTCACACTTGGTGTTTTTTTAAAATCAATGATACCTCTACAGTTGACGATCCCAATATCAGCCATTGTAGGATGAATATAACCAGAAACAATCTATAAATGTAAACAATTATCCGATTCGAAATAATCAAAATACAAATTTATCCCCGTTGCAGCAAACCTGCATACTCAGAGAATCTAAAATGGTACCTGACCACATCATGAAGCCACTTATTAAGTTGCATCAAAGCATAAATTCTTAAGTAAGCGAGACATAACATTTTATTTATTCCCCATAAGAAAACCATTAGAACTCAGTACGCAGGTTTGCTGCATCAAGGACCACAAAAATCGGGGTTTTTATACAAATATCAATGGAACACGACCATATGAAGCAACATACCAAGTGTTACCAATATATGTTCATAAACAAGAAATATAACATTATAGCTACTGAGTACGCAGGTTTGCTGCCATAAGGACGACAAAAATGGGGTATGTATGCAAATATCAATAAACCTCAACCAAATGAAGCTACATACCAGGATTTCGTTTAATAAACGAAAAATAAACGTTTAATAAAGCTGTTGTTAATGTATCGAGAAACGCTGAATTGATAAAGGCATTGTTATTTATTTTAATATATGTTCATTAATAAGCATAAGATATAAAATTGTACTTATTCTCCATAAGATTATCTTTCTACGTCGTACTGTGTTTAGCACTTTCAATATCTCAGTATTCGATTGACGTACAGCAATAATCCAAAGTACTAAATAATTGTTTACCTGAATTCAATGGTGTAAACTAAAATTTGGGTTTAAAAGCAATTATATGCAAAAAGTTAAAAAAAAACATATTTTTACAAAACCCCCCTTAAAATGGAGCGATGTATCGGGTTTCGAACTCATGAAAATGCCTTACACTTTTATACAAAATTGTATCAAAATCGGACTTTTTACGCAGTTTATCTTACCTACGGACACACACACACACACACACACACACACACACACACACACACACACACACACACACACACAAACACAAATAATATAAATCAGAGCGAATTTGTTGTACATCTGAGGGCCTTCAAAAACGAAACGTTATCATGGTCTCGGGCTTTACCACGCCACCTACGGTAATAGCATTGACTATACATACTGAAGTTTTTCCCAAAATTCGCTAAAGTCGTTCTAGAGAGGCTTCAAATTAAGGAGTCAAATCCGGACATCCGGTACGTGACGTATTTACTTGGATAATATTAATGCATTTGTATTACAATAGTAAAAAAAGGTTTCAAAGCTGTTGATCTTTAGAACTATTTATAAGAATAAGTGTCCAAGAAATTAAATATTTGACGTCGATTTAAAAAGCGAGTTATTACAAATATTTAAGGAATTTTAGATAAGGTTATACCTGCAGTACTTAGTTTATATTTCAAAGTTTCAAATTAATTTTACATGGACATTGTGTAATATTGAAGAATTAATAATTTAAGTACTATTATTATTATACCTACATTTTTTGTTGTAACACTTTTTTTAAACTAAATTTAACAAAAATGATTGGCTTCTGTTTAATTTAAAATTTTTACATTTTATAAATAATCGTTATAATATATGTATAATGTCATAATAATAAAAAAATATTGTCTCTTGACTGTGAATGTTATTTATAGGCTATGGAGCTGTTAATTTTAAGCTGAAAATTGACTAACAAAAGTAAAAAGAAAATTTAAACCCTCAATTCATTATTTAAAACAAAAAGTAACAGTAAAGTAGACATTTGAAAAACGTTCGGGATTACATAAGGTCAAATAAGTTAACACTCAAATATGTATATAATTAAAATATCAATGAAAAGTTGGGAGGAAATAAAATACGTTTCTGTTCACTGTTTATCACATATACAGAATCAGGTTGGAACTACTTTAAAGATTCAAAAATAATGTAACTGTATTTGTTCTGTATATACTTGAATTAGCAAAATCTTTCTTAAAAATAAAAACAAATTTACTGAATCTTGACAAGTGAACAAATATGAATATAGTAATATGTAACCTACATACCAAATTTCATAAAAATCGGACCATTGGTTAGGGCTCTAGCTCTGTACATATCCATACAGACGGACAGACAGACAGACAGATAGACAGACAGACAGACAGACACACAGACATCACATAAAAATCACTTTTTTGGGTTCAGGGAGCACAAAAACGAATATTTCCACTAACAACTCAAATTCGAAAATTTTGACGAAAACAATACTTTCTCCATACACTATGTATAAGGGGAAAAAGTAAAAACTAATACCAGTTTTTACAAATAAAGATAACGTTCACCTATAATGTGAGTAATGTGAGTAAGTTAATAGTTTATCCGCTATATTGCAGAAACCATTTATTTTGTATTTACTTCTGCCAGCTGTGTTCTTTTGTCAGTTTATGACATTTCAACACTCCCGTCATAGTAAACCTGCGTACTCAGGTACAGTAATTTCCAATTTAAAAACTGCACAGGCATCTTACTGTGTTATTTTTTGTTGAAGAATTTGCACCTATAATATAATATAATTTAATATATTTAAGAACGATGTATTAATCAAGACCTAAAATTAAGCAAAATAAAATCATATATTTTCCTACAGAGTTCCTAGGATAAAGACTATTTATTTAATATTTTATGATGAAATTTTGGTTAGAACTTACGTTAACAGCAAAAACTTTCATCTACCATTTCTGAGTTCGGTCACCCCATTACGTGAATATTTGAGCGTACTCCTAGTTTTACAATTAAAATGACTAGGAAAATATGGCACGCGTACGATAAATATTGTGTTTCCAGCAACACTGCAAATCGGATTGGTGATCATGTGACATTTCAGCTGTTTTACGAGGTCTTTTCCGGTTAACTAGAAATCCCTAAATATATCGACTGAGCAGACCTGGAGAACAAAGTATGCTCTCTTTGCGGACCTTGTTGTAAACGGACTTTTACGTCATCGGGTGAGTCGTCGAATCAGTTTGGGAGTCACGTAGTAAACTAGCTACCAACTACGCGTAGCGGAGTTGTATCTGAGAGACCGGCGGGAATCCCACGACGCAATGGTTCATGCTAATAGTGGCCACTGTAATGAATGGGTTTTTTACGGCGTGTCTCTTATTTGCAATAATTTAACCAATTAACTCTTTATGTCTATATCTGATTTTCCCAATGGGGAAATTTGACTCAAGGGTTTTGAGAATAGCACCGAATTCTCCTAATATTTAAAAACGCAACTGTACAGTTTATACAAAACTTAATTTTCACAATCGAATTTTCATATTGAGTAAGAATTATTAGATACATTAAGTATATAAACACATATTGATATTATATACCTTTATGAGACTTCATTTTCAGACGGTTCGACGGTTGTGTGTTCACACCTGCAAGTGTATCGCGATGATGCCAGAATCAGATATGATTATTGAATGTTCAGATTTTCCTTGCCCATATGATTCACTTCTGACAGATTAGAACCCATTAGTTCTTTTGCAGTAGCAAAAATACAAACAAAATGTTAATTGCAGTAATAATTAGGCTTTAAACATAAAGTGATGAAGGTACAACAGGTTATGCCAAGACGATTATGTTACCATTTTTAAATGGACAAATTTAAACATTTATTTGGTCTTTATTTGTTTTTAGATAGGCCTTATTTAAATGTCAACACTATTATCGAACCAAAGCCACCCAGACGAGTTGCTCTTGGGCTCTGCGAGGTCACCACCGCACCACCGCGACCGCCAGCCATCCATTATCACTGCTCTGTTAGCACACATTCTCCGAGACGTGTTAGTCACTCGCCAGCCTCTGACCACTCACCATATTTATCCTTCTCTGATTATTTGTTAACTTTTAAACCTTTATAAATTACTCATGTGTTTACCCCGGTCTCTTGGTATTAACTATTTATAAGTTGTGTTTCCGCTGTGGGACGCCATTCTTCAGGTGCCTGTTGTGACTGTGTTGTGTTCTTTGTAAAGGTAACGTGCAACTCGGTTAAACTTGTTTATCCTAAGTGTTCAAGCGATCTTAGATCGTCTCATCAGACAGTGTTCCCTGAAGTAGTTTAGATATTTTCTTTAGTTTTCTGTATAGTTTTGATTCTCCTTCAGTATCTGAATTCTATTTGTTTTGAGATTTCACAGATAAATTAACGTGTGTTATTATGTATATTATAATATTATATATTATGTTATTATGTGTTATGTAGTTAGTACCGGGGAGGTGATACTCATATTATGAGCCATGTTCGGTGATGATTAGTTAGTTTCGTGGGTAAAAAAGACGTCTATAGGTATGCAATATTTATTCAATGGTTCAAGTCACTTTGTTTTCAAGAAATCACTTATTGATACTTTACCATGTGCTACTTTGGTGGCAGTTCACGGCAACGAGATATCCTATATATTATTACGCAAACGGTTTTTTCTTCACAGTCGTAACTCGATAACGGCTGGGCGGATTTTAACGTTTGAGGTGCCAAATTATAGGTGTTTTTATGTAGATTTTCCAATAAGTCTCAGCATTTTAATAAAGAGCATCACTTAAATACAGTAAAGAGCGTAATTATCAGGAACAGTGGCGCTATCAAACGGCGGAAGTCTAAACTACGTGTTGATTGAAAATACGTTATCGGCATTATCCTCAGATGTTATCATCCCTTTTAATATCAGATGTTTTGTTATTTTGTTTACAACTGAAGTAACCTTTCGTTGGGAACAAACTTGCTCGGATTCGATCATATGGAAAACTAGTATACACAGTGTATACATAGGGTTATGTACACATTGGTATATATTACCCTCGTTGGTTCACTGGTTATTTATTCACAGGTGTTATGATTATTTTGTTTCGATTTGAAACTCCATATGTCAAATGTTAAAATGTCTAAATTTTAAATGAGTTTTTAACAAAATATTAGTTTTCCTAGGGTTCAGGTTTTCACAATCGGCTTATAGATCCAAAATCCCCTAATTCCAAAGTTTTTTTTTGCTGTATTCCGAGAAAGAATTGCAAACAAGCTAACAAAACAAACGTTGTTTGTTTAGATTGTAGGGTACGATAACTACATTTCAGTCCGTGAATATAATATGCTAAGGCGATTTTATGTTATGTAACTTGATCTTGGCACGTCAACGACAGGCAAGGTACTTAGACCTGCAGCTGCACAGTGCACTAGTAGGTATATATACTCATTATTCGGGCTCAAGCACGGCCGTAGGGATATTCCTAGCCATTAGGACTAAAGACTTGCTTCGCTAAATTATTTATCTTGGGTTTTATTATCCTTATTTACACGCTTAATTTAAAACGGTTGAGAAAATGGAGCACCTTTACAAATTGTCAACGGTTAAAGACGAATGTCAGGGGACATAAGTAACAATTATTGTCAATGTTGAGTAACAGAATAAGACTTTAGTGATAATAGTATTTAAAGCATAAGGTAATAAATAAAAACATGTTTAACAAAGGTGAGATTTGCTGGGAAAAAGTTCCATATAAAAGTTGTTTAAATCTTTACTAAAAACAATAGATTTAAAAACAACGAAATATAAACATGTTTTTATTTATTACCTTATTTAGAAATTCGACCTCCCTTTTATGTAGTAAGTTTCTCTTCTATCACATCTCGGCCTTCTTATGATAAACCTTTCATAAAGACAAGCTTGGTCAACTTATAAGCCCTTCATCTAACAACAATTGCCGCGCCGACCCAAACAATACATATCGCCAGTTTCGTTGAATAATTTATTTTAAATATTTGTTATTACTGTTTTTTGGGTTCTTATTCATAGAGAAAATTGACGTCATACGGCACAAGCTAGATTTTTGTCTAATAATTAATCACATATTCGAGCTATATTCTGGCGCCTAAAACATGCACGCACCCTCTCGATGTATTATTCAGACTGTGTTCTGTAGTTGTTCAGACATTTCAGTAGTTGTACGGTATCATGTCGATTTACTGCACCAATAAACCCCTAATATACCGGCAAAGGCAAGGAGGTTAATTTAGTTTTGGTAGGCATTTTGATAAGGGAGTTATAGACCAAGTACAAACTTGGTGGGCGTTTTACACTAGCTGGGATTGTGGTTAGACCTTTTTGAAGTTAAAGCAGATACATTTTCAGACTGAGCTTCTCTATTTAACCGGCCGCGGCCCATGTCACAGACACAAGCATCGACATAAACTTAGCTAAATTCTATAAACTTATCTCCAGTCACAAAGAAATCTCTAGCCTATTAAAGAATAGATTTAAAAATTAAAATGCATATTAAACGTAAATGTTGAACACACTATTAGCTACCTAGTATCAGATTATATAACAGAAGAGTTCTAAATCTAAAAATATTGTAATGCTGCGTACTGTATAATGTATGTAATGTAACTAGCCTACCTATGCAATTTATTTTCAACAACTGTATAAATAGATTCAGACTTTTAATGGCATTTCGTAATGAATGTGATAACATGGCATAAAAATAAATGTCCTAAAAACTAGGAGAATGAATTTACTTGCATGCGAGGAAATTATAAAAAAAGTTAATTCAGTATCGCAAAATAAAAAAAGTATTTTACCATTGATAACAGGAGAGAGTATAGAATATTTAAACCCATCACAATATATTACTCTAATTATAGTAAAACAGTTACATCTTCGCTCATCATGAGCGAGCTTGGCTTACAAACGAGTTTGCTACAGTTACAAGTCATCGTGTTCATAATGATAAGCCCTAAGCTTGATTATTTGTTTATGATAGACTAAGTACACACGAAGGCAACGAAATTTGTTTTATCATCACTCTATATTCGATAATAGCCCATAACTATACAGCTGAGGTTAATAAAATTATCGATTTCCTTGTAACAAAAAATACCCCCGTCGCAGCAAACCTGCGTACTCAGCGAATTTCCAATGCATAATATATGTCTTAATACCACATAAAGCCGTATACCAAGTTTCATAAAAATATATTCACATATAAGCGATATATACAATTTTAATTCATCTCCATAAGAATAACATTGGTGATGAGTACGTAGGTTTGCTGAAACAAGGAACACAAACAATTGGTTTTTATGCAAATATAAATAGGATTTGGCTAGGCGAAGCCACATACCAAGTTTTATCAATATTCAATCATAAATAAGCGCTGTATAACATTTTAATCATTCTCCATAAGAAAAACATGGGGGATGAGTAAGCAGGTTTGCTGTAACAAGGAACAAAAAATGGGGTTTTATGCACATATTAATACAACTCAACAAGTTGAAGCCACATGTCAAGTTTTATTAATTTATGTTCATAATTAAGGGAGTAATTACATTTTACTTCTTCTCCATAAGAATAACATGGGGGCTGAGTACGCAGGTTTTCTGCTACGGGGATATTGAACAAAAAATAATTTTTTGTACAAATATCAATATACCAGAACTACGTGAAGCCACATACCAAGTTTCATCAATATACATTTATAAATAATCGAGATATCAAATTTTATTTATTCTCCATAAGGATAACATTGGACAACGTAGTGTGTTTAGCACTTCGAATATCTCTGCAACGGTGGGGTGTAGAATAACAATTTAAACACCAAAATGATTTTTTTGTGTAGTTGAACTGATTGGTAAAAGTAAATGTGGAGTTTACATTGAAATGAACTGAGGAAAAGCCAAAAACCTTTTTCCCATAAGATTAACATGGGAGATTTTATGAGCAGGTTTTTTTGGATTTTCTCCGCAACCACTTAACCTAGGTTAATAATTCAAAATACCATATTATTTGTTTTTTAAGCTCTATAACATAGTCAAAACCAAAATTAAGTTTTTTAAAAATTATAGGGTAAAAAATGCAAAAAAACTGATTTTTGGAAAATTTAAAACCCCCATAAACCCCCCTTCCCGTGGTCCGATTTTTCTGGTTTTCGGACTTAGTCATGAATGTCACTTTACACATTTGAGCCAAATTTCATCCAAATCGGACGTTTTTTACTCAAGTTATCGCATTCACGGACATATATATATACCTATATATAAATTTGAACGAATAGTGTTTTTGGCATCTGGGGACCTCAAAACCAAAATTTATCATGGTCTCGGGCTTAAGTCTTACCATGAGACCTACGGTAATAGCTTCTTCCCTATAGGGGAAATTCGCTAAAAATGACCAGCTGACTTAGCCTATCCTAAACATTACTTTTCCTGTCCAAAACAATACATTGCCTGTCCCAAACAAAACTTTTTCTGTCCTAAACAATTGAAGTTCCCGTTTTACTCAACAGGAGCACCAGTGTGATTTCGTTATTTTTGACGATTCTGTGTTCAAACAGCTGACTTTAACACTAAAATGAATTGTAAAACAGTGTTGTGTTTACTTATAAAAAATTACTAGACTATGAAATATCAGATCATTTTTGTTTAAGTTTAATGTGGTTATTTGCATCGTGATGAAAAGTATCGTTCACTATTCGTCACAAAAGTCCTATTTCGTGACAAGTAGTGAAATATACTATTTCTATATTGAAACTTTAACGTCTGTTCCCGAGCTCAAAATGTCAAACCTAAAACATTAGCAAGCCCGGTAGCCCGGGGTCAAGGGTAGCGCGCTGGCCTCGCAAGTCAGCCATGGCAAGCGTAGGTTCGATCCCGGCTGACTGCTGTGACCTTGGAGTTAATATTACCTCCATGGCTGTGACACTTTGATACGAGTGGTCACCACTAACCCATATGACTATTTCCATTAACCTTGCTGTCTTTAGATCGCCGCACAGACCTATTGGCCCATGGCGACGGGGAGTTGATTTTTAAAAAACTAAATACACATTGTTTATAAATAGACTACTGAAGTGCAGATTATGGGACTTTTATCCTCCAAGAAAATGTCATCCTACTTTAAATTTAATTTGTCTTGATTTAAAACATTCATTATTTAAACTAGTATCACGCCTACTAGCTAAAGGTTCAGAAAATAACTGCCAAGCTAAGCGCAACTCTTAACAAAGCAACAACTACTATATGCCATTGTTTGTTTGTGTACATTTCCCATTGCCCTCTGTACCTCTACAATTAAGAGCCCAAGCCAAAATTTGAATGACGTTGACGTTTTTAAAGAGCCTTTTATCCCACGTGGGCGTTGTCATCGTTCAGTAGTAAGGAAATCGGATTGAAAAATTCTAGATCTAAGGAATGCAATGAAACAGTTTGAGATGAGAGAAATTGCGATTGAAAATCTCGACTATATACTTCATACTGTACTTGTCTTGATCTGACAAATATTTACCCATTACAAAATTCTACCCAAGTGAAGTTTCAGGCAACAACTATTCACATGAAAGTAATAAGATACAAAGTAAGAACATTTAACTTAATTTAACAATGAATACGTAAACACAATTCAGGAGATAGTGTATAAAACTGATAAAACACATCTTACAAAGTGTTTTCACAGTAAAAAGTGAGTGTTTTTTTTAGTAAAATTGACTACCAAATAAGTAATGAAATATAAACTGACAATTTATTCAAACAAAATTTAGCGAACCGCAACCAGGAGGAGGAAAACGCTAAGGGAACCACTGACGTATATAAAAAAAACAACACTTAATTGGTAAGAGGAAGGAAGAAGAGGCAAGGTGTTGCAACCAGCCTACTAGTAGTCTGGCTAGAGGAAACCAGTTCCGCACCAAGGCTGGTCACACGTGCGTCCTCCCGACGTCCGACCTCTGCGTCATTGCTCGCTATAAACTCCGGACACTTTGGAAACTACTTTTCCTTCAATCTTTGCATAATCCAATGATTAGACGATGTCGTTACCATTAATGTACATTTTGTTACTTTCCAGTCATTTCTCAAAGAGGCTATCTTGACTTATAACATAATGTAGACCTAGTTATAAACTATTTTTTGAATAGATAAATATGTTTGTTTAGTAGTAATATAGGATAATTTTGGTAAGTATGTCTAATAGTATTTCTTGTGACCTTTTTATGATACTAGGGGCTGTTTTTATTTAAAATATTACAAATTATGCTAATGAAACGTAAAAATGCTCTTGTAGTTCACTCAGATTAGATTTAGATAATTAAATTAATAATTTTTTATTTCTTAGGTTAAAATTTTAATTTTGTAAAGTTCAAAAATTTTGTTTGGTTCCAAAAATGTTGTTTAATTATTAAACGTGTTGTATATACAGTGAGGAACGAAATGAACTGTGCGCTTATGCATGATTGCAGATGTGTATCTAATAATATTGGGTTGAATTATTTTGTATTTTCTTCTTAAGAAACCAACTAGGGTGGAGATAATGTATAAACTTTAAGATTAAATTCAAATCTCTTAGTAAGAGTAGATTTTGCTTAGGTGCTCCCAGTGCCACCTCCCCTTACGGTAAGCCTATGTCAACGCAATGATATAATTTTCTTTACTTCTTAACGTTTTCCACATATACCAAAACAACATTTTTATCATTATTTATCTCCAGACCTCACAAATGGAGAGCTTAACTCTTGTGAGTAGGATTTTCTTAGCAATGTTTATCATTACAGTTTTATTTTGTATATTTATCTCAGCGTTCTTTCATGTAATCACGCAAATACTCTCGGCAAATGGAGAATGAGTTTAGAAGTTCTGATTCTGGGCAATAAACCAATCATGAATAATCATTTATTTATATTTAAAAAAGCAATCTCAATTAATTACAGAAACACAAAATTGATCGATTGTTAATTTCTCACATAAGTCCGGTAAAATCGTACGTTATAAAGACCTTGAGTCTAGACCACATTATGTTATTACCACATTTCACACATGGTAACAATATATTTCCCATGGAAAGTTGTTGAGTACAAGTGTCGATAACCTATCTGCATTTTCAGCTGACATGTGGTTTGACATCAGAGTCCCCATCCTCCTTGTGATACTCGCCTCTCCGAGCCTTCTGGGTAGGCGGAGCAAGCGGCAAGGTAAGGTTTATGACTTTTTTAAAATTATTTTTCAATTATATTTTAACTGATTTTAAAAAGTAAGTAGTATACATTAATAATTTTATTAATAACCAGTAGAACCACCATTTTGTTATAACGCTATCATTTATCACCTTCGTCTTTTACTTTTACCATGATAATTCATGTTCTAGGAAAAGAAAACTGTAAATATTATCTATGATAAAATAAATAGATTTAATTATGTTTAAATCACAAAAGAATATAGGCTACCAGGGATATTTTACAACCCAAAATTTGGGAATTACTGAGTGATCCATTATTATTAAACTTGTTGCACTTGTTGTATACAATATATGTACAGTGTACACTGACTATAAGCTCTTCTACACATGTCATTAATGCAAATTTGGAAATTTTGCACAATAGTTCTGTTTACTTGAAGTAAACTAGGCCTGACAAGCCAAGTACTCTGAGAATTTTCAAGAGCAAAAACATTTTTTGCTTGTATTGAGAAACCGATGAACTTTAACAACTAACATATGCATGTTTATTTAATCAAGTGACCAAAAAAATCATCATCTGTCACAAATAAACATTGAAACTTTTAAGGTTGATGAGGTGAAGCCCTGAGGGAATCATGGTCATTTTCTGAATTCTGACCCATGTAGGTAACCCAATGAAACATTTTGATTAGCAAAATGTAGGAATTTGGCTCGAAAACACCTTCAAAGTTTGCACAGTGGATTACCCATTAGATTATATTTATTCAAAACTTAGCGTTTTAAATATAAATGTACCTCTAAAGCATTATGTTAACGTAGATTCATTCTTAGTATAAAAATATGGCAAAAGTTTTAGTAAATTTTTAATTTGGAACCTCTTTTTACGTTGTAAAATCTATATGTTTATTACTTTTTGTTCACATTGAGGCAGGGGAACTGATCCACCAATGATTCAAACTGCTGATTTCATGATGAGCTGATTTTCTATGTTCATGTGCCAGTATTTAAAGCGAGCAAATTCAATGTACCCATCCACCCCCTTTACATTACTGGTTAATTTGCTACCCTCTTTTGCCTCGAATAGTGAGAAATTTTTCAGTGATCGCCTTTTGTTTTGCTCATTCGCCTTGATTTTGTGATGGGATGTTTTGCTATGCTAATTTCCCTTCTTTTTCGTGGTGGAAAAATTTTCTCTACGGTACACACATTTTTTTCAGTTTTTTTTCCTAAAACTTAAAAGCTCTTCTGCTTTGGGCAGAATTTTAAGATTTTTTTTATTTTACTGTAAAAAACATTTCTTTCTTGGTTGTGTGCCGGACATCGTAAAAGACTATGATCAACTGTGTCATCAGCTTCCCTATTGCATTTTATACATATAGGTGAAGCCACCAACTTTATCTGATGTAGTCTTGAAACATTATATGCATGCCCAAACTTTAATCGTGTTATTAAGTTTATCTTTTATATCTGTTATATTTAGCATGCTGAAACCACGGTGTACTTATTGTGTCTTCCTGATTTATCCTTTTATATATACCACTGTCCTTTTTCTGAAGTTATGAACTGATTTTTAAATTTTGATTTAATTTTCTTCCCAAAGGTCCTGAATATATCAATACTGGTTAAATTATCCTGGCCTTTGTCAATCAACGTTTTATTTAATGCTTGTTTTGCAATTTTGTCTGCTACTTCATTGCAAAAACTCCAATGTGACCTGGAATCCAATAAATCGTTTAGTTTTTGAAAAATTGTAATAATTTGGTTCCATTTTCCATATTAAGGGTTCTTTATTTTCTCCTGCTAGAGCCTTGCCAATTAAGTCTATAGAGTCTGTAAATATTACACAGTTCTAATCACATTTAACTCCTTCAATAATATAATCTAAAGCTTTATCTATGGCCAGTACTTCTGCAGTTTTATTCGAAGCATACCCGTGCACTCTGAGAGCCAATTTCACATGCTTGCAGGATCACACATTCCTACTCCAACCTTATCTTTGTTGTTAGATCCATCAGTGAATATTTGGTAATGATTTGAATACTGTTGGTTAATTATTTATTTTGCTAAACTATGTAAAACAAGGGGAGTTGTGTTCTTCTCTGATATATGAACATCATCTATCATCATCAGCATCTTTACCAAGTTGATGTGTTTAAGATTTTCGATCGGAGAGCTAAACTGAATCGAGACAGTACCTCTTCATCAATAGAATTTTCATTGGTCTAGTTTTTGCATTTATTATAGGATTTGGCGATTTGAGGAGCTTCCTTGGAGGCCCAGAAAGCATGATGCATAGCTATGCGTTAGCATAGCAAATTCAATGACTGGCATAATAAATAAACATGAGCTGGTTGGCCAAGTTTTCTCAGAATATTTATGGTCAGTTTGTCGGTTAGTAGTTCCTTTCTCATTGCAAGTGGAATGAGATTGGTTTGACTCAGCATGTCACAAATTGGGGTAGATTTTAAAGCTCCTAGACTTATTCGCAATGCTGCATTTTCAAATTTCAAAAACAACAACAAAATTTCAAATTTCTGGGACGAATCTTTTTTCTTAGTTCAATCACAGTCTAATATAACTAATGTTATACTGTGGTTTAATTCATTAAAATAAACAGCTGTTTCAACCACAACATTTTGCGAGGGAGCAGCTCGTTTTGTTATTACATTTCAATGTTCTTTTATTTGAAGCTTATGATGCAGCGTAAGAGACTTCCAAAGTAAGAAGTTTCCTAAATGAATAAATTAAAAACGATGTAAAATTATTTCCTAAACTTGAATTATTAAAGAAGATTATTTTAGAAAAACAACATTTTCTACTGAACTGGGGCTAAAAGACCAAACCAAATTATAGTGAAGTTGTGTGCAATACTCTGAAAAAAACTCATGAAATCAGTCATGGAGGTGATGAAATTACTTTCGGTCCTAGTGATGAACTATAATATTCGTCATACTTTAAGCAATAGTAACATAACAATTAACAATTTCACAAATATTCTATTTTGTTTACTCTTTTATCATTAAAATGTTGCTGTCATCTTGATCTTGCTACTTTAAACAAACAGCAGTAACACAAGTTCATTGTTTAATAATTCACTATTTAATTAGCAGCTCGACCAAAAGGACGTGTCATTAAGTGATGTTTTTTGTCCAAGGACGAAAAAGAACATCAAAACAATACTTTTTTATCCAATGAATAAAAAGAACAACTTTAGCATCACAAGGCATGTGTGAAAAACAGCCGTTTTTGAAGCAGTGTATGACAAAAATATGCTTTACTCTGACATTTGCCTGCCTATCTATATGGTGTTAATTATCTGATTTTGATGAAGTTTAAAATGCTGGTACAATTTTACAATGTCTCCACACATTTTTTAATATTTAAATTTGAAGAATCATTAACATCTTAGAAAATTAAAAGCCAGAATTATAAGTTATAAAACTTCAAAATCTTGGTTTAATGTGAATGTATTTATCCCCATTAAAAATTATGTAAAATGTGTATAAAACTAAATGCAGTAGTATATTAAACAATTGTTCTATAATAATTAAAACTGGTTATACAGAGAAAACAGAAATATTAATTTTGGTGTAAACACAGTCTAATGCTATTATTATGGGAAAACAATTAACTGACTTATCTCTCATATTTAGATACCATCTTAGAAAAAAAAAATTGGTTAGACTAGCTCTAATTAGTTAAGACATTGTGAAATATGTTCCACATAAACCCTGTGGTGAAGGGGGAAAACCTTCCTTAAATCCCATGGTAAGTAGCCAAAGGTCTCCCACCAAGTGGATTTTGATATAACTTTGTAGAAGAGCAGAGAATAGATTGTCTTTGGTGGGGGGTTACCGTAATATGACATATGTATTAAGGGTGCGCCCTGCCTCTTCAGCGAATCCTAAAATAAGGGTCTGTAATTTTTCCGATTACTTCAAAAATAAATGAGTTAAAAATAATGTTAGACATTCATTTTGAAGCTGAGATAACCATCTAACACTCTATTAGACGGATATTTTCAGAATATAAATTTTCATCATTGAAAAATGACGGTAAAGTATGCAAAATTATGATGTTTTCAGGTGTATTTTGTAAGCGTGTAAAACTACTTACAGAAAATTAGAATTTATTGGTGGCAAGACAATCTTGTTAAGTTTCTAAAAGTATAAAATTAAACTTGTTTACTTTTACTTAAGTTCATGATAAAGAGATACTCGTAAACCCTTACAAACACAAAATGCTCGACCGTCCGATGTCGCTCCTAGTATGAATTGGTAGAGAATCTACGCCTCTGCAACCCCCACTACCCCTGCGGTCACTTCCCCTCAATCGCTTTCTACGTGGTGAATTTGACAGGCATGAAATATAAACTGGTGAAGTGTTGTTTAAACCTATAATGTTTTAGTTGGTGATAGTTTTGTCTGACAAAATACTGGCGGGTCACTATCAAAGAGGAGCAAGCGAGCGCTTTGTCCCCAAAGCCTTAGAGTAATAAACGTTTCCTTGAAGAGCCTTCTTTTGTCATTTGGATAGCGGGCCAGAGTGAGCCACTCGTACCCTGGGGAGGAAACGCGGTGGGTCAGCCGTTGACTGGTGGTAAAGTGGCTGTTGCCCACGAAGGGTGCATCGCGCTGCCGCGCTGGTCTCAAGATTCGAAACCCACAGGCCCACTGCCCACTGTTAGCTAATAAACCTACTACCTGTACAATGTGTCACGTGTAATAACAGCACTGGCCGCAATTCTACGATTATAGAACACAAAACACGAGCCCCTAGCGCTGGCTGATTGTGAATTTTATTTTATGAAATAAATTGTTTTATCAGAACCCCCAAATAGGGCTGCCATATCACCGGATTTCTTCGGAGAGAACCGTATTCAAAAGGTAAAAATATCGCTCCGGGGAATTTCCGTTAAAAATTAGAAGTCTCCTCTTTTTGAGAGTTTTCTAAAAATGCGTTGAATAACGCAAATTTTGTGTTGAAATCCTTATTGTGCACGAAAATGTATTTACGTTTGCAACTTTATCGTCTGGCAACGATTGCCAAAGCTATAAAAATGTGTCTCCATGAACACTCTAATGACTATTATTTGTTACTATTTGGCTTTTTTTGGCGGGAAATATCGTTAACTTTTAAATATATTCGCTGTTATTGTAATGGGTGGTTAAAAGGTTGAGAGTTATTTTATAAATCATTTGTATTGTAAAAAAAAGACAAAAAAAGCTTTGTGATGTACACGACCTCGTCGATATACAATCACCAGGAGCGTAGCTTAATGATGAGTACCCTTTAGAGTAGGTTTCTCACAATGAGACAAGCTTCCTAGGTTTAACACTGTTTTATTTAGTCCTCACTTCTCTCTCTCTGGTAAAGTACAATGGTAATAATACCTTAGTTAATTATAATCGAATTGGTTAACCCCAGGAGGGAGTTTAACCCCCGTCCTGGAGGCAGCACGGTCAAAGTATCTTGATCCCCTTAATAATTTAGAGACTGTTCCTTGATTTATAGGAAATCAGACCACCCAATTTAATGTTTATTAATCCCTCGAATATTCCCTCTTATCAAATAATCCCACACAACAAAACTACTATAGAACTCAAAACCCCAAAACAAATTTAGTCTTCCTAACCTGACAGGGCTCAACCCTACCCAGTATCCAATAAGTCTACTCACCCACCTGGACTCTCCTGGGCCCAGTGCCCCACTGACTCAAATACAAAACAAGCTACCCTATTCAACTGACCGCCTTCTACTGAGTGTCATAGCACTCAGTGTTTACATAAACACCTCCAGCACGCTTCCTACTCGGCGGTGCCTTACTTCTCACAATAAGGGTTCAGAGACCTAGCTATAGTACAATTAGTTATTAACAATACAAATAACATATAAAATAATTCTCAACCTTTTAACCCCCCATTATGTTATCGAACGCTGAAAGTCAGTATTTGCATTTTAGTTTTTACTAGTAAACCCGATGCTCGAAATCGAGTAATATTTTGCTGGGATGAGCATGAATTTGATCAATATTATCATCTATATCGCTAACGCAGTCCTTCTTGTCTAAGGCTATTAATAGATGGGTGTGCGGAAACTCAGGTTTTTTTAATTCCGATTGTGTATAAATGTGCCAGATTTTTTCCAAATATATAAAAAATCATTCTTTTCTAAAAACTCACTTTTTCATTTTTTTACTTACTATTTGCTATTTTGCTTTGCTGGAAATACTCTTAGGTGCTAACTCTCTAAGTTCTGGGTTTTGTCCACTTTAACACAGTTGGGTAAAATGCCATTCTGAATAAGGAAGGTGTAGTCAAATTTTGCACAAAATTCGTGGCATGCCAATTTTGGTTCACATTTGATGGATAGGACTACTCTGAAAATAAGGATGGGATCATTTATTGTCTTCCAAGACGTTCATTCTGATTCTCAACCTGTTACATCTGATTGGCACATTCTGATAAAGATCTGCTTGAAGCTGGCTTTGGTGGTTTTATACTAATCTAATTTATTCCCTTAATTATAACATACACAATAAAAAACCTGTGAATTTAGAATCCTTTATTTTATTTTTTTATTCTACCCATTTAAAATACATGTTTTCTTGATCAATGGCTTCCCCATATCCCCCCCGTTCCTTAGGCTTATGTAGTCCGAAATAATTTGTAATCCCCCGTTCCGGAAATGTTTTAGGGCTCAGTGCTCTTGACATTCAAAATACTTATTCCAACCACCTTGCACCTTCTACTTGACTGACAAAACTAAAATTCAGAAGAAAGATAGCTGATAGCTTAAAGCAGATATAGACCTACCTCTGGTAATATTATAGTTTAGGATTTCGCCCCACTGGCCTGTAGTATGCCCAAGTTAATCATTATGCACCAAGACTGAAACAATGGAGCTGAAATTTGGTAGGGAAATAAATAATACACCAGAATCAAAATAGACATTCCCTCAATCCAAAGATCCTTTTGGACCCCACCCCACTGGCATTTAAAGTTATGTTTACCACCTCGTACCTACTACTGGACTGATAGGGCTGAAGTCCGGTAGAAAGATGGCTAATTAACTCAAATCAGAATAGGCCTACGACTGATCAAAATACTGTTAGGGCTCCGCACCGCAGACCTTTATTATTCCCATGTTAACTATCGCACACCCAACAACTGAACTGATAAAACATACCATACTTAAAATCAAATGTGCTACTTCTCTTCTAAAACTCATAGAGGGTTCCACCCCACTTGCTTTTAAATTCAAGCTTATCACCTCGTACCTACTACTGGACTTATGGATTTGAAGTTCAGGTGGAAGGTAGCTAATATACTCAAACCAGAAATAGGCCAAACTCCTGATCAAAATATTATTTAGGGCTCCACCCCACTGGCCTTTATTATTCTAATGTTAACTATCACAACCAATTACTGAATAGATGATCCTGTAGTTCCACTCAAACTATATATCATTCTCCCGTTCCGAAAGTTCTATAGGGCTCCAACCCACTGGAATTTTTACGTAAGTTATGTTTAGTATCAAATGTATGATTCTGGAAAGGTGGAGCTAAATTTTGGTAGAGAATATTACCTATAGACCCATACTGAAAATATTTTTGGGCTCCGCCCTACTGACATTCAACATGTGCTTCCTTAAAAATTGACAGAGTTAACCTCATGGGGTAGTTTCATGAGCCGATTCAATTTTAGTTTCTATCTAACAATATTTTTCCAGCGGAAAAATAAGCGGAAATCAATGGTAATTAAAGAAAGGTCACGTGAACAAAGTCGCACCAGGTACCAATGATGGAGCTAAATTTTAGCAGGAGGATGGATACATGAGAATATAACCTACAGACCCCATACTGAAAATATTTTTGGGCTCTGCCCTAGTGCATTCAACATGTGCATGATTAAAAATTGTCAGGAGTTAACCTCATGGGGTAGTGATTTAATTTTAGTGTCCATGGTAACAATATGTTTACCAGGGGGAAAATTAACGAAAATCAACAGTAATAAAGAAAGGTCACGTGAATACAGTTGCCGGGTACCAGCTAGTGCCATATATTTTAACAAAACAAAAAAAATACTTTCTTGAAAATCAACTACACTGTGCTATTAAGTTTGATTAAAGATTTAAAATGACAATGTTTTAAAAACGATTGGTATTATTAAAAAGTAAAATGTGACTTTGTAGAATAATTCAGCCTTAAGAAAATATTTATCACTATTTAACATGAAGTTTCATGTGCTGCAATGTGGAATAAACGTTATAAACTGACTATATGATTAATGCTAACTTTCAAAATCAAAATTATGTGCATATTGCATTTCATTTCCAGTATTAGTAGTGAACATGTGTTCTTGCTGATAAACTGTGTTTACTCTATTCAGAGGTTTGATCACAAAAATTCTTTGATTCAAAACAATTCTTTCTCAATCTTATGGACAAATTAAGAACTTTAAGGGCGGCTAGGGCCCTTCCTTTAGTTTCTTTATGGAATTTAGGCACAAATAACTTCAGATCAAGATCCATCCAACGTCACCAAAATTATCAAAATCGTTTGAAAACTGTAGGAGGAGTTCCAGTCACAAAAATACCCCTAACGTATTAAATGAGTATAATAGAAATAGATAATAGATTTCTGATATATAATTTTGTTGGGATTTACAATTTAAATAAAACTAATATAATAATAAATTCATTTTCCTACAAAGTTTACTTTAATCTTCAAGTACCTAGACCAAGCACCATTCGTTGCCCAAGAATAACCTTTTCTCCATAACAATAACATGGAACTTTACCTCACAGGCCGCTGTGGCAGAGTTATCAGGTTAGAAAAACGCATCCATACTACGAGTAATAACATGGTATGGTCCAGGAGCAGGTTTGAGAAGCCGTTTTTGATCCATTTAAATAACTTAATTACTCCATAAGTAATAACTTTTTTTAAATTTACACTTTACAGGACAATAAGTTAGTACCCTGAGAGGTGGGGTGGAAATGTGTCAAAAATATTGTTGGTCTCCTACAACGTGGTATGGTGTGGGAGTAGTTCTGAGGAGCCTTTTTCACAATCAACTGGGGTACTTTTATTAGCATAGATAATTTCTCCATAAGAATAACATCACAACGTTTACACCAGTGGGGTGGAGCCCTTTGGTCGGAGTTATGGTAAAAACTATTTCAAGTTGTATGGATCAGAATTGGCTAAAATCACACACAATTGGGGGTATTGTTCAAGAGCTGCGGCTTTTTAAAACAAATCCATCACTCCATCTATCACTCGTAAAAATTGGAGGTCGGGAAGTGATAAAAAACCGTGGGGTGGAGCCCTGAGATCAGTAAAAAAGTATCCGAAGTCTTTTAGTCCCCCAGCAACCTGATGGTATGGTTTTGTATCAGATTTGAGGAGCCTTCAGACTCATGTGTGATAATGGATTATGGTCAGCATATATATTTTTTGGAACCTCCCGGGGTTTTTTTTCTCCATAAGATTAACATAACGATGTTTAGCCACTGGGGCACAGCCCTAAGCTTGGAGCTTTAAAAAATCTATCCAAATGTTGTGGATCAGTGACAACTGGCCAAAATCACGCAAAAAAAAACAGAAAGAATAACATGGAAATTTTGCCAGGGGGCGAGCCCTAACGTTGGTTGGGGGAACGTATCCAACGTTGGGGCATTATTCAAGAGTCCTGGCTCTGTAAATCAAACCCAAAGAACCATCATACGTCTAACTTGGACTTCAGGAAGTGGTAGAAGAAGCCAGTGGTGCGGAGCCCTGAGACCGGGGAAAAAGTTATCTGATGACTTTCAGTCCCCCAACAACGTGGTATGGTTCGGGAGCAGATTTGAGAAGCCGATTTCGAGCCATTTAGAACAAATATTTTCTCCATAAGAATAACATGGCGGATTTTGATGCCACTGGGGCGGGATTCCTGAGGTCTGGAAAAAAAACGTATCTGAACTTTGTTGGTACTCTACATTGTGGTATGGTCCAAGAACAGTTTTCTAAATCACCTGGGACACACATGCACAACTTATTAGTATAGATTTGTTAACACTCCCGCACTAAATTTGGGAGATTTAGGCATCTAAAATTAGCAAACAATTTGATTCTATAATTGATTTTGCATGTTACAAAGCATTTACCAAGCTCAGCATTTTTTAATACCTTATATTCAACATTTTTTGCCCACTTCAAGACGACTGTGAGGTATACTTTCATTCGAGGAGGCTTTACTTTTGGACCTGAATCGGGGCCTACGTAACTAAATCCACAGCTAAATTATATTTTTTTAAAGAGATTTATAGAGTTTTCTCCAGTCTCGCTCCAACCAAAACTAAAGAAAATATTTATAATTTATTTTTTTACTGTACTTTTGGACACAACGTTTGAACCTGATTCCACTGCCTATTTTTAATGACTATTGACTTTTGGATCAAACGCCACTGGCGATTTTATTCATTTTGGACCTAGGGAACTGAAATATAATTTTGGACATAAAAAATACCCTTCTTACTTTTTGTGAAGAGGAAGCATAAATACCTATTTGGAAGTTGCGTTGTTGCGTTTGGAAGTTACGTTTAATTTAAAAACTAACTGATAAATTTTCACAAAATAAATATCATTACAAATCATTTTAGTGACATAAACCAAACCGATCACCGGTTGTAAAAGAGAAGGTAAATTCTGAAAGTCTAAATATTAAAATTTTTTACAGTATTAGATTTTTGTCAGAAATGCATCAACCAATTATCACATTACAAAAGTGAATACCGTTTGCAGAAATACTGTCACAAATAATTGGGTATAAGGATGGACCATGATAGCCTGCGGATTAGTCTGAGTGGCAAGCCTTGGGGAGCGCGGTTGTTTCAAGAGCGAGGGAGAGTGAGGGGTTGAATGAGGGAGTGACACAGGACGCGATAGGCATTAGCTGGGCATTAGTCATGCGCCCGCACGCAATATGTGCGTGTGTGAGTTCGGAAAAGCTGTTGTAGCGCCGCGTAGCTTACACTCCGTAAGACACAAAAACTACCCCCGCCACTACCCCTCCATCGGCACGAGGCGGTACAGCGTGCCTAGCGGCCACTAGTAACATCGTTATGAGGTTTTGCCGCTGTGGTAGGACGCACCCTTAATTGACCAGGATTTTAAAAGAGAAAAGTATGTATTAGTTTTCTGAAACTGATAATTTACTTTTTCACTGAAGTTCCATGAAGTTCATCCTCCTCCTTTCAAGTATACACTTTTCTAATAGACAACTTGCATTATTACAATTAAAACTATGTAGACTAGTAATTTTGATAGTATATCTAAACATAAACATTGGTTGTATATATACTAACATGTATATATACATGTTATATTCACATGTATATATACATGAGGTCAATTCAGTATCTTCACAGATACATCGGGTAAATGAAATGGTTTCTTGTTCAGGGTATAACAGCGAATCATGTATAACTCCAAGAAATATTGACGGTGTTTGCATCAACATCAAAGATTGTCCTGAACATCTCGATTACCTCCTAAACAGACGAACGGAGCCGGATATTGTAGAATACCTCCGAAGAGCTGTTTGTCGAAGGGAAGGTAGCCAAATAATCACCTGCTGCCCTGTAAAGAAAAGTACGTGATATAAACAGCAATGTGCAGCCTGGTTAGTCCCCACAGCTTAACATCTCAATGTTTTAAAAACTTCTTTATTTGCATGTTGCATCATGTGTTAAAATTAAATAGGATGTGAAACAGGCTACTGGTAATACTACAACACACAGGGTGTTTCCAAACTCTTTCTGTAATCTTCAGGAGCTTGTTCTTGAGGAAAATAATACAAATGTTAAATTAATCACATATTCTTGCTCCATTTCCCGTCCGTATTTTTTAACAGTATATCATATGTAACTTGCTGTACTAACCTGAAACTTGACATGTATTAATGTTATACTTGTTTATGGCTAATTTTGTATTGAATTACATGTTTCTAGCTTTTACTGTTTCAAAATGGCATCTTTTTCAAGCTTTTAAATCATAATATATTTAAAGTCTCAGGACAACCTTAAAACTGGTCTATACCAGTTTTGAGGCTGACATTGGGTACAGCAAATGAAGTTGTCATTACATATGGTAAGTCTTTTGCCTGTCCATTATAACAAACTTCCCTTTCACCTTTGGTCCCTCCATTTGCAGCGGCTAGAGACAGAATAACCAGGTTTGGTCCCCAACCTGCCAACCTGAGAATCGATGGTCCCTGGCTGTTGTAAATGTATACCCTGTCAGTTGAGTTGACCATTTGGAGGGCAGAATGCGGGTCGCCTGATTGAGAGCCTCATCCCAGCTGTCACAGGGGCACAGGAGTTGGCCCTCTGAAGGGTCGATTTGGCTGCTGTTCCATTCACCCTTTCCTTTCCTGCTATTCTTTGCTGCTGGAAGTGATTATCCTTCCGGTAATCTGCACAATATTCCCGCTTGTGGAAGTTGTGCCTAGCAGCTATGCTGGGGTTTCCTAATGCACAACAATGATGATGATTATTATATTTAAAACGGCACCTTTTTGAAAGTTTTATCTGTAAATAAAAAATATACAATTTTGAGTAAACAAAGCAATAAGTATCAATTTCTTTGATAAAAATGTGCAAATTCTGTGTAAATTACCAGAAATTATCATTGTTTTATTTAAACAAATTGCAATTACTCAGTTACTGGTTGAGAAGTGATATTTCAAATCATTTTATTTTATTTTTGGCTTAAAATTTCACGATTTCAGATCGATTGGATAATTTTTGTATTTGCTGTTTTCATGATATTAATCAACTAAAACATTCTCCATCTTGAACCTGTATATAATGTCAAATTGAATAACACATTGGCCCTAAACAAGTTTAATACTTGTGCCATCTTTAAAGTCAGTACCTCAAGTGATTTAAGATCTGATGTATTTATTAAAAAATTCAGACAGGAAACAAAGCGAGATGTCCTATGTTTATATGAAATGTCTTGTTTGTTTTTCTCCCAGGAACAAATTTCTTAAGTTCCTGGAGACAGTTTGAAAACCCCTGTATTTCTACACTCATATTGTCTTTCCTAACAATGTACTGTCTTTAATGCATATTTATCGTCTTGTGTATTGTAAGTAAATTGTATATATGTTGGTGTAGAAAATTTGGGTAATGTGTAAGACATAGTTTATTACATGTGATTTAATTTTTCTAAGTGTAATAGAAAAATAAAAATAGCTGCTTAAAGTTATTAGTGAGTAGTTTCGCTGTATTTAACGCTTCTAGATGTGTGACCACAATAATTAAGACTTTGTTCATTATTAATTTCACCCTTTTTAACACTGCACACTGTCCTGACATACTTCATTTCCCAAACATAACAAAAGTTCTACATAAACTAAAACAATAATTAAGGTCGCCTTCCCACTAGGTCGCTGCGACCGCATCGCAGCCACCCGTCGGCTACTTGACCTGTTGAAATTGTATTTAGCCTTATGGAGCCCTTCACACTAGTGGGTCGCAACTCAGTGGCAGCGACTCAGTGGCCACGGAACTGTGTCGCCGGGCGTTGGAAGCGACACTGCTTTTTAGCGACTCAACCCGCTAGCGGGGCATTGAAATATATGTAGCCCTTCAAACTCGGTGTCTGCGGTCAAGTTTTTGGGATGCGCACGCAGCTTATTTTGGTCGTCTGTCTGCCTTCTTCCTATGTCTGTCATTTGCCGTTGGCTCGTTTTGCTGATTCCACTGTTGTGAAACTGTCTTGTTTTGTGTCTGTGTTGTTTAGCGTTTATTGTTTATAGTTTATTGTTCACTTTTTAAATTGTATTCTACTTGGATGAAAAGGAGATCGCATTAATTGAAAACAGGTGGAGGTAACCAATGCTAAACCTAGCTGTTGTTGTTAAACCAAAGAAGAAAGAAAAAGTGAGCAACCAGACAAAAAGTAAAAATGAAGAAACGCATATATTAAAAATAATTTATATCAACCTTATGACAGTACACTATGAGTTCACTTACCTCAAAGTCAAAACCAGTTTCTCTTCTGGTGAATTGGCTCGTCTGAATTTGCTATCGGTCCCAATTAAATCTTCTTTTATGTCATTAATGATGTAATGATTAATGAACCAAGAAACTCCTTAAACGAAAATAGCGTCATCCTGAAGAAGTTGAAAAACTTGTCTTCGTATGCGCAAAGTTCATCAAGTAAATTAAAATATAGGCTGTTTTCTTGCCTCTTCTCAAGAATAGGACGGACCCACATATTCTTTGTTTTCTTGCCCACCTTCTCTTTTGCGCAACAAAAGCACAAGCAGGAGGTCCTCATCCTCACCACTTGAATCCATCTCCACGAATTAATTAAAAAGATAGTTTAGCGAGACTGCGACAGTGAATTGCAGATACAGGTGACAGACAGACGACCAAAACAAGCTGCGCGCATCCTCACAACTTGGTCGCAGCCACCATATGTGAAGGGACAAGCGTGGCTGTGACGACTTCTACAGGTCAGTGGCTGCCACCCGGTCTCAGCGACCTAGTGGGAAGGCGGCCTAAGCGTTATCATGAAAGTTACAAATTAAAATAAATAAGATTATAATCATGTTTTTTGTTTTCATAAAAATAAGTACTGTCGACACCGAACTATCCCCATTCTCATTGATATTTCATTTGTTTTGTAGGTTAAAAAGATGTCCACTTTAAATGCAATCTTTATTCCATGGATTTATTTACTGTTTTCAAGAAATCATTTGTGTTTGTGAATCATTCAATAATTTACCTTGTGTTAGTGCTCCTTTGACAGTTCACTGGTTGAATTATTCATAGCTGTTGTGATTCTTTTGTTTTGATTTGAAACTCCAAAAGCCCGATGTTAAAATTTCCAATTTTCAAATGAGATTTTTTAAAAATATGAATTTTTTGGGGTGAGGTTTTTACCAATTGATTTTTTTGGTCCAAAAGCCCATATAACTCCAAGTTTTAACTAAATCACTCTGCTGGATTCCGAGATGATAAATGTTGCAAATAAACAGACATTGCTAGTATTAGAGTACAAAATAATTGCACAAAAAATCCCCTGTCACAGCAAACCTGTGTACTCAGCAAATTTCAAATATATATTAATGTGTATCACTACTAGATTAAGCGACTTACCAAGTTTCATAAAAATGCACCCATAAATAACTAGTATATAACATATTATTTATTCTAAATGAATAACATAACAGCTGATTACACAGAGTTTTGCTGCAACAAGGAAGATAAGGAATGTTTTTTTATGCTATTATCAATATAACTCAACCAGGTGAAGCTAAATACCAAGTTTTATTAATTTAGATTCATAATTAAGGACGATATCAAACTTCTCTATTTCTCAATAACAATAACAGTATCTGGGGGCTGAGCTTTGCTCGGGGGAAGGCCAGTCAGTTTGTTTAGATGACTTGGAGTAATATTTCACCATTTTCCCCCTACTGATAATCAGATTTGTATAACTCATTTGCCTCTTTTCTACATTTTTAAGGTCATTCCAGTTGTTATTTACAGCTCAATGTCCCTTTGATTTATTTTAATACTCTATATATGTAATATTCACTCAAATCTTTTAATCTCTGCTCTCAGGAAACCACATGTTAATAATCCTATACTCTAATATTAGTAAGGTTTGCTTGCTTGCGACACTGATCTCAAAAATGACTCCAACGATTTCCTTAAAATGTTCGAAATAACTAATTTCTGGGATAAAAATAAGTTCTAGACAGGCCTCATCTCCAGGAAAAATCTAATGATGTAAAAAAACTAAAATGAAAAGTTAAAAAATTAACATTGGGCTTATGGAGTTTCAAATCAAAACAAAAGAAATGTAACAGCTGTTCATAATCAACCAGGGACCTGTCAAATATATACAGATAATTTATTTCAAAATTAACATCTTTTCACCAATGTGAATTGCCTCAAGACAAAGAATACTTGTACAAAAATGTTGGTATTTAAATTTGGTTGTATAGATGATTTTTTAATTTACCAATTGAGTATTTTACTGCAGTCTGAGCAACTAATGTCAAAATTTTGTTATCTAATTTAAATCTTCTCCACATTTCCTGAACAAAACTTGGAATTGTTCCTCATGCACCAATTAAAATACCAATGACCTCAAAGTTTCTTATGTTGTTTATGTTTATTAACATGTGGTTTCCTGAGAGGAGAGATTAAAAGATTTGAGTGAAGATTACATATATTGAGTAGTAAAAAAAAATCAAAGGGACATTGAGTTATAAATAACAACTGGAGGGACCTTAAAAATGTAGAAAAGAGGCAAATGAGTTATACAAATCTGATTATCAGTTGGGGGAAGTGGTGAAATATTACTCAAAGTCATCTAAACAAACTGACTGGCCTCCCCCGAGCAAAGCTCGGCCCCCCAAGCACATCTACAACATGAGTACCGTATTACTTTGACAGTTCCCTGGTTGATTATGAACAGCTGTTACAATTCTTTTGTTTTGATTTGAAACTCCATAAGCCCAATGTTATTTTTTTAACTTTCTTTTTAGTTTTTTTTACATTGTTTTATTTTTCCTGGGGATGAGGCATGTCTAGAACTTATTTTTATCCCAGAAATTAGTTATTTCAAACATTTGAAGGAAATCGTTGGAGCCGTTTTTGAGATCAGTGTTGTAAGCAAGCAAGCAAGCATACAAGCAAACCTTACTCATATTAGAATATAGGATTATAGCTGAGTATGTTGGTTTGCTGCTACGGGGAATCAACAAAAATAGTTGTTTTGTGCAACTATCAATAGACTACCATTACATGAAGTTTCACCAATATACATTAATAAATAATCGAGATATACATTTTTATTTATTCTCCATAAGAATAATATTGGACAACGTACTGTGTTTAGCACTTTGAATACCTCTGCAACGGTTTGATGTCGAACAACAATTTAAACATCAAAATGATTGTTTTACAGAGCTAAACCCATTGGTGAAAACAAATGTGATGATTTCAGTAAAATTAAAACCGTTTTCCCTTAAGATTAACATGGGAAATTTTATGAACACGTTTTTTTGGATTTTCTCCGCAACCATTTAACCTGGGTCAGTGATCCAAAATACCAAATTTTGTTTGTTAAGCTCTATAAAACATTAAAAACCAAAATTGAGTGTTTTTAAATTGTTGAGTGAAAAATGCAAAAAACTTATTACAAAAATGTAAAACCCCCCTCCCATAGTCCAATCTTTCTGGTTTTCGAACTTAAGTCATGAATATCACTTTACACATTTGAGCAAAATTTCATCATAATCAGACATTTTTTACTAAAGTTATCACTTTCACGGACACATATATATACATATCTATATATACATATATATAAATTTGAACGAATAGTGTTTTTGGCATCTGGGGACCTCAAAACAAAAAGTTATCATGGTCTCACGCTTAAGTCTTACCGAGAGAGCTTCTTCCCTATAGAGGAAATTCGCTAAAAACAAATTACGTCAAATGGATCTTAAATCCTTTGCGTTGAACTAACATATTTAAATCTCAAATTCTCTGATGGTAAGTAATTGGCAAATACGAGGAATGATTTGTAAATTTAAGGTTGCTTGGTTAAATTGTTTATATTATATATTTTTTCTGAATGAAATTAAAATTAAAAGTAAAATATAAAAATTCAAAGTTTTTACAGTGCCCACACTTAGGCTTCATTGCATCAATATTATTTACTGCAATACCAATCAAAAGATACATAATATCATCATCACCTACATGAGTCCCTTGAACATAACTGTTGCACTGTGTTTGTTTAAATGTTGTCACCTATATTTTTCTACATCATTCAATCCTGCACATGTTATTAATATATCCATTCGTTAATAAAACTGTGCATATGTTTGTATGAATTAATCATATTACTGATTAATCCCATTGGTTTGTTCATATTGCCTCTAGGATTGAAGTTTGACTCTAAATAGAGCAGGTTTACCTTTCCGTCACCAATCCTTGTGGTTTACTAGCAGATTACTAGTTTCGGGACTACTGTCCCATTATCAAAACTAGCATCAAAAATTAAAAGAGGAACACAGTTTATAGGTACATAATAACACCACACAAACGGACAGTATGAGTCCTGACAGCGGGACACGAACACTCGAAAGGCTACAATGCGACTAAATGTTTGTTTTAATCGTACTGTCCGTTTTGGTTGTATTAGTGTATAAATTGTGACTATGTGATCGTCTTTTAATTTTTTGATGCTAGTAAACCATAAGGACTGATGACAGAAAGGTATGTCAACTACCTTTATTTCGAGCCATTGGTTTCAAAGACTTTCATTATACATATTTTTAAGATATAATTAAGGAAAGTGATACATCAGCTTACTTGAATAAAATGTTTTTCGTCATACTGCTTCAAAAACATCTGTTTTTGACAGATGCGTTGAGATTCAAAAGTTCTTCTTTTTAGTCTTTGGATAATAACATATGTTTTGATGATCATTATCGTACTAGTACTAAAAAGATCATTGTTGATGATACTTTTGATTCGAGGTCGTCATAAATCGATTAAAATTCATTCGATTATAAATAATCGAAACATTCATTGTTATTATCGAAACATTCATTGTTCTATTGTTATTTGAAGAACAACCGATTGATTAGAACCACAATGATTGGTTTGAAGTGATCGACTCAACAACCGATAGATATGAATGAACCGAAGTTATGCATGTGCAACAGCTGATTGTTTCAAGAGACAAGCTGAAAGAAACATTTGAGGTTATGAAGACACAGTACGTAAATTTTACTTTTGTTTTTATTTAAACCTTAAGTTTTTTGACAGTATGACGAAAAATATAGTTCGTCACTCGGATCAAAAGTGTCTTTTTAATACTCGCTCATTTCCCAGCCTCGGCAGTTAAACTGGAGCTCGTATTAAAAAGATCCACTTTTGATCCTAGTGACGAAATATACTATTGTATGTGAAGGTCTCACATAGAAAAAAAACTGAATATATGTACTGTACGGAGATGACTTAATGGCCAGCTAGTATTCAGAGAGGTGAGGAGAAAGTTATACAAGCCCTCCACCATTCATACACAGTTTATTGACAAAGCAAACCAAGAAACTATCAATGAATTGTAATGGTGTATAACGATCAGCTGTGATAAAATGTTGCAATAAAAACATTTCAAATCTCTTTGTCCAATGCCAAAAGTAGAAGGGATTGTGATGGGTAACATTCTCCTCGCCCCTTAATTACTACGGTAGGCTGGCCATCATCTACTTACAGTATGGACTTCTCATACTAAACTGTTCAAGTTGTATACAATGATAGTAAAAGGAAACTAAAACATTTTGTATCAAGAGATTTATATTACTTTCTACATTGCAAACAGTCAGCTCCCAAACTTCTCAGCACAACAAAATATGAATTTTATAAGAAATTTTAATTAAAATGGACGTATATATTAGTGTAACCAATTATATTATAACTTTTTTCATATCAATTTGATTAAGAATTTGTTTATTTTAAAAATTACTTAACCTTTCCCAAGCTTTGGACATATACAAATACTCTAACTATAATATTCATTTGCGAGCACTGGATGTATATATCCGCAACTCAGTTTGAAACTTGCAAGCGTATGACGAGTATATACGCCAGACATGTAAATTTAATTTAGGTATTGTAAAGTTGTTTCTGTGTTATTTACAGTTACTTTAAGCCAGATTTTTAGATTTTGTTTATACATTTTCATTTGGCATAAGCGTAATTTATGTATTTTTATTGGAGGGGCAAACATGATCTTGATCGTGATTATTGTGACTTTTCATATTTAAGTTTCAACAGTGTTTTCGCAACAGCTGTCATACACTGACCGCCTGATGCAATCCTTTGTTATTGTCTTGTGTTCAACAGTTGTTAACGTTCAGTCAGTTTAGAAGTACAGTAAAAGGTAATGATTTTTTGCACAAGGTTTTACCTCAAGCTGTGTCATTTTTCAAAATGACATTCAGAGTGAATCATTGACATATATACGACCCACTTATTTTGTTCATAAAACTTGTGATAATTATTTTTATCATGAACGTGAAAGTAATTAACTTTAATCTTCAGATAGAAATGGAAAATAATAATTATTAAGTCCATTTTTTACCCCAAACAAATAGCATACTGAGTAGGGCGTCGCTCCTCAGTCGCCGCTTGGGAAGGGTTAAAATGAATTTCTCAGCATGCTGTAGACAAAAGTAGTATTTTTAGTCTTTTACATCATCTTTTAAATATTCACTCTCGCCAATCTGTTTGAACGTTTTTATAAGCAACAAAAGACCAGTTCTTGTTGGAAGTTAGAACAAAAAATAACCCATAAAATCTCTTTAAAAACTTTACCTTGACCTAATAATTAACTTTAGAGTAAAAGAAAATATTAAGTGAGAAACTGACTGTAAAACCACTGATACAGAGAATTCCAACTGAGATGAGGCTTGGGAAACAGTGCAGCTGAGTCTAGTATTTACTCTATCTACAATTCTTCTCCATGGATCGAGTCAAATACGTTCAGGGTTGACACTAAACCTCCTAGCATCTTTCCTGGCTGCTCTCGGCCAGATCCATTGAGGGCAAGTGCACTGAGAAGCAAATCTTTGTTTGCAAGAATCAAGAATTGCATATTAGAAATTCATCGATTTTGACTTGTACAATTTGTGATTTTTTAAATAAAATCAGTTCCCAATAGAAAATAACATTAAATGATAGTTAATCAATTAGTAAACTAATAATTAATGTACTTGTTTGCAGATGTGAATTTTGAGAGTGATAAGGGTTGCACAACCCCAAAGAACTTGCGTGGGGAGTGCATCAACATCAAGTCATGCCCGGTGCTTCTGGATATGCTGCAGAAACGAACAGAACCTGGTTGGAGAGAATATCTGGTGAAATCCCAGTGCGGGACTAGGGAGAACAACGTGGTTAAGGTAACTTCCTAGTCAAGGATTAAGAGAACTGTACATACTATTTATATGAGTGAAACTGCAAATAATTTATTAACACTATAACTAGAATAAAGTTGGGAATGGGGATCTGTGTGTTGGGCCAAGCAGGAGAGAAGTTGGAATTGGAGATGGAGCTTTGTTTTGGACTAAAAGTGAAGGGGTCGGTAACGGAGGTAAGTGTTCAAATAAAGGGTGGTGGGTTGATGATAGATGTCTGTAATAAAAGTATTCTGATAATCTGTTGATCCTCTGTAGGTTTGCTGCCCCTCACCGTCAGCACCTGCCGGAGATGAGCTCCCAGACACCGGCGTCTGTGGTCGCTCCGATTCCGCCATAAACCGAGTAGTCAACGGCCGTCCTGCGGTCCTAGGTTTGTCTCCACAGGCAATGTTTTATCCATATATCTTCTTTATATAAATAGGCAAGCACAAAACTGTCCCTCCTTTTTCTCAGCTTGTGTAATTCGTAGGAGAAATTCACGCATGCCGTTAGAAAGGTATTGTCCTGTAGATGAGCAGAAACCCATTATAATTTACATCGGCTCTCAGGGTTACGCCCCACGGGATTTCAAAGTTTCAATGTTAATCTTATGGAAGAACAGTGTAATCAATTGAATTGTTTTGAAAGCAGATATAATACCAAATGTTAGTATAACAGCAAAAACAGATGTTTTAGGACTATGTAAAAAAATACTACTTACTTCTGGAATGATAACACTCTTCTCTTATCCGTTTTAACTCCATATTAAAAAATAAACCTTTGAATGATGGGTGGTGAGGGGGAGGGGAGTGAGAGAGAGAGAAATAGAGGTTATTCGTGAAGTTCAGCATGAGGACACTGGTTCAAATGCATTTTATTAAACTGCTCATGCAGAATGTGGCAATATTCACACAGTCATTATTCGTTTATATCACTTTGGCTTTACAAGGAATTATATTTCGTCGAATTTCGACCTCTGGGCCCTCGCTAGTATGTTTAAATATATAATCGACGAATATTTGAAAAAAATATTAGTTTAAAGTATAGTTGGTTATTTTGCGCTCATCTCTCTCTCCCTTCCTTCCTCCCCTTCCCCCACCCTCATCCTCAGATAATTCTTTGAATGTGGAGTTAAGATAGACAGCCGAAGGGCGTTACCATTCCAGTAATCAGTAGACTTTTTATTTATGCCTGAAACCTCTCCACCTCACCCTCTCCCCATCCCTCATCCTCCCTCCCCTCACAAACAGGTATATTGTTTTTTTTTTAATGTGAAGTTAAAGAGGATAAGAAAAGGGTGTTACTATTCCAGTGGTCAGTAATATTTTTTTTATTTATGAATCATCTGTTCTTGCTGTTGTGCTACATATTTATTTGAATAACGCAGCTGTTTGTTAAATGAAAAGAGTAATGAAAAGCAGAAGTTCCCATAATGATAACATGTTGTTATTAGATAGTTTTGTTGGTAAATTTACCAACATTTTTTGTGTGGTAAATCATACCACGTTCTGATCCACAACTGTCTGTTTGAGACCACATTTGAAGTAAATTGTATGATATTAATTCAATTACCTAGTGTATTTAATGTAATAAGCTGGTTTCTTATTCCTTCTAGAGTAAACTGGAAAATAGCGTGATGTCTGAAGTTCACTCCAGATACAATATTTATATATAGTTCTGTAATCAAAATATTTAAGTCAAATGTGTGAAAGTTTGGCAAGTCGCAGGATGGTGGGAGATGGCTCAAATTAAAGTTCTTGATCCCAGGGACTCGGGAAAAATAACAGTATTTCTAAAATGCTACCAGCAAATGAGAAATAACATAAAACACCCCCCATAAGAAAAGCATTGGGAGTTAAAAAGTCTACTTTGTTTACTTTGAAACATGCGATTATGTATACTTTGTTTGCGAACTGACATGTAAGTATTAATCAAAATCAGAAGATGCAGTGCATTGGAGTGAGGTTAGGGGCTATGACCCGTTCAAGCCACTAGTAACCCTATAATTACCACCCCAATAATGTCTACCGCATGTTGCAGGTGCTTGGCCATGGATGGCAGCTCTTGGTTACAGAACTCCGTCTAAGCCTCTTGACTGGTTGTGTGGAGGCTCACTTATTAGTAGCAAACACGTCCTCACGGCTGCGCATTGTCTAGTGAATATTGGCAATAGAAAATTGTACAGTAACATGCATTATTATTCTCTTGATTTTAGTTTAAACTACAGTATATATTATTAGTCTGTTTTGTCTTCTTGTTTCTAGGCCAAATCACGAGTGGGTATTTTTTCATTTTTTTGGGAGGCTGTATACAGGGTGGTCATTAAAGAATGTCACAAACTTCGTGGGCCAATAGTACTCATCAATTTGAACAATAAATGTCCTCCTAACATATGTCGAAAAATCACAGGGTTGTCATTAAAGAATGTCACAAACTTTGTGGGCCAATAGTACTCATCAATTTGAACAATAAATGTCCTCCTAACATATGTCGAAAAATCCTTCGTTTAGCCGCTAGCCGTCATTTTGTATTTTTTACAAAAAAAATTATATCTAAATAACTACTTTAGCTAAAATAACCAAACCTTGCACGGACGTTTATTAAACATCAAAGAAAATTTAGAAAATTTTTTTTGATTTGCATTTTTATTTTCACAATGGCGGTCATTTAAAGTTTTTAAAGTCAAATAATAAAAAAACTGCTCTTTTTTCAAAACTTTACCTTATAAAAAAAAAAACATTTTAATACTTAATCCAACGGTATTTTTTTTATCAAAATCGGACCACAATAAGCGAGAAAATTCACTTTTTCGGTTAGCCCGCAGAAGCTCCGGTCCCACCAGCAGCCCCAAGTAGCGTGGGCGGCGGCGCGCGGTCCGGCGCAACAATGAAAATCGTATTAAGAGAAACGCACTATTGTCCGCAAGAGGAAAGAGCTTCTGCGGGCTATCCGAAAAAGTGAATTTTCTCGCTTATTTGTGGTTCGATTTTGATAAACAAAATACCGTTGGATTTAGTATTAAAATTTTTTTGTTACAAGGTAAAGTTTTGAAAAATGTACAGTTTTTTTATTATTTGACTTTAAAAACTTTAAATGACCGCCATTGTGAAAATAAAAATGCAAATCAAACAAAAAGTTTTCTAAATTTTCTTTGATGTTTAAGAAACGTCCGTGCAAGGTTTGGTTATTTTAGCTAAAGTAGTTTTTTAGATATAATTTTTTTTGTAAAAAATACAAAATGGCGGCTAGCGGCTAAACGAAGGATTTTTCGACATGTGTTAGGAGGACATTGATGAGGACATTGATGTGTTCAAATTGATGAGTACTATTGGCCCACGAAGTTTGTGACATTCTTTAATGACCACCCTGTATAACTAGTGCCGGTTTCTCTTCCTTCTTTGTTCAAGAAAGGTATAAATATTAGTGAAATAATAATGTGTATACTTGCTTAGGTTCCTCCAGGGCCTTGTTTATGCTTTTAAGTTAAATCAAAATTTCTTAATTTAAAATATACATAATATAATATACTAGTAATATAGTTATTACCGTGACAAATTAAAACACATTAAAAATACTAACCTGACCAACACTATCAAATCTTTGTTTAGAGGTACCATATGACTTCCTTTGCAGTAACTGACAAACAACTGCAGCTAGTAATTTTATAAATTATATCCTCACTTAAGATTTGCATTGGAACTCACAGGGCCTGTGTGGTGGAGCTCTAAGGTTGGATGTACAAATTATAAGGTTTGTGTTAGTGTGATATGTAAGCTATGTTCGTGCAAAATTTTAGCTTAATTGGTCCAGTAGTTTATGCGTGATGAAACTACAAACATCCATCCAAAAATACATCCAAACTTTCACATTTATTATATTAGTAGGGCATGAATATATTTTAAGCTAAATATAAAACATATTATATCCAAACATTGGCTTTCCTTAATCTATTATCCTGTATAGTAATAGCGTGTACAGGGCAACGTGTAACCACCTATTCCAAGTAAACTAATAAACGTAGAGAGGCCAGGTTGGTTTCAAAAGATTTCCCTTAGGCCAAGGATGACGAACAAAATATGATATCCTAAATTTACGCAGTTATACATTTGCAATCGGCAAAAAATGCTGTTATTTTGCCCATTTTTCGCATTCTCCATTTTTAAGGAACGTGTAACCACCTATTCCGAGTAAACTACTGAACGTAGAGAGGCCAGATTGGTGTCAAAAAATTTCCCTTAGGCCCAGGATGTTGAAAAAAATACGATATCCTACATTCATTTAGTTATAATTTTGTAATTGGCAAAAAATACTATTTTATTTGGCCATATTTTATGTGCAATCACCTTGTTTACCGAGCCATGTGTTCCCTACTTTGCATCCAAATTCAATACAACAGGTGAGTAAAGATAATGTTGTTTTTTTAAACAAAGCAGACAACTATTCCTAACTAAATTTAGGTCTTTGGATTGAAATTTACTAGCAGTAAGGAACACAAATTCCATACTAAATGGGAATAGAGTTTATAGTACTGTATAAAAGAGTCAGCAAAGTTCAATTCAGATTTATGTATTCTATATTTACTATTTATATATATCAGTTATTGTTTACTTTTACTCTTGCGGCAAAATTGGGTTTTATCACTGTTATTGGAACCAGAAGTAGAGGATTTTCCTTTGATAAATCCTGGGTCTCAGAAAATATGACAACAGGTTGGTATTCACTAGGCATCCACTAGGTTCACTGCTGGAATTGTAGTTTTTTTAGGTCGTTTTTAAAGAGCTGTGTAAAATTGAATCCAAAGCTTTTTTAAAACATCGATGATAGTCATTACACTCCCTAAAGTAGTACAGCGATTTGTGTATGAGTAAATAAAAAACATGACTAAGACACAAAGCAGTTAAAACTGGGAGGTAAAAATGTGAAAGTAAAATTAACCACCTAAGGTTTGTGAAGGTTTAGACGATTGATATAATCCAGTAAACTATATTTCAGTAGTTCAAGTTTCAAATTCCGATTCATTTTTGTTATTTAAAATTTAGTTTGATTTTGATTTCAAGTGCTGTATTGGATGAAATTGGGTGAATCTGGATGAAACTCTGGTAAGAAATTTAATGAAATGGATCAGAAATCTAAGGACTATTGACCTATTCTAAAAATTAGCATTGAATACAAAGTGAAATATTTTTCCATTCAGTTTATAGCTAACTAGAATTTCCTGTGTGCAGCTTGCACATCACGTTTTGAGAAGCAAAAATATTAATTAAATAGTTAAATAGTAAACAAAACAATGACAGTCTGTAGTTATAGGTGATCCTTATAACAGTTGTTTACAGATGATGGATAAATTATGTATTTTTGTTGGTCTGTCTTTCGATAGTTTGTATGTTCGGAGATGAAATACAATTAAATATTGGTAAATATATAGTCTGTAATTTATATTATTATTTTATTAGGTTAATGTGTATTACAAATTTGAACCCGATGAACAAACCTTTAAACACTTAATAACATTTACTGCAGTTTTTAAGAAACAAAATTTGGCTTAAAGTGACACCAAAATGGGTTTGCTTCAACATACAAAACTAAACTAACAACAAAGTTTAAACTAAACCCTTTTGGGCTATATTGTACACAGGCGTAAAATGTATTTCATAAAAAGAGACTTTTGGAATTTATAGACTTTTTAATGAATATTTTAATATACATTATGATGGGGCTTTATTATAATAATACCTTTAAATTTTGCACGACAGATTCCCATTTTGTTACATGCAATTAAAGATTAAATTTGTAAATATAAATTGTTAAGCCATTAAATTTACTTTATAACTAGTGAACAATACTTCTTTAGTTTGTTTAAGTCCGTCATTTTTGACGGGATAATAACAGCTAGTAATCTTAATAATGTTTATAAAATGAGCCACATTACTCACAATGCTACCATTTCATAACATTTCCCTTTCTCTCCTTTCTTCTATTCAATCTCTTGCCTGTAAATTATTTTAATATAGGTACATATTTTACACATAACTCAAATCTGTATGAATACCAGGGGGAGAAAGGAGTGAAGGGAGTATGCGGATATTTATTGAATCATCTTGAAATTTCACATATCTTGGCTCTTGGTTACCAGTTGTTTTGAAACCTGGCGCGTGTTCGTTTCAGTGAATAATTTGTCGTGCTTTACAAACAGGACCCTAGTCAGCACATGAGTAACACCAGGTGGCTTTGGGTACCAGAAGGTACCCAAACTTCAAAGCGGCCATTTTAAAACAGTTGAATGACATTGTACAATCCTATGTGTTATCAACAATCCGGACTCTTACCACCAAAACAAATGCATTAACCTTTCAGGTTCTATATAAATAAAATAATTATTTTGCAGCACTCAATTGTTCAGGAAAAAGTAGAATTTTCAGTTTGCATATTTAATATCTTGTTACAACAAACCGTAAACTCAGGAAATGGATTACATATTTTAGCAAAGTTTTTTACTTAACTTTACCATATTTCAAATGTTTCCAGTTTTCGAGATGAAAGAGAAGCCAATCAGGTCAAAATAATAATAAAATGATAAGTCAAATGAAACAATTTGTCTAAAAATTCTAAGCTTTTTAACTTCACTGTCAGTGACAGTTAATTAGTCATGTTATTTTATGTTGTTTACTAATTAAAAATAGTTACTTAACATTATTAGTATATATTTTATTCTCATGTCCAGAATTGTGGTGCGGCTGGGAGATCTAAACCTGGATGACAAAATCCCAGACAGAGCAACTCCCATCGATGTTCCTGTTGAGAGAACGATTGTTCATGAGAAGTACGACGCTGCGGGGCATGTTACCGACATTGCTCTAGTGAAACTCAAAGACCGGGTTGAGTTTACAAGTAAGTTGGTTGAGTTTAAAGCCAACACATCTTTTTCCTAATGATAAATATGTGGTGCTTAATACGGCATTGACATTATTAAGGTATTTTAAGTTACAGAGCAGCTTATAGAGGAAAAAGGGTAAACTTAATTAATAATTTGCGACCCGCGCCGAGCGCAACCCCCCTAAAAGCGCCAGGCCCCTCCTGGAGCATGGGGCATACAGTCCTAGACATAGATATATTTTATTTGCACAAAACATTCCTGACATGTGAGAACATACAGAATAGGTGCATCGTCAGTAATACAATATCAAATAAACTTCTTAATAAACAAAACAAAAAAGAAAATTAGATTAAAGGGTCACTGTAAAAATCTTGTAAAGAGTAGAAGGCCTTGTCTAACAGTGCATTTTTTAACCGTTCTTTAAACTGACTAATACTTAAACTTTTAAAACCGGTAGAGCCAATATACTGAGTAGAATAGACAGTTTAATGTATTCATTTAACGATATAACCTGTACATATATAAGCCACATACCACTCACTCACTCATAATCTCTTAATTTTAGAAACCACAATGACTATATGAAGCTGGAAACTTGGCACGGTGGTTCATCTTAAGCCCTAGATGTGCAATATTCTAGATGTGCCCTAGATGTGCGGTTTTGCGAAATTCTCTTAGGGCTCTGCTCCACGGGTTGTCAAAGATCCTATTCATGTTATATTGTTTTTGTCAACATTTTTAAATTTGAGTTGTTAGTGGAAATATTTGTTTTGGTGCTCCCTGAACCCAAAATAGTTATTTTTACGTGATGTCTGTGTGTGTGTGTGTGTGTGTGTGTGTGTGTGTGTGTGTGTGTGTGTGTGTGTGAGAGTGTGTGAGTGTGTGAGTGTGTGAGTGTGTGAGTGTGTGTGTGTGTGTGTGTGTGTGTGTGTGTGTGTGTGTGTGTGTGTGTGTGTGTGTGTGAGTGTGTGAGTGTGTGTGTGTGTGTGTGTGTGTGTGTGTGTGTGTGTGTGTGTGTGTGTGTGTGTGTGTGTGTGTGTGTGTGTGTGTGTGTGTGTGTGTGTGTGTGTGTGTGTGTGTGTGTGTGTGTGTGTGTGTGTGTGTGTGTGTGTGTGTGTAGTGTGTGTGTAGTGTGTGTGTGTGTGTGTGTGTGTGTGTGTGTGTGTGTGTGTGTGTGTGTGTGTGTGTGTGTGTGTGTGTGTGTGTGTGTGTGTGTGTGTGTGTGTGTGTGGTGTGTGTGTGGTGTGTGTGTGGTGTGTGTGTGGTGTGTGTGTGGTGTGTGTGTGGTGTGTGTGTGGTGGGTGTGTGTGGGTGTGTGTGTGTGTGTGTGTGTGTGTGTGTGTGTGTGTGTGTGTGTGTGTGTGTGTGTGTGTGTGTGTGTGTGTGTGTGTGTGTGTGTGTGTGTGTGTGTGTGTGTGTGTGTGTGTGTGTGTGTGTGTGTGTGTGTGTGTGTGTGTGTGTGTGTGTGGATGTGTACAGAGCTAGAGGTGACACCAGTTGTCCGATTTTGATTAAATTTGGGATGTAGGTACTAATACATAATATTTCCAGGTTATTTTATTTTTTATTTTTAAGGGTAATTATCCCCCAAAAACTGCTAAAAACTTGAAAAATCCAAATTTCTCAAAAACGCCTCCAACGATTTTAATTAACCTTGAGTGGTTTGTAGAACCATCCGCAAAAATTCGGGTTCAGAAATTACAGGACTTAAACATTCAAAATTCAGTTATTTTGGGGTTTTCATAAAAAACCATAAAGGTTAAAAAATATTACTTATCATCATTAAAAAGAGCTCAAAAAACTAAATAATTTAGTATTTTTAATTATTGTTCTACGATTGCCGGTTGCAGAGAAAGTTAAAACTTTTATTTTGCGGTAAATGCAATACGTTGTCCAATGTTATTCTTATGGGGAATACAACAATTACTATTTCTCTCTTATTTACTGATAAATTTGGTTAAAACTTGATATGCAGGTCAAGTAAGCATTGACCAACAGATATGTTCTAAATATGTTGCCACTTATATCCTGGGAGGGATGAGGAGGCATTTCCCCTCTTAAAACCACTGTGTGTAGCAAAAGACTCTAAAAGGGATTTTGGTGGGTGTTTTTGAAAAAACTAGTTTAGAAGATTTTCTGTACATTCGACCGTACTTTATATCCTATATTTAGTAAATAAAAAGTAATTTATTCATTCAAGTTGGGCAAAAAGGGAGTAGTATATGTGTCAGTTTCCTGAGACCGTTTATTTCCTTATGCAATTTAAATTAAGATGCCCCATGGATTATTTTTTATTTATGAAATAATTCTGTTGGCAAAAGAAATTACCGTACTTTTCTAAATGTTTTCAAAAAGTACCATAACTCCTTTCACCAACAGAATTATTCAATCTTTTACAGAACTGATCCGCCCGATTTGCGTACCTCCACCCAACCTCTACCCAGGAGATATGACTGGCTACTCACCATTTGTGATTGGCTGGGGTGCCATAGGATATAGTGAGTATTAGTTAATTATTATCTAATCTATTTTATATTAATAAATTCAGTTATTTTGGTGATCTTTTAGTAATTATATAACAATCAGAAGATTACTATGTTAAGCGCTATTAAAGATAAGCTTTACTAGACAACTATAGCTCGTGATGGAACTTTTATAGTTAAATACGGAGACAAGCTGTTTCCATGAACACTTTCCCTCTTACAAGATATTGCAGTGGTTTGAAGAATATAAAATTTAACACTGGAAATTTAAAATCATTTTTATGAGAATAAAGCAATAAACTTAACCTTTTAGGAACATTTCAGCCATATTTTAAATCCAACTTGTAAAGATCATGTTATGATTGTAGCTACTGACGATAATTAGTAGTGGTGAATTACGGGTTTAACATCACTTCCGGCGCTTTTTCCCCATGTTATTCTTATGGGGAGCCGTTTTTGGACCGACGCCAGCTCCCGCCTATAGAGCTCCCGCGCGTTGGCCAATACCAATGTCCAACCCTTGCCTATATTAAATATATTGTCCCCATCCCCATCCCTCCTCTATATTTTTTAAAATTAATTTTCAAATTCAGGCTAAAAAACTATCTTTGGTGTTTACTGTCCGATTTGTCTGCAATTTGGATATGTTATTGTCCTAGGCAAGTGTTTTAATAAATTTCACTTACATTTCCCAAATTCACTATTACGGTTGAATTAAAAAATATTTTTGAAAATACTGTAGTGCCAACTTCTTTATTTACTGTCCGATTTGTCTTCAATTTGGATATGTTGTTGTCCTAGGCAAGTGTTTTAATAAATTACACTTACATTTCCCAAATTCACTATTACAGTCAAATTAAAAATTATTTTTGAAAAATACTGCCAATTGCCACCTTCTTTATTAAATGTCCGATTTGTCTTCAATTTGGATATGTTATTGTCCTAGGCAAGTGTTTTAATAAAATCCACCTACATTTCCCAAATTCACGATTACGGTCAAATTAAATAATATTTTTGAAAAATACTGCCAATTGCCACCTTCTTTATTAACTGTCCGATTTGTCTGCAATTTGGATATGTTATTGTCCTAGGCAACTGGTTTAATAAATTCCACCTACATTTCCCAAATTCACTATTACGGTCATATTAAATAATATTTTTGAAAAATACTGCCAACTGCCACCTTCTTTATTAACTGTCCGATTTGTCTGCAATTTGGATATGTTATTGTCCTAGGCAACTGGTTTAATAAATTCCACTTACATTTCCCTAATTCACTATTACAGTCAAATTAAAAATTATTTTTGAAAAATACTGCCAATTGCCAACTTCTTTATTAAGTGTCCGATTTGTCTGCAATTTGGATATGTTATTGTCCTAGGCAAGTGTTTTAATAAATTTCACTTACATATCCCAAATTCACCATTACAGTCAAATTAAAAAATATTTTTGAAAAATACTGCCAATTGCCAACTTCTTTATTAAATGTCTGATTTGTCTGCAATTTGGATATGTTATTGTCCTAGGCAACTGGTTTAATAAATTCCACTTACATTTCCCAAATTCACTATTACAGTCAAATTAAAAATTATTTTTGAAAAATACTGCCAATTGCCAACTTCTTTATTAAATGTCCGATTTGTTTAAAATTAGATATGTTATTGTTGTAGGCTGGTGTATATGCACCATCCACATTTCCCAAATTCACTATTACAGTCAAATTAAAAAATATTTTTGAAAAATACTGCCAATTGCCAACTTCTTTATTTACTGTCTGATTTGTTTAAAATTTGGATATGTTATTGTTGTAGGCTAGCGTATATGCACCATCCACATTTTACAAATATTGCGGCTAAATTTTAAAAAATTTGGAAAAATACTGCCAGTTGGCAACTTCTTTATTTATGGTCTGATTTGTTTAAAATTTATATATGTCATTATTCTAGGCTAGTGTATATGTACCATCCACATTTGACAAATTAACTATAATGGTCAAATTTAAAAAATATTTTGAAAAATATACTAACAATTTCAAACTTCTTTATTTTTGGATATGTTATAGCTCTTATATAGGTAACAAGACCACACTACCACAAGTTCCATTACCCCCCATAATACAGTATTTTGTCTTTTTGTTTGTTTATTTTGCTGTAATCCCAAAACTGACTTTGCTGTTTATTGTCACTTTGGATATTGTCCTAAGCATTTATTGTCTGATTTATTTTTGGATATGTTATAGCCCCCAACTATTATATCTAAAATTACAATATTATTTCCACCTATAATACAGTTGATGTGTTGTTTGTTTTGCCGCAACCTAAAAACTAATATTGGTATTTGTGTTTTTACAAAACTATATTTTGCAAATTACTACCAATAACTCCTTTATTTACTTTTCGACTTGTTATATCCCCTTATATCTAAATTTACCGTATATTTTTCCCCTTTTAGTGCTGTTTTGTCGTAACCAAACTTTGACTGCAACATATTACTGGCCACTGCATAAGTGCATTTCCAAATTCACTATTACGGTTGGATTAAAAAAATAAATACAAGCTTATTTACCATCCAGCTGATAAGTAATATATATCCACAATTATGGTCAGAACTGCCCAAATTTTAATCCAATACAAAAATAAATTTTTAAACCCCAAAACAACTAAACACAAAACACCAATCTTTCTTTGTGTTTGTTTGGAGTAGTCTTTATTTTATCCAACTTAATTTTGTAGTTAAAATCAAACTTCCCACATTCTAGCTCCCTTTCCAGTGGTTGGAGACATAAAGGTTACGAATATTTTCAAACAATATATCTTTTTCTTCCCCTATGTTGGACTTGTTTAATAGCGCACCATATTCCAAATCCTCCAGTCTACTACATTCTTTAAATTTAACATTGCCTTTAATATCTCTATGTCTTCTTGTCCATTGTTACGGAAACTTAGGTTTTCTATTTTTGGAATTGCCATAAAATGTTGCGGTTCCGTTAGTGTTAAAGCTGGTGGCTGGTTGGTAGATAAATAATGTCCAAATCACCACTGTATGGCAACACGCCCTGCCCATTCTTATTTATCTGTATAAACACAGTTTTACAGACACCTTTAACATAGTATACACCCCTCCTTTTCTGCCAACACTCCCACAAACTTGTTTACTACAAACGCACACACTATATAATGTCCATAATGCTCGCAGGAAGTAATCTTTTAATTTATCCTCTCTTTCCCTTCTTTCTTTAGCCAACTGTGCATTCCTCTGCAACAGTATTTTCCACATATTCCAATGTCTTCTAATTCCAGTTTCCTCTCTAAGAAAGGCTTGGAAAGTGGCTCTATTTCTTTAATAGTGTATGGGTACAGTTTATTGGTCCGGCTTCTTAAAACGTAGGGAGTAAGGTTAGGACTTTCCACCAAGCCTAATTCTTCTAAATTGATGGAGAAAGGTGTATTTGATGCCCCCAGATTTGATGTAACACTTATGCTTTACACTTACGGCATCCTCCTCTATTACCTCTACATAGTTGGTAAACAGTTAAAGCCAAATGCAGATAGAGCATACTTTATTAACTTTTCCCTTTGATCTTTTGGCAGTTTTAGTTGTACTCCAGTTATCTTCCCCCAATATGCATCATTAAACACTAAACAACAACTGTTTTGTAATTGGCAACTTTCACCCACATCTTATGCAGAGGTACAGCATAGAATGGAGCATTTTGAAAGTACCGTTTGTTGTCTTCTATTAGACTTAAACAATCTCTTAAAGGTTCAAACCCCTTACCAAAACCTCTACAATAGATTGTTGCCTCTAACCTTGTTATTCCATTCTCTCTAGCCAGTTGAGAACGTTTCTTTTAGGTTTACAAAGTTTATTATATGGTTTCCTATACTTTTAATTACTCCAGGGCTTGTAATCTGACATATAAATTTATTATATATTTTTACCCTGCTATTTACACCATGTTAAACAGTCTTTACTAACATTATCTACAATAACATTATGGGGGTCCATTCGCCCCCCCCCCCTGGTAGCAAAAGTTTTCTGTAAGATATTGGCACATTTCCTCTTTATTAAATATTCCAACCAAAGTAAGTTTATAGTCTCAATATAATTAACATATTAACATTAGTACCCAAATTGTCGAAATTCTATAATTCTATTCTTAGTCCTTGTATTAGGTTTTGTACTATTAAACCCAACACCCCATGCAGTAGAGTAATATATGTATTTAATACAGATACGCACATTCTACAAGACCCATACATCTGTTGTATAAGCAGCAGAATAGACATCTCATTGTGTTGTTGTAAAGTAAAACATAAATTGTGCTGGATACAACCGGCCAGATATTAGACAGGAAATGTGTTGGAAGTGTATTGCCAAAGACAAACACCACATAGTGCAGCATGTAATCAATCCATTACTATTTAGACAGCATTGGTACAACATCCGATATATTAGCCAAACCCACAATCAAACTTGGAAAACAAACAGTAAAAGATAAATATTATAGTAACAGAAATAGTAAGAGTATAAGGACATAGTAATATTTAAAGTTTATAAAACAACACAAATGCAGAGACACAATAACACACTCCAACACATTTGGACACAGGCACAGATACTGGTTTACATCCATTTAACACAACTTTACACGTTCTGTCAACTGACACAAAAATAGTTTGTAAATTGTGTAATAAATACATGTAATATAAACAAATTTAACACAATCATAACATTGTCCACATTAACATTGGAAGTTAAAGGGGGGTGTATCGATACACCCCCCTTTAACTTCCAATGTTAATGTGGACAATGTTATGATTGTGTTAAATTTGTTTATATTACATGTATTTATTACACAATTTACAAACTATTTTTGTGTCAGTTGACAGAACGTGTAAAGTTGTGTTAAATGGATGTAAACCAGTATCTGTGCCTGTGTCCAAATGTGTTGGAGTGTGTTATTGTGTCTCTGCATTTGTGTTGTTTTATAAACTTTAAATATTACTATGTCCTTATACTCTTACTATTTCTGTTACTATAATATTTATCTTTTACTGTTTGTTTTCCAAGTTTGATTGTGGGTTTGGCTAATATATCGGATGTTGTACCAATGCTGTCTAAATAGTAATGGATTGATTACATGCTGCACTATGTGGTGTTTGTCTTTGGCAATACACTTCCAACACATTTCCTGTCTAATATCTGGCCGGTTGTATCCAGCACAATTTATGTTTTACTTTACAACAACACAATGAGATGTCTATTCTGCTGCTTATACAACAGATGTATGGGTCTTGTAGAATGTGCGTATCTGTATTAAATACATATATTACTCTACTGCATGGGGTGTTGGGTTTAATAGTACAAAACCTAATACAAGGACTAAGAATAGAATTATAGAATTTCGACAATTTGGGTACTAATGTTAATATGTTAATTATATTGAGACTATAAACTTACTTTGGTTGGAATATTTAATAAAGAGGAAATGTGCCAATATCTTACAGAAAACTTTTGCTACCAGGGGGGGGGGGGCGAATGGACCCCCATAATGTTATTGTAGATAATGTTAGTAAAGACTGTTTAACATGGTGTAAATAGCAGGGTAAAAATATATAATAAATTTATATGCCAGATTACAAGCCCTGGAGTAATTAAAAGTATAGGAAACCATATAATAAACTTTGTAAACCTAAAAGAAACGTTCTCAACTGGCTAGAGAGAATGGAATAACAAGGTTAGAGGCAACAATCTATTGTAGAGGTTTTGGTAAGGGGTTTGAACCTTTAAGAGATTGTTTAAGTCTAATAGAAGACAACAAACGGTACTTTCAAAATGCTCCATTCTATGCTGTACCTCTGCATAAGATGTGGGTGAAAGTTGCCAATTACAAAACAGTTGTTGTTTAGTGTTTAATGATGCATATTGGGGTAATAGTAATACGAAGAAGATAACTGGAGTACAACTAAAACTGCCAAAAGATCAAAGGGAAAAGTTAATAAAGTGTGCTCTATCTGCATTTAGCTTTAACTGTTTACCAACTACGTAGAGGTAATAGAGGAGGATGCCATAAGTGTAAAGCATAAGTGTTACATCAAATCTGGGGGCACATCAAATACACCTTTCTCCACTATACCTAAACACATCAATTTGGAAAGTCCTAACCTTACTCCCTACGTTTTAAGAAGCCGGACCAATAAACTGTACCCATACACTATTAAAGAAATAGAGCCACTTTCCAAGCCTTTCTTAGAGAGTTGTTCCAAAAGAGGAAATTGGAATTAGAAGACATTGGAATATGTGGAAAATACTGTTGCAGAGGAATGCACAGTTGGCTAAAGAAAGAAGGGAAAGAGAGAATAAATTAAAAGATTACTTCCTGCGACGTTGGGAGGATCTAGAGCATTATGTGTATGCGTTTGTAGTAAACAAGTTTGTGGGAGTGTTGGCAGAAAAGGAGGTGTGTATACTATGTTAAAGGTGTCTGTAAAACTGTATTTATAGAGATAAATAAGAATAGGGAAGGCGTGTTGCCATACAGTGGTGATTTGGACATTATTTATCTACCTACCAACGAGCCACTTGCAAGCTTTAACACTAACGGAACCGCAACATTTTGTGGCGATTCCAAAAATAGAAAACCTAAGTTTCCGTAACAATGGACAAGAAGACATAGAGATATTAAAGGCAATGTTAAATTTAAAGAATGTAGTAGACTGGAGGATTTGGAATATGGTGCGCTATTAAACAAGTCCAACATAGGGGAAGAAAAAGATATATTGTTTGAAAATATTCGTAACCTTTATGTCACTGGCTGGAAAGGGAGCTAGAATGTGGGAAGTTTGATTTTAACTACAAAATTAAAATTAAGTTGGATAAAATAAAGACTACTCCAAACAAGCACAAAGAAAGATTAGTTGTTTTGGGTTTTAAAAATTTATTTTTGCATTGGCTTAAAACATATCCAAAGTTTAGGCAGTTCCATAAATATTTTGTGGATTACTTATTATATTACAATGAGAGGTAGTTGAGAGGGTCACAACAATATTGGAAATGTGGCAAATATAACAGCTGGGTGTATATAATAAGCTTGTGGCAAATATAATAAGCTTGCATTTATTTTTTTAATCGAACCGTAATATTGAATTTGGAAATGGGGTATTTACTTATGCAATGGCCAGTAATATATTGCAGTCATATTCAAAGTTTGGTTACGACAAAACAGCGCTAAAAGGGAAAAAAATATATGGTAAATTTAGATATAGGGTGATATAACAAGTCGAAATGTAAATAAAGGAGTTGTTGGTAGTAATTTACAAAATATAGTTTTGTAAAAACACAAATACCAATGTTAGTTTTTAGGTTGCAGCAAAACAAACAACAGTATTATGGGTGGAAATAATATTGTAATTTTAGATATAATAGTTGGGGGCTATAACATATCCAAAAAATAAATCAGACAATAAATGCTTAGGACAATATCCAAAGTGTAGGCAAATCGGACAATAAACAGTCAGTTTTGGGATTACAGCAAAATACTGTATTGTATGGGGGTAGTGGAGCGTGTGGTAGTGTGGTCTTGTTACCTATATAAGAGCTATAACATATCCATAAATAAAGAAGTTTGAAATTGTTAGTATATTTTTTAAATTTGACCATTATAGTTAATTTGTCAAATGTGGATGGTACATATACACTAGCCTAGAATAATGACATAAATTTTAAACAAATCAGACCATAAAGAAGTTGCCGATTGGCGGTATTTTTCCAAAATTTTTTAACATTTAACCGCAATATTTGTAAAATGTGGATGGTGCATATACACTAGCCTACAACAATAACATATCCAAATTTTAAACAAATCGGACAGTAAATAAAGAAGTTGGCAATTGGCAGTATTTTTCAAAAATAATTTTTAATTTGGCTGTAATAGTGAATTTGGGAAATGTAAGTGTAATTTATTAAAACAATTGCCTACGACAATAACATATCCAAGTTTTAAACAAATGGGACAGTAAATAAAGAAGTTGGCAATTGGCAGTATTTTTCAAAAATATTTTTTAATTTGACCGTAATAGTGAATTTGGGATATGTAAGTGGAATTTATTAAAACACTTGCCTAGGTCAATAGCATATCCAAATTTTAAATAAATCAGACAGTAAATAAAGAAGTTGGCAATTGGCAGTATTTTTCAAAAATATTTTTTAATTTGACCGTAATAGTGAATTTGGGATATGTAAGTGAAATTTATTAAAACACTAGCCTACAACAATAACATATCCAAATTTTAAACAAATCGGACAGTAAATAAAGAAGTTGGCAATTGGCAGTATTTTTCAAAAATAATTTTTAATTTGGCTGTAATAGTGAATTTGGGAAATGTAAGTGTAATTTATTAAAACAATTGCCTACGACAATAACATATCCAAGTTTTAAACAAATGGGACAGTAAATAAAGAAGTTGGCAATTGGCAGTATTTTTCAAAAATATTTTTTAATTTGACCGTAATAGTGAATTTGGGATATGTAAGTGGAATTTATTAAAACACTTGCCTAGGTCAATAGCATATCCAAATTTTAAATAAATCAGACAGTAAATAAAGAAGTTGGCAATTGGCAGTATTTTTCAAAAATATTTTTTAATTTGACCGTAATAGTGAATTTGGGATATGTAAGTGAAATTTATTAAAACACTTGCCTAGGTCAATAGCATATCCAAATTTTAAATAAATCAGACAGTAAATAAAGAAGTTGGCAATTGGCAGTATTTTTCAAAAATATTTTTTAATTTGACCGTAATAGTGAATTTGGGATATGTAAGTGAAATTTATTAAAACACTTGCCTAGGACAATAACACATCCAAATTGCAGACAAATCGGACATTTAATAAAGAAGTTGGCAATTGGCAGTATTTTTCAAAAATAATTTTTAATTTGACCGTAATAGTGAATTTGGGATATGTAAGTGGAATTTATTAAACAACTTGCCTAGGACAATAACATATCCAAATTGAAGACAAATCAGACAGTTAATAAAGAAGGTGGCAATTGGCAGTATTTTTCAAAAAATATTTTTTAATTTGACCGTTATAGTGAATTTGGGAAATGTAAGTGAAATTTATTAAAACACTTTCCTAGGACAATAACATATCCAAATTGCAGACAAATCAGACAGTTAATAAAGAAGGTGGCAGTTGGCAGTATTTTTCAAAAAATATTTTTTAATTTGACCGTAATAGTGAATTTGGGATATGTACGTGGAATTTATTAAAACACTTGCCTAGGAAAATAACATATCCAAATTGAAGACAAATCGGACAGTAAATAAAGAAGTTGGCAATTGGCAGTATTTTTCAAAAATATTTTTGACCGTAATAGTGAATTTGGGAAATGTAAGTGAAATTTATTAAAACACTTGCCTAGGACAATAACATATCCAAATTGCAGACAAATCGGACAGTAAACACCAAAGATAGTTTTTTAGCCTGAATTTGAAAATTAATTTTTAAAAATATAGAGGAGGGATGGGGATGGGGACAATATATTTAATATAGGCAAGGGTTGGACATTAGTATTGGCCAACGCGGGGGAGCTCTATAGGCGGGAGCTGGCGTCGGTCCAAAAACGGCTCCCCATAAGAATAACATGGGGAAAAAGCGCCGGAAGTGATGTTAAACCCGTAATTCACCACTACTATAATTTTTTTTTCGTCAGGTGATTAAACATGTGTAAGTTAGTGATAAAAGGTCGTCAGTTTCTCTTCAAGATAATGAAGCACAAATGTTTCACCCTCCATGAATCTTCTTGGTAAAACTGAGATTGTCAGGCCTTGTTATTTTAAATACAGTAATCATAACATGATCATCCAAGTTTGATAGTTTTGCATAGGGCGCCAAAAGCTGTTGCCCCGGCTCTGGACCAGTGTTGCCATCCAACACAGACACCGAGCCATGTTTACAAAGAGTTAGCAAAGGACTGATCATTGATGATATGATGTTGCAATTGAATTTGTTTAGTTTTTTGACATTTTGTAAAGAAATTGTAAGAATCAAGCACTTATTTCATTTCAGTTTCATAATTACCTACTTTTTACTTATAGTAGGTAAATAGACAAACCAACATCCAAGTGATTTTATAATGGCCTTTGTTTTGTCTTTAGAACTTAGAAATAATTTTAAAATATGTATAGTAATATCTTTTACTAGCTGAACTGTTGTTAGCTGGTTAATCTTTTTAATGGCCTTTAACACTTTCACTGCTGGTGACGGAATCGGAACATTGCTCAACATTGAAACATATGAGATTTTCCATGTTTAAACGTTTCAAAAGCGGCGAAAGTGATAATGGTTTTCAACTGGGCTCTACTGGATTGTCTCTAGTGCACTTGATAATTCACCAAATCACCAAACTCAAATTTTGTTGTTAGTGTTAAATCTGCATTCAAAGGTCTTTAACCTTGATTTACCTATAATAAGTTTTGGTTTTGGCTAATTAACTGAAGGTATGAAATAGTTACTATAAAAACAAACTATAAAAGATGAATCACAAATTGCTGTTTAAATGTTAGTACCTGTGGGCCAAACTTTGCTCGGGGAAGGTCAGTCAGTTTGTATAGATGACTTTGAGTAATTTTTACAACGTTTCCCTACTATCAAGCAGATTTACTTAGCTTATTTGCATTTCGCTTTTCTACATTTTTAAGGTCACTCCAGTTGTTATTATAGCTCAATGCACCTTTGATTCATTTTGGATATGACATTACCATACTGTATATAATCTTCATTCAATGGATTTATAGTCACTGCTCACAGGAAACCACATGTTAATACCTAAACTTTATGAGTAATGGCCCAATGTGTTAATTTTTCACTTTTAATATTGTTTTTTTTTATATTATTTGATTTTTTCTGGAGATGAGACCTGTCTAGAACTTAGTTTCGTCCCAGAAATTAGCTATTTCCAACATTTTAAGAAAATTGTTGGAGCCGTTTTTGAGATCAGAGTTGCAAGCAAGCAACCAACCGACCAAACAAACTTTACTCATATTAGAGTATAGGATTATTGACTAATGCAAACTATCTTGAATGCAGAGGGACCATCAACTACAGCTCTACATGAAGCACAAATAGAAATTACAGAGCAAGAATTCTGTGCCAATGCCTACAAGGATATAAAGGGGGCCACCATCGATGAAAGGGTGATCTGTGCTCTCTCTGACTCCGGCAAAGATGCCTGCCAAGTAAGGGTTTTTACAAGTGTTTTCTCCATCAAAATCAGAATCAATAACCTTTATTCATCTTGCAAATACATGAATAAGTGTCAATACATTTACAATGTCAAAACAAAATAGACTTGAAGGGCTATTATACTAACAAACTGTAAAATGTAAATATGTAATTGTATTTTTTTAAAGTAAAATCTTAAAAATGTACATAAAAACATAAAAATTCTAAGTAAATGAAAGAACATTGAACGATGCCATATTAAATATGGCAACTCACAAAGTTGCCATATTATTCTTCCCATATTTTCCATCTTTTTATGTGATTTTAGCCAACTCTCATTTACCCATAAAAATTGATATGGTTTTTCCATAATCCCGACCTTAGGGCTCTATCCCTTATATAATATACATTTAATTAAATACTAAATCAACTTCTCCAGCAGCTAAGAAAGCCACTGAAGGAAGGAAGAGATATACTTATTATATTCAAAACTCAAGAACATCAACTGCAACATATATAGAAATATAAAAAGTAATGCATGCCCACATTTGATGCTGAATCCATCAAAGAATATTATGAGTATATACAATTTTACAAAAGAAAAAAGAAACATATGATAAGAAAGTAAGCAAATTGATTAGAGAACAAAGACCGTTCAGCAATAATGACCAATAAATATTTTCTTTCAATTCAAAATAGCTTATCTAACTAATAACTGTGTTTAGTAATGGAAGAAACTGAAATGTTCAATAAACCTGTCAAATCTAATATATAAAATTCTCGTGTCACAGTGTTTGTAACAAAACTCCTCCGAAACGGCTTGACCGGGCCTTATGAAATTTTGTGTGTATATTCGGTAGGTCTAAGAATAGTACGTAGACTATTATTTTTTGTTTTTTTTTTATAGGCGAGTGAGCGAAGCGAACGAGCCTACATTGAAAATGAACGAGTATTTGTGTATTTGACATAAAACAAATTCAATGACATTAGGACAGGACCACGTCTGTCGGGCCAGCTAGTACTAATAAAATATAATAAGTATTAAGGCAATAACCCTTGAGTACCCTTTTTCCATTTTTGCATTTTCACGACATACGTTTCAACTTTCAAGTCATACTCGTACAGTGAGTACATTTGAACAAATTGTGATTTTGGTATCTGGTACCTCAAAACAAGAAGTTACCATGGTCCCAGGCCTAGGTCGTACCATGCCGACTTCGGTAATAGTTCATTTCCCCTAAAGGGAAATCCATTAATAAAAAGCATACTAGCTAGGTAAAAAATATGTTACAATTAATAACTTTTTTAAAGATTACTATAAAACATACTTTTCAATGCAACTTTGATTAGGTAACATTTATATGCACCATATATGACTGGTTTCACACACACCGTAAATAAACAGAACAATAAATTAGGGTTAATAACTTTAAGTAAATTAGAGGAAAATCCCTAAATTAGGTTATGACATTCATAAAATAAGTGATAATTTGTAAAATTTCTTTTATAGGGTGATTCTGGAGGACCTCTCATCCTGGCAAAGAATTCAAACTTTTATCTGATTGGTCTTGTGTCTTATGGATACAAATGTGCTGAGCCTGGGTTTCCTGGAGTCTACACCAAAGTGTCTCTGTACGCTGACTGGATCAAGAAGACGATGCGCTCATAATTGACTGGAGAGAACCAGGGGAACCAAACTTCACTAGTGTTTTGCTACACCATCACAAGCAATTTTTAAAAACTTTTACCAGTGGATTTCTAACAATTTATTTGCAACAAATTATAATTTTTTACAACAAATCAAGTTACATCTTTGATTTAAACATCCTGAAAGCTCTTAGAGATTTTTCAGGAGTCTTTTATCTCAGAAAGAAAATTGTTTATACAACCTGTGTTGCATTGTTTTGATATTGAAGTAACGACATTCCTCCTAAATTGATCCATCAATTGAATTTGCCATTGACAATTGATCGATCAATTTGCCTTAGATTATCATTTTTCTTGAGGGCACATAAAAAAACTGGCATATATAATATTTTATAAAACTATTTATATTAATTTTTTAAGATAACAAGAATGAAGGGGAACAGCTTCATATGAAGCTTACTTAAAATGGATGTTTTATACCTTAAAATGGTATAATCATATTATAACTTAAAATGGGAAAATTTGTATTATTTTAAAATTATAATTAGTGCCATTGGTATTTGTGTTAAAGTTTGTAAGACAAAAAATGTAAACCCACACATCTATACTTATTTAATAGGCGAGCAGGTTTTTTGTGACAATCACTCCTCCTAAACTACTGAACTGGTTTTCATGTTTTTGGTGTCATTGGAAAGAGCCTAACGTGAAGTTGTGCAGGAAACCTTTTTTATAGAGAAACAATATGTGAGTGAGGCCCTGGGGCCCCTTAAAGTTGAGTTTTTTCCCATAAGCTTAACATTGGGAAATAACTATAAGTTTTAATCAATCAGCTGGATAGAGTAAACACAGTTAATCAGCAGGCCATGTTGGCTTTGGAACGGTAACACAATATTTATACGGGAATGTCAGTATTATAATATAATATTACGTTGTGATCGCGAGCGAAGCCGCGACAGGCTACTAGTACAACTATAATATTTGCTGTCTGCACACATCCCTGATCCTGGTGGTTGGCACCTGGTTTGCACATGCACGGTAACGTTTCTCCCCTCCACATGTCTTTGTACAGTCAGCTTACCAATATGCATCCTTCTGTCAAAACGTGTTTGGTTATTTTGGTCATTGTTTGCATTTGTCATTTGTGGTGTTGTTGCAAATTACATAAATGAGCAGGCGTATGCAAACATAGCATAAGTCAAGTCAGAGCATATTTTAAGGGATTTGCACTGGGCGACATTGTAGCGATCCTTCTTTAGGGAGGAGGGGGTACAGAAATTAAGTCTTTTCCCCATTCCCCCAATTGGATTTTTCATTAATTAAACAGATAAACCTTATATATATATATATATATAATATAATATTATATATATATAATATTATATATATATATATATATATATATATATATATATATATATATATATATATACTGTAAACAAATATCTTTGATTTAATTAATTATATTGCAAATTTATATTACAATCAATTACTATTTATCTTGAATAGGTTACAATGATAATGCATTTACTGGATCGCTACGAGACTTAGTTCTAAAAACACCAGTAGGTAGCAGCACATTCCAGGCATCTCCCTTTCTCTATCAAAATCAGACGTTAGCTTCATTGTTATTGTTAATTACTTGTTAACTTTGCACCAAGCTGAGAATACTGAATTAATTTTTTACTTCACTATTTTTTTTAGAATAGTATTTAAATTTTAATAAATTTTCAAGTGACAAAATTGGCTGGCACTACTTAGACATTAGGCGACAAAATCTCGGCAAAAGTGTCGCCCAGTAAACACGTTATCTTAAACCCTGAATCAAGTCACATAAACTGTAGATGCGAAATTTTTTGTTGACCATATGCAACTGTTGGAGGGGAGTAGTAGTGGGGGTATTCACCGTCTCTCTCGCACTACCTCCCATGCTACACAGCTAGATGCCATGCTACATGCCATGCACCGTGAGCAGACCTAACCTAAGTAACATCAGCTGGACAACAGAAATCAATTTGTTTATTCAGTTTCATGTTAATTTGTAAGTAACAACAAAATGTTGCTGTGTGAATTGTTAAAACAATTTCAAACTGACTATAATGTTATTCAATCTTATTTTTGTTATAGCGAATTTCCCCTATAGGGAAGAAGCTATTACCGTAGTCGGCATGGAAAGAACTAGGCCTGGGAACATGATGAATTTTTGTTTTGAAGTCCCCAGACCCCTAAAACACCATTCGTTCGAAACTGTATATACACATATATATATATATATATATATATATATATATATATACAGTATATATATATACAGTATATATATATATATATCCGTGGGTGCGATAACTCTCGTAAATAAACAGTATCAGGAAACTGACACATACTTTCTCTTTTTTAGCCCAACTCGAATGAATAAATTACTTGTTATTTACTAAATATAGAATACAAAGCATGGTTGAATGTACAGAAAAACTTATAAACAAGTTTTTTTCAAAAATATCCACCCAAATCCCTGTTTAGGAGCCACTACAGAATCCATCGCTACACACGCGGTTTTAAAAGGGGAAATGCCCCCTTTCCCCCCCCTCAGGGTTATTAATGGGCAACATATTTCGAATTTCCTCTGGTTGGTCAATGCTAACTTGATAAGCATATCAAGTTTTAACGAAATTGATAAATAAATAAGAGAGAAATACTAATTTTTGTATTCCCATAAGAATAACATTGGACAACGTACTGCGTTTACCGCGAAATAAAAATTTAAATTTCTCCGCAACCAGTTATCTTAGAATAGTAATTCAAAATACTAAATTATTTGGTTTTTTGAGCTCTTTTTAATGGTGAATATTAATAGTTTTTATATTTTTTTATGAAAAGTAAAAAACTGAATTTTTGATATTTTAAGTCTTGTAATTTCTGAACCCGAATTTTTACAGGAATGCGGGTAGTGTCATTTTGATGGAAAACTAAAGTTCTACAAACAACTAAAGTTTAATCAAAATCGTAAAAGCTGTTTTTGAGAACTCTTGATTTTTCATGTTTTTTGGCGGTTTTTGGGGGATAATTACCCTTAAAAATTAAAAATTAAAAAACCACCTGGAGATATCGTGGATTAGTACCTTCATACCAAATTTCATAAAAATCGGACCATTGGTTAGGGCTCTAGCTCTGTACACATCCATACAGACAGACAGACATCACGTAAAAATAACTTTTTTGGGTTCAGGAAGGACCATAACGAATATTTCCACTAACAACTCAAATTCGAAAATTTTGATGAAAACAATACTTTCTCCATATACTATGTATAAGGGGAGAAAGTAAAAAGGTCCGATTTTGATGAAATTTGGTATAAACGTGTAAATCAACATTTATGACTTAACGTTCGAAAACCAGCCATATCGCTGTATCTAAAGGGGTATTTTGGGGGGGTTTTGTACCACAACAAATTTTTTTTAACTTTTTACATATAATTTTTGAAATAGTCAAATTTTAGTTTTTACAATTGGATTCAGCTTAAAAAAAAACACAATTTGATATTTTGATCATTCCTCTACGTCAATTGGTTATCGAGATATTGAAAGTGCTAAACACAGTACGTTGTCTAATGTTTTTCTTAAGTAGAATGAAAAAATAATTATATCTCGTTTCATTATGAACGTATACTGACGAAACTTGGTACACGGCTTTATCTGGTTATGGTCTATTGATATTTGCTCAAAAAAAGTTTTTGCTAAAGGTTCCCTTAGCAGCAAACCTGCGTACTCAGCCCCATGTTATTCTTATGGAGAAAATATAAAATGCTATGTTTCCCTTAATTATGAACATAAAATAATAAAACCTTGTATATGACTTCACCTAGTTGAGTTATATTGATATTTGCCTAAACACCCATTTTTTTTGTTCCTTGTTGCAGCAAACCTGCGTACTCATCCCCCATGTTATTCTTATGGAGATTAATCAAAATGGGATATATTGCTCTTATATGAATGTACCGTATATTGATGAAACTAGGTATTCACCTAGTTGAGTTATATTGATATTTGCATAGAAACCAATTCTTAATGTTCCTTGTTTCAGCAAACCTATGTACTTATCCCCAATGTTATTCTTATAGAGAATAATTAAAATTGTTTATATCGCTTATTAGTGAATACATTTTTAGGTCACTTGGTATGCGGCTTTATGTGGTATTAAGACATGTATTATGCATTGGAAATGTCATTGGAAATGTGACGGGGGTATTTAATTGTTGGTTTGTTAAATTGTGTCTTGTTTGAATTGTATTTTACTGTGTAATATAATTTGTTCAGTTAAAAACATAAACATACGACTGTGACAGTGCATGATGGACTTTGACATTCTACAGCATCTAAGTAGGGGCAAATCTGCCGAAAACTTTTTTAAAAAGTTAAGTGTCTGTACAAGTACAGCTTTAGCAATGGCACTTTTCAGCTGAGTAAGATTGGTTAAAAATTACCATCTTATATTAGTTGATTATAGTAGTTGAAATAACTCGTTTCATGGTCTGCTGCAACTGCTAGCCTGTCAGGTTGGTTGGGCAGTCTAAGGCGCTGTCCTGCCGACCAAGGGTAGTGGTTAGATCCAGTGGTGGATCCAGCCAGGGGGCGCGCTCGCCCCCCTTGGACTCAGAAAATGTTTAGTTAATGGGTAACAGTGTGACACTGTCTGTCGCTGTACTCGTTTTTGGTTTCAATATTTGCAAATACATTATTTGCACCAACAGGTGTTATCTACTGGGCGATGCCCTACAAAATGGAGCCTCCCCTATAACCAGGGCCTGATTAAGAGGTGTGGCCCCTCTAAGCTTGAGTTAATTTGTCCCCCCCCCCAAAACCTACCAGGAAAAGGATTCAAAACTTAAGACTTAAAAGTATTACGGTATGTGTCAGTTTCGGTTTTTAAAATTTGTTTGGTTTATGAAGGGAAATAAATTCAAGATCCTATCTCTCGGATTCAGTTCCATCGTAAATGACGGTCAGATCGCGCCGGCGCCGCACCGTAACATCGTCAGTAAATGACGATCACCCCGCACTTTATACAAAAAATAATAATGATCGCATCGCACATATAATGACGATCGCACCGCTGTCCGATGAAAAAGACAACCGGACCACATAATTTCGGCCGTAAATGACGATCGCACCACAGATGAACGTTTTGAGGACATAATCCCATCCCGAAATAATCCCGAGTAAAATAAATCCCGCTCGAAAAACAGAATTATTTTTTCCCGAAAATTCCTCTAAATTTTGGGACCCGCCTATCCCTAATCACGAGCTAAGGAACAACTAAACGTCTGTCAAACTTAAGCCAAGTATTCATTGGTCAAACTGAGAATAAAGCAGGTGTGGCGACGGGAAAGGTCGCGCAGAACTAAAAATCACTCTAGCTAATTGATCACCGCACTTGATCCAATATTATTTTAAAACAACTTTGAGCCTCTAAGGCCCTTAGCCCCTTAGCTGACTGGCGCCCTAGACTGCAGCCTAGTCAGCCTAATGGTTAGTCAGATCCCGCCTATAACGGGTCGCTAACGAATAGTTTTAATAGTACAATAATCATGAAATGTGTAGGCCAAGATAGTGAGCCCCGTTGGTAGGACGGTAAGGAAGCAAGTCGCCATAGAACGATACGTCCTTTATGTGTTTTAAGTAACTTACTGCATCCAAAATGTTGTAAGATAAACAATTGCCGGCCGATACATAAAATTACGGAGTCACTGAGTTCCTTAAATCTGACAAACACAACTTACTAACTGTAAGGTAAAGGCACCGGCCAGGGCTGAGCATCCCCTAGGGTAACGCACCACAGGACAACAGGCCTATTGCCTTAGTCCCCCCTAGGAAAACAGCGCAGCACCGGCCAACCTATGGACTTGGGCCGATCATCCCTAAGGTAACGCACCGCAGCACCGGCCTATTGCCTTTGGCCGCCCTAGGCGCACACACCGCAGCACCGGCCTAGGGGCTTGGGCCGAGCGTTCCTAGAGCAACGTACCACAGCACCGGACTATTGCCTTTGGTTGCCCTCGTGGCACACACCACAGCACTTGCCCTGCAGTCTTCCTCAATCTTCTTCTTTTCTGAAACTTTTGCATTCTACCTAAGCCATTTTGTGCGCTTCGGTTTAGCCTTGAGTAGTGCGTGTAAGTAAATAATTCGGTATAAAATGTTTGTTTTTCGAGGTAGTAGTTGTATAAAATGTGTATATTTATGTACCTACTGTTTATTGTATCAGTGAAATACATAAATATTACCCATTTCATTGTTAAATAAGTGTTACAATGTGGTTTTTTATTTGTTAGTATCATGATTGAATTGAATTTAGCGAGTACTAACAACTGCCTCCTGTTGCTGCGGGACATTATTGTTTAGTGAGCAAAAAAAATCTCAAGTGCGCCACCCTTCAACAATTTCCTAGATCCGCCCCTGGTTGGATCGAAGGTTCAAATCCCGAGTCAGTCCATGGTTTTTTTACGTGCTACTCATGGAGAGTTCACCTATCTGTAGCAGAGTTCAAGGGGAGGATGAACTTTAAGCTAACGGTGGATGGCACGGGACCAAGCTGAGGGGATGGGTGAATTATTTGTGGGTTGCACATCTGTACAGGTGTTTGCTGCTTTTTACCTATCCTTGCTGTGTGTGTGTGTTCACTAGAGGCTTGTTTTTTACAATTTTAAATGTTTAAACATCAATATATTTATAAAAATAAATATAAAACAATACAGATTCAACCACTCAATTCACTACAAGTAAAATAATGTACAGAGCGGTATTGGTATTGAACATTTACATAATACTTTCAGTTTGTTCGGCAATTCTGTAGCTCGGCCCCGTGGTGGCCATACTATAGTGCGATTATCTAAAAAAAGTGACAGGCGGAGCGGCTGCGCAAGCAATTTGTAATTCGTGTTTTTAAATATAGCTATCAATATAAACTCATTGGACTAAGATAAAAAGTATTTGAAATATGTGCTAAGAACATGTTTAAATGAGTTTTAAATATCTTTAATTGTACATTTCTAACATGTGTTTTTATCTTTCCACAAGGTTATGAAATAATTTTTGTACATAAACTCGGTCCCCGCACAGCCGCTCTGCCAGTCACTTTCTTTCGATAATCACACTAAAGAGACAGTCTAATGTATCAATGTTACAGTATGATTATGCTAATTTAGTACTTTACATTATCATACTGTGATAAAGTCTGCACATTAAACTTAAATAAAATTATTATTTACATATCAGCGAGTTCACCTTCCTCAATTACAGTAATTGCTTTTCTACAAACAGGTGCGATGGGCTCATTGTCTACTCTCAATTGTTTTCATGGTGGGTATATTGTTTTGTTTTTTTGCCTGTAATACAGTAATACAGATCTTTATTGTATCAACATTTTACAATACGTAATACATATAAGAAAAACGTGTTGATATTGATACATTAAAATTGTATATTGATACAGACCCCTGGGCGAACCCAGCTACTGTATCATGGGAAAGGGAGGTGCTTTGCTGGTTGAAACCTAGAAGCTTCAAACACCTTGGGGATAGGAAGGGGGGTTACACCTGAATTGTTACCGTTCATTACCTAATTGCATTCCATTACCTGATGCTAGCTCCGCACCGTCCACACACTCCTGGATTGGAGGAACTTTTGGGGTTCTCACCTAGGTTACAAGATTGATCCCTCCACCATTTCCCTTTCTTAACCTAATTATACTTAGCGTTGTAAGAAACCAGGGGGTCTCCCGATTTGTTTTTAACCAATGTTCCTCCTTCCATTTGGCTCGTGGTCAGCACGGAACTCCATCATCGACGGAGGTGGTACATGAAACAGACAAAAAAATCATTAGATGTTTTTATTTGACGTCGCATTGGCTAGACACCTAGCGCGGTGCAATGGTGCCATCCCATTCCCGCGTGAGTGCGCCACTACTCGGACCCTGCGGAGTGGGGACCACATATAAGAAAAACGTGTTGATATAAAAATGGAGAACAAAATGTAAAGAAGTTCACAATCATGGCACTTGGGTATTCGTATGAGGTTCTTTTGTTTGTAGTTGGTGGAAATCGTCATCAATGTAATAGAAGGGGTTTTCAAGCAACATTTATTGTCCACAATGTATTTCTGTTTCTGATATGCTTTCTGTTAAATTATAGTATCAATGGTCTTTTAAAACTAAATTAGCTTTACCTTTAAAAAACAATTGAGTAAAACAATAATTCTAGTTTATCGATATGAAATTACTACAAAGGTTGCTTATCTCAGAATCAGAACCATGGGAAAACCCATATTTTAAATGTATGTGTTACCATGTATCCATGTCACTTCATTTATGAATACATAAAAAAGCTCATTAAATAAATTGGTTGTTGTTTGTAATGCTAATTACATACATTTCATAGCTTTAAACAATCCACTATAAGAAAATTATCATTTCAGTTATTTAATAATAATCTCTTTAAGTTAATAATAATATACAATGTAAAAATATGCTTTATTAGGATCAAATATTATTTGTGTCACTAGTAAGTTAATGATAGTGTAATGTTTTTTTAAATGTTATTAAATGAATATATAAACATTATATTTGTTCATTTAATTCCTTACTATATAATATCTTCTACCATAAGAATGTGTAATGAGCGGAATGTGGAATGTACATTCCACGCAGCCTTCAGCATCAATCTTTTTTATGGCTACAGGCAGAAACACACTTTATTGTAGTTTTTGGGTGATTAATAAAATATAGTGATTTTAATAAATTCAAACGATATTATAAAATATCTCCCACTAAGAAGCCCAGTCAAGCCCCTTCACCCAACTGAGGAGCCTCTCACTGCAGTAGCCTCTCCGTCCAACACTGCGTGTGCCAACTCTCCCAAAAAATACACAAAAATGTTTATATAACCATTTACAGTCAAGTTTCAGGATGAATTACAGAAATTGTATTTAATTGTTCCTTACCAGTATGGATTCATTTCTGATTTCTCTTCACCGACCTTTGGTAGCGTTCACTTCAGAAATAATTTCAAGCCTCGAAAACGGCTTAACATGCTATCAGTTTGTTTTGCGACCTAATGAAGATTTTTTACTACGTTTTCAAAGTATTCTTTGAGACAAACTCAAATCCTTTGGTATCCATGGGACTCCACTTCAGTGGTTTAAGTCATAAGGAATCTGCCCAGAATCTTAACAGAAATTTCAAAATTATCCGAAACAAAATACCGAGTCCCGCGTGGTTCAATTCTTTGACCCCTGCTTTCTACTGTACATCAATGATGTAGGAACACATGTACATTCAGCATCGCTTACGCTTTATGCAGAAAATTGTAAAATGCTGTTTCGAGGGGGGTGCTACCATTTGCCCGTAAAGACACTTGTGCGGATGACTATTTGGGCGACATTTCAAATATTATTAATTATTACTAAAAAGAGGGCTGAAACCAAAATATCGACATGACATTTGCTCGGATAACCATGTTGGCGACTTTTTAAAAATTAATAATTATTAATTTAAATAGGCCTGAAACCAACTTATCGACAAGACAATTGCCCAGATGACCATATTATCGACATTTAAAATAAATAAAGAAATAAGCAGAAACCAAGTTATCGACATGACACTAGCCCGGATGTCCATATTGCCGACCTTTTAAATAATTCAATATATAAGCGGAAACCCCAACATATCGACAAGTTACTTGCTCGAGTGTCAATATGACCGACTTTAAATTAAATAATAATAACTGGGGCTACCACTAGTGCGGCAAGACACTTGTGCGGCACTCCTCCCACCGTTGGAACCCTGACCAATGATCACCAGTCCACGCGGGGAAGCGGGGCGAGGAAGTACTTCCCCGCTCAGTATGAGAACGCTCGACCATGCAGGTTACACAGGTGTTGCTGTACTAATACCCGTACCGGCTTCAAAATTCCCTCGAAATTCCCGACGAATACTGATGTTAGCACAGTTTTAAAATTGTATCATGTATGGCGTATGGCGTTGCTATCTTGTCTCCTATTTTAAATTGTAAAATAAATGCTAGTAGTGTACACAAGAACTCAGAAATTATATTAGTATTTTCAACGAGCGGGGCACTTGGAAAAACTATATTGAATAATGTATATGTGTAAAAAGATGCTTTTCAGACATAGTTAACTATCCTTGGTCAGTTTAAAACTTTACACAGAATTAAAGAAATAAAAATTAATGTTGTGTTAAAATTACCCTCGCAAAACTTAATAACCAAGGGGCTGAATAAACGAATGTAAGAACCCCGACTTAAGAAACACAATTCTTGCGTTGTTCCTGTGTCCATGGAAAATTTACTTTATTATATAGTAAGAAATATCATTCTAGATTAAAATCTTTAATTAACGCTAATATTCGTAGTATATATTAGTTGTAACTTGTGTGTTAATAATAATTTTATGATTTATGTATATGTATCGAACGTTTGTTTTTAATTTAAAATTATCACGTAATAAATTTACAAATCCTATGTTGTTTCAAAAAACAGTGTAGAAAATGAAATTCAACGAAATTCATAGACATTTGCTAAGTTGTGTTATTTGATGACACTGCCATCAATTCTTTTTAATGACATTCACACAGATATATCTAGTGGTGAGCAGTACAATTCATAAACTGTTAATCCATGGGATAAACTGATTAAAAAGGAGCTGTGTTCCGTTGTAATTAATATGCGCCTGCCATTGCCGGAATCAAAATTCGTGCGTCAATCCATTGGGCCGCGTTTTCTCGCATTTTCAGGCGTTATCCCCTGCCCTTTGTTTTTGTTAATGGTAGCGCAATATTATATGGATGTAAAACGGGTTGAGGGTTAAAAGGGGTTTTGTATTATTTACCCTAATGTCTGTGATCTGCTAGATTTTTATTTCAACCACGTAAAACTTCTTTAAAAAGCCCACAATTTAGTATATAGAATGAATGTATGCAAACCTGTTGCGGAGGATAAATTGAAAAACAAGCTTTGAAAATCCCACTAGGTATGAATGGAAATTGAATGGGAAATACTGCTCTATCTCTTATATTTATATAGTACTAGCTGATGGTCCCGTCTTTCGCACAGGGATTTCCTTTACCCATTCTATAGTTCATGCAATTTTCATTTTAGTTAGCTTGAAACAGCTGTTGTTCTTGCTTCTGCTCTTTAAGCTGTCAAATGTACGTGTCCTCAGCTGTTAGCATTACAGTTTATGAATGTTTACTTTCCTCTGAAATGTAAAGATTGAAACTTAGGACGTTCACGGGGCGTAGCCCGAGGGGATTTTAAGTAAGGTGACCAGATCTGTAGATGCCTAAAGCGGGACATAAATTAAATAACTGAAAATACCGCTGTGTGTGTGGGGGTGGGTATCCCCCTAAAAAAAGGGGGGGTCCGAAGGCCTCTTCCTGGAAGGTTTTACAAAATTAGATACCGGAAACGAAATTGTGAGTTTTGTGCAGGTTTAGCCCAAATATTACTTAGTATTGTAACAACTGGTTTTGTAATCATATTCATAAAATGATTATACAACACAGAACCATCACTATCAGATATGCAAATCTTAAATAATAAAAAAAATATCGACCAAAACTACTGATAGTTATCAGAGGAATGAATAACTTTCATAAACTTGCTGAAATCAGCCTAAATTCACGTTAATTTTTAGCAACAACATGCATTTCTATCTTATAATTATTAACTAGTATAACTTGTTCTCGGTTCCTAAATTGTTCATAATGCATAGGTACCAGGCATTGAGAGTGCACTAGCTCAGTTGAAAGTTTAGAAAAAATGTTAGGTCCCGATGCACTAGTTTTGCTTCAAAGTGTTTGAACAACTCAACACAATGCTGGTCGATGGGATTGTTTGTATGCCAGATATAAACAAAATATATTGGTTTTTATGAATCAATGAGTATCTTCATGTCAAACTGCTAAAGCGGAACATTAGGCTGTCCCCACAGAAATCGTGGGGACGCCGGGACATACCTCAAAAGCGGGACTGTCCCGGCGAAATCGGGACGTCTGGTCACCTTAATTTTAAGGAAGTGAATGTATGAAGTAAGTGTTGCATGGGTTCAAGATCTACCTTTGCGTAAAGTTTCAGCACAGTCGGTTCAGTAGTTTTTGCGTTTACCCGGAACATCAGACACTCAGACACACATACCCAGAGCTTTTGACAGACACCACCTCTTCTTTATAATATTACAGATTACACAAGTATGTACCTTCACATCGTAAGTTTTTGACAGAGTTTAAGAGCCACTGGGACGAACCACATTGTAAATCGGTTACTTTGGATGAGTTATGACATATTTAAACATTATTACCTATCGGTTTGAAAAGAAACATATTAAAGTGGGTCCAGTATAACGGTCTGAAAGACTCGACCATGCTTTGGATTTTTTTAAATGTATATGACGATGACGATGATTATAAGAATAACTATTAATATTATTGTTATTCAAATTAACAGAAGGTGTGACATGAAAAGAGTATTATGTTATTGTAAAATTACACTCTCTGTTTTGTGTTAGACAAATAGTTAAAGGGTGCTTCTTCTCATAAACTTAAACTTGCATATTAAATTATTCTATCTACAAAATATCACTTTACATTAAAACAATATTTTTGAAAAAATATAACACTTTTAAATTGGTTTGGCATAGACAATACAGCTTGCCTGTCAGATGGTGTTTCAGAATGAGAATATACACTTCTGGGTGACCAAAAAATAAAAAAAATGTTGAAATAGAATAGGGGAATTCCATTTACCTAACATTTAACTTGGATTTGGTTTTCTGGGATTGCATTCAATGTATATATTTTATATTTCCTGCATTGTACCGTCTTACTTAAGTTATAGGGTCGAGCTTAGGGAAGTGGGGTAATTTTTAGAAGTTACAGGTGGGTTAGGAGAGGTTGGTTAAAATACGTTTCGTAAGGCAGTAATGTCGGTTTTAACTACATATATTGCAAACCTTTATATTTCTAGGGCCACTTCCCCCAACTCAAGTTTAAACTAAACCTGAGGTTATTTTCAATTTGAGATTAAGGCAATATTTGTTTTCCAAAAAATTTCATCTTGCCAGTTTAGTTTAATCCACAAAATATCACGTTGTACAACGTTTTTCAAATTGTTTTGTTTGTTTGTTTACCCTCTAGTTAAACTAAAAACAAATGTTTATTATACTGGTTCCAAGGGGTTCCAAGGTTATTTTAGAGTTTTGATAGACTAACTATGGATATGCAAGTTATGATAGGACAAAATAACTAAATAGTGTTATCTGTACAGGTTTAACATAAACCACATAATCTATCCTCAACACATTGGGAAAGTGGAATTTCCCATAAACTTAGGTTTAAACTAAATACTTCAACTAACTGTACACGTGGCTGTGACTTATTTTCGGCCGGAGTGGAGTGGAGTAGGCCGGTGCAGTGCGCGGGTAAAGGCCGGAACCGGGTAAAGTAAGGCCGAGCCGGGGTGAACCTGAGCCTACTCAGTGCGCGCCGTGCTTTAGGAGACGTTGGGAAGGAGAGGTATGGGGTATAACCATCGAGGTAAAACTACGTCTTTGGGTATAACAGGCGCCGACAAAGGTACAACGCAGGTTTCAGATCGACAAGCGGCCTCTGGGTCACACTCGCTTCACTACCACCTCATACAGTGCGTTCACTAAAAGAATCCTTCACAATGAAGACTGACTGATCTATAGTTTGCTCACAACGTGCAAACTTTTTAACCTGACCGTAGAGTTAACTTTACAGGAGGCTTATGGTATTATAGGCTTATAGTATCTTATAGTAGGCTTGTAGGGTTTTAGTAACTAACCCTTGTACTAAAACTATGTTCATGTTAACGATACTTTTTTTATAATTATATGCTATTGTATCCCATTTGCGGTCAGTTTTATTAGCAGTCAAGGGTAAAATCTTCCACTTTGCAGTAACCACAACAATGTTTTCGCCTAACCGACTGATATTTTTCAATTTGTGGTCACACATATAAACCCGTATATAGTGAGCCGCAGAACAACCGACCCTAGGTAATGACACATACAGCAAGTTAGGTTAGTTAAGGAGACAATTTTAGGTTATTTTTTCGGGGGGGACAACGTATAGACACAATTCAAGACAACAAGATTTTTTTCCATGGATGGGACATTTAAAGAGTTGTAGTTACAAATTTAAGCAAATATATCCAATCAATGTTGGCTTGGATAGCAAGTTAACAGAAACTAATGTGCCAGCGGTTGTGTTTACCCACATAACAAAACAGGAAAAAGAAACTTACAATCGCATGCTTCGAATGATCCTTCGTCAAGTTCCAGGCTGAAATCCAGAATTTATAATCATTGATTTCGAAGCAAGTGCTATCGAAGCTAAAGTAAGTGTTTTCTTGGGTGCTAATTAAAGCTTGTTATTATCATTTCACACAAGGCCTGTGGAGAAAATTACAATATACTGTTCTTGTACCTATGTACACTTCAAATGATGATAATAAAACAACACTTTTGCATGTGTGCCGCATTATAATTTTTTAAAGCAGAAGACGTGAATTAAGGGTGGATTTGTGTTCAGGAACATGGCCCATCACATGAATTAACCGAATTTATCGATTATTGTTTGGATCAGTGTGTATAAATTCAAGCTGTACCAGAACAATTTAGTAATTACTAGTGGCTTGAAGGGTACTCTGCCTAATCTGATTTGAACACATGTCAGTTCGTAAATAAAATAGATTCTTAATCCAATTTTTTAGTGTAAACAAAGCATAAGTTTTTAATTTCCTATGCTTTTCTTATGGGGGGTGTTTTACATTATTTCTCGTTTGCTGGTAACTCTATGGAGATACTGCTATTTTTCCCGAGTCCCTGGGATCGAGACCTTTAATTTGAGCCGCCTCCCATCATCCTGCGTTTTGCCAAACTCCCACAATTTTGGCTTAAACATTTCGCTTACAGAATTATATATAAAGATAATTGTTACTATCTGCCATCATACCCGGTTTCACCCGGGAATTCAACAGTTGTGTGTGCTGCATGCTGTGGTTGACCCGTGGCGTGGAACAACAGTACTACGCATCATAATCAGCTTATAAAATTTACATCAGCTCAAACCAAAGTGAATAGTTCACTTTTCCATAGGAAATTCACTGAGAAGAAAATATAGTTTTTGTCTTGTTTATTTAAAAAATAAAGTGGCGAAGATAAATAAAATAACAATAACTGTTTCATTTTTCCAAAATTATTATTTGACCAAGGTAGGTAATAACTTTTTACTGAACAGGAAATATTTGACATGTGTATCTTACAAATAGAACAGAAAGTACCATGATGTAAATTCATGAGTAAGTACAATATTTGTAGCCTATGTTATTTCTCAACGCTGCTTTTCTGTGGCATAGGCCAAATCTCCCTCTTAATACTTAATCAAACAAATAATTGGGCTATCATTTTGATATTACCTCCAATGTTAAATTTGAAAAATAAACAAACGTTCAAATCATAAATACCCCCGTCGCAGCAAACCTGGTTACTCAGCGAATTTCCAACGTATAATATATGTCTTAATACCACGTAAAGCCGCATAACATGTTTCATAAACATATATTCACAAATTAGCGATATATACAATTTTAATGATTCTCCATAAGAATAACATTGAGTACGTAGGTTTGCTGCAACTAGAAACACCAAATATGGGTTTTCGTGCAAATATCAATAAAAACCACCTAGGTAAAACCACATACCAAGTTTCATCAATATACATTCATAAATAAGCGTTATGTAACATTTTGATTTTTCTCCATAAGAATAACATGGGGGATGAGTACGCAGGTTTGCTGCTACGGGAACTATCGGCCAAAAAATGTTTTTTAGTGCAAATATTAATAGACCACAACGATATGAAGCAATATACCAAGTTTCATAAGGAAAAGTTGATAAATAAGTGAGATATACAATTTTTCTTATTCTCCATAAGAATAACATTGGACAACGTACTGTGTTTAGAACTTTCAGTATCCCTGTAACCATTTGACGTAGAGAAATGATCAAAACACCAAATTGTATGTTTTTTTTTTTAAGTTTAATTTAATGGTGAAAACTAAAATGTTATTGTTATATACGATAATTAAAATTGTATATAACGCTTATTCGTGAGTCTATTTTTATGAAACTTGATAAATAGCTTTACGTGGGAACACAGTATGCGTTGGGAATTCCTTGAGTACGCAGGTTTGCTGCAACTGAGGTATTTATGTTTTTGATGGTATACTTACTTTACTAAATATAGGCTACTGTTCACTTCCTAACTATATGTATATATATTTATATATACAGTATTATAGTATCATATATATACAGTATTATAGTATTATATATACAGTATTATAAGGTATTATAACGGGACAATCCCGTTTTTATGGGACGTTTGGTCACCCTACCTCACACTTACCCACTGACCCAGGGGATTACACTGCATATCAACAAACAATTCTGTCTTTGTTTAAGAAAAAATAATAATGAAAACAAACCTCATAACTGAGTAGGAAGTGGAAAGTACAAACTGATAACAGTACACCTGTTCTGAGCGTGGGAAAGATTTTGTCCGGGGGAAAAAATAATGAAAATAGATCAAGATTCCGATAGTTCCGGGAGTTTAATAGGCTGAAGTTTGCAATGAAAACAGCAAAGTTTGCTATTCATGTTTTTTTTACAAAAATAATGTTTTTTTAATCATTTATGTTTATTGGTTCTAATTTTTAACACGTTTTTTTAGTTATACAGACTCTATCGTCGAGGATTTAGTCTTTAAGGTTATGTATAGCTATAAAGCTTAATTTTATTTTTTGTGATATATTGACTCTTAACTTCTAAAAGTGTTTGGATCACTTAAGTTTAATACCAGTTACTCTAAAAACTCAAGTTGGCTGTAAACATGTTTTTTCGTTAATACAATCGAAACTCATTTAAGGTACTGCCAATTTGGAAGAAATACAGATGATTAATCGATTAACTACGACGAAAGCGCAAATAATCTGTAATGACGAGAAGTATTTTTAATTCTAAACATTTCCCACTCCTTTTCCAATGCCCCGAAATGACTCAGTTAACAAATAAGAACTTCATTGAAATTATACTAAACAAACGGAGGTACTTATACACTATACCGACCTTTTAGGATATTGTTCTAGTGGGACAAACCAAAATGTGTGTGGCTATAGACCAAGGTAGGGAGGAAAGAAGAGGTTTTGCTGCACGACACTTGATAAATTCTGTCGAAAAAAGATTATTCTACACAATTACAGTAACCTAACCTATCATAAAAGCCACAGCGCGCCATTACAGGTGGTGGTCGGTATAATGCATAAGTACCCAAAAGGAACTATTACCTATATTTTTCAAAGGAAGCTAAAGGAGTGGACCTTACAAGTACCGATCGAAGGGGCGCCAAAATCTGAGGGGGGCGCATCATATTTCCCCCCTTTTTACACAAAATAGCAATTAATATTGCTTGAATCATTTAAACTTCAAGTAAAGATGAAATCCCGATTCAATACTCTCCAATCCCCAAACCATATATTTCCTCATCTAGGAAGTAGGTTAAAATAATCAAAGATGGCGGATTAAAATAATTAGCTGCATCGTGTATTTTGATATTTTAACACTGCAATTAATTTGCTTGCATCGTATTGAGAGTTGTATTCACACTCTCAATACCATCCAGAATTACGATTGCACAGTTATTTTACACGTTGGATTCATAATGCAAAACAATATTCTCATTCTGATAGAACTGCAAAACAATAAATCAAAAACAAGAGTAATTTTCAGCTATTGATCAACTTCACCAAAGAAGGCGTTTTTTATAGAGGTGGAAAGTTTTTCTAGAGAGTCAAGCGCTCTAATTATTAAGTAGGTAGTCTTTTAACAATATTTAAATTTAAACCCATTTTCGGTTTTTATATTTTTTGGTATATGTCTTAAAAATTTGGTTCCGATATAAGAAGGTTTATTTTCAAACAACCTGAGCCTGTGGTTCTGGGTTACCTCATTTCACCCCATTGTAATATAAGAATGAGTGGGTCCCTTAAATTTTACATCTTCCCTTTATTTTTTTTCTACTAAAATTTTCTCAAATATGAATTGGCCATTAACTGTAAATATCTTTGATTTTTTAAAGTTATTCTTTGCCGAATCGTCATTTTTTAGCTTTAACATAATTCTTATGGCCTTTTTTGTTGTTTTAAAATATTGTCCATATTACTTTTAGCGAATTTCCCCTATAGGGAAGAAGCTATTACCGTAGACTTAAGTAGACATTATGTTCTTAAGTCTACGGTAAGACATGGTAAGACTTAAGTCCGAGACCATGATAATTTTTTGTTTTGAGGTCCCCAGATGACAAAAACACTATTCGTTCAAATTTATATATATGTATATATATATATATCTATTTATCTATATCTATATATATATATATATATATGTATATATATATATGTATCTATATATGTGTCCGTGAATGCGATAACTTGAGTAAAAAACGTCCGATTTTGATGAAATTTGGCTCAAATGTGTAAAATGACATTCATGACTTTCAGTTCGAAAACCAGAAAAATTGGACCATGGGAAGGGAGGTTTATGGGGTTTTTAAATTTTCCAAAAATCAGTTTTTTTGCTTTTTTCACCCTACAATTTTTTTAAAACTTAATTTTGGTTTTGACCATGTTATAGAGCTTAAAAAACAAATAATATAGTATTTTGAATTATTAACCTAGGTTAAGTGGTTGCGTAGAAAATCCAAAAAACCTACTCATAAAATCTCCCATGTTAATCTTATGGAAAAAAGGTTTTTGGCATTTCCTCAGTTTATTTTTATTTAAACTTCACAATTGCTTTTAGAAATCTGTTCAGTTTCACAAAACAATCATTTTGGTGTTTAAATTGTGATTCTACGCCCAACCGTTGCTGAGATATTCAAAGTGCTAAACACAGTACGTTGTCCAATGTTATCCTTATGGAGAATAAATCAAATTTGATATCTCGATTATTTATGAATGTATGTTGATGAAACTTGGTATGTGGCTTCAGATAGTACTAATATATTGATATTTGCACAAAAAATTGATTTTTTGTTGGTTATTCCTGTAGCAGCATACCTGCGTACTCAGCCCCCATGTAATTCTTATGGAGAATAACTGAAATGTTATATAGCGCTTATTTATGATTGGATATTGATGAAACTTGGTATGTGGCTTCACCTAGTTAAATTATATTTATATTAGCATAAAAAACAATAGTTTGTGTTCCTTGTTTCAGCAAACCTACGTACTCATTACCAATGTTATTCTTATGGAGAATAATTAAAATCGCTTATATGTGAATATATTTTTATGAAACTTGGTACGCGGCTTTATGTGGAATTCAGACAAATATTTTGCATTGGAAATTCGCTGAGTACGCAGGTTTGCTGCGACGGGGGTATTTATTTAATGTTGATCCATACAGGGCAATGCAATATGATGTAACAATCCCCCATATTACATTTTCTTACACAAGAGTATATAATTTAATTAACTTATAAATTGTTAGGTTATAGTGCATCAAACATAATACGAATCTTTCGGTTAAGATACTGTTTGCAGGAGATAGTCCATTTCAGAGTGGTGTGGCTGTGTACTGGAGTATAAAGTCTTGTACATTATTCATTATGTTCCCTGGATCTTTCTTCATCGCCACAACGACTTTTTCAGTGTGTATACCATTCGTTCTGCTAAACGATATGTTGCGGCATGACCAAGGTCAATCAGTTTTTGAAAACAAACCTAATTTCATGGACTGTTTTTTAAATTAAGTACTAACAAAACTGTAAGATTTGTCCGACACCATAAATTGGGGGTTACCTTGTAAAACAAATATGTTCTCGGGACGTGCAATAGTGGTTTAAGTTGTAGTGTAAAGTAAAACATAGAAAATATGTAAAATTTGATTATAAACAGCTGATATGTACTGCTTATTCATATGGATTTAAACAGAATTATTAGCGAATTTCCCCTATAGGGAAGAAGCTATTACCGTAGGTCTCATGGTAAGATTTAAGCCCGAGACCATGACAAATTTTTTTTTAGGTCACCAGATGACTAAAACACTATTCGTTCAAATTTATATATATATATATATATATATATATATATATATGTGTGTCCGTGAATGCGATAACTTGAGTAAAAAACATCCGATTTCGATGAAATTTGGCTCGAATGTGTAAAGTGACATTTATGACTTTAAGTTCGAAAACCAGAAAAATTGGGCCATGGGAAGGGGGGTTTATGGGGGTTTTAAATTTTCAAAAAATCAGTTTTTTGCATTTTTTACCCTAAAATTTTTAAAACACTTAATTTTGGTTTAGAGTTTAAAAAAACAAATAATATGGTATTTTGAATTATTAAGCTAGGTTAAGTGGTTGCGGAGAAAATCCAAAAAAACCTGCTCATAAAATCTGCTATGTTAGTCTTATGGGAAAAAGGTTTTTGGCTTTTCCTAGGTTAATTTCAATGTAAACTTCACATTTGGTCTTACCAATCAACTCATCTCCACAAAACAATCATTTTGGTGTTTAAATTGTGATTCTACGTCCAACCGTTGCAGAGATATTCAAAGTGCTAAACACAGTACGTTGTCCAATGTTATCCTTATGGAGAATAAATCAAATTTGATATCTCCATTATTAATGAATGTATATTGATGAAACTTGGCACGTGGGGACACGTAGTACTGGTATATTGATATTTGCACAACAAATTGATTTTTTGTTGGTGTTTTGTTTCGCCCCGTAGCAGCGAACCTGCGTACTCAGCCCCTATGTTATTCTTATGGAGAATAAGTAAAATGTAAGGACTCCCTTAATTATGAACATAAATTAATAAAACTTGGTATGTGGCTTCACCTTGTTGAGTTATATTGATATTTGCATAAAACCACATTTTTTAGTTCCTTGTTGCAGCAAACCTGCTTACTCATCTCCCATGTTATTCTTATGGAGAATAATTAAAATGTTATATAGTGCTTACTTATGATTGAATATTGATTAAACTTGGTTTGTGGCTTCACCTAGTTAAATTATATTTATATTTGCATAAAAACCAATTGTTTGTGTTCCTTGTTTCAGCAAACCTATGTACTCATCACCAATGCTATTCTTATGGAGAATAATTAAAATTGTATATATCGCTTATATATGATTATATTTTTATGAAACTTGGTATGCGGCTTTATATGGTATTATGACATATATTATGCATTGGAAATTTGCTGAGTACGCAGGTTTGCTGCGACGGGGGTATTGTTTTTCATTTTCATACCATTACAATTATAATTTTTAGAAATTATTAAATGTTTCCAAGGTTTTTTGTTAACTATATTTTTTAATGTTTGTTGTATCACGGATTCATAAGATATTACTCGAGTTTCTAGAACCTGTTCAACAGGGTTCTTGTTTATTTTGAGCTAGGTCATGTTCTATTTGTTATGGAGTGTCATTGTTATTTGTTATTTCAGTTGTATTCGTTTAGAGCCATTTGATACCCAACCGAAGAGTTTATTAATACATTACGATTACACAGTGGTTTGTCATTATAACTCTTATTGGTATTTAAAATAATGTGCAATATGTTAATAAATTGATTTTTTTAATTTTACTATTGGATTTTCTTTACTTTTTCCATAATTTTGTAATTTTTAGGCTTGGATTTTTTTAATTTGTCCCCAAAACTGGCCATGGTACATCACTATTCTTAAACATTTAGCCATTTAAGCATTTTTTAAAGAATGCAATATAATTATAACTAATATTGGATCAACCATATTGGATTAAAATGTGTTTTTTTTTAATTTAAAGGTGAAGTTATGAACCATTATATACAAGTATTTTTTTACGGTGTATATAACGCCCCGGGCCGTTTCTGACAATAATTATTCTTTCTCAATCTCAATATTTTCGTTATATTAGGGAAATAATTTTAAAGATAATTTAAATACCCCAACCTTAAAACATGCCGATATTCTCATCGGTACATATAACAATGCCAGTGAACTACTACCAATTACTGTTCAGTGTCATTTGCTTCTTTTTGAAACAAATTATAGCAAAGCGCCTTCTTGAAACCGCCATTTAGGAATAAGATAACTTTTTTCTAGTGTGAAATTTGACTTTAGATCATTCATTTACAACTGGTTTCCCACGCTTAAACTAATGCCAAAATCCGTTCTTAAATATCTGTTTTCGTTATCATAATAGTGAAAATTTTTTTAAATTTTAACACAAAAATTAAATTGAATACAAAAGGTGATTGTTTTAAAACGGATTGTGGCAGTGGTCTCAGCGTGTAAATATAATTTATATGTTGGGTCACAACCCATCTTAACATTTAAACAAAAAATCTTATTCCAAAAGGGCGAATCCAGGATGGCGGCAGGAAGTTTTGAATTTTTCACAATGAAGCGAATGTTAATAAACAAACATTGGTAATTGCCTATGGTCATTATTTCATATAATGCTTATAATACATGGATTTCACTTAGGGTTGGGTCATTTAATAATATTTTCATAATTAATACTTTTTTAAATCACCAAATCTTTTGGGAACTCATAGTTAATTATTATCAAAACCCGGTTGTGGAGTTGTATTTACCGTCAAAAGATACTCCTAAATGATGGGCCGTAACCCCATCTTTACATTGGGGGAAAAATTATTTCAACCCAATATGCGCGGAAAACCATATCAAATAAATACAAATGAAGATTAAGTTGGTCAACAATTTTCTGCGGTGGTCCTGAGTCTATAACTTGGCAAATTTTGAAAGATGTAGGGGAGGGAATTATTTAAAACTAACCCTGCATACATGCAATTGCTGCGAATTTATTTAGTCATGTAAACTTTTATCATTAAAAAAATTTTAGTTTATAACTCAGAATACACATCACTAGACAAATCTTTTTCATGGAAATCAGTAAACCCATTTCCCTGTGAAAACATGATCAAAACAGCACGAATAAGTTTTTACGGCCGCCAATGTTTTTCAAAACTCATAGGACATTTTAAAATAGCCTACTACCTTATTGCGCATGTATAGAACAAAGAAACAAAGTAGTGTCATGAAAATCAGTGCACCAGTTACCACTGAAAAGCTCACAAAAACACGTACGTCAGCGTTAACGAAAGAGAGGCTGACAGTAATAAACTGGAGAAGATTTTTGGGCTTCGATAACGTGTATAACGTGAATATATGATAATATTTCAAAACTAACAGCAATTACAGACAAAACTAGAATTTTACTTTTATAAAGTAAATTTTATCAGTAAGGTAAATTTTTCTCCAGCGGATTGGCAGTACTGATTACTGATTGACGGCTCACTTCGCCATAACAACGCTCCAAGAACACGCCTCCCACTATGAAAAGCTGGGAATTGGGCGGAGTATAGGCGGGGAAGGGGAACGTTGCACTAATGTCTTGCCGCACAAATGGTAGCCCCAGTTATTATTATTTAATTTAAAGTCGGTCATATTGATACTCGAGCAAGTAACTTGTCGATATTTTGGGGTTTCTACTTATATATTGAATTATTTAAAAAGTCGCCAATATGGTCATCCGGGCAAGTGTCATGTCGATACCTTGGTTTCTGCTTATTTCTTTCTTTATTTTAAATGTCGATAATATGGTCATCTGGGCAAGTGTCTTGTCGATAACTTGGTTTCAGCCCTATTAAAATTAATAATTATTAATTTTTAAAAAGTCGCCAATATGGTTATCCGAGCAAATGTCATGTCGATATCTTGGTTTCAGCCCTCTTTTTAGTAATAATTAATAATATTTGAAATGTCGCCCAAATCGTCATCCGCACAAGTGTCTTTACGGTCAATTGGTGGGCCCCCGTTTCGAGGGCCATCCATAGATGTTCAGAAAAACTTGACTCTTTTAATTTCAGAATTAAAGAACTGGTTTATAAACAAAAATTTTCTCTTGAATCAGAATAAAACCAATTATGTCCAATTTCTTCCTAAGAATAAATACCCCCGTCGCAGCAAACCTGCGTATTCAGCGAATTTCCAATGCATGCATATGTTTCTCACTACCACATAAAGCCACTTACCAAGTTTCATAAAAATACATAGATAAATAAGTGATCTATAGCATTTTATTTATTCTCCATACGATTAACATTAGGGCTGAGTACGCAGGTTTGCTGCAACAAGGAACATAAAATATGTGTTTTTATGCAATTATCAATATAACTCAACCAGGTGAAGCTACATACTAAGTTTTATTAATTTATGTTCATAATTAAGGGAGATATAAAATTGTACTTATTCTCCATAAGAATAACATTAGGGCTGAGTACGCAGGTTTGCTGCTACTGGGATAGTCAACAAAAAATCAATTATTTGTGCAAATATCATTATACCAGTACTACGTGAAGCCACATACCAAGTTTCATCAATATACATTCATAAATAATCGAGATATCAAATTTTATTTATTCTCCATAAGGATAACATTGGACAACGTACTGTGTTTAGCACTTTGAATATCTCTGTAACGGTTGGGCATAGAATCAAAATTTAAACACCAAAATGATTGTTTTGTGGAACTGAACAGATTGGTAAAAGCAAATGTGAAGTTTACATTAAAATAAACTGAGGAAAAGCCAAAAACTGTTTTCCTATAAGATTAACATGGGGGATTTTATGAGGTTTTTTGAATTTTCTCCGCAACCACTTAACCTAGGTTAATAATTCAAAATACCATATTATTTGGTTTTTTAAGCTCTATAAAATGCTCAAAACCAAAATTGAGTGTTTTAAAAATTTTAGGGTGAAAAGTGCAAAAAAACTGATTTTTGGAAAATTTAAAACCCCCATAAACCCCCCTTCCCATTGTCTGATTTTTCTAGTTTTCGAACTTAAAGTCATGAATGTCACTTTACACATTTGAGCCAAATTTCATCGACATCGGATGTTTTTTACTCAAGTTATCGTGTTAACGGACACACGCACACACATATATATATATATATATATATATATATAGTACCTGGGGGCCGAGCTTTGCTCGGGTGAAGGCCAGTCAGTTTGTTTAGATGACTTGGAGTAATATTTTACCACTTCCCCCTACTGGTAATCAGATTTGAATAACTCATTTGCCTCTTTTCTACATTTTTAAGGTCAGTTGTTATTTATAGCTCAATGTCCCTTTGACTTATTTTACTACTCTATTAATGTAATCTTCCCTCAAATCTTTTAATATCTGCTCTCAGGAAACCACATGTTATAATCATATACAACATGAGTATTACTTTGACAGTTCCCTGGTTGATTATGAACAGCTGTTACAATTCTTTTGTTTTGATTTGAAACTCCATAAGCCCAATCTTAATGTTTTTAACTTTTCATTTTAGTTTTTTACATTATTTGATTTTTCCTGGGGATGAGGCCTGTCTAGAACTTATTTTTATCCCAGAAATTAGTTATTTCCAACAGTTTAAGGAAATCGTTGGAGCCGTTTTTGAGATCCGTGTCGCAAGCAAGCAAGCATGCAAGCAAGCAAGCAAGCAAGCAAACCTTACTCATATTAGAGTATAGGATAGGATATATAAATACATATGTATAAATTTGAACGAATAGTGTTTTTGGCATTTGGGGACCTCAAAACAAAAAGTTATCATGGTCTCAGGCTTAAGTCTTACCATGAGACCTATGGTAATAGCTTTTTCCCTATAGGGGAAATTCGCTAAAATCCCTTAAATTTTGAATTTCCTCAAGTGCACAAAATGAATTGTCAAATAAAATGTAAAATTTCTGGGCATAACATTTTGGACTCCCAGCTGACTTGTAATCTTTTTATCTTAATACGTAAATACCCCCGTTGCAGCAAACCTGCATACTCAGCGAATTTCAAATGGTACCTCTCTACATCATGAAGCCACTTGCCAACTTTCATCAAAGCATATTCATAAATAAGTGAGATATGACATTTGATTTATTCTCCATAAGAAAAACATTAGGATTGAGTACGCAGGATTGCTGCATCAAGGACCACAAAAATCGGGTTTTTATGCAAATACCAATGGATCACCACTAGATGAAGCAACAAACCAAGTTTTACCAAGTTATGTTCATAAACAAGCAAGATATCACATATTTCTTATTCTCCATAAGAATAACATTATAGCTGCTGAGTACGGAGGTTTGCTACCATGGTAACCCCAAAAAATGGGTTTTCTATGCAAACATCAGTAAACCCCAACAATATAAAGCCACATACTCATTAATATATGTTCATTAATAAGCAAGATATAAAATTTTACTTATTCTCCATAAGATTATGAATCTGCAAGATCATAGAATTTATTTCCAATCATGAACATTGGACCACGTACTGTGTTTAGCACTTTCAATATCTCGGTAACCAATTGACGTAGAGCGATGATAAAAATACCAAATTGTTTTTTTTAAGCTGTATTTAATAGTGTAAACAGAAATTTGGGTTTAAAAATGATTATATGTAAAAAGTTAAAAAAAAACTATTTTTGGGGTACAAAACCCTCCTTAAAATAAAGCGACCTGTCTGGTTCTCGAACTCATGAAAATAGATGCTACCTTACACGTTTATACCAAATTTCATCAAGATCAGAACATTTTTATAAAAGTTATCATGCCTACACCATTAATAATAGTTTTATACACAAAACCACAGTAAATTTAACAGTAAATGGATCTTATATTTCAAAGGTTATGGCTTTAAAGGACATGGCTTTGTAAAACTAGAGTCATAATAAGCTATCATTTAGATATCTGCATTTTTTATTTTATTTATATGCATATTTTAGATTAATAATTTAGAATAAGTGCCACTACCAAATGGGTGCTTGAAGTAAAGTGATTAATGCAATATGATGTCCAATACTATTTATTTTTGTAACATAACATAACAATACAAAGACTTTTTATATTTTGGACTGAAAATTGCCTATCATTTGAATATACTATTGCTGGACTTTTTATATGTTCTTTTTAGAACATTTTCTTATTAAGTCAGTAAATTACTTCATGTAGTATTGATCTATTACGGTACAGTATTTATAAAACAACTTGAGATAAACAATTATTGCTATAGTAAATAACTGTAAGCACTAACAATAAATATATATCTCTTGCCTGTCATTTAAGTCTTTAAAACTTATCAACATCAAAATTATGGTAAATTGAAGTGTACGGTTCTTTAGCAAAAACTATAAATTTATAAAACGAATTGAGTTTAAATTCATTAAGTGGGCAGGTTATGTATACAGTATTGGTAAACATCATTTTCGGTATTTTCTAACTTGAGGAGGAAATAGTGACGATTTTAGACGCAAACGGCTTGTTTTTCCCATGCTAGTATACGGGCAGCTAGGACCACGCTAACTCCTCTAGCAGCGTGGCGAATTCTACTATGCCGTGGCTTCCTTAAAGGTGACTATAGTTATACAGTACATTCAAAGAACCCATATCATTTTCTCAAAAATTATATGGGTGCACCCACAAATCCATAAAAATAAAACCGCTGTAAATTGAATTCGTTCTTGGAGTATATGCATTATGCATATAATGTTTTAGCGAATTTCCCCTATAGGGAAGAAGCTATTACCGTAGTCGGCATGGTAAGACCTAGGCCCGGGACCATGATAACTTTTCGTTTTGAGGTCCCCAGACCCCAAAAACACCATTCGTTCGAAACTGTATATATATATATATATATATATATATATATATATATATATATATATATATATACATATATGTGTGTGAGTAGGGGGCATTGGATGGTTCAAAACCAGCAGCAACGGCAGTTATCCACTGTGGATCAATCCACCTCCCCCCCCCCGGACCACAATCAGCATGCAAGTGAGAAGCCCCCCCCTCCCACCCCCCTCCCCCTCCCCTCCCCCTCCCCCACCCCCCCCGGTCGTCTGCGGCACTTTTCGTGATGACCTTGAACATGAGGAAAAAACTTTTGAAAATTAATAACTAGTTTATTTACGCACCGATTCCCACGGGACTTTTTCCAGAGTGTAGGCCTATCTCAGAGGAAGCGAATGACGAAAGAACCCCATAGATCCGCCATCAAACAAGGCCGCTATTAATTTATAACCGCGTTTTCCTTATGGGATCTCAGCTGTTTACCAACCGATTTGGATGAAACTTCACCACATGTCGGGCGGCGGCCTAAGTAAACCATCGCTTAAAGAAAATTGAAAATCCACTATTAAACGGGCTCGCTATTAATTTATAACCGCGTTTTCCTTATGGGATCTCAGCTGTTTACCGACCGATTTTGTGGCGAAACCTCACCACATGTCGAGCCGTGGCCTAAGTAAACCATCGCTTAAAGAAAATTGAAAATCCACCGTTAAACGGGCTCGCTATTAATTCTTAAACGTGTTTTCCTTATGGGATCTCAGCTGTTTACTGACCGATTTCGACGAAACCTCACCACGTGTTGGGCCATGGCCTAAGTAAACCATCGCTTAAAGAAAATTGAAAATACACTGTTAAACGGACCCGCTATTAATTTTCGAACGCGTTTTCCTTATAGGATCTCGGCTGTTTGCTGACCGAATTTGATGTGACTTCGTTACACGTTGTATGCCGGTTTGATCAAACCAAACTGCGAGCGGCTCCGTGGCGTCACGTGTCGAGGCGCGTGTTAGGGCCTACGTGACTGTCCCAGCCTGTATACTCCTCCTCCACTCCGCTATCCCACCACTCCTCCTCCACTCCGCTACCCCTCCACTCCTCCTCCACTCCGCTACCCCTGTTGTGGACCGCGGTGACATCATCTCCATGCCTACGTGACCGTTCGGGCCTGTTTACTCATTAGCGGTTCCGAGAACTGTTTACTGCTTTCACCGCCTACTGTACGGTACGTAGCTATGTTACTTCAGTGATTGTCATCACTTCCTTCATTCAGTTTGTGTTTGGAGCCCAGTGTGTGTAGACGTTCTACTTCAGTGCTGTGCTAGTCCTTACCGCACCATATTCCGAGATCTGTTAAACGTAAGTATATGTAGTCTTATAAGTTGTAGTGTGGACCGCCTCAGGCTGTTTACTCATTAGCGATAATTGCCGCGATTTCGAGAATTGTTCACCGCCTTCTACTGTACGGTACATAGCTATGTTACTTAAGTGATTGTCATCGCTTCCTTCATTCAGTTTGTGTTTGGAGCTCAGTGTGTGTGTGTGTGTGTAGACGTTCTACTTCAGTGCTGTGCTAGTCTTTACTACACCATATTCCGAGATTGTTAAAGGTAAGTATATGTAGCTCTTATAGATTGTAGTGTGGAAGACTATTACATTCCCCTTTATAGTAAGATTCTCATTTAATGTATGATCGTTCAGCAACTTTCAATTCGTGATGTGCAAAGAGAGGTCTGGCACGTTAATATAAGTTGAATGATTTTCATTATGCCTTAGGGAAAACGATTCGTTATTGCTATAGAACAACTTACACGTCATTCTCAATATCTTGGAGGAAACCAGTGTACTAACATAACGAGGAAACCTGTGTGCTAATGTTAGACGTGTCATGGTTTCTAAATCTTGTCTATCAGACATCAATGTAAAGCTCCCATTCTCTAACTTACTATCTTTTCTTTCTTTTTATATAAACTAATTTAATAAAGGAGGAAACCTGTATACTAACATAAAACGAGGAAACCCGTGCACTAACATTAAATTTGCCATGGCCTTGACTCTTGTCTACCATGCATAAAGTATGTGTTATGTTACCAATAAAGTGCTCTCATTGCGACTAATTTTTAAATGCAAGAGACTTATCATATTCGTTGTTGCAGATGAACAACCAACACCTGTGCGAGGTCTGCGGCCGAGCCTTCAGCCTGCTCGGAAACCTGAGGCGACACGTGGAGTCCGCCCACAACGCCAGACGTCACGACTGCCACGTCTGCGGTAGGCGCTTCACAAGAGGCGACAGCCTCCGCCGCCACGTCACCACGGTTCACGGACCACACGCCGCGGCGGAGCCCCGACCGCAACGAGCGGACCATCCCTGCCGACTGTGTCCGACCACCTTCGCCAGCCTGGAGGACGTGCGCCGCCACATGCAAGCGGCTCACTCCGCGATGCCAGCAGCAGCTCCTTCCTCCTCCTCCTCGAGCCCCGATCGTCACGTGGAGTGCGAGCGATGCGGTAGACGCTTTGACCGAGGCCTGGAACTGAGACGACACGTCCGGACCGTCCATCCTCCCACGTTCCGTTGCGCCTACTGCGACCGCGAGTTTCCCCGTCGCTTCAACCGTGACCAACACGAGTCTCACAACTGCCCTGTTGTGAGGAACCTGGCTCAAGAACCATCCGAGTTCCGCTGCGCGTACTGTGACAAGGGGTTTACCCGCCGCTTCAACCGTGACCATCACCAGTCTCACAACTGCCCTGTTGTGAGGGACATGACCCAAGACCGACTGCCTAGGTTGTCCTCTCCTCCTCTTCCTCACAACAACCAGTCGTCGCGTCAAGGAGCCAGCGCCGAGCCCCGACCGCGCCAAGTGCCTAGAGCCGAGCCACGACCAGGACCGAGCACCGATCCACAGCCAGGGCCCAGCACCGAGCCCCAGCCCCGCCCAGGACCTAGCGCCGAGCCTCAGACCATCGATGACGAGATGGAGGGTGGCGGCCGCCCCGTGTTCCAGCTCGTACATCGGGCCTTCCGGAGTCGCCTCCTCACCTACCGCCTGGCCCGGCCGTTAGACGCCTTGCTGACCGTCGAGGATGCGCTGACCCTGTTGTTTGATGAGGTTCTGGACCTGATGGAGAACGTCATGACCCAACATCCGAGCATCAAGGCGAACATGGTCCTGGAATGTGAGTTCTCCAACATTCACGGGGCCACCTGCCTGCGCTCCTTCAACACGAAGAACGTCCCACTGACCGAGGCCTCCGACTTGGAGGTTTTCCTCTCCGCTACGTTCGAGACGATCGTGAAGAAGAAGGAGCAGTGCGAACTGGTCGGCAGCGGCTGGACATACCTGCGTATACGGGACCTGGAGATCCGCGTGAACGAGTACACGCCGCTCGGGGGCAGAGCGTATCTCCAGCTGCCAAGGGCTATTGCAGACACGCGCGCTGTTGTCAATGTGCTAAACGCCGACGACATGTGCTTCATGTACGCTATCCTGGCCAAGTTCGTTGCGCAACACGCGGAGAGACCTGCAGCGTATACGCCGGACATCATCGCCCGCTACGACTGGACCGGTTTGCGTTTCCCCGTGACGCTCAAGGACATCAAGACCTTTGAGGGCAAGAACAACATCAGCTTAAACGTTTACGGGATCGAGCGCGCGATGGTGGGAAGACGCCCTGACGGAACTCCCAAGTTCATGGATAGGGTCTACCCCTTGAAGATCTGCAAGCGAGAGCTTGAAGACCATAGGGACCTGCTGTACGTGACCACCGACGGGAGCAGCCACTACGCATACATCGCGGACCTGAGTCGACTGGTCCGTCGCCAGCTCACCAAACGTGAAAATAGGATCTACATCTGTAAGCGGTGCTTCGCTTACTTTGACAACCAGCCCAACAAGCTGCAACTGTCCGGTGCCGAGCGTCTGGAGGAGCACATGCGATACTGCACCGCCAAGGCTCCCCTCCGCTTGGACTTGCCGAAGAAGCAGCAGATCCGCTTCACCCATCCAGAGTACACTAGGCGGGAGAGGTTCAGCATCTACGCGGACTTCGAGTGTGCTCTGCAGCCTGTCGCTGTTGACCCGGTGGAAGCGCCGCCGCCCGGCACGACGCCCCTGCAAATGCACGTCCCGTACGCCTTCGCCTACCAGATCGTGGATTCGCTCGGCCTGGAGGAGTTTGAGCCGCGGGTATACTTCGGAGCTGACGCGTCCAAGGTCTTTATGGAACGGCTCAAGATGGACGTGCTGAGCCTGTGGGAGTTCCTGTTCAGCACGAGAGCTCTGCACTCTTCTCTGACCCGGCAGGAAATGGACGAGTATCTCGCAGCGACCCGCTGCTACCTCTGCGGCAAGGAGTTCACCGAGCTGGACGTCAAGGTGCGGGACCACAACCACGCCCCGCCTTACGAGTTCCGAGGAGCGGCGCACCGCTCGTGCAATCTGCGGTACAGGGAGCAGCGGGTCATCAACTGCTATTTCCACAACCTGTCCAACTACGACGCCCACTTCGTAGTGCGGGAGCTGGCCATCGACCCCGGCGATGTGGACGTGCTGGCGCACACCGAAGAGCGCTACATCGCCTTCACCAAGCGGTTTCATTTTGGCCAACCCGGGGACAACCAACGACAGAGCAGTTTCGCGGTGCGGTTCCTCGACACCTACAGGTTCTTGTCCATGAGCCTGGCCAGCCTGGCAGCGGGACTGCCCACCGACAAGATGCGCGAGACCAGGAAGCGCTTCCCCGACGACCGGCTGTTCGACCTGGTGCGCAGGAAGGGCGTGTTCCCCTACGACTTTGTCACATCGTACGAAACGCTGTACAGGACTAGGGAGCTGCCACCCAAGGAGGCGTTTAGGAACACCATGACCCTGGAGGACGTCAAGGACGAGGACTACCAACACGCCCTCAAAGTGTGGCGAGCCTTCGAGTGTCGCAACCTCAAGGACTACGCCAACACGTACCTGCGCTGCGACATCGCCCTCCTCACCGACGTCTTCGAGCAGTTCCGTGACACCTCTTTGGCCGAGTACGGACTGGACCCCGCCCACTACTACACCCTGCCATCCTACGCTTGGGACGTCATGCTGAAGACCTGCGACGTGGAGCTGGACACGCTGCAGGATTTCGACATGTACCTCTTCGTGGAGCAAGGCATCCGAGGAGGCATCTCCCAGGCCGTCACCCGCTACGCCAAGGCCAACCACGATCGGTGCCCGGACTACCGCCCCGACGAGCCGACACGCCACCTCCTGTACCTGGACGCCAACAACCTCTACGGCTGGGCCATGTCCCAGTACCTGCCCACCGGAGACTTCCAGTGGCTCAGCCGTGAGGAGATCGACTCCTTGGACATTGGTGCGCTGGATGCCGAAGCGGAACGGGGTTACATCCTCGAAGTGGACCTCCGCTACCCCACCCACCTCCACGACCTGCACAAGGACCTCCCTTACTGCTGCGAGACCAAGCGTCCGCCAACAGGGAAATACCCCAAACTGATGACCACCCTGGACGACAAGATGCATTACGTCTGCCATTACAGGGTCTTGCAGCAGGCACTGAACAACGGACTGGAGCTTGCGGCTGTGCACAGGGCGATCTCGTTTCGCCAGTCTCGGTGGCTAGAGCCCTACATCCTCATGAATACCGAGCTGCGGAAGAAGGCCAGGACCAAGTTCGAGCAAGACTTTTTCAAGTTAATGAATAACGCGGTCTTTGGCAAAACCATCGAGAACGTCCGCAAGCGCCTGAACGTCAAGCTGGTCTGCACTCCGGAGAAGTTCTCCAAGTACGTGGCCAAGTCCAATTTCCTGGACCGCACGTATTACACGGAGGACGTAGCTCTCGTGCACCTCGCCAGGGTAAACATCGTCCTGGAAAAGCCCATCTACGTCGGCATGTCTGTCCTGGAGCTGAGCAAGTGGCTCATGTACGAGTTTCTGCGGAAGATGAAGGACCGCTACGGTGACCGCTTGAACGTAGACTACATGGACACTGACAGCTTCGTGTTCGACATCCTATCCCGGAACATCTACAGGGAGATGATGGAGCACTTGGACGACTTCGATACCAGCGCCTACCCGAGGTCCCACCCCTGCTACAGCCCCGCCAACGCCAAGGTGATTGGCAAGTTCAAGGACGAGTGTAACGGCCGATCCTTGTTCGAGTACCTCGGCCTGCGCTCAAAGCTCTACTTCATGGACGTTGAGGACGAAGACAACGGATCCAAGGCGATCAAGCGAGCCAAGGGAGTCGCTAAGGGGGTTGTTAAAAACGTCCTAACCCCCGACGACTACAGGGAATGTCTGTTCGACGGGGTGTTGAAAACCACCGTCAACACTCGTTTCCAGTCGTACCTGCACCGTGTCTTCACCGTACAAGTAGAAAAGCTATCCTTGAGCCCGGCCGATGATAAACGCTACATCCTGGCCGATGGTATCAACACCTTACCTTGGGGGCATAAGGACATCCCACCACTGTCCGCAGCAAGAAGGCGAGGCAATCCCGAGGAGGAGCAACAAGGCGGGCCTATGGAGGTGGACGAGGAGGAGGACATGGACGAGGAGGAGGACATGGACGAAGAGTTCCCGGTGTAGATTTAAGTGTAAATAGAACTAGGTTAACTTTGTAAATATTTTGTAAATAGTATTCGTAAGCAAATATAGTCAAACAGTTTAGTTTACAGCATACATCTGTGTTGTTACTACCCCTTGCATTTCCCTGACATTTACTTTCAAAAGACTCCTCTAATGCAAACCGAATTTGTCGAAACTACATTCAAAATTAACCTTTTATGAAATTGTAAAACTATCATGTTTTCAAAACAAAACTTTCAAAATTGTTAAAAATTCGATATTCGTTCTTGAACACTAAAGAGAAGGACAAGTGAAAACAACAGTTAACGAGAAACAAAAAAAAATTATTGAAACACAAAAGTAGTCTTAAGCGAAGATGGAGTCGAAGAGCCTGCAGACCAGTGCGTCGTTGATGGTGGGAGCGACCGGGTCGAAGAGCTGCACGTAGTCGCTGAGTGGTGTTTACTCTGCAACATCACTAGACAAACTGAAGGTGCGCGTCTGCATTTATATTCACAAAATCCATCTCAAGAAGTGTTTCTTTAATTCGACCAATCATAGGGCAGAACGTCTAATTTTAGCCACTAAGAGGGCAGGATATTTTCACCAATCACAGTACCCGCATTTGCTTACACTATCTAGGGTAGGTCAAGAGTCAGCAGACAAGTGCACGCAGGTTTAAGTTAGGTTTGAGGATGCATGAACGTCGCGTGAAGCGATGACAATCACTGAAGTAACAAAGTTACGTACCGTACAGTAGAAGGCGGTGTACAATTCTCGAAATCGCGGCAATTATCGCTAATGAGTGAACAGCCTGAGGCGGTCACGTAGGCACGGGGAGATGACGTCACCGCGGTTCACGACTACACTATTTAAGGTAGGCCAATGCGTGCGTGCATGCATGCAGGTTTAGGTTTACAGACGCAGGTTTAAGTTAGGTTTGATCCCGCACCTTGAAACACAATGAATTGAGCATGCGACTTTCTAGAAGCTTCTAGAATGTTCTAGAACGTCGTGAACTGCGGTGACGTCATCCCATGCCTACGTGACCGCCCGGAGCTGTTTACTCATCAGCGGTTCCGGGAACTGTTTACCGCTTCCATTACACTGTGAAGCTTCTGGAATCTTCTAGAACGTCGCGGACCGCAGTGACGTCATCCCCCGCGCCTACGTGTTCATCATAGTGTGTTTTCGTTACGGTACGTACAGTTAGGTTTAACAATGCGCGTGCGTGTGCGTGAGCGTGCGTGTGCGTGAGCGTGCGTGTGCATGAGCGTGAGCGTGCGTGCGTGTGCGTGTGCGTGTGCGTGTGCGTGTGCGTGTGTGTCAGGTGCAAGCCTGGAGTCTGCAGACAAGTGCACGCAGGTCTAAGTTAGGTTTACAGACGCAGGTTTAGGTTAGGTTTACAGACGCAGGTTTAAGTTAGGTTTGAGGATGCATGAACGCGCGCGCGACGCACACGCACGCGCATTGTTAAACCTAACTGTACGTACCGTAACGAAAACACACTATGATGAACACGTAGGCGCGGGGGATGACGTCACTGCGGTCCGCGACGTTCTAGAAGATTCCAGAAGCTTCACAGTGTAATGGAAGCGGCAAACAGTTCCCGGAACCGCTGATGAGTAAACAGCTCCGGGCGGTCACGTAGGCATGGGATGACGTCACCGCAGTTCACGACGTTCTAGAACATTCTAGAAGCTTCTAGAAAGTCGCATGCTCAATTCATTGTGTTTCAAGGTGCGGGATCAAACCTAACTTAAACCTGCGTCTGTAAACCTAAACCTGCATGCATGCACGCACGCATTGGCCTACCTTAAATAGTGTAGTCGTGAACCGCGGTGACGTCATCTCCCCGTGCCTACGTGACCGCCTCAGGCTGTTCACTCATTAGCGATAATTGCCGCGATTTCGAGAATTGTACACCGCCTTCTACTGTACGGTACGTAACTTTGTTACTTCAGTGATTGTCATCGCTTCACGCGACGTTCATGCATCCTCAAACCTAACTTAAACCTGCGTGCACTTGTCTGCTGACTCTTGACCTACCCTAGATAGTGTAAGCAAATGCGGGTACTGTGATTGGTGAAAATATCCTGCCCTCTTAGTGGCTAAAATTAGACATTCTGCCCTATGATTGGTCGAATTAAAGAAACACTTCTTGAGATGGATTTTGTGAATATAAATGCAGACGCGCACCTTCAGTTTGTCTAGTGATGTTGCAGAGTAAACACCACTCAGCGACTACGTGCAGCTCTTCGACCCGGTCGCTCCCACCATCAACGACACACTGGTCTGCAGGCTCTTCGACTCCATCTTCGCTTAAGACTACTTTTGTGTTTCAATAATTTTTTTTTTGTTTCTCGTTAACTGTTGTTTTCACTTGTCCTTCTCTTTAGTGTTTAAGAACGAATATCGAATTTTTAACAATTTTGAAAGTTTTGTTTTGAAAACATGATAGTTTTACAATTTCATAAAAGGTTAATTTTGAATGTAGTTTCGACAAATTCGGTTTGCATTAGAGGAGTCTTTTGAAAGTAAATGTCAGGGAAATGCAAGGGGTAGTAACAACACAGATGTATGCTGTAAACTAAACTGTTTGACTATATTTGCTTACGAATACTATTTACAAAATATTTACAAAGTTAACCTAGTTCTATTTACACTTAAATCTACACCGGGAACTCTTCGTCCATGTCCTCCTCCTCGTCCATGTCCTACTCCTCGTCCACCTCCATAGGCCCGCCTTGCTGCTCCTCCTCGGGATTGCCTCGCCTTCTTGCTGCGGACAGTGGTGGGATGTCCTTATGCCCCCAAGGTAAGGTGTTGATACCATCGGCCAGGATGTAGCGTTTATCATCGGCCGGGCTCAAGGATAGCTTTTCTACTTGTACGGTGAAGACACGGTGCAGGTACGACTGGAAACGGGTGTTGACGGTGGTTTTCAACACCCCGTCGAACAGACATTCCCTGTAGTCGTCGGGGGTTAGGACGTTTTTAACAACCCCCTTAGCGACTCCCTTGGCTCGCTTGATCGCCTTGGATCCGTTGTCTTCGTCCTCAACGTCCATGAAGTAGAGCTTTGAGCGCAGGCCGAGGTACTCGAACAAGGATCGGCCGTTACACTCGTCCTTGAACTTGCCAATCACCTTGGCGTTGGCGGGGCTGTAGCAGGGGTGGGACCTCGGGTAGGCGCTGGTATCGAAGTCGTCCAAGTGCTCCATCATCTCCCTGTAGATGTTCCGGGATAGGATGTCGAACACGAAGCTGTCAGTGTCCATGTAGTCTACGTTCAAGCGGTCACCGTAGCGGTCCTTCATCTTCCGCAGAAACTCGTACATGAGCCACTTGCTCAGCTCCAGGACAGACATGCCGACGTAGATGGGCTTTTCCAGGACGATGTTTACCCTGGCGAGGTGCACGAGAGCTACGTCCTCCGTGTAATACGTGCGGTCCAGGAAATTGGACTTGGCCACGTACTTGGAGAACTTCTCCGGAGTGCAGACCAGCTTGACGTTCAGGCGCTTGCGGACGTTCTCGATGGTTTTGCCAAAGACCGCGTTATTCATTAACTTGAAAAAGTCTTGCTCGAACTTGGTCCTGGCCTTCTTCCGCAGCTCGGTATTCATGAGGATGTAGGGCTCTAGCCACCGAGACTGGCGAAACGAGATCGCCCTGTGCACAGCCGCAAGCTCCAGTCCGTTGTTCAGCGCCTGCTGCAAGACCCTGTAATGGCAGACGTAATGCATCTTGTCGTCCAGGGTGGTCATCAGTTTGGGGTATTTCTCTGTTGGCGGACGCTTGGTCTCGCAGCAGTAAGGGAGGTCCTTGTGCAGGTCGTGGAGGTGGGTGGGGTAGCGGAGGTCCACTTCGAGGATGTAACCCCGTTCCGCTTCGGCATCCAGCGCACCAATGTCCAAGGAGTCGATCTCCTCACGGCTGAGCCACTGGAAGTCTCCGGTGGGCAGGTACTGGGACATGGCCCAGCCGTAGAGGTTGTTGGCGTCCAGGTACAGGAGGTGGCGTATCGGCTCGTCGGGGCGGTAGTCCGGGCACCGATCGTGGTTGGCCTTGGCGTAGCGGGTGACGGCCTGGGAGATGCCTCCTCGGATGCCTTGCTCCACGAAGAGGTACATGTCGAAATCCTGCAGCGTGTCCAGCTCCACGTCGCAGGTCTTCAGCATGACGTCCCAAGCGTAGGATGGCAGGGTGTAGTAGTGGGCGGGGTCCAGTCCGTACTCGGCCAAAGAGGTGTCACGGAACTGCTCGAAGACGTCGGTGAGGAGGGCGATGTCACAGCGCAGGTACGTGTCGGCGTAGTCCTTGAGGTGGCGACACTCGAAGGCTCGCCACACGTTGAGGGCGTGTTGGTAGTCCTCGTCCTTGACGTCCTCCAGGGTCATGGTGTTCCTAAACGCCTCCTTGGGCGGCAGCTCCCTGGTCCTGTACAGCGTTTCGTACGATGTGACAAAGTCGTAGGGGAACACGCCCTTCCTGCGCACCAGGTCGAACAGCCGGTCGTCGGGGAAGCGCTTCCTGGTCTCGCGCATCTTGTCGGTGGGCAGTCCCGCTGCCAGGCTGGCCAGGCTCATGGACAAGAACCTGTAGGTGTCGAGGAACCGCACCGCGAAACTGCTCTGTCGTTGGTTGTCCCCGGGTTGGCCAAAATGAAACCGCTTGGTGAAGGCGATGTAGCACTCTTCGGTGTGCGCCAGCACGTCCACATCGCAGGGGTCGTAGGCCAGCTCCCGCACTACGAAGTGGGCGTCGTAGTTGGACAGGTTGTGGAAATAGCAGTTGATGACCCGCTGCTCCCTGTACCGCAGATTGCACGAGCGGTGCGCCGCTCCTCGGAACTCGTAAGGCGGGGCGTGGTTGTGGTCCCGCACCTTGACGTCCAGCTCGGTGAACTCCTTGCCGCAGAGGTAGCAGCGGGTCGCTGCGAGATACTCGTCCATTTCCTGCCGGGTCAGAGAAGGGTGCAGAGCTCTCGTGCTGAACAGGAACTCCCACAGGCTCAGCACGTCCATCTTGAGCCGTTCCATAAAGACCTTGGACGCGTCAGCTCCGAAGTATACCCGCGGCTCAAACTCCTCCAGGCCGAGCGAATCCACGATCTGGTAGGCGAAGGCGTACGGGACGTGCATTTGCAGGGGCGTCGTGCCGGGCGGCGGCGCTTCCACCGGGTCAACAGCGACAGGCTGCAGAGCACACTCGAAGTCCGCGTAGATGCTGAACCTCTCCCGCCTAGTGTACTCTGGATGGGTGAAGCGGATCTGCTGCTTCTTCGGCAAGTCCAAGCGGAGGGGAGCCTTGGCGGTGCAGTATCGCATGTGCTCCTCCAGACGCTCGGCACCGGACAGTTGCAGCTTGTTGGGCTGGTTGTCAAAGTAAGCGAAGCACCGCTTACAGATGTAGATCCTATTTTCACGTTTGGTGAGCTGGCGACGGACCAGTCGACTCAGGTCCGCGATGTATGCGTAGTGGCTGCTCCCGTCGGTGGTCACGTACAGCAGGTCCCTATGGTCTTCAAGCTCTCGCTTGCAGATCTTCAAGGGGTAGACCCTATCCATGAACTTGGGAGTTCCGTCAGGGCGTCTTCCCACCATCGCGCGCTCGATCCCGTAAACGTTTAAGCTGATGTTGTTCTTGCCCTCAAAGGTCTTGATGTCCTTGAGCGTCACGGGGAAACGCAAACCGGTCCAGTCGTAGCGGGCGATGATGTCCGGCGTATACGCTGCAGGTCTCTCCGCGTGTTGCGCAACGAACTTGGCCAGGATAGCGTACATGAAGCACATGTCGTCGGCGTTTAGCACATTGACAACAGCGCGCGTGTCTGCAATAGCCCTTGGCAGCTGGAGATACGCTCTGCCCCCGAGCGGCGTGTACTCGTTCACGCGGATCTCCAGGTCCCGTATACGCAGGTATGTCCAGCCGCTGCCGACCAGTTCGCACTGCTCCTTCTTCTTCACGATCGTCTCGAACGTAGCGGAGAGGAAAACCTCCAAGTCGGAGGCCTCGGTCAGTGGGACGTTCTTCGTGTTGAAGGAGCGCAGGCAGGTGGCCCCGTGAATGTTGGAGAACTCACATTCCAGGACCATGTTCGCCTTGATGCTCGGATGTTGGGTCATGACGTTCTCCATCAGGTCCAGAACCTCATCAAACAACAGGGTCAGCGCATCCTCGACGGTCAGCAAGGCGTCTAACGGCCGGGCCAGGCGGTAGGTGAGGAGGCGACTCCGGAAGGCCCGATGTACGAGCTGGAACACGGGGCGGCCGCCACCCTCCATCTCGTCATCGATGGTCTGAGGCTCGGCGCTAGGTCCTGGGCGGGGCTGGGGCTCGGTGCTGGGCCCTGGCTGTGGATCGGTGCTCGGTCCTGGTCGTGGCTCGGCTCTAGGCACTTGGCGCGGTCGGGGCTCGGCGCTGGCTCCTTGACGCGACGACTGGTTGTTGTGAGGAAGAGGAGGAGAGGACAACCTAGGCAGTCGGTCTTGGGTCATGTCCCTCACAACAGGGCAGTTGTGAGACTGGTAATGGTCACGGTTGAAGCGGCGGGTAAACCCCTTGTCACAGTACGCGCAGCGGAACTCGGATGGTACTTGAGCCAGGTTCCTCACAACAGGGCAGTTGTGAGACTCGTGTTGGTCACGGTTGAAGCGACGGGGAAACTCGCGGTCGCAGTAGGCGCAACGGAACGTGGGAGGATGGACGGTCCGGACGTGTCGTCTCAGTTCCAGGCCTCGGTCAAAGCGTCTACCGCATCGCTCGCACTCCACGTGACGATCGGGGCTCGAGGAGGAGGAGGAAGGAGCTGCTGCTGGCATCGCGGAGTGAGCCGCTTGCATGTGGCGGCGCACGTCCTCCAGGCTGGCGAAGGTGGTCGGACACAGTCGGCAGGGATGGTCCGCTCGTTGCGGTCGGGGCTCCGCCGCGGCGTGTGGTCCGTGAACCGTGGTGACGTGGCGGCGGAGGCTGTCGCCTCTTGTGAAGCGCCTACCGCAGACGTGGCAGTCGTGACGTCTGGCGTTGTGGGCGGACTCCACGTGTCGCCTCAGGTTTCCGAGCAGGCTGAAGGCTCGGCCGCAGACCTCGCACAGGTGTTGGTTGTTCATCTGCAACAACGAATATGATAAGTCTCTTGCATTTAAAAATTAGTCGCAATGAGAGCACTTTATTGGTAACATAACACATACTTTATGCATGGTAGACAAGAGTCAAGGCCATGGCAAATTTAATGTTAGTGCACGGGTTTCCTCGTTTTATGTTAGTATACAGGTTTCCTCCTTTATTAAATTAGTTTATATAAAAAGAAAGAAAAGATAGTAAGTTAGAGAATGGGAGCTTTACATTGATGTCTGATAGACAAGATTTAGAAACCATGACACGTCTAACATTAGCACACAGGTTTCCTCGTTATGTTAGTACACTGGTTTCCTCCAAGAAATTGAGAATGACGTGTAAGTTGTTCTATAGCAATAACGAATCGTTTTCCCTAAGGCATAATGAAAATCATTCAACTTATATTAACGTGCCAGACCTCTCTTTGCACATCATGAATTGAAAGTTGCTGAACGATCATACCTTAAATGAGAATCTTACTATAAAGGGGAATGTAATAGTCTTCCACACTACAACCTATAAGAGCTACATATACTTACCTTTAACAATCTCGGAATATGGTGCAGTAAAGGCTAGCACAGCACTGAAGTAGAACGTCTACACACACTGAGCTCCAAACACAAACTGAATGAAGGAAGCGATGACAATCACTTAAGTAACATAGCTACGTACCGTACAGTAGAAGGCGGTGAACAATTCTCGAAATCGCGGCAATTATCGCTAATGAGTAAACAGCCTGAGGCGGTCCACACTACAACTTATAAGACTACATATACTTACGTTTAACAGATCTCGGAATATGGTGTAGTAAAGACTAGCACAGCACTGAAGTAGAACGTCTACACACACACACACACACTGAGCTCCAAACACAAACTGAATGAAGGAAGCGATGACAATCACTTAACTAACATAGCTACGTACCGTACAGTAGAAGGCGGTGAACAATTCTCAAAATCGCGGCAATTATCGCTAATGAGTAAACAGCCTGAGGCGGTCCACACTACAACTTATAAGACTACATATACTTACGATTAACAGATCTCGGAATATGGTGCGGTAAGGACTAGCACAGCACTGAAGTAGAACGTCTACACACACTGGGCTCCAAACACAAACTGAATGAAGGAAGCGATGACAATCACTGAAGTAACACAGCTACGTACCGTACAGTAGGCGGTGAAAGCAGTAAATAGTTCTCGGAACCGCTAATGAGTAAACAGGCCCGAACGGTCACGTAGGCATGGAGATGATGTCACCGCGGTCCACAACAGGGGTAGCGGAGTGGAGGAGGAGTGGAGGGGTAGCGGAGTGGAGGAGGAGTGGAGGGATAGCGGAGTGGAGGAGGAGTATACAGGCTGGGACAGTCACGTATAGGCCCTAACACGCGCCTCGACACGTGACGCCACGGAGCCGCTCGCAGTTTGGTTTGATCAAGCCGGCATACAACGTGTAACGAAGTCACATCAAATTCGGTCAGCAAACAGCCGAGATCCTATAAGGAAAACGCGTTCGAAAATTAATAGCGGGTCCGTTTAACAGTGTATTTTCAATTTTCTTTAAGCGATGGTTTACTTAGGCTATGGCCCAACACGTGGTGAGGTTTCGTCAAAATCGGTCAGTAAACAGCTGAGATCCCATAAGGAAAACACGTTTAAGAATTAATAGCGAGCCCGTTTAACGGTGGATTTTCAATTTTCTTTAAGCGATGGTTTACTTAGGCTACGGCTCGACATGTGGTGAGGTTTCGCCAAATTCGGTCGGTAAACAGCTGAGATCCCATAAGGAAAACGCGGTTATAAATTAATAGCGAGCCCGTTTAATAGTGGATTTTCAATTTTCTTTAAGCGATGGTTTACTTAGGCCGCCGCCCGACATGTGGTGAAGTTTCATCCAAATCGGTTGGTAAACAGCTGAGATCCCATAAGGAAAACGCGGTTATAAATTAATAGCGGCCTTGTTTGATGGCGGATCTATGGGGTTCTTTCGTCATTCGCTTCCTCTGAGATAGGCCTACACTCTGGAAAAAGTCCCGTGGGAATCGGTGCGTAAATAAACTAGTTATTAATTTTCAAAAGTTTTTTCCTCATGTTCAAGGTCATCACGAAAAGTGCCACAGACGACCGGGGGGGAGGGGGAGGGGGAGGGGAGGGGGAGGGGGGGGGTCCTCACTTGCATGCTGATTGTGGTCCGGGGGGGGGAGGTGGATTGATCCACAGTGGATAACTGCCGTTGCTGCTGGTTTTGAACCATCCAATGCCCCCTACTTGTGTGTGTCCGTGAGCACGATAACTCTCGTAAAAATTATCTGATTTTGATGAAATTTGGGATAAACCTGTAAAGCAACCTTTATGACTTTAAGTTCGAAAACCAGCCAGATCGCTCTATCCGAAGGGGTATTTTGGGGGGGTTTTGTACCCCAAAAATGGGTTTTTCTAATTTGTTACATATAATTTTGGAAATAGTCAAATTTTAGTTTTTCCCATTGGATTCAGCTTAAAAAAACACACAATTTGGTATTTTGATCATTTCTCTACGTCAATTGGTTACCGAGATATTGAAAGTGCTAAACACTGTACGTTGTCTAATGTTATTCTTACGGAGGAAAATACAAATTTTATATCTCGCTTCTTTATGAACGTATACTGACGAAACTTGGTATACAGCTTCATCTGGTTGTGGACCATTGATATCTGCTCGAAAAACAATTTTTTACCAAAGGCTCCTGTAGCAGCAAACCTGCGTACTCAGCCCCATGTTATTCTTATGGAGAATAAGTAACGTGTTATCTGCCTTCATTATGAAAATAAATTAATGAAATTTGCTATGTGGCTTTACCTACATGAGTTATATTGATATTTGTATAAAACCCCATTTTTTGTGATCCTTGCTTCAGCAAACCTGCATACTCAGCCGCCATGTTATTCTTATGGAGAAAAATTAAAATGTCATAAATCGTTTATTTATGAGGTATATTGAAGAAACTTGGTATGTGGCTTTATGTGGTATTAAGAAACATATATATGCATTGGAAATTCGCTGAGTACGCAGGTTTGCTGCTACGGAGGTATTTTGCACTTTTCACCCTAAAATTTTTAAAAAAACTTAATTTTGGTTTTGATCATGTTATAGATCTTAAAAAACCAAATAATATGGTATTTCGAATTATTAACCTAGGTTAAGTGGTTGCGGAGAAAATTCAAAAAACCTACTCATAAAATCCCCCATTTTAATCTTATGGGAAAACAGTTTTTGGCTTTTCCTCAGTTTATTTTAATGTAAACTTCACATTTGCTTTTACCAATCTGTTCAGTTCCACAAAACAATCATTTTGGTGTTTAAATTTTGATTCTACGCCCAACCGTTACAGAGATATTCAAAGTGCTAAACACAGTACGTTGTCCAATGTTATCCTTATGGAGAATAAATAAAAGTAGTGGTGAAACCAGAAAGAGGCATCACTTCCGGCGCTTTTTCCCCATGTTATTCTTATGGGGAGCCGTTTTTGCACCGACGCCAGCTCCCGCCTATAGAGCTCCCGCCCGCTGGCCTATATTAAATATACCCCTGCCATAAATATATTGTCCCTCCTCTTTTTAAAAACTCTGGTGTCTGATTTGTTTTTGGTGTTTTAATCCCAACTGCCGCCAAAACTTGGTGTTTTAATCCCAACTATTACGGTCGAACTGTCAACTGATTAAAACATCCGCTGCACGCACATCCGCCGCTTTCACGTGCAACACCATTCACCGACACTCTCCCGAGAGTGAAAGTGCGCTTGCGACACATTAACACACTAACGGATTGTTGCGTGACACTTTGACCAGACTTTCCACTTACCAGTAATTTCCTGGAAATCCTCTCAATGTGAGGTAATTTCCAAATTGAAAATCGAGGTGTATATAAGGAGCCACCAACACCGTTGTTCTACACCAGTGACCTCGACCACCGGACGTCACCACACTCCAGCGACCGCGACCACCGGACGTCACCACACTTGTCACCACCCGCATGACATCACCGGCTCACCGCACCTCCGCGCCACCGGCTCCTAGGACTCTGTGAGTGTTAGCAACGGTGTGATGTCTTTAGGGACAACTGTTAATCCATAATTGAAATAGCCTAATATTTGTAAATCTCCAATTCACCATTTCCAAATGTGTATTAATACCTAAAATGTGTATGTAAAAAATAATATTGTATGACCAAATTGGAATTTTTTTAATATTTGCAGTAATTAAACTGCAAAAATGTCTTATTTTAGAGCTAAAAAATATGTTTTTATTATTTAAAAAAGATAAAATTTTAAAATTTTCAACCAAGGATATATATAGAAGCCCACAAAATCACCACCCTCATTCCAACAAAAAATGTTGACCTGTGCGCAGTGCTCCACGTCTTGCTCCAAAAAAAGCAATTTAATCAGACACTATCGTAACATTCATAAAATTATTCCTAATATTTGTAAAATATGTCATCAAATATTTGATAATACAAATTTTAAAATTCACATGCTAGAAAAACATAATACTTGTGATGTGTGTAAGAGAGTCGTCACTCGGAACAAGAAACGCCACTACCTACGATGTGACAAACAACCTTACAAGTTGTATATTTTTAACGGTGAATCAGCGGAAGTATTAGACACTCTCCAATCTTGTCCTCTACCCATCAAATGGATTCTTATTAGGAGAGTAAAATTCATCAAACACTCAGTGGACAATAATGGTGATTTAATCATTGACAAAGAATGTATTGCTGATTTTCGAAGTTTAACTAATTTATCAATTGAGAAAGCACAGCTAAAGACTCAAATTGAAAATTCACTTTTAAAAATCGATACCTCCATGCACAAGTATCAGGCTCAAGGCAGTGGATGGATATATGACCGCACCAAATACTGGCAGTTGCATGTTTACAAATATAAGCCCCTAACTCCCAAATCATACATTCCCACGCCAGAAAATATAAAATCAAAACATGCTGTTTTAAATATTAAAAACACCGATAATAAATGTTTCACCTGGAGTGTTTTAGCAAGCCTAAGACCAAGGAATAGTAAAGAAAATGCAAATCGAGTAGTTCACTACGAACCCTATGAGGGCCGGTTGAATATGACAAACATAAAATATCCCGTAAAAATATCCGACATTGATAAATTTGAAAAACAAAATAACATAAGTGTTAATGTATATGGAATTGAAGGAAAAACAATATATCCACTGAGAATAACTAAACTAAATGGCAATACGCACGTCAACCTGCTGCTTCTACAACAAGGTCGGAAATCACATTACTGTTTAATTCGTGATTTTGACAAGTTAATGTTGCGGTCTACAAAAGACAACAATAAGAAATATTTTTGCAAGTTCTGTTTGCAACATTTTGGCACCAAAAATAAATTGGAACGTCACATAACATATTGTAAACCCTTTGGGCATCAAAGAGTACAAATGTCTGAAAAAGATACACTACAATTTACGAATTACAAATATCAACTTAAAGCTCCCTTTGTGATTTATGCAGATTTCGAATGTTTTATAAACGGCGGCAAACACACGCCTTCTGGATTTGCTTATGTTGTGGTGAGAGACTCTAAAATTATTTACGAAGAGTTGTACAGCGGTGAAAATGTAATGGATGTATTTTTCGAAAAGTTATTTAAAACCTATGACTTTATTAAAAGTCAGATGGAAGTATATGTTCCCCTTGTAATGACTCCAAAGCAAGAGGCATCCTTCAAAAACTCTAAATACTGCCACATATGCCAACAGCTGTTACTGGGTGATAAAGTGCGCGACCATTGCCATCTAACAGGCAAATTCCGAGGACCCTCCCACAACGCTTGCAATTTAAACTATAAAGTAACCAAGAAAATTCCAATATTCTTCCACAACCTTAAAAACTATGATGGTCATTTAATAATGCAACACTTGGGAAAACTCAATCGCAAATTGAATTGCATAGCCAAAGACATGGAAAAATATATATCGTTCTCTGTTGATGATTTGGTATTTTTGGATTCCTACAACTTTCTGTCTCTTCCCTTAAGCAAATTAGCTTCCAATTTAAATACATTTAGATTTATAGACAATCCACTACTACAACGCAAGGGCGAATTTCCATACGAATACATGACAGGACCAGAAAAGTTTTTAGAGACCCTACCACCCATAGAGGCATTTTACAGCAGCCTAACTAAAGAATGTATATCTCCTGCACAATATGAACATGCTAAAAACGTATGGAATCATTTTAATATAAAGAATTTAAAAGAATATCACGATTTATACCTTAAAACAGATGTGTTGTTATTGGCTGATGTGTTTGAGACATTTAGGGACTTGAGTTTAAAGGATTATAAACTCGACCCCGTCCACAAGTACTCATTGCCTGGGCTATCATGGGAGGCGTGCCTTAGAATGACTGGCATAAAATTACAGTTATTTAGTGACATTGACATGCATTTGTTTATAGAACACGCCATTAGAGGTGGTGTAAGCATGATTTCCACGCGCTATGCTAAAGCCAACAATAAGTACATGGGCGAACATTATGACCCAAATCAAGAAAGCACCTATCTTGTATACTTAGACTGCAACTCGCTATACTCTACAGCAATGTGCGAGTCGTTGCCCGTTGATGGCTTTAGATGGACAAACGAGAAAGATTATAAAGCCAATAAAAATGAAAACTTTGGATTTATTTTGGAAGTTGATTTAAAATACGATAAAAGTTTACACGATTTGCATAATGACTACCCGCTCGCACCAGAAAAAATGAATGGAAAATTAATACCAAACTTAAATGACAAAACTAAATATATTCTACATTATAAAGCACTAAAAAAATACGAAGAACTGGGTTTGGTAGTTACAAAATACCACAGAATCTTAAAATTCAGACAATCAAATTGGCTCGCGCCTTATATTAATTTTAATATTGAAAAGCGACAAAAAGCTGAACATGATTTTGAAAAAGACTTTTACAAACTGTTAAATAACAGTCTCTTTGGTCGAACAATTATGAACCAACGCAAGTTTCGTGATATACATCTTGTAGACGAGTCTAAGTTAACAAAGTATGTTACAAAGCCAAGATTTGACTGCAGCAAAATGTTCGATAACAACTTGCATGCTGTGCATTTAAATAAATTAATTGTAAAGTTTGATAAACCAATATATTTAGGAATGACCATTTTGGATATCAGCAAAGTAATAATGTATGATTTCCACTATAATTATATGTCAAAATTTAAGAATAAAAAGTTCTTAATGACAGACACGGATTCTCTGATGTATTCTATAGTAACAGAGGACTTTTACAAGGAAATACAATGTGACTTGGACCGTTTTGACACCTCTGCATATAGTAAAGACCATTTCTTATACTCTGATAAAAACAAAAAAGTTACGGGCAAGTTTAAAGACGAATTAAATGGTCAAATTATGTATGAATATTGTGGTTTAAGGCCAAAATTATACTCTTTCATTCCTCTACAGTGGTTATACGAAAAAGAAAAGCAAAATGAGCTAGAGGTTAAAAAGGCAAAAGGAGCTGACGGCGCTACAGTTAAACATCTCTTAAGACACCAACACTACTTACACTGTCTTGCAACCGGAGAAGATTACTACGAGAATGTTACAAGAATTAAATCCACAAACCACCATCTGCAAACATTAACGATGAACAAAAAGGTACTCTCTTTTGATGACGACAAGAGGTTTATTGTGGATGGCATCAACACCCTTGCCCTTGGTCACTATAAAATTGGTCAAACATAAATCTGTATTTGCCATTATTCTTTGGCCTTTCCTTGTCTATTACAAAAAAGCCATATTTAGACCTATCCCAGCATTGATGGCAGAGATTTCTAAATTGGTTAAATGAAAAATCATTTCCCACATGATTGTTATACACATGTTTTAAATTTAAATCGTCTTGTTTAAATAATATTAGAAAATTAACATTGTCACGTAAATGTTTGTGTACTTTACTGTAAGATTGACACAAGTAAAAACTGTTAACATTTTTGTGTCTGCCCATTGAGAAAAATTGTGTGATATTTGGACTATTTATGTCGTCAAATACAACTATTGAGTGTGATTCTACATCATTTGGTGTGATTTCACAGTTTGAATATGTGTGTAATTTAACTTCATCACACAGACGGAATATTTCAATTATTTTTTTATATTTTTCTTGTTCTAAAGATTTGGATATTATATATAAATTTGTAAACTTTAATCCTTGTTTTTTACAATTAAGTTATAAATTACAACAGTCTTCCCCGAACCACTGGGCCCTATTATAAGACAGCGAATATTATTAGGAAATAGACCCAACTTCTTTGGTGTATTTTCTTTATGTGCAATTTTAAATTTGTTCTTTTGTTGAATAAATGACATTTTTTTATATAATGGTGTATTTTCTTTGTGTTAAATTTGAATAAATGGTGTATTTTCTTTATGTGCTATGTTTGTTAATTTTTTTATATAATAAAAATGGCAAAGAGAAAGTGTAAGAAGGGTAAGGGATTATTCTTAAAGCCATATAGAGGCCGTGGCTTGTTAAATACCCTTATAAACAACCTTCCTTTCCCTCTCCACCTACCTGGAAATTATAAATGGTGCGGGCCCGGAACTAACGAGCGTGAAAATTTAGCCAGAAATGTACCTCCAAAAAATAAGCTAGACTCTTATTGTAAAGAGCACGACATATTCTACATGAATAATCCTGATACAGCCGCCCGGAACAAGGCAGATATGAGATTAGCGGACCAGGCTTGGACTAGGGTTTCGGCAAAGGACGCCAATCTGGCCGAAAAAGCAGCAGCTTATGCAGTGACAAATTTGATGAAGGCCAAGGCAAAAATGGGAATGGGATTAAAATTTAATAAAAAAGATGGACAACTTTCAGCTGTTAGAGGCCGCAAGAGACGTGCCTCACTTTCGAGGAGTGTACCTAAAAAACGAGCTAAGAAAACTGAGACCAAAAGTAAGAGAATGTGGAATTATTAATTTAGACAGTGACAGGGGCACACATTGGACAGCATATCGTAAAAATAAAGATATTGTAATATATTTTGACCCTTTCGGAATACAGCCTCCAAAAGAGGTAATTGAATATTTTGTACCATCTAAAATTTACTATACAACTGATCAAATACAAGATTTAAACAGTTCCATTTGTGGAATTTTATGTTTATCATTTCTGAAAAATTTTAGTTTATAAAAATGGATTCATTTACTATAACATTCACAGGTACAGAGCCAGAGTTGAAGTCGGTGTTCTTTCCTCCTATAGAATTAAATGGTGATTATGTAATTGGGCTGGTAGATTTTCAAAGTTATAATTCTATATTTAATGTTAAAAAACCTCTAAATACTTTGACATATTACAAAATGCACAAAATTACAACCCCAAAAGGGGAGGTTACAATTGACGAATTAAACCGGGCATTAGATGGTAAAGTTGAAGTTATTATACAAAATAAAGTAGCATTAATTAATACAAAAGTCAAACTTATATTTTACAAAGGCCTAGTTCCAAAATTAAATAAACTTAAAGACACAAAATTAACTATAGACGAGGGTGAGGATGTGTATTATTACGATCACAAAGCTCCAAATGTAATTGAAATTGCTGAAGGTACATACGAAGTGTTTGAGCTTGCGAAGGAAATTCAAAAGCAACTCCCAGATTTTGTACTTATAGCCGATAATAAAACTATGAAAGCCACATTACATTCTGGCCATGTGTTTGATTTTACAAAACCGTGTTTAGGGTCTGAATTATTGGGATTTAAAGGATTTTCTACTCCAGATATTGCGTTTAAATCCGTAAATAAAATCAACATAAATAATGTAAATGTGATTAGAGTAAAATGTAATATTGCGAATGGGTCTTATTTAAATGGTGACAAATCACACACCATACACAGTTTTTACCCAGAAGCTCCTCCGGGCTACAAGATTATTGAGGTCCCCAGAAATATTATATACTTCCCTGTAAATAAGAGAAGTTTAGATGTTGTTAGCATTACATTTGCAGATCAACACGACAAGCCAATTGACTTTAATAAAGAAGAAACTACAATTACTTGTCATATAAAAAAGATATGAGAATTTACAAGAACGGGCTGAGTGTGCAAAATGCCAGGTTTCTGCGATCAATTGGGTTGAAGTTAAAATTTTCTATTAATAAAAATGGAAGATTTTCTAGACGTTGCAGGAAAATTCCAATACGATGATAGCCTGGTTAAAATTACAAATCACTCCTATGTTCCACACAACACTTTAGCAATAAATAATTCCGATGAAATTCGAATATGCATAAATAATCAAGATTTACTAACACTCCCATGTAGGAGTTATTTGTATATTAAAGGAGAAATAGAGAATCATGATAAAGGACATTTTATAAATAATGCATTTGCATTCTTATTTGACGAAATTAGATACGAAGTTGCTGGTAAAGAAATAGATATTGTAAGAAATCCGGGAATTTCCAGTCTTATGAAAATATTGTGCTCTTACAATAAAACAACTAAATTGTCAAATGTAGCATTTGATTCTGATGAAAATTTAAAAGAGTTCCATAAAAGCGGCAAGTTTAGTACTTGTGTCCCGTTAGAGCTGTTAATGGGTGTGTTTGAGGATTTTAATAAGGTTTTAGTAAATGTTAAACAAGAATTGGTGTTGAAAAGATCCAAAAACGACTTAAATTGTATATTAACAACATCTAATGCTCCAACTGGTGTCGATCCTATTCCTAAAATTACACTTAAATCGATTCAGTGGGTGATGCCGCACGTGGTACCATCTGATGGGGAGAGGCTTCAATTACAAAAGATGTTATTGCAAAATAAAAATTTGCAAATTGCATTTAGAAGTTTGGAGCTACACGAACTCCCATCATACCCCGAAACCAAGAGACACACATGGTCAGTTAAGACGTCTTCGAGTTTGGAGAAGCCTAGGTATGTTATATTTGGTTTCCAAACAGGTAGGGACAACAGTGCACGAAAAAGAACTGATGAATTTGATCACTGTAAATTGAAAAATCTCAAAGTGTTTTTAAACTCTGAATATTATCCTTATAGTGATTTAAATCTCGACTTTGAAAATGGAGATGCCTCTAAAGCTTATGAGATGTTTGTGAGGTTTAGGGAGAGTTACTACAACACCGTCCCCGATCCTATGTTTAACAGAGCTGACTTTATAAAGAAATATCCTCTAATTGTAATAGATTGTTCTAGGCAGAATGAATCAATCAAAGAGGGGGTTGTAGATATTAAATTAGAAATTGAAACTGCAGAAAACGTCCCTTCAAACACATCTGCATATTGCCTAATAATACACGATAAGGTGTTTGAGTATAATCCTTTGACAAATGAGATAAATAAAATGTAAATAAAATGAAAACAAATATTCAACAAGAATTGGTAGAGTCTGCAAAACAAATAAGAGAAAAATATAGGGCGTTAAAACGTGGTAAATTTCTAGAGGCTGAAGAGAGGTTCCAAACATTCCAACCGTTAATAGAGCCTTTGCAAGAATTAAAAAATTTAGCCACAAAAACAGAGAGGCCAGTTCTCCCAATGATTTTAGAAAAGACCCCGTCTAGAATACCAAGAATAACACAAATAACACCACACAAATTAGATTTTGGTCTTTTAGCATCAGACTATTTAGGAAATTACCTTAGTAGAAGTAGTATGACAGACACCACATATGGTATTAGGCGAGAAGGAAATAAATTTTTTATTGGGAATCAGGAAGTTCAAATTGCCAATGATGATGTTACAGTTGGAGAAAAAATTTATAAAGGGACAAAGGGATTGTGGGAATTGTTAACTTTAAAAGAACCCGTAAACTATAGTCAGGCTGATTTGCAAAATTATAAAGAGATTTTGGAAGCTACAAATGCACATTTAAAGGGTTATAAAACAGGTGCGGCGATGTCAAGCAATAAACACACTAAATATCTTAATATAATTAAACCCCTGTTTAAGACTGTTGGTGAAGGTTTAAGGCAGGTAACTGGTAATAAAATAGACTATGTTTATTGGGACGATCCTAATGAGCTTGTAGATAGGTTAAGACTGCTTTGGTTAAGCCGATTGGCGGGAAATTCTGGAGTGGATAATGAGATAGATTCTATCATAGAAGAATTGAGGGAAAGTGGAATTGTTTATTAAATAAAAATATGATAGATAAATTTTATCGCGTATATAACCCGTATAGTAAACCAGAAGCTAGAAGTTTTAAAGAAACTACTTTAAATCTAAAAGATGATGGTTGGAATGCTTTAAATTATAAAATTAGTAGTGTTAAAGGTGGGGAGTTTACTGACGATGTATCGACTTTGGGGCAGACGTTAACCAGGAAAGGTGATGTTTTTGTACAAGGTAATACTAAATATAAGTTTTTAGAATCCAAGAATAATAATTGGAACGCTAATAAACGCAAAATTACTAATGTTAAACGAGGTGAAAGCTCAACCGATGTGCCCACATTAGAGCAAACTTTAATAAGAAAAGATGGTGTCTTTGTACAAGACAAAAATAATTATGAATTTTTGGAATCGGAGGGAAATGTTTGGAATGCCAAAAAGCGAAAAATAAGTAATTTGTTGGCTGGTAAAGAAAGCGATGATGTTGTAAACGTCTCTCAAGTACCAAAAATGGATCTAAACTTTTGGGATTTTAATAATAAAAGGCTAGTTCGTGTTAAACCCGCTGTTGATGAGAACGATTGTGTTACAAAACATCAGACTGTGACTTTAGACGGTCTTAAATTTGATGGTAAAAATAAACAATTAACAAACATTTTACCTGGGACATTGCCAAATGATGTGGCTGTTGTTAAGCAAATATTAACAAAGGGTGAGAAAAGCATAATAAAACAGGGGGATAAATATTATAATGTATTAACATTAGATGGCGATGTGTGGGATGCAGAGGACAAATTAATAAAGAATATACCTGAAGGCAAAGATAGGAGTGATGTTTGTTTAATGTCGCAGGTTTTGAGGTATGACGATAATATTAAAACTTTTAGACAAGACAATATTAAATTTGATATTTGTTTAAAATCACACGCATTAAGGTTTAACAATAAAACTAATAAATTTATGCAAGACAATAATGAAATCGATTTGATGATGTACAATCCTAAATTGTTGGTTGCAGACCCTACATCTTTAAGCGGATTTAAGACTTTAGATGGAGGGGCATATTTGCCAAAAAACTATGTATATCAAAGAATGAGTGATGGTATGTTAGTTGGTAGCAATGGAGGTGTTTTTGAAACGACAGAGACTGGCAGATACGTTAACATTAAAAATAAAGAATAAAAAATGGAAAAAATTGCTTACGAATTGCATAAGCCCGCGAGAAAGAACTTTGTTAGAAGGTCTTTTAAGGTGTTGGGTATAAACGAAACTGTTCAAATAGATTTAATAGATATGCGGAATTATGCTAGAGAGAATTCTGGGAATAAATATATTTTAACTTTAATAGACACATTTTCTAAAAAAGCTTATGCTGCTCCACTAAAGAATAAAACTGGATTAGTAGTCACAGAAGCTATAAAAACTATTCTCCCAAAAGGAGTTAAAAATATTCAATCTGATAACGGAAAAGAATTTTTTAATGAACATTTTACCAAACTAATGAAAATTCTAAATATTAATCACTACCACACTTACTCTACAACTAAGGCGGCTATTGTGGAAAGGTTCCAGAGAACTTTAAAGAATTGGTTGTATAGAGAGTTTAGTGCACAAGGGAGTTACAAGTGGTTGGATTTACTTCCAAAGTTAATAAGGATATATAATAATAAAGTACATAGATCCATAGGGATGAAACCTAACCAAGTAAGTGCTAAGAACTCTAAAGACGTACACGAAAGGTTAGCATCTAAAGTACAAGTTAAAAAGCCAAAATATAAGGTGGGGGATAGTGTAAGGATATCTAAATATAAACATGTATTTAGTAAAGGATATACCCCTAACTGGACGGGAGAGCTTTTTACAATAGCAGAAGTTAAGAAAACAAAGCCTGTGACTTATATTTTGAAAGATGAGAATGGCAATATAATCAAAGGAGGATTTTATACAGAAGAATTGTTAAAGACTAAATATAAAGACATGTATTTGGTAGAGAAGGTAATTAGGAGGAAGGGTGATTTATTATATGTCAAATGGCTCGGGTTCCCAAGTAGCCAGAACTCGTGGATTTCTGCAAAGGATGTATTAAAATGAATGCAAATTGGATTAAAACACCAAGTTTTGGCGGCAGTTGGGACACTAAATCAGACACCAGAGTTTTTAAAAAGAGGAGGGACAATATATTTATGGCAGGGGTATATTTAATATAGGCCAGCGGGCGGGAGCTCTATAGGCGGGAGCTGGCGTCGGTGCAAAAACGGCTCCCCATAAGAATAACATGGGGAAAAAGCGCCGGAAGTGATGCCTCTTTCTGGTTTCACCACTACTAATAAAATTTGATATCTCGATTATTTATTAATGTATGTTGATGAAACTTGGTATGTGCCTTCACGTAGTACTGGTAAATTTATATTTGCACAAAAAATTGAGTCTTTGGTGATTATTCCCTTAGCAGCAAACCTGCGTACTCAGCCCCCATGTTATTCTTATGGAGAATAAGTCAAATGTATTGACTCCCTTAATTATGAACATAAATTAATAAAACTTGGTATATAGCTTCACTCGATTGAGTTATACTGATAATTGCATAAAAACCCATTTTTTTGTTCCTTGTTGCAGCAACCCTGCTTACTCAGCCCCCTGTTATTCTTATGGAGAATCACTAAAATGTTATATAGCGCTTATTTATGATTGAATATTGATGAAACTTGCTATGTGGCTTCGCTTAGTTAAATTCTATTTACATTTGCATAAAAACCAATTGTTTGTGTTCCTTATTTCAGCAAACCTACATACTCATTACCAATGTTATTCTTATAGAGAATAATTAAAATCGCTTATATATGAATATATTTTTATGAAACTTGGTATGCGGCTTTATGTGGTATTAAGACATATATTATGCATTGGAAATTCGCTGAGTATGCAGGTTTTCTGCAACGGGGGCATTATCAATTTATGTTTATAATTAAGGGAGATAACACTTATTCTGTATAAGAATAACATGGGGGCTGAGTAAGCAGGTTTGCTGCTACGGTAACTAATTTTTAGCGAATTTCCCCTATAGGGAAGAAGCTATTACCGTTGGTCTCATGGTTAAGCCTGAGACCATGATAACTTCTCATTTTGAGGTCCCCAGATGCCAAAAACACCATTCGTTCAAATTTTTATATATGTATATATGGTAAAAATCGTATGGTATAATCGTAAAAAAGGTCCAATCTTAATGAAATTTGGTACAAATGTGTAAAGCACCATTTATTTGAACGAGCTCGAAAACCAGACGAATCGCATCATCCAAAGGGGGGTTTTGTACCCCAAAAATGGGTTTTTTGGGGTTTCCACATGTAATTCTTATTTAAATAAAATTTTAATTTTTACCATTTAATTCAGCATAAAAAAACAAACAATTTGGTATTTTGATCATTGCTCTGCGTCAATTGGTTCCTGAGATATTGAAAGTGCTAAACACGGTACGTTGTCTAATGTTATTCTTATGGATAAAAAGAAAAATTCTATATCTCACTTATGTATGAACATAAACTGACAAAATTTGGTAAATGGCTTCATCTAGTTAGGGTTTATCATTGTTTGCACAAAATACAAAATTTTCACTTATGGTTCCCGTAGCAACAAACCTAGGTAATCGGTCCCCATGTTATTCTTATGGAGAATAATTAAAATGTTATATATCGCTTACTTATAAATGTATATGAATGAAACTTGGTATGTGACTTTACTTAGATGAGTTCTAATGATATTTGCATAAAAACCCATTATTTTGTGTTCCTTGTTGCAGAAAACCTGTGTACTCATCCCCAATGTTATTCTTATAGAGAATAATTAAAATTTTAAATATCGCTTGTTTGTGAATATATTTCTTATGAATCCTGTTAAGTTATATATTCATTGGAAATTCGCTGAGTATGCAGGTTTGCTGCGACGGGGGTATTTTAGTACAAATATTATTAGACGAAAACGATATGACGCAATACACCAAGTTTCATCAGGATAAGTTGATAAATAAGCGAGATATACAATTTTTCTTATTCCCATAAGAATAACTGCACAACGTACTGTGTTTAGCACTTTCAATATCTCTGTAACCATTTGACGTACAGCAATGATCAAAACACCAAATTGTGCGTCTTTTTAAGCTGATTACAATGGAAAATTAAAATTTGACCATTTACTCAAAAAACCATTTTTGGGGGTAAACCCCCCCCCCCCCCAAAATACCCCTTCGTATAGGTTGATCTGTCTGGTTTTCGAACTTTAAGTCATAAATGCTGCTATACACGTTTATACCAAATTTCATCGAAATCGGATAATTTTTACGAGAGTTATCGTGCTCACGGACGCATATATATATATATATATATATATATATATATATATATATATATATATATATATATATATATATATATATTGCTTGACTTGTATATTAGGGCTACTAATATTATTATTTTTAAAAATATATATAGTTTTGAACGAATGGTGTTTTTGGCATCTGTGGACCTCAAAAAGAAAAGGTATCATGGTCCCGGGCCTTGGTCTTACCATGCCGACTATGGTAATAGCTTCTTCCCTACAGGAGAAATTGGCTAAACATGTTTTCACTCTGTATTTATTTATCATGCAACCAGGATTATCAGGAACTGCAACTTAGAATTTAGGTGCAGTCATTGCACCATTGCATTGACACTGCTAATAGGCTCCATAAATATAGGAATCATAATGTGGTAACGATGGAACTCTGAAAGATTAGCCAAAAATGAAGTTGTGATAATTAGGTTCAAACTATTCCTCGCAAGCATTCAAACAAAGCCTAGATGGAACAAACACGTTCAGCCACTTCTGCATGTTAAAATATTCTAACCCAAGATGCATTTCAAATGGCTGAGCAACAAATATATTAATAATTTGCACTCTCGGATAGGTGAGAAGGGTTATAATGAAATAAACATACTGAGAATTGCTAAATGGAAGATATATTTACAAATATAACATCGGTTATAGTAAAATTATATTACAATAAATTAAGCATAGCACAAAATTATTGCATGGAAGCAAAACCGAGAAACGAGTTTAAAAAAGTAACTACTTAGCTTTATGACCAATGACTTACACAGTAAGGCAAATCTAGACAACATTCACATACTCGATAAGGCAAGCATACAGAGACCGAGTAAGGCAACCTTATAACAACGTGAGGTTTGGCCAAGACTTACGTATCGGGTAACTAACAGCTAAAGTAACAATAACAAATCATTTATTGGTCCTCTGTTCATTCTGAGTTGGTTGTGTATTGTACAAGCTTTAAAACGTTGTAGTGAGTGGTGTCTTGTTAAGAAAACAAGCATCAAAAACTTTATTTTTAACACTTTTTTTACAGAAGTAAAAATATAAATAAAATATTGAAATTTGATGTATTACAAAATTTTAACGGAATCCCATAAACATTGGCAAATGTTAAGAAAGTAATCAGTTTCCTATTATAAAGGAAATCAATGTTTAATTAAAGAGAAATCCACATCCATTATTAAAATTGTGTTGATACATAAGCAGGAGCCTCTCTACAAATATAAATTAATACCTTGTTCATTTTATAAATTTATATTATATAATTTAAATTAAATAATTGGTTGAGTTAGTTTAGCACTTTTATAAATAAGATATTAGCCTGCACGAAAGTGGCAGCTGATTCAGTGTTGTCAAACTATGTTTACAGCAACAAATGTAATATTTTGGCAAATGGCAACAGTGAAGGGTGCCAGGAGGTGGGAGGGGCCTTGTACATGGTAGCAACTATTGCACCATTTTTGTCTTGGCTACAATATGTGGTAAAAGTACCTTTAAAAAATTATTTTATTTTTATGAAACACCTTCTATTAAAGAACTGCAGTAGATTCTCAGGAATCCGGATCGGCTTAGTCCGGACCAATGATCTGAATTTTTGTTGCAAATAAAAATGAAAAATTTACTTCATAGCGCCTTCAGTTTTCATACAAATAGCCCGCATTACACAATGTCCAACAATTTGCACCATCAGACGCTCTGTGTTTCAGTCAATTGATGTCGTTTATGATAGATGAGGCAGTGGAAGTTGACAAGCGGGGGGAAGGAGGGGAGGGGACAGGAGAATCTCGGTTCACTGTGCCCGCTTTGTTAGTGCAGAAAACACTTTGCCTTGTTTGTGTCTCGTATGACTCATGCCCACCTCCGGGAATTACGGACTGGCCATCTACCACATTAGTCCGAATTTCTGAGAGTCTATAGATAAAATGTTAATTTACATGTAAACTATTTATAATTCAACAAATCATGTAGATAAATACTCAAAAAACTGTTAAGTTTTAAGTGCCATAACTGGTGTGTCCATTCCTCTGGTTTTTATGCAACATTTTATTTATCTTGTGTAGTGAAAAACCTTTTATAAAAATTTAACAATTCTTTTTAAATGCACATATTTTTTAAAACAGACATTTGTATTACTCTTATGCAATGGAATTTAAGTTCAATAACAGATTTTAAAATTCAATTATGCCACTGATTTTATTCAACAATTAATTTTCTGATTTCAATAGCAAGTTAAGTCGAAGATAGATAAAACACAAATAGAAGAATTGTCAACACTTTTGTTGCCTCGTTTTACTATATAAAAGTTGAAAGTTGTGTAAATAAATAATTCCAAGACCTAAGAACCACTTGTAAAATGTATTAAATGTTTAACTTAATAATTATTTAAAAAAAAAGAACATCAAAATTAGTGCCGCACACAAGAATAACACATTCAAATAAACTCAATAAATTCAACAAGCTTGTTACTAAAATGTCCTTACTGTGACTTAAGTTCCCACACACAAGTAATACCAGGAGCCATATGGTATTCACAGAGTACCCGTAATACAAACTTGGATCTCTAAAACATATAATGTTTGAATCTTAATGAACAATATCGATTACTTACTGTTTATGTGGGAAGTATTTATGAAAACTAAATAAAATAAATATGAGAATTCTATGAAAAAGTATCTAAAAAATATCTGGTCATATTTCAATTTAGTACAGAAATTTACAATAATTAAAATTTGTGTACAATTTTAATTTAGGTTTCAGAAGCATTTATTGGCATTTCTCAATAAATCAATCAAACCATTAAATATAATGTTGAAGAATTAATTGCTGTAAGATCAAATTACAAAACTTTCCCTTAACATTATTATGTAATCCAAATCTGATCTAACATCAAATATATACAGTGAGACATCCAATAAAAATTGCCGAAATAAGAAAAAAGGGAAAAGTTTCAAATTTATACCTACACCTTTTTACCTTTTTACTGACATACGATTTTGATTTTCCCAATATGAAAAAGAAGAAAATGTATAACCAACACTAGTGAGACATTAGTCAGAAAATTATTATTTAAAACCACATTTCCAATAAGTATGTACAGCCTTTGAAGTATGGTAAAAATACTAAGATTTAATATTATTATTATTTAGCAGATCTTTAGACATGAAGTTTGAGGCGATGAAACTGTTTTAGTACCAGATTGTTGCTGACATATTCCTCGAACCACAAGACATCAGTGTTTTTATGCATTTCAGTTAAAATATAAAATGCTTAGGGGCATCTAGAGGCAGTGAGTCTTTGCCACCAAAGTAAAGGCATTCTGTGCAACATATATACTGTAAAAGCCGCTTGGATCTGCACAATTAAACACTATTGTACTGTACTCGACAAGGTTATTTCATGCTGTTATAAAATAAAGAACAGCAGGAAATTTATGAACGCACTTCCTTCTTGTTTGCATATATTTTTGCTTCAATTTGAAAAAAGGGGGAATAATGTACGAGACAAATGAAACTATTTCAATTAAGAAGGTTCTTTTAGTTCTGACGGTTTTCAAATATTACTGACTATATACCAAGGCCTCGGCCACAATACGAGTGGCCAGTGACAGTGGGGATGCTAGGTTGTCATGTTTGAATTGTTTCACATGGTGAAACTTGAAACTGGCCAAGATTGATGTGAGCAGTAGAGCGGCACTGCGCAGTGCCGCTTGTGGTTATACCCAAGCATCAAATCTGTCTATTGCCGCTCTGACAATCCCTCACTTTTTGTGCCAATTTTACTTGCTATGCATCTTTTCTTTGACTAAATTTGTTTAGTCCTGCCTAGTATGTGGTCAGAAGTTGTAACAGACACTATGGTGTTAGCAAAAACTCATTTCTCTTCTCGAATGGTAAATAGTTGGTTGTGTTCACCAGAACATTAGATAGATAAGTATCAGAACAAGTGATAAGTGATTCTACACTTTGTATAAAAAATGCCAGCAGGCATAACATTGTCTGGTTTGCTGGTAATTAGGATTCTCCTCTTGTTCCTTTCATCTGCACTTTAGAAGGAGTTTTCACTCGGGATTAAAACCAGCAAACCATCAGAACATTAACTTTATTTGTTTAAAAAGTGTTATCAACGGATTTAATTAATTAACACATTGCATACACAAACTCTTTTGGCACAGACATTTCTACCAACAATGGAAATGGCAGAAATGTTTTGTATTTTTATGTTATTAATACAAAACTTTAATATTAATGTAAACGCTTGAAAAGGGTAAAACTATTTAAACCCATAATTTGGTGAACTTCCCATACAAATTTTCTGTTGTATTATTTTATACATGCAGTTTGAGAGACAATGAAATTATAATACACAATAAAGAAAATAACAGATATAAACAGTGATGGTAAAATACAAATTTAATAGTGTTGAATTTAACCAACAAAACCACTGAATTCAACCCCTAAAAAATATACAATAAATAAAACCTTAAACTAAAATACAACAAATTTTCAGTCTCATAAAATTTACCTCAGTCATTGTGTTCTAAATGCATGAATAGATTAAAGCTCATTATAAAGAAACCTATTTCTGGGGCCATCGACAAATTACATGTCACAAAAAATACAGGTTATTTAAACATTGTGTTCTTTTGACAAACACATATTTATCAGGGACTTCTCCCTCACACATTTTTAGTGTATTATTTCTCTGTCTAAGCAGAATTTTAACATAACAGTACACTGATAGAGGACAACAGTCTTAATCAACGAAACTCACTTGGGCACCTCAGGAGTCAAATCCGTGACCTCATGCACCAAAATCTAAGATACTAACTCTCAGAAAAAATTTTGTCATTAACTAATGCTTAAAGCATGAAGCAAGTTATAGAAATCGCCCGTCCATTTAAGAAATAAATATTACTAACACCTCCCCCATTCTTCAAAAAGATATATAATCAGGAGCTGTCATAAATTACATAATTCTTTGCCAATTTTCAGACCCCCCCAATAATAATTTGTCTTATATAATTCCAAACCCCCTCGCTTGAAAAATAATGTCGTCCTTGACCAAATTACAAAATATTCAGAATAACACAGCAGTGTTTTACATTGTATTGTTTCTTGTATGCTGCAGTTAAAAACACTAAAAACTGTGAATTTTACCCTTTTACAGTATAAACATGTACAAAATTCTTATTTAAGTACACATGACATTGTCAAGTGACAGCAAAATACACTCTAAGAAATATGTAGCAATTAAACTCTGTGTGATATAAAATGTTAGCGTAGTATTACGCTGACAAGAAGTGTTTCAACCCATTGAACTGTTGAAAACACAGCTTTAAACATTTAACATTAAGAAATCTAGCAAATTGGGAATTCGTATTACTACTGTATTTCCAACTTGTTTGAAAATGTAATTATAAATGTTTGTTTGAATAAAGACTACAACTGTCATACACATCTGTCAGTGATATTCAACATTAAGAGTTTTACCAACTTTAATAGTGGTGTAAATAAAGTTTTCACCACACTATGCTGTAATCACCTGTTTTCGGAAAGTCATTTGAATACCGAAAGTAGTTTTTCGCCCAAGGGCCGAAAATTTTTGGGCTTAGGACCGAAAGTCAGCTGATCCTATTTAGCCAGTATTACCAACTTGTATTTAAGCGTACACAACGTTACCTGGTTAATACGTGCATACAATTTTGTGTTCTTTGGTTGAAACACTGGAAAAATAACAACAAAATTCAAAACATTGTCCCGTCAATGTTCGTTTATTGGTTAACTGTTTTTAGTCCGAGATTGCATGAGGCCGCTCGTGTTTTATAACCGATCACATTTAACCCATTGATAATTGTAGTATGGTGCAGAATAGCGTTCGCTCCTCTGCCGAAAGGGTTTTGCATAGCCCTAGAACGATTTATGACCTCGACTTCGTCTCGGTCATAAAACACGATCTCGGGCCACCAAAACCCCACTTTCATCTCTTGGTGCGAAATACACTATTGTGTTTTAAATGGAATCAAAAACCAACAGTACAAAAATAAAATGTATTGATTCTAAAACCATTAATATATACATGTATTAGAGGTATGCGAGTAGTGGTTTTTTGAATCGAGTCGAGTAGTGCCAATTATTTTCGAGTTTCGAGTAAGTATTTGCCATCAGTTGGTAGTTTCAAATAGTGTAATGGGATTTGGATAACACTCCAGATTTGATAATTTAAACATGGATTCTAACTAATACATGAGTAGCAATACCAATTTTTGGCCAGTACAATAAAACTGGATTACTTATTGACAAACAAAACATAGTATGACATTCGTTCCCAGCCGATTTAACACAGTCCGGTTGTCATTTTTCCAATATCACCAGGCCCGGACATCGCTTATAATCAATATTAGAAGACTAAGTCGTTAGTTACGGCCGATATTAAGTGGTCACCACTTTTGCCGATATTATGTGTATCATCGTCATTTTCGGCCTTTATTACGCGATACAGTCGTAATTTTTGGTTGATATTATGTTTCCCGTCAACTTTTTCGGCCGATTTTACGTATCGCCTTTAACGGCCACGATTTGGCCGGTCGCAATCGTTAGCGATTGTCTGGAAATACTCGCTCGAACTTTCGAGTATTTTCAAAACTTCGAGTCGAGTTTGAGAATTGAAATACTCGGCCAAAAGCCAAAAGTTTTGAGTAATCGCACACCCCTAATATATATATATATATATTAAATCAGTCCAGTTTTTTAAATTTAGTTAATTTTCTTCCAATCAATTAAAATGCTAGGGGTTAGAAGAATTTTTGTTGAGCTTCAAAAACATTTTAGTAAATGAGATTTGAAGTATTTTGTTAAAATAAACAGAAAATGTATTCTTATCGACTTTTCTGTGGCTGAAATAACTTTAACAATGACATCTTGAGGAACAGCTGAAGGGCAAGCTAGTAAGCCTCCTCATAATCTAGGGTAGAAGGACTTAAATAATTAACCAAATATGAGGTTTGTTATTAATTTACACATTATTTAACATTTCAAACAACATATCTGACCAAAAACTGGACGAAGGATTACACATCTGAATACTAGCAGGTACATAGAATTTAAGAGGATAAATTCAAGGGTAACTCTACGGAAACAAGTCTCAGTTCAATTGCAAAAATATTCAACTGATAGTTATATAATAATCAGATTAATTATTATATACATTTAGAACAAAATGTCTAGGCAACCACTCTGAGCAAAGACTGTCACAATACTACTACAGTAATAAATATATACAATCAGAAAATTGAAATACGTGCGAAAGAAATAATCCTTCAGGTACTGATGCTAGTGCAGGGTGGCCGCAACAAGCCTGACTGATATGGCCACCCAGCAGAAGCTAGCGATAGACAAGGGACAGGACAAGTCTCAACTCCAGCAAAGGCATGTCCTGCGAAAGTATATCACAATAGTAGGATCATTTCAGAACATTTGCCACTACCAATCCTCACAACGGTCAATACAAACGATTCACTTAAATAATGAGTCAGTATGAACATGTTTTGAATAACAATAATCAGCTTATTCTTTTAATACCTTATTACATACTGCCCAACAACTGATAAACTTGTATAAACAATCTATTTTTCTAAAAGTAATAGTTTTAAAATTTAGGTTTTAACCATAAATTTTACAGAAACCATTAATTATACAGTAGAGGTATGATCATTCAAACTCCAAGGGACCAGTTAAAATATCTGAATTAACCAAAAATTCAAATTTTAATTGTTCAAAAAGCTTAAAACCTTTATAATTTCCATTTTCAGAGAAAAGGCTTCAGTAAAGAAAATGTTGGCTTATGTAAATCAACGTTATCCACAATTTTCACTGTCTCCCCATATACATAAGTGTATTATGGAGAACGTATTGCTTTCAACATTTTTGAATCTGAGAAATTGACAGAAATGTTTGTTTTGGTGCTCCCTGAAACCCTCCCAAAAAAAGTTTTTAAGGTGATGTCTGTTGAGGGTTTAAACAAAGCTGTCTTTGCCTAAAAAACTCTGTTCATAAAATATATTTTGATTTTGATTTAGCAGTCATCCAGGATTTTTTTGATTACTGATAAAAAAAGAGAGATATAGTGAATTTCCCAGTCATGTTGGGTGGCATAATATAAATTTTCCTTAACTTTTTTCATAAAACCTACAATTCTCCTGGTGTTAACTGAAATTTGTTACCGTAGTCGGCATGGTAAAACCTAGGCCTGGGACCATGATAACTTTTCGTTTTGAGGTTCTCAGATGCCAAAAGCACCATTTGTTCAAAATTGTGTATATGTATATGTGTCTGTGGGTGCGATAACTCTCGTAAAAATGGTCTGATTTTGATGAAATTTGGTACAAACATATAAAGCAACATTTGCAACTTTAAGTTCGAAAACCAGCTAGATTGCTTTATTCAAAGCGGTATTTTGGGGGGTTTTGTACCCCAAAAATGGGTTTTTGAGTTTTTACATAAAATATTTTAGTTAATACAATTTTACTTTTCACCATCAAATTCAGCTTAAAAAAACAAACAATTTGGCGTTTTGCTCATTGCCCTACGTCAATTGGTTTCAGATATATTGAAAGTGCTAAACACAGTACGTTGTCCAATGTTATCCTTATGGAGAATAAGAAAAATTGTATATCTTGCTTATTTATCAACTTATCCTGGCGAAACTTGGTATATTGCCTCATACCGTTGTGGTCTATTAATATTTGCACGAAAAACTTTTTTTGCCGATAGTTCCCGTAGCAACAAACCTGCGTACTCAGCCCCCATGTTATTCTTATGGAGAATAAGTAAAATAGTATGCCTCCCTCAATTATGAACATAAATTAATAAAACTTGGTATAGTTGAGTTATAATGAAATTGACATAAAACCCTATTTTTCTATTCCTTGTTTCAGCAAACCTGCAACCTCAGACTGCTATGACGCTATAGATAATAGTTAAAACGTCATAAATCATTTATTTATGAATGTTCATTGATGAAACTTGGTATGTGGCTTTAAGTGGTATTAAGATACATATATATGCATTGGAAATTCGCTCAGTACGCAGGTTTGCTGCTACGCGGGTATTATAAATTACTAGCTGCTAATCCCGTGCTTCGTAACGGCGGAAAAAATTCAGAGTAGAAAAACTAAGCAGTTATGTGTGCTGCATTCTGTGGTTAGCCCGTGGAACTACTACGAATCAAGATCAGCTGTTTGTATTTTCATCAGCTCAAACAAAAATGAAGGTTCATAAGGTTCAAAACGAAAATAGGCATATATGTGTTTATTTGGTATAGAGGGAAAATTCCTGCAAATTTTCATGCCAATCGGTTCAGTAGTTTTTGAGTGATTGAGGAACAAAAAGCAGACACACACCAACTCATTTTTACTTTCTCCCTCTATACATAGTATTGTTTTCGTCAAAATTTTCGAATTTGAGTTGTTAGTGGAAATATTCGTTTTGGTGCTCCCTGAACCCAAAAAAGTGGTTTTTACGTGATGTCTGTCTGTGTGTGTGTGTGTGTGTGTGTGTGTGTGTGTGTGTGTGTGTGTGTGTGTGTGTGTGTGGATGTGTGTGTGTGTGTCTGTGTGGATGTGTACAGAGCTAGAGCCCTAACCAATGGACCTATTTTTATGAAATTTGGTATGTAGGTACTAATCCACGATATCTCCAGGCGTTTTTCATTTTTTTGAATTTTTGATTTTTAAGGGTAATTATCCCCCAAAAATCGCCAAAAAACATGTAAAATCCAAATTTATCAAAAACGGCTCTAACAATTTTGATTAAACTTTAGTGGTTTGTAGAGCTTTAGGTTTCAAACAAAATGACACCACCCGCATTTCTGGAAAAATTCGGGTTCAGAAGTTACAGGACTTAAAACATCCAAAATTCAGTTTTTTGGATTTTTCATAAAAAATCATAAGTGCTGCAAAAGATTACTATTCACCATTGAAAAGAGCTCAAAAAATAAATAAATTAGTATTTTGAATTACTATTCTATGATTGCTAGTTGCGGAGAAAATTGAAATTTTCATTTACGGTAAACGCAGTACGTTGTCCAATGTTATTCTTATGGGGAATACATAAATTACTATTTCTCTCTTATTTACTGATCAATTTCATTAAAACTTGATATGCAGGTCAAGTTAGCATTGACCAATAGAGCATGTTAGAAATATGTTGCCATTTAACCCTGGGGGGGACAAGGGGGCATTTCCCCTCTCAAAATCTCTTTGTTTAGCAACAGAATCTATGGTGCTCCTAATAAGGGATTTTGGTGAATATTTCTGAAAACAACTATTTTAGACAATTTTCAGTTCATTTATCTGTACTTCATATTTTATATTTAGTAAATAAAAAATCTTTTTTTCATTAAAGTTTGGCTAAAAGGGAGAAAGTATGTGTCAGTTTCCTGATACAGTTTATTATATATTAGTAGGATTGACCCATTTAAAAATATAATTAACTTATTGATTGTATAGGCTAAAGAACCTAACCTATTCTGGTTAAATATGGTTTAGGAAGCTCTGGCAGCCACTAGGTACTGGTAGTGTTCCCAGAGGTACGATAATTATTGTAAAAGTACGATAATTTAATGTTCCGGTACTATATACCCTATGTCACTATCGTACCCTAAAAGTACAATCATTTTGTTGAAAAGTATAAGTTTAGCCTGAAGAATTTGTCCAAGACTGGTGGAGTGACCCTGCCTAGGCGGAAGGATATCCTCCATCTACATGTTTGACTAGCGTTCAATATTCGCCCTCACATGGCTCGACCTCCAGTCAGAATCTACATCTTGCATGAGCGGTGAAATTGCAATAGATCCTGTTGCTCCAATTTGTGAAATTATTGTTTCATGTAATGAATTGTTTTTTGTAACCCGGACTCACTCAATCGTTTAACATTTAAACTCACTCATAACTAAATCCATAATATTGTAGTGTAACATCTGTTCTTGCTGTTGTTCTATAGTTTACGTTTCAACAGCTGTTATATATAAAATTCTTCTATAAGAATTATATTGAAGCTGATGACGGATGTAAATTATAAGAGATTTCTGAAAATCTGTGGCTGAACCTATTTGAATTAAATTAAACATAAAAATCTGTTTTCATCCCATTTAATTTAAATAAATTAACATTTAAGATGTTTAATTTTACAGAATGCCACTAACAAATTATATAAATAATTATTTGTTTCTGAAATGATCCTTTGATATCTAAATTACCATATTTTATCATTACCCCTTATTCCTGATATTTTTATAAAAGGAGAACTTCATTAAAGTTTTGATTTAAAATCATGAATCCACAAAAATTTCACTCTATTAGCCAAAAAGTTTTAATAGCCATCAAGAAATAATTATGAAACTGGAAAATACCGTCGAACCGAAGATTTTAGAAACACAACATGTTATGATTCCTTTGAATTCTCACTAAGGTTTGGCCACACTCACATAAATGTTATTATACTATTACTACAAAAATATTTTTGTATCCATATTATTGCTCTGAATAATTTGAATTTACATTTTGTAACGATAACGAACATAAAAACCTTAAATAAATAAAAACACAGTGCCAAATAAAGTTTGCAAAACTTTGGTATGTGTATTAAGACAATTCATGACATCCAGTAAAACAGTACATTTAAAACTTACCTTCGAAACACAAGAAAAACCTGGAAAAATTCACAAGTCTAATAAAAATATTTTCAGAATCACAATAACCCCTGTTTACTACTTAAATGAAAAATAACTTAGTAAATGTAATTACTGACTATCACAGACCACAAAATATATTAATATTATATAGGTATACAAATTAAATACTTTACACATGCAGAATGTGAAAAGAATAAAATGGAAGAACAAAATATGAAACATAAACAGAACACAGATCTCTTCTGTATTATCCATTATGGTTGAATAAATAAATTCAGCAAGGAAATTCTTTCTCATTTCATCCTACTGATCAACAGCAACTCAGACAACTATAAATAAAACTATTAAGGTTAATAAATTATATGGTTCTAAATTAAACGCACAGAATTATGCTTAAAAAATCTTAAATTCAGAAAGAATAAAAATTTAAAAGAATTTAGATCTTTTAAAGAATTAACCATCTCTTAACTAAATCTTACGACACCCTGATTCACAAGTTTTTAAAAAATTAATAAACAGGGACTATTTATTTATTATTGATTAATAATAACAACCAGTGTTTAAATATCTCAAATAAATAATAGATATTTTACTTATAACCACCGCTAATATATACTGAAATACATATAGTATCATTTTTATAATACAAAGCATACTAAACCTTTATAAATAAGAAAATGTAGATAGTAACTCAAATCGAGTTCACTTGGTGACTGGGCTTTTAGGAGGCAGGCTCAAGAACAAACGCAAAGAAAAATCTGATAAAAACAATGAATATGAAATAACCGGAAATATGTTGACACTATTTAATTCATTTTGTGAAAAAGGCTATTAGCCAATGGCTAGCTGATTGCTTTTGGATATGCACTAGATTTATATAAGTTTGTCGTGGGGTCAGGTGGGGGCTGCAATGTCTTTGTTGAGATGAGTCTCAATGTCCACTCGACAGATAGGGCAGCGTTTGTTGGACGACAGCCATTGGTCCACACACTCTACGTGGAACAGGTGCATACAAGGTAACCTCCTGCAACACAACACACTGTTATACTACATCTTGTTGAGTGAGATTAGTCTCAAAGACCACACGGCAGATAGAGCAGCGTTTGTTGGACAACAGCCATTGGTCCACACACTCTACGTGGAACAGGTGCATACAAGGTAACCTCCTGCAACACAACACACTGTTATACTACATCTTGTTGAGTGAGATTAGTCTCAAAGACCACACGGCAGATAGAGCAGCGTTTGTTGGACGACAGCCATTGGTCCACACACTCTACGTGGAACAGGTGCATACAAGGTAACCTCCTGCAACACAACACACTGTTATACTACATCTTGTTGAGTGAGATTAGTCTCAAAGACCACACGGCAGATAGAGCAGCGTTTGTTGGACAACAGCCATTGGTCTACACACTCTACGTGGAACAGGTGCATACAAGGTAACCTCCTGCAACACAACACACTGTTATACTACATCTTGTTGAGTGAGATTAGTCTCAAAGACCACACGGCAGATAGAGCAGCGTTTGTTGGACGACAGCCATTGGTCCACACACTCTACGTGGAACAGGTGCATACAAGGTAACCTCCTGCAACACAACACACTGTTATACTACATCTTGTTGAGTGAGATTAGTCTCAAAGACCACACGGCAGATAGAGCAGCGTTTGTTGGACGACAGCCATTGGTCCACACACTCTACGTGGAACAGGTGCATACAAGGTAACCTCCTGCAACACAACACACTGTTATACTACATCTTGTTGAGTGAGATTAGTCTCAAAGACCACACGGCAGATAGAGCAGCGTTTGTTGGACGACAGCCATTGGTCCACACACTCTACGTGGAACAGGTGCATACAAGGTAACCTCCTGCAACACAACACACTGTTATACTACATCTTGTTGAGTGAGATTAGTCTCAAAGACCACACGGCAGATAGAGCAGCGTTTGTTGGACGACAGCCATTGGTCCACACACTCTACGTGGAACAGGTGCATACACGGTAACCTCCTGCAACACAACATACTGTTATACTGCATCTTGTTGAGTGAGATTAGTCTCAAAGACCACACGGCAGATAGAGCAGCGTTTGTTGGACGACAGCCACTGGTCCACACACTCTACGTGGAACAGGTGCATACAAGGTAACCTCCTGCAACACAACACACTGTTATACTACATCTTGTTGAGTGAGATTAGTCTCAAAGACCACACGGCAGATAGAGCAGCGTTTGTTGGACGACAGCCATTGGTCCACACACTCTACGTGGAACAGGTGCATACAAGGTAACCTCCTGCAACACAACACACTGTTATACTACATCTTGTTGAGTGAGATTAGTCTCAAAGACCACACGGCAGATAGAGCAGCGTTTGTTGGACGACAGCCATTGGTCCACACACTCTACGTGGAACAGGTGCATACAAGGTAACCTCCTGCAACACAACACACTGTTATACTACATCTTGTTGAGTGAGATTAGTCTCAAAGACCACACGGCAGATAGAGCAGCGTTTGTTGGACGACAGCCATTGGTCCACACACTCTACGTGGAACAGGTGCATACACGGTAACCTCCTGCAACACAACATACTGTTATACTGCATCTTGTTGAGTGAGATTAGTCTCAAAGACCACACGGCAGATAGAGCAGCGTTTGTTGGACGACAGCCACTGGTCCTAAGTTGTTCTTCTGTTTATCTCATCACTAAAGTGCAGTTCATCATGATCTCAGGAACATTCATTAACAAAAGTTTTAATTGATTTCTTGAAAGTCTTGATGTCCACTCGACATATAGGGCAGCCACTGTAGGGCAACAGCCATTGGACCACACACTCCACGTAGAACATATGCATACGAAGGTAACCTTCTGCAACACGAAAAACACCGTTCTATCGGCAGATAGGGCAGTGTTTGTTGGACAACAGCCATTGGACCACAAACTCCACATGGAACAGGGACAAACAAGGTAGCCTCACATGACACAATACACCGTTATACTACATCTTGTTAAGCTGATGCTCGATGTCCACTCGGAAGATAGGGCAGCATTTGCTGAAAGACAGCTAAATGGCACTCTACGTGAACAGGTACAAACAAGGTAGCCTCATGTAACACAATACACCGTTATACTACATCTTGTTAAGCTGATGCTCGATGTCCACTCGGAAGATAGGGCAGCATTTGCTGAAAGACAGCTATATGGCACTCTACGTGAACAGGTAGAAACAAGGTAGCCTCATGTAACACAATACACCGTTATACTAAATCTTGTTAAGATGATGCTCAATGTCCACTCGGTAGATAGGGCAGCATTTGCTGAAAGACAGATATATGGCACTTTACGTGAACAGGTACAAACAAGGTAGCCTCCTGTGACACAATACAGCTCTACATCTTAATTTAATTGATCAGTTTCTAAATGCCAAAAACCAAAAAGAGCTGGTTTTTTGCAATAAATTAGTTACAAGAATCTAAAACTTCATCTACTTTATTTTAAGAATTTGTTTTCTGTGTATGGGGGTTTTCACCTTCTTGAACAGTAAATTTTAAACATAACTGGTATCGAGTGCCTTTTCCCCGTAAATATGCTGGCTCACACACTACACCGGCCCTCACAGGGTTTCTTTACCTGTGAATGTAAAATACATAGAAGATGAAGGTTATAAATACAACAGGCCTACTAAACACTTCACCAGCTCCGCCACCTTTAAAATTCAAGGACAAAACAACTGGACCATAGAAAATATAATTGACCAACTTTAATACCAACGCTGTTCAGCCCAATATTTAGGTCTTGTCTTGTCACCGATAGCCTCAAAAAATGTGAAGCCACAGAACTGATATAAGCAATACATTTAAAAACAAACAATTGCTCAACATCCTCATCCCACAACGAGTTCGCACGCAGCACGCTGACGTGAGGGAAGTGAATTTCCACATAAAAACTTGTAAAACTCAAAATAAGTGTAAAAACATACATTTTTCCAATTTTTATTGAAATCGAATGTGAAAACATTGATTTTTTGGCTGTTCTGATACTCCTGGTTTCATTTACTTGCAAAGCTGGGAATACAATTTTGCGCATTATAAGGTTAGGAGAAGGTCCAGACAGGCTTGAAAGTAGGCGTGAGGTTGCTGGGGATGATAAAAGTACTCTAACAAATGAATAACAGGCTTTTCTAGTGTAAAACCCCCATAAGACAACGTACTGTGTTTATTCTATACACATTTTCTCTAATAACTCGGTAAATATGTATGCTAGAATAACGAGTGAGGGCTTAAAACTTTTGCCTCACTAATTCCCATCTTTTTACATGCAATGATTTTGCATCTGGGGCTTTTATGACCATTTTTGGGCCCAAAAACTCGAAATTTGAAAGATTAATCCCAAAAAAAGGGATTTCGAGTTTTCCGATTGTTTTGCCCAACGAACTTGTCCAACTGATTACAGAAAGGAACGTCCCTACCAAATTTGAAGTAAATCGGACAAAAATTGCGACCGCTAGAGTGCAAACACACATATATATATATGTCTATATATTTATATTGCATTCATTTGTTAGGGCTTCTAACATAATAATAATCAAATTAAACATTTTTCAACTGAGTACCCTTAAGGAATTTCTTTATTTTATATGTAGTCTTAAAAATAAAAATAAAGAAATTCCTTAAGGGTACTCAGTTGAAAAATGTTTAATTTGATTATTAATATGTCTATATATATATATAAAATTTTAAACGACCCCCAAAAACGTGTTCAGAGGGTCACGTTAGGAACTTCTATGGTGGTCCCGGGCTTAAGTTTCACCGTGCAGGTCATGCTAATAGTTCACTTTCCAAAGGAAATTCACTAACAAGAGATTTCACAGACTTCAACAAGAGCTTCATCCAAGATCGTAAAATCCCTATCCTGAGAGTACAACCACTCCCAACTACTCAGTTGGCTGCTTACCTACCAATGCTGTACTAAATAGAGGCAACCTCAATATCAGATAGACCTTCCCTCTCTAATACAGCCCCATCCAACATAAAATAGTTTAACAGACTTAAGTTTGTACAGTTTTAAAGTGAAGAGTGTTGGCAAGAGAATATAAATTATTTCTACAAGTCTTTGTGATGATATTTAGTGAACACATGTCCCTGAACAGTGAGCTTCCATACCTTCAGGTAAGCCTGCTGTTATGACCAAACCTATAATACATGGATGTAAGAGGTACTAGTTTTAAATGAATTGCCTACCATGCTGTTTAGCACGTATTTGATTATTTTAAAATTATGTTATCCTCTTCTACTATAAAATGTAATTTTGTGACTGACAATGTTGTTGGCAGGAGCCCTTCATATGTTAGGCAGAATTTAGCCAAAGAACTACGATAAAACTAATAGAAATACTTGACTGAGTATTGTAAACAAGGAATAACAGTATAACATGTGAACTCACCAGAACTGAGAAATATAATAGTTGTTTGTTCTTAATTATAAGGTACTAATGGCTTAAAGTGGCCATAGCCCTTAACCTTGCTCCAATACTCTGCCTCAACTAGTTTGTTTCCTATTTACATGTTGAGGAAAGTAAAACAATATACAGTAAGTAGGAACACGTGTCAGTTTGTAAACAAAGTAGACACGTAATCACATGTTTTAATGTAAACAAAGCAGACATTTAAATCCCCATGCTTTTCTTATGGCGAATGTTTCACGTTATTTATTGTTTGATGGTAACGTTTTAGAAATACTGCTATTTTTCCCGAGTCCCTGGAATCAAGACCTTTAATTTGAGCCATCTCCAATCACCATCCAATTTGCCAAACTCCCACAATTTTGACTTAAAGATTTTGCTTACAGAATTATATATAAAGATTATTTAAGTCTGAATTAATATATTTTTTGTTCACGTTAAACTTTATTTATGAGAAAATTTTATTTAAGCTATCAGTAAATAAACCCAAGTTACTTTGTGCTTGTTATGTCCCTATTCAACCCTGAGGTAATTCTGCATTTCTCTTGGGGTATTCACCTCATTCTTTAGTACAGATGTGGACTGTTTCCTCTCTCTCATAATGTCATTCATCAGTATTCCCTCTAAACTTTTCTAAAAGAGTAATAATTGTGCTATTGTGTAAATGCTCTTCCTAGTGAAACAGAGCTCGACGCCACCATGGGATCTTCATTTGTAAGCGTTCATGAGACATTTGCTCCTCAGCGTGACAACCACGTCAATAACCATAGATTTCCGTGTTTCACAGAAGAAAACAAATGCCCAGGAAACCTCTGTCCAAGGACCAAGAGGCAAATCTGCCAGAGTCGCTATGGTTACTACCCTACCCCTCACGTGTGGATAATTTTGGTGAGTGATTCAGACATTTAGTCATGAAATAATCATATTTTCAGTGGTTTAATGCCCTATATGCATCCTCACAGTAACCCTGTCCACTATCTTAGACATACCAAAATCACTCTTTTGGAATGCAACTACATTCCTGATCCTCTGTTCTCTTTAAAAAAATAGTTCCTCTATCAAACATAAAATATAAATTCCGGATCCCAACCAGACCTAAACAAATAACTGTTAAAATTCAATAACATACCTAACATCTTCTGAATCTTCAAATTCTGAAAGACAAATAGTGCATTTTTCTGTATTGTCTTCGAGCTCATCAGTAGCACGTTTGATCTGAAACAAGTGTTAAAGGAAGGATTAAAGAGGATAACAATTATTGCATAGAAACTAAATGTGATGGTAAATAGTGTTATGTGGTTAACCCATTAAGGTAGTAATTTTATTCTATTCGCAATAGCCTATAACGGGATTTGATTGGTGCTGCACACTAGTAGCAAAATATGTAACTAATGACCGCGGGCGACTACGGCTCTATCCGCTAGGGGCGCTGGCTGACTGAAAAACCTTAATATCGCCGCTAGGCCCTTGGTCGTGTTAGCTGAGTTGGCTACGTCGTGGAAACACCTTGGCCAGGTGTGGATACGATGTTCGTGGGTTCGATTCCCGCACACGACAAAAATGACCAGTGGTGCAACTCACAATGAGTTAACCGGTCTGTGGAAACGTTGGTGGGTGGGCCCAAGTAAAACAAACGGTGGCAGGCTTGCTTGGAAGTTGATGGGATCGGTTAATTCTTTGTGAGTTGCGCATAGTCAATACTGATTTTGCTACTTTTTACTTATGTCTACTGTGTGTATGCCAATGTGACTCTAAAAACTGAATGAAAACAGTATTTTAATGAAAATAAACCATTAATCCATTTAAAAACACAAATTTCTATTCAAATTCATAGGTTTAAAAAATTACAAGTAAGGAACGAGACCAGCTCGTATGTCTACTATGCCAATGGGTTAAAATTAGAGAAAAACGAATCAGGGACAACAATCTGACAATACTGTAACTTCAGGCAATTGCTGATTTTGGTCCTATGATTTTTTGCCATCTGATTTACACAGATTTATTTAATCGTCTTTCTGATCCCATCTGTGCAAGAAGGGTGAGTTAACTTTGATCATTTGAAGTTCTGTTTTGAACGGACGTTTTTGTTCTAGTGGCAGTGTTTATAACCAATGTTAAGCAGTCCACACTAACAATTTTTTTGAATAGGCTAAAAGATAGCCAGGCATACTATTCTCTTTTAATATTTTTTTAAAATACACCAGGCAATAATCGATTGAATTGAAATGAATTTACATATGATTAAAAATTAAAACAATTTTTACTTATATTAATAAAATAAAATATTCTCTACTTTAAAATTAGTAAAACAAAATTAAAAATAATATTAAATTAATTTATTAAGAAGTGATAATAGACAACATTCTTGATTACATATTCATAGTAAAGGTATCTAAGAGTTATGAATTGAGAGAAATTACACAATCAAATTACATATTCATAGTAAAGGTATCTAAGAGTTATGAATTGAGAGAAATTACACAATATCTATTCAGGAATTCGGTTTCAAAGTAGCAGGGTCATTCATGGAGCTATATCATCAGTTCGTTCCTAAAGGTTTTGAGGTGGTTGGTTTTCAGCAGCTCAACTGCCAGTAAAATGTATTTGAACTGGCCATATTAATCATGCAAAATTAAAAACAAGTTATTGTTTGGAGCATAACATGCTATTAGAACTGGCTTGTCTCATTTCCTGGCCAACAAAACTATTTGGACTAGTTTCAATATTTATTCATCCTCCACCATCACAAAAAATACACAGCCTTCAATCAAAATCTATATTATAAAATAATTTCTTTATTCTTGTTCGGGGATTTTGGACCCCTAAAAATATTATTTTGTATACATGTTTGGTATCATTGCTCTTACTTTCTCGATGTGCCTTTTGAGGTTTTGAAAAACCTCCACCCTAAGAGGTTCACCCCATAGCCTTTCAAAATTCCAATTTTTAGGCCTAGGCTACATCTTTCTCCGAATGGAGAAAATCAAATTACATTTAGGCCTATAAGATAAAATAAACTTTATTTGAATTTTAACATTTAAAAGGCCTATTACATCGTAAAAACATTAGCCTACTTACCACACAAAATGTATTTACTAACATATCTTAGCATTAATTTTAACACTAAGTCCTAATAAGAACAATCAGTTAGTAACAACATGAAGATACGTTTTAAAGTGCCTGGAAAATCAATTGATGAAATTGAAGCATGTTTTAGAGTTTTCAAATATTACAAATTATAAAAAAAAATCATTAATGAAATTTAAACAAGGCCAAAACAAATCACTTGTCTTTAAAAACAGCTCAATGCCAAAGGACAGTTGAGCCTAAAATTAATGGATTGACTCAATTTCAATTATTTTGGAATAAAAAACAAGCACAAGCTTCTAATCTATATTTTTAATACGCTAGGCATATTTTTGTCATAATTGTTTTGGAGCGGTGGTACTACCCCGATCACCATGTCCAAGGTGTCGTTAGAAAGGTCTTAGCATGTAGTTTTGCCATCAATTAAAAAAATTTATAAAAGTAACCGAGGACATGGGAAAATATGGGGTCAAAGTCGCGATTTTCCCCATAGACATAATATGCAGTTACAAACCAACGATCGAGAAATCAGCTGTTTATTTAAGGAAGTGGTTAAACAAATAAAATCTGACCCTGAAAAATGGTTATTGAACGTACAGCTGGCAACAAAACACCAGTTTTTATTTGCACAAAATCAAAACATAACCAAAAAAACGTTCGACATAATGGAGACTATAAGACGTCGACCAGGACGGCCAAGAGGAGGAGGCCGACGAACTTTAACTGACGAACTCTTTCCTTGGGTAAAAGCTTGCTCGGATTCGAGCAACAGGACCACTAGTGCTTACCTATTAGATTTCATTACAGATATGTTTTTGATATTTTACTTTAAAATTTACAAGGTTAGGTTAACCTAAAAGTGGACTATACAGACAGTGTTCATACAACTCAATCTGAAGGTCCTAGTAAATCCTCCATTTTGGTGTAAAGAGTAACACAAATTTATAAGCCACAACTTACTTATTTAATAATAAAACACTAAAATCCATATCACAACTCTTAACACCTCAATGCATTCACACTCAATTTGAATTTACAGACGACGTGCGGCGCGGGTAAACGGCGGGAGTATAGGATGGTTGACTCGCTCGAAACTTTTGAGTTTCAGTAAAACCTCGAGTTTCAGTGCCGAACTCGGCTCAAAGTCGAAATTTCGAGTACTCGCACATCTCTAGTAATCGACACTGTCATACTTAAAAGTTCAATAATCAAATTGTTTATAAAGGCTTTATTTAGTTAGTCAGATGATCATAATGTAAATACACTTTTAAAACATCTGGCCCTGTGCCTGCTAGATCCCCGTGCGGAGAACAGGACATCAGCTAGTTTATTTGCTCAATATTTTAAATATTTTGAGTAGATGACAATTGCCTGTGTGATCTGAAATTTATTTCTATTTGATCTGAAGTTCTTTATGATATTATGAGTTTTAAAAAATCAACGCCAAAAATGACTGAGTAATTTACTACATGAGATGCAGGTTTATCGCTCTTACCTGTTTGTACTTGTGGGGGAAGGTGAAGCGCTCGATGGTGTCCTGCGTGGCACCGCGGTTGACGGCAGCCAGTCGCCGCTGCTCCACCACGCGCATGTAGTCCTCCAGCCGGTACATGTGGCGGGTCAGCATGGGGAACGGCATCAGCTCGGGTGGCAACACAGGGGGGAACACCAGCTCTCCCCGGCTCATTGTCGGCCCGATGCTGCAAAACCACCAACATCACAGTAACATCCCACTACCCACACCAAAACGACACATAGACTTAGCAAAAGCCTCAGTACACCAAATTTTCAAACTCAGCAGATACTGAGTGGCAGTCAGATGGTTTTGGTACATTTTGAATGTCTTGTGGTGTAAATTTAATTTGGAAAGGTTTTATTTCGCTGAAATCAAATCAAATATATATATTTATGGGTCAACTGTACAACTGTTACACATACATACTGTAATCTTTTGGATTGGTTATGTATGGCAGTACCTCCAATGAAAATTTAAACAAAATTTTAGTTTTTCAAAAAAAAGCTCTACGGATAATGTTGAAATTAAATTGGCTCGAATCAGCCAAAGAACATTTTCCAGCATTAGGAATCATGACTGTTTTTACCTTATACATTTTTGAACTGATTATGGTAGTTAAAAGGAACTCAAATGACCTATGCTTATTGGGGTCTTATCACAACCATAACACCAGATATAGGAATAATTTTAGTTACAACAGACACAAATTAAAATTCTATGAGAAAAAGCCATGTTATGCGGGTATCAGGTATTTTAAAGCCTTGTCTGCTGATTTAAAAAATATTTTGGATTTTGATCAATTCAAAAACAAGTTAAAGAAATTTATGATTTGTAAATCTTTATATTCTTTGGAGGAGTTTTTTGAATAGTTCATATAATTATAAGAAACTGTGCAATAAATAACAATGTTATTAAATTATGTACCTTAGTATTAAGTTAAAAAGCTTGTATTTTTTACGCTATGATTGACGCCATTCTGTACTATTGTATGCAATGAATAAAGATGATTTGATTTGATTTGATTTGATAGCGTCTTGTGTTCCTCCTCTACCATTCATTTAATTTAGAGTGGGGACATTTATGGGTCAACTGTACAACTGTTACACATACATAGCGTCTTGTGTTCCTCCTCTACCATTCATTTAATTTAGAGTGGGGACATTCTACCATAGAATTATTTACTTTTGTAACTATGCCAGTCAGTGAAATTTATTGCTTTGTATATAGTTTGTAGCTGTGTGCGGATATCCAAAAAGCCGGTTCGGTTTCGGATCGGATATCCGAATCCGATCCAAAGGCTTTATCGATATCAGATAAGGTCTAGTACAAATCCGACTTATTCGGAGAGACTGTATATCTGGGGATAAAAAGGTAGAAATGAAACAATAAATATGTTTGGACCATTAATAAACATTTTAACTCTTGACGTCGTTCAAGGTAACATGACGTAATTCCTTTCGTTTGAATGTTTTCGGTACCTAACTTATATCAGTTCATCGATACGATATTTGTGTGATCAGGTATCGTATCGCGATACACGGCTGGATCGTACATCATTTTAGCAAACAGAATGCATACGGTTTATAAAGAGAAATGTGTGATAGCGAACGTTTTGATAGTAAACAACCGCAAATTTATACAATATTGCAGCATTGCAACTCTATGTCGATTTACAATTTACGATTAACGGGATAAACGCAGACAATGAGACAACAGTCGTGGATTACTGGCGAATAAGTCGATAATTTTTCGTCGATAGTCGATAGTTTCGAATGCAATGAGTAGAGCAAGCTCTCATAGAGTAAGCTGTAATTCATAAGTTGCATAATGCAAACAGAAATGTTACTGTATGAAATTTAAAATTGCTGCTACTGATATTTTCCTTCCATTCAATACAATTGAAAAACACTAAGTAAAATATTGCTGACTTGCGCAAAACGAGATGCATAGCTTTCTCTACGGCGAAGTTTCCCGGTATGATCAAAGAGCTTAATCCAGCTAGAGCTCTTATACTCCAAGAAAAGACTTCACTTGTTTACCTCCGGACAAGACCTCTAGATATATTATTAAGCTCGTCGAATATCTTTACGACAACGTTTAAAGCAGCGACGATCTGACGACGGATTCAAGAAGGCATTGTTTAGTTATCTGGGTTATCTCTATTACTTTAATACAGATTTCATTGTTCGGATATTATTTGATTTCATTAAATTCATGTATTTAAAATGGAACCAAAATGGAAGAAAAGCATGATATTAAATTCTTTAAAAAAGAATGATGCCGATAGTGAAATGGCCAATTGTCTGAAATGCAAGCTGACACTTTGTAGTCTGTTTACATTCGGTGACAAACTAGGTTAAACAACGTTTATAATTTTTAGTAAAGAAAATAAATTTGAACTAGGCCTAATTAGTAAACTTATAAAACGAAGGAAATTCTTTGGTTATCGAAGTTTTTGGTTATGGTAACTCATACAGAGTTGAAATCCTATACTGATTCATTGTTTCAGTAGGGTCTGATTGCCTATTTGCCTGATCTATCATGCTAGTATGTTGTGATGTCTGCTTTGCTATCAACATCGGTGATTCCAGTCTTTTATAAATAGGCTGTAATCATATTAAAATGTTTCCTTGTTGTTTTTCTTGCCTGACCATATGTTTGTGTTTGTTTTTTTACTAGGCCTACACCCAGATAGGCTAAGGTGTTATAGCATAATGACAAGGATTAATGATAGTCAAGGTGACATTACATGTTGAGTAGTCTAACCTAGGCCTACTGTTATTAAATTACCTATACTTTTATCTTACACCTATATAACCAGAAAACATATTTCTTCTATTTTTCACTGCAGAGTAGACAATATTCTCAAGTATTTACAGAGGTTGGTATATTGCTCCTCCAATTAGACATGCTGTTTTCTGGTGAGATTATGTGTAGTACAGTCCTCATTTTACTCAGAAAGATACATTTGTAAACATAATAACTACTTGTTGTGTTTTGAATCAAATTACTTAGTTTTATTTAAGCTATTGAAGCTATAGGCCTATTTATATCTTGTAATAAAAATGAAAATGTTAAGTTCCAACTTGAAAATATGATAGTTTTAGTGATCAGGGTAGAATAGGCTAAATATCCGAATCCGAAAATTATCCGTTCCGAAACCCTTACTATCCGATCCGAACTTAGCTATCCGAACCAAAACCGATCTGAACTAAAAATTCACTATTCACACACCTCTAAAATTTTGCTATTTCATTAGTTTCTAGTTTCAATTTGAAGTAACAAAGCCTTTCTTGTATAATTTGTGTACTTTTATGAACAAAGAAATTTTGACTATTGACTACTGTCTAAAACCCCATAATTCTTGGCCCATTTGGCCTCAAACTATTTCTAAGCTATTAAAAAATAGTTGTTATCATGGTCAATTAGACACTGACTAACATAAACCGTTAATAAAAACAACCTGGGCTCACAATCCAGAAGTTAATTGAAACCATGGTCTAGAGTTGTCTGAGACCAATAAGATGCTACAATCACAGAGTAGCTATAAAACTCATTTCCCTTCAATCCCTGATAAAAACATCACAAAACTTGGTAGACACAGGACGTCAGTAGAGCACTAAAATATATCACCACCCCTCAAGCTGACAACTACACAGTCATCCACTCTTTTTAATATTGTAGGAATCAAAATGGTTTTAATTTATGTCCAACAAATATTGAGGCGTGTTTTTATAGGAAGTACCGTTGTTAAATTCCGCCGCTGCAGAGCTGCGGTTTGCATTCCCGCATCCTATGCTATGTACCTGCATCAATTGGCAAGCCTGAGATGCCACTTTGGCAAAAATTTGACCATTTTTAGTTGTTTACGTTTGATTTTGAGCATTGAAAATGGCGCCGAGAGACTGAGAAACCCTCTGACTCTGAAGTACGTGCTGTGATTTACTGAATGAAAATGGCTAAAATTCTTTGGCAGATTAGCAAATTGGCTAAAAAAACTATTAGGTACCTTCCACCTCGTACCGCTACAAAAAAAACACTCCCCGAAACCCTTGGTTTTATGTACTTCAGACAACATTATTGCAGCGTGAGCACATCTGTCAATAATTTAGTCGTTTGGTAACAATTACATAAAAAACACTTACCAATTAACACTATTTGAAACTCATAAGATAACGATGGAATCTTAAACCGTAAGTCCTATCTCACGTTTCGATCAAATTGATGACACCAAATCTTCAGTAATGAATGAGAGAAGGTCGTCTACTACGTTCCTATTCATGAAAATTTGTGTAACCTTATTAAAATGTTTTAACCAATTTTCGTTTCATTTCATTGCTCATTTTGTTTTCGCCATACACTTCGGTAACCCGCCAATGAATTTCAGCCACTTTCATCCCGTTAACACTTCGAAATCGAACCGCAGCACTTCTTTGCGGGGTCCTCAATCAGCGGCGCCATTTTGAATGCTCATAACCAAACGTAAACATGGTTGATTTTCGCCCTAGTGGCATCCCAGGCTTGCTAAGAGATGCAGATACACCGCAGCGCTGCAATGCCAGAATGTAAAAACGGTACTTACTTTAAAAACACACCTCATATTAAGTTGTAACTAGAACATAAGCTGACCTGATGTGGAGGTGATGCATGCGGTGGCCCGGCTGGTGGTAGTGGTGAACGTAGTGGTGGATGTGCTGGTGGTTGCTCTCACCGGAGGCCGGACTCTGCACCACGATCTCCGTTTGAACTGGAGGATTCACCATGGGATCCAGCGATTCACTCGGAGCCATCTGAAAACCATTTCAATAATCAGCCATTTGAAATTATGGTAATCAAACAAATTTGTCTGAAATAAAAGCTTGAGTGATTGTATACTTTTTCCACCACTTTCCACGACAGCGGACTTTCCAAAGGTAGGAATTTTGAGAAACTCATAGGAAATGAAGGATATGTGAGAAAAAATTGTAGAAAGTTTAATCTTTTAAGTAATTTGTTTAGTTTTAACAAAAAAACAGGTTTAATACTGTCCTGTTTCTCCAGAGATATTTTTAAGTTTTGAGTAGTTACGAGAGATTTTTTGAAATCGGTACAATTGTTGGCAGATAATTTAAAATAATATAGTGGTATTTATCAACCGCTTAAAATAGAATATTATGGTTAACTTGTGTTTTTTACCCACATTGCAAATGACAATACAAAATGTTGGCCAGAATCAATAAAACTTGTTATATTTTCAACCTATAAAACATGGAGTTTCCATTGTTGTACCTGAAACTATGAGATGTAATTGCCATTCCGTAATAATACGTGGTTTAGTCACCATTTGTTGGTCAATCGACTGTGGTCTGGCCATTGTTTACAGCCAACTTTATTTGAATAAAATGTAAGTTCTGGCCAACGTTATATGATCTAGTAGTTGTTTATGGTTGATAATACACAGTTAGCTCATAATTTATTGCCGATATTACACAATTTAATCGACATAATATAATCTGGTAGTATAATTACGGCTGATACTATGTGGTTTAGCAACTTGATTTTGGTAGAAATTTACCACAAATCAATGAGAAAAACTTGCTTGAGCCTTTTTAAAAAATCAAACTGCTATCACTTTTTAGATAAAATTTCCCCACAAAGCCTAGATTTTCCCAAGCATACATAGCTAAGCACCTTTGGTTTAATGTTAAAATCACTTAGGCTAAGTGTTTGATCAGTGTTAAATCATTGATACAAGATGTCTGCAAAATAATTTCTTAAATAACACAAACTCACGTTCACCAACAATGAATTTGAAACAAAGAATTCAAGTGATGTCTTAGTTTTTGTAGAACTTGTTTAAAATGCTTAATTATATTGGAAATTTTAACTTTTAAAATAAAAAGACACACTTGAAACATTTTTTTACTTTGAGAAATAGTAATTTATAAAAAAGTGAGCTTTAACCACATAATTCTTTTGATTTGTTTGTGGCAAATTGATGACAAAAACTGGTTGCATTTGATTCATAAAAGCTTATCTCAGACTTAAACTAATAAGTAAGGACTGAATACCTTGTATCAGCACAGAGTCTGCTAAGATGAGTAAATCATCACCGACAAGCTTTTTAAAATAGTGCCTTCAATTCAGTTCAATTCAAAATATCTTTATTCATTTTTAGTAAATACATACATAAATAGTGTCTTATTTCAATATTGAATAATTTTAAACAAATACGTAGGTCTTAGAATTTAATATAGTAATAAAAACTACAGCTCTTAGAAAGAATAAATAGCTTTGTTGATGAGGTACTGCTTTAATTTAATTTTGAATATTTTATTTGAAACATCATCTGTGATATCTTTTGGGATTTTATTGTACAATTTTTAACCAGCATATTTAGTTTTTTTTTTTTTAAGTTGCAGAGTGTGATAGATTATTGCGAGGCGTCCCCGATTATGGATAAAACTGTTTCAAAATCATACATTCCATAAACTGTCATGTTTTCTGATTTGAAATTTCCTCAACTAAAGTTCTGGGTTTTAAATTACAAATTATTCTTATATCTTTTTTGCATTATCAAAATGGAATTTAAATTATTTTTAGTTGTTGCACCATACAGTGATATCCCAAAGGATATCACTGAATGGATGTAAGAAAAATAAATTACTTTCAGGGTTTCTTTATCACAATAATTTTTTAACATAACCAATGCTTAGAGGCCAGAAGAAATTTTCGTTAGTAGTTTTTCAACATGAAGGGTTCCAGTTGATGTATTTTACTATTTCTAATCCTACAAATTTAATGCTGTCCATGACTTCAATTTTCTTGTTAAGGACGGTAATATTTGGTAGAGTTATATTTTGAGCTGATCGAGTTTGGAAATCAATAATGTTATATAATGTTGGTTTTTCAAGATTTAAAAGCAAATTCTTAGAATTAAAAACCTATTTAAAATTATTAGGTCAGAATTAATTTTAATTTCCAATTCTTGAATAGTTGAAGCTGTGATTTTCAAATTGGTATCATCAGCATATAGGCACAGTTTACTCGAATCACTAAGCTGGGGGAAGTCTCTTAAATAGCAAACGAGTTCGCACGCAGCACGCTGATGGGAGGGAAATGAATTTCCACATAAAACTTTTAAAATTCAAAATTAGTGTAAAAAATGTAATTTAATTCATAAAAAATATTGTTAAATGATGGGGTTTATGCCAGTTTAACACAAACTTTTTAATAAAATAAGTAAAATGTACATTGGTAATTAGGTTATGATAGATATTTTAAACTGATAAAGGGAACATAAAACTACAGGCCTCCTATAATAGTATATTTCATCAGTAGCCAATTTTAGTCCTAGTGATGAACTATATTTTTCGTCATACTACAAATAATATTAAGATAACAATTTCACAAAAACTAAATTTGTTGAACTTGTCTACCTAAAAACGATTTCTTCCATCTTGATCTTGCTAATCTAAACAAACCGCTGTTTGTTACACAAGTTTTCATTGTTTACGAGTTGAATATTGCGGTCAATTCATATTTAACAGCTGATGACCCCGACCAAAAAGTGTCATCAAACTATGTTTCTTATCCTAGCACGAAAAGGATCATCAAAACAATACTTTTCATCCAGGGAGTAAAAAGAACAAGCATCTCAATGCATATGTTGAGAACAGCTATTTCAGAAGCAAACAATGAAAAAGCTTGCATCTTTAGCTACACGGTAACATCCACTGTCCTTCCTGCAGTGCTGCCGCCACTGGCTGCATTGAAATTGGAAGAAACAAATACTCCGAGCAGAGTAGCATGGTATAGTAGGGACAAAATCAATTGACACTTCAAGGTCAAGCTTTACTGTGTCATATGTTCAATAATCATATGGTACTGATGATTTTGAACATGACTATTGTTTATATTTCATGTTTTGTTTATATTTTGTCAATAATGTACGTGTTTGTTACTCTCTCCTTATTGATACACTTATTTATTGAACATATTTTTTATTTAATTGAGGTGGTTTTGTTTTTCTGGACATAATGAGTGGAAAAGACATTCAAAAGCAATTTGGAAAAATACAATTTTCAAAACGAGTTCGTTTGCAGAACGCTGACATGAGGGAAGTGAATTTCCACTTAAAAACGTTTAAAACTCAAAATGAGTGTAAAAACATACATTTATTCCAATTTTTATTAAAATCTGAAAACATTGATTTTTTTTGGCTGTTCTGATGCTCCTGGTTTCATTTACCTGCAAAGCTGGGAATACAATTTTGCGCATTATAATGTTAGGAGAAGATCCTGTCAGGCTTGAAAGTATGCGTGAGGTTGCTGGGGAAGATAAAAGTACTGTAACAAAGGAATAAAAGGCTTTTCTAGTGTAAAACCCCCATAAGACAACGTACTGTGTTTAGTCGAAACACATTTTCTTTAATAACTTGGTAAATATGCAAGCTAGAATGATGAGTGAAGGCTTAAAACTTTCGCCTCACTAATTCCCATCTTTTTACATGCATTAATTTTACATACGGGGCTTTTCTGACCCTATTTGGGCCCAAAAACTCGAAGTTTGAAAGATTAATCCCTAAAAAAGGGGTTTGGAGTTTTCGGATTGTTTTGCCCAACAAACTTGTCCAACTGATTACAGAATGTCCCTACTAAATTTGAATTAAATCTGAGAAAAAATGTGACCGCTTTAGTGTAAACACACACACACACACACACACACACACACACACACACACACACACACACACACACACACACACACACACATATATATATATATATATATATACACAACATTTTGAACGACCCCCCAAAACGTGTTTGGGGGACAACGTTAGAAACTTCTATGGTGGTCCCGGGCTTAAGTTTCACCGTGCGGGTCATGCTAATAGTTCACTTTCCAAAGGAAATTCACTAATAATAAACAAACAATAATTGCAGACAGCAGAATAAATCATGTTTAAATAAAACTTAATTTGATGAGGGACCTTAGCATCGATTTTGTTGCTACTATAGCAGACAGCAGAACTACTCCATATGGTGAACTCCGCAGTGAACGTTTTAAAACAAAATAGCCACTGGAACACATGGCAATTTTACCATAGATTACGCATATTCCTTAGGAGATAGCCCATCGTAACAGGAGGAGTGTGCACCGTCTGCTTGTACGGTGAAGTGTAAGGTGGACCTAGTTCGTTCCTGTGCTATCGCCGCGCCACCGTCACTGTCCTTCTCCTCCCCCCCTTCGCTCGCTCACCCGTCCATTCAGTCCCTCCGCTACCCTCTCTCAAGCCGAACTCCCAACGGCCAACACACACACGCACACTCCCACACTGCGCAGAGGCACCGCAGCCCACAGCCTCACATCTCCCAGGCCGCGGCGCCTCGCCGAGCTGGCCTGTTGCCTGAAGCTGACAGACTCATGCGCCTTTCGATCATAACATTTCTATAAGTATTTAATTACCGATTCTCAGAAAATGTGCCATTCACATTAAAAAATAGCAATGTTATATTCATAATTAACAGATGAAGACTGAGAAAAATATGTAGGAAATTGCCTAATTCGATTTACAGGGTTCCCACTCAAACTTAGTGATCAAATTCACGGGGTTTTCACGGTTTTCAAGGCCTAAAAATTGTCAATTTCACGGTCAAAATATTAAAAAACATAACCTATACCGATCGCAAAAAAAACAACGCAGACGCAGCGCAGCGGTCAATACTAGTTAAAACTTTCCAACATTCCAATTACGAACCAGAACCATATGGTTATGTCACAGAACCATAAAACCATACCATACATCCCAAGTGAACCTTTTAAAAAATAAGAACTATTTAAGAGTTTCTTATTGTTTTATTGTCGTCGTGAGTCATGTCATCAGTCTAACGGTTATCGGTTGCTGGGGATATCTACTTCGCTCAGTTTTGCCAATCACTTTTTCCCAAATTACCCTTGATCCTTATCAAAATTACCCTCAAAATCTTAACTCCTGTACTTAAATAAAGAGTGCTAATTAAATAAAGGAAATGTGCTTGAAATTTGATATAAATTTGATATTTGATTTGAAATAAGTTTAGAATAAAGAATGAAAATAGAAGTTGCACACGCCAGCCAGTTTTTGTCTCAATTTTTTCATGCGAGATATAACGGATTTTTTTCAGAATTTATTTTACTGCTTAAAAATCACAGTACATAAATGACTAACAAATGATGCAATTTTGTTTACAGCCAAAAAAAATTATAAAACAGCTAACACTGTCTATCACTTTCTATATTTCAGTCTATCAACTGCTAGAATCAGGTCGGTGGAGGCAGGTGACAATAATTCCCATTTTCTATTTTCGTTATTTATTGTCTGGTTGACGTTAAAACTTGCGGTCATTACTGCAACTTAGCGGACTTTTTGTCGTCCTGGCACTCGTGGCTCTTCCACGTTTTTAACATGAGACGATCACTGTACATGTAATCCTTACTCAAGCTTGATTTCTGTCATGGATTTCGTATTCGTCAGAGTAACGAAAATCGGAAGGGTCGATAAAGTAGAGAAATGTAGTAGGCCTAATTTAATCATAAATAAACATCAATGAATGTATAGTATAATAAGTATATAACAGAGTATAATATAAATTTGTATATTTTTAAAGGCTTTAGTAAAATTACCCCTTTTTACCCTCAAAGTTCAAAATTATCACCGGCAAGGATAATTTCTCTCGAATTGGCAACGCTGACTACGCACCGTGTAAACGGAATGGGCGAGTTACTGACGCGACAGTTGTATAGTTAACAGTCTTAGTTACAGTAGCTGTCTACTGTCACCGACTAATACAAAACAATAGGCAAATGACATACAGTAAAGAAGACACATAAACGGTCTTACACAAGTGTCAGTCAGCAGTCAGTTGACAGTGAAAAAAACACCAGCAACTTAACAACTGTCGCCCGAGTCCCTTTGCACCTTGGAAACCAGAACCAATCCTAAATCATCTGCACAGCTGCAATCTGCAAGTAGGCAGACAACGCGGTATTCTCCATATTTACAACGTTCTAAATAATTCTGTTGTACGTTTCCCTATCTGAAAACAAATGTGATATTTTCTGATAAGACATTTTTTTATTGTTTTTCAAGTTTGATATATTTTTAAGGTTTGATATCAAAATTCACGGCTTATTCCAGGTTTTTTCACGGTATACGAAATTCACGGCTTATTCAAGGTTTCACGGTTTTCACGGTTGGGTGGGGACCCTGATTTATGATTGTGATTACGATTCTACTGCTTGTTTTATGGTTTTCCGCTTAACTCATTAATATGATAAAAACATTAAAACCCAAGTGAATATTGGTTAATTTATGGATTTTGTATACGTAACAATTGTCATTACAATAAATAAGTAACAAATTTGGTCACATGACAAAAAGCTATACACTTTGTCTTTGTATAATGCTGTTCTTTATTCCCCTTTAATTTTTACAGCGTTGAGTTCATTTGTATTGTATATGTAAGCGTATGTAAGCGTAGGGAATGCTTAAAATAAAGGTTAAATTTCAGATCATGATTGTTAGAATTTGTTTCAAACCATAAATTTAAACTATCAGTTTTATGGTCTTTTACTAACTATGCTTTTGTTTTTAAAACATTGTTAACATTGCAGACCAGTTTTAAAGCAAGTACCGAGTCAAGAGTTAGTGTATGTGTATTTTACTGTCATTGCTATAAATACTTCTTATAATAAGTCTGATACCTTTAAAATATATGTATATCTTGTATTACACATCTTTGCCTGATTACAACTAAGTCATTGTTATTATGTAGTCATCAATTATCCTTTCTAGCTTCGGGTAAGTTAATATTTAGTCATTATGCGACTATCACTGATATGTTATGAAATGTGATATGATTGGATAGGGCACTGTCGTAGTCACTTTAAAGGCCGCTACACACTAGGACACCAAGTCGCTCATCAACCGGCAATCTGGTTGATGAGCGACCAAATTGCACAAATATCGCCATGTGTGTGGGGGCCTTTCAATCAGATTGAAGGCAATTTGCAGGTTGCCAGGCGACATTTTGATTTCCAGTGTAGCACCGAAAATCTGTTGGTTTCCATTCAATCAATTTATTGCCAGGCGATGAGATTTCTCTAAAAACTACGGTGTGTAGGGTTCAGCGACTAAGTTGATCAACTAAAGTCGGCTTGGGCATGCGCAGTACTACTAAAATCAAACTGTTAAAACAGTGATATATGTGGTCTCTTGCGAGCTGGTGGTTTTTCTCTGTTTGCGTTTAGTTGAGTATATTTTTCAGACTGTGTGTGTGTGTGTGTGTGTGTGTGTGTGTGTGTGTGTGTGTGTGTGTGTGTGTGTGTGCGCGTGCGCGCGTGTTCGTTTTGATGAATGAATATTTTAAATACCAGTCTAACTACGTCTACCACACTCACCAGCGCACACTTGCGTGGTCATTTTTATTCTGTGGTCGCTGCTGCAGAGCGAAATTGCAAAATTGAAGATCCAATCGCCTTTCTGCCATCAACCCATTTCACAGCGACGACCAATGTATCGGACGTTCGCAATATGTATTATATGAATGTATAATCTTTTTTTAATACAAATTATTTTTTATATATTTAGGCTAAACGATTTTTCTATAGATTAGGATTCATAGAAAAACAAGGGTTTTTATTTCAGATGTCTATGGCAAACCATTCATGAGAAAAGTAGTTTTCCGTAATTATCTACAAACGCCAAAATAAGCGTGCAGTGAGCCAAAAGATGACCGCCATTTGTAAACGGCCACGTGTAAAACATTACCTGTTTTGAACTATTAGGGGTAATCAACAAAGAAAATATATATTTTTTAACATTCAAGCAACCAGGTCTGGACCACTTGGTGGGTGATGACCCATATCCGAGTACATTAACAAGTTATAGATAGTTTTTTAAGGGAAGGTTTTAAAGTAACAAAATTAATATACACGTTACGAAAACTATTTTATTACCGCAAATAAAAACATACTTTGTCGTATAACTCTCTTGAACCAGAACCAAACTCATTGTCTATCCCCACCAAATTTGTATTGATTTCCCGCTTGATTGAAAGTGCTAGGTATCCTAGTCTGTGGCCCCCAGCAATAAAATGTTCAATCATCAACTTAGTCGCTCGTCAACCAGATCGCCGGTTGATAAGCGACCGAGTGTCCTAGTTTGTAGCGGGCTTTACGCTAGCGCTAGGGTAGTAGTGGTGACCTTCGCGGTGATGAGTCACTCGCCGTGTTGGCGGGATATTCACTGACTGAATTTGGTTAAAAATAGCCTCAGACAGCCGGACACCCCATTACCCAGGGAATACCCCTCTTTCTCCAATTTGATTCCTCACATACACCACCTTTGGCACCTTCTCGATTCCTCATTTACAGTGCGATTTTTGTTGAGTCTACATCGACTTTTGTTTTAGTGAGCTCCCTAGTTGTTGAATTGTCATTCTGTAAACTGTTATTGAGTGTTTACTTCCTACGAGTTAACTACAGTTACTACAGTTACATGATTATTATTATTGATTATTAGTGAATGTAGGTTTTGACGCTCGCTCTTCTATATCTGATATGAGATGTTTTCCTGTAGTTCAAAGACCTTTACCCTATTTGTTGAAGGGAGGGCTTCTGAAATATACATCAGTACGGATTTATTACCTACCATACATGTGGTGGGTACCCACCACTAACATTTTATTTTTAAGGTATTTTTCAATATTTTACAATTTTAAGAGAGGGAGTATAAACATTTTACATGTTTTGTTGTTTCGCTAAGAATCTGGAGTATTTCAAAGCTACAACTATAATAAGATTTTTTTAATGTTTGATTGCAAACAGCTTGCTTCCTACAATGTTTGTTACTGCTATTTTACTAGCCTATATAATTTTACTCTACTAGCACTGGGACTGGCGGCTGGTGGACGCCCTGTGAGCAATCCACGGCGTGAGCCACGGCACTACGGCAGTGTCATCGGCGGCGCCGTTCTCTCTCACTCCCTCTCTATCTCTCTCTCCCTCGCACAAGTACTCCCGCTCTCTCTCGCTCACGGATGCCGTCTCCCCTCCTAGCCTGCGACTCGTTGGTTCCTCACATGACCACAAGCTGCGCCACTGCACCGTTGCCTTCGGCACTGATTCTATGCTAGTACTAGAAAATCCCACAAGAGCGCCACTGTTCACCCGTATTCATCTGGTAGTATGTCGATGAAAAATCTACTGATTAATCTATGATTTTACTCACCACATGATGTATGGTTGGGTGGCCCACGACCTCTGGTCTGCTGTACACAGTGGGCTGTTGAGGCACAGGGAGGGGCGGTTGGTGAGAGTGAGGGTGAGGGGTGGGGTGAGGGTGAGGTGTGGGGTGGGGGTGGGGGAATGGCGCAGTCGTGTGTCCATGGCCGTGAAGGTGACTTGTATGATGCATGGTTATCATGTCCTGGTGTCTGAAACTGAATGGTTCTCATTAAACAACCTGATATTGTTGCTACAAATTAGTATACCCAGCAAATGCAGTATACACCCCGTCGCAGCAAACCTGCGTATTCGGCGAATTTCCAATTCAAATATATATTGCTCACCAACATATAAATCAGCTTACCTAATTTTATTCAAATATGTTGATAAATTAGCGAGACATAAAGTAAATCACCCAAGTACCGTGACCTTAAGGGTGATACTTGTTGTTCAATTCATTAACACTTATTAAATATTAGAAATAACATTATTTATCAATATTTTACCTTTAATTTTATGTTTCAAGCAGTTTAAATGTTAACAAAATGTTTATCAGTTAATTGTTTACACGCGCTAGACATTTAGTGGCGATTGTGCAACTCCATGATTCATATACAATTCTCTGTTATGGTTGTGCTAAAGTCCCTACATCATATTACCAGCATGATATTCCTTGTAAAAGTAGTTTATCAAACTCAAAATGTTAATTTCAATGATGAAACTAAATATTGGTATGGACTAAAGTACGACACTAACCTTTATTCGCGGGAGAACAGCAACTTACTAACTTAGTATTTGTGCACTAACTTTGTGCACAGAGTAACTTTTCTCGTTATTCGCAAGTGTGGAAAGGTAAATTAGTTTTACTAATTTTATTTATTTTTATAAAATATAACTATAGAATATGTTTTCAAAAAGTTACAAAAGAACAATGTTTGACGAAAGTTACAATTAAAAAATAAATAAAATCAATCCAACCCAATTTATTTTTTACGTTTAACAACAAAGACATTTGAGAAATAGTCATGAAATATTTAAATTAGTCTACAGCATATGTTTGCAATATAATTACTAGATACATGACTGATAATATACTATTTAAACAATACAACTTATGATAACAAAGAGTTTCATATAGCCAACAATAACTTTGGGAAGTATAGGAAAAGTTATGCAAGAAGTTACAAATTTACGAGGATTCAAGAAGTTACATGTCTGAAAATGCCTGAAAATGTCTGAAAGTTGTCTCATTCATCAAATGTGCGTTCATGCAATGTATGACAGTTTAGAAAATGCGATCTTGATTCTATTATCCGTTTTAGGCCAGATATATTTGTTTGACTCCAATTTTTCTAAGGACTTTACTTTTAAGTTTTCATGTTGTGATTTAACTTCTAAAATTTTCCCCACAAACAACATTTTTCTCCCACAAAAGTCAATTTTGTAGGGTACAACAACCTAATAACAATATAATGGATGTACTAGACACATCATAAACGGTTTCGTGGATGTCCAATGATGTATTTGCTTACTCCAACAAACTAGTTAACAAACTCAAGTTATTAACTTAAATGGGTTTTACAACTTTGCTCAGTTATAAAACACAGTTTCTTAAGTTTCACGCACGTTCGTCGAGTATATTGGATGAACGGTCTTTGTTTGAGTGGGACATGTATCACAAGTTGGGAAAATGCAATAGTTTTACAAAACAAGAAATAATTAACATGTCTGGTGTTTAACTGGGCTTAAGAAGTCTGGTGTTTAAAGTAATGGCCACACAAACAAAAATTAGTATTAAGTAAGCTTTGTGACGAACATGATAATGGATTACAAATTTATGAACGGAATAATTGCTATAGTTTACCCATGAATGGGAGGAGCAAGCCGCCGCCTCTGCAGCTCCTGCATGCGCTGCTGTGACTGCCACAGCTGCTGGTGCACAGGATACAGTCTGGGCGGGGTGGACGGGAAATATCCCGGGAAACCAGCTCCGTGGGGAATTCCCGCCTCTGGAACGAAACGATAATCAACCTCAACAATAAAGGTAAATTATAGTTCCATCGGTTTAATTTGCTCAAACATAATGCCTTCATAATAAAGTAGTCAAGCGTTTTTACTAACACTGTTCCTTCACTGTCTTAACTGCAATGGTTTTTTCCCCTTTTCCAGTATATCAAAACACTTAATGAAACATATATAATTAAATAATGTTTTATCAATGCAACTTTGTGGTCATCTCCTAGTTTGTCTGAAAAAGATTCAAACCTATTTTCAGTTTAGAGCCTATTGAAAACGGGTCATAAAAAAATATGTAATGAAGGGCCAGTACCATTTTGCATTTCATAGACAAAACTGAGAAGATAACATAAAATATAGCAGTGTTGCCACCAAAGTTGCATTTAAAAATTCATTCATAATTCCAGGTTTTCCAGGTTAAAATTTCAAAATTCCAGGTAAACTCGTGCGGCATTTTTAATGTATTTTCAACAACTACAATGATTTACAATATAAATATAGTGCTATTTTAACAACAAATCATAACTTTTTACGAAGTATATATTTTTGTATTAATGTTATATCTCATATAGTAACATTAATAAATATTCTAAAATATACTAAAATGGATACTAAAAATGGGTATAAACGCTGGGCTAATTATCTATATTTATGAACTTAATTTTTCTCTCTACATAAAAACATTACAATATTGTAATTAATAGAAGGAGGAAATTATGTCAACAGATACACCCAAAAAATGCCATTTCACTTTGGCGATATACTATCTAATATAAGAATAAGAAAATAGTATATATCAATATTTTTTATGTGTCTATCAACGACAAAGGCATTCTTTAACGTTCTTGATACGGAGTGGGTCCAAACCATGATGTCGTTACTATCTAAATCAAACATTTTCTTAGAAAGCATTATTATGGCAGCTGGATCCAGTTTTGAACTTTCCAAACATTTTTAAGATTTTTGCTGGGAATCAATCTGACAACAAACTTCAAATTATGAAGCGACCGCCTGACCACTTATACACCCCCCGCAGTCTTATACACTACCTTTAAAGACTACATATTAGAAACTGAGCTCCATATAAATGATTAACAATTTTCACCAGACCACAACTAATTCTATTACCCACTGTTTACAACAACATACAAATTAATCTTAGTAAAAAATGTCGTCGCGACTGCATTTCCTAAAGTTTCCTCAACAATAGCTCTCACACTCACATGGCTAACGTCGCCGACCATCAGGAACACATCGCAAACCTCACCGACCATCGAGAACGCATCGTTAACGTCACCGTCCATCAGGAACGTATCGTTAACGTCGCCTAACCATCGGGGACGCATCGCTAACGTCGCTGATCGAAAACCCATCGCTGACATCATCGACCATAGGGAACGTATCGCTAATGTCACCGACTATCGGGCACGCATCGCTATCTTTGCCGATCGAAAACCCATCGCTGACGTCATCGACCATAGGGAACGTATCGCTAATGTCGCCGACCATCGAGAACGCATCGCTAACTTCGCCTACTATTCAGAACGCATTACGCAATCACCGACGATCGCGACCTGAATTCCCGGTTCGGCCAAAAATTCCCGCATAATCCACACACTTTTTCCCGGTCACCAATGTTCACGCATAATTCCCGGTTTTCCAGGTAGGTGGCAACCCTGTAAGAATAGAGCATAACGATAATTTATTAGAACATATTGATTGAATATATAAGGACATTGATAAATCATGTCAATAAAGATAGTTAGTTAAATAATAAGTAAAAGAACAAGGGAAATATTTGAAAGCAGAGAAAAATAGCAGAGGGAAATATTTGGTTGTGCCATTAAACAAATATTATGTTCTTTATAAAAAATTATAAAGTTTCCACATTATTAATAAGTACCTGGGGGCCGAGCTTTGCTCGGGGAAGGTCAGTCAGTTTGTTTAGGTGACTTGGAGTAATATTTCACAACGTCCCCCTACTGAAAATCAGATTTGTATGACTCATTTACCTCTTTTCTAAATTTTTAAGTTGTTATTTGTAGCTCAATGTCCCTTTGATTTATTTTACTACTCTATATATGTAATCTTCACTCAAATCTTTTAATCTCTGCTCTCAGGAAAGCACATGTTGATAATCATAAACAACATGAGTATTACTTTGACAGTTGCCTGGTTAATTATGAACAGCTGTTACAATTTTAATTTTTTTAACTTTTTATTTTATTTTTTTTACATTATTTGATTTTTCCTGGGAATGAGACCTGTCTAGAATATATTTTTAAACCAGAACTTTAGTTATTTCAAAAATTTGAAGGAAATCCTCGGAGCCGTTTTCTAGATAATTGTGCAACCAACCAACCAATCAAGCAAACATTGCTCATATAAGAGTATAGGACAGTCGTTATCTTACTGGTAATAAATAGGGGTCTGCGGTGCACCGAATAACGTTACCGCTACGGTACAAAACTAATTACCGTCATCGGTTCGGTACAGAATATAACCTCGGTACAAATTCTGTACAGTACAGTTTACTGATTCAAACAATAAACAGAGATAAGCTAAACAATGTTTAACAAAATAAGTGGTTGAAATAAGACAGATTGCTGTTGATAACTGGTCATTTCCTTTAAGGAAAACAAGCCCCAAAACTCTACGTTGACAAATATTATTTATAGCTGACTGAGAATGGAGATAAGAAAATGGGCAAGGGGAGCGGGGAGGGGATGGGTAGGGTCGCAAAAAATCTGTCCTTGAAGATAAGAAAGATTTAGACTAGGAAAGCATGAGGGATGAGGGGGGAAGGGTCTGGTAATTAGCTATAAACCAGTTGTTTGTCCAACATCATTCCTTGAGTGAGAAAAGGAATACTATATTTTAACCACATTCTTTCTCCATTATGATTTCAAATAAAACTGCTTTTATTTGTGTATTATTATTATTATTATTATTATTATTTTTTTTTGAAGTATACTAATGAAATTAAGTTTAAATTATACAAAAAAAGGTTTCAAAAATGGTTGGAGACTAATTATAACAAAATAAATTTATTTGTTAATGAGGTTGATAGCTAATTATTGTAAAGGTGAGGATAGCCAAATTAGCAGAATATCACTCTACTTTTATTAGCGAATTTCCTATGGAAAGTGAAATATTAGCATGACCCGCACGGTGAAACTTAAGCCCGGGACCACCATAGAAGTTCCTAACGTGACCCCCTGAACACGTTTTAGGGGTTCGTTCAAATTTTATATATATACATATATGTCTATATATATATACCGGGTGTCCCAAACCACCCGTCCACCCCATTTAATTTTTAAACGGTTTGATCTAGAATCCCTAGAAAAAAATCTTAATCACTAAATCGCATATGGAGAATCCAATAAAAGTAGTTTCAATATGAAATATCTACAGGGTGTTCCAGAACTAATGGTCACGAGCTCAAATCTCGAAGATTTGTTATGTAAACATATGACACATTTCACACCGTTTTAAAGGTCTTGTCAAAACAAACACTTTGGTGAAAACAGAAATCAATTATCTCAATCCGTTCTAAAATGGCGGTCATTTAAACATTTTTTTAGAGGTATTTTTGACACCCTGTATCTAGTAATCCTCTGAATATTTTTAGTTATGATTCAAAACATAAATTCCTCTTACACTTAGCAATACTACAATATGTTACATAGCAACCTTGAAAATGTAAATTTCTTAAAAAAAAAACAAAAAAATACAACAAAATTAATTTAGATTTACGGTTAAAAAATTTAGATTTTTGGGATTCCAAACGTTAATTTTTTTTTGCTTTTTGAAGAAATTTACATTTTGAAGTGTTGCTATGTAACATATCGTAGTATTGCTAAGTGTAAGAGGAATTTATGTTTTGAATCAGAACAAAAAAATATTCAGTGGATTACGAGAAACAGGGTGTCAGAAATACCTCTAAAAAATGTTTAAATGGCCGCTATTTTAGAACGAATTGAGATAATTGATTTCTGTTTACACCAAAGTGTTTTTTTTGACAAGACCTTTAAAACGGTGTGAAATGTGTCATATGTTTACATAACAAATCTTCGAGATTTGAGCCGGTGACCATTAGTTCTGGAACACCCTGTAGATATTTCATATTGAAACTACTTTTATTGGATTCTCCATATGCGATTTAGTAATTAAGATTTTTTTCTGGTGATTCTAGAACAAACCATTAAAAAATTAAATGGGGTGGACGGGTGGTTTGGGACACCCGGTATATATATATATATATATATATATATGTGCAGGCACTCTAGCGGTCACATTTTTTGTCCGATTTACTTCAAATTTGGTAGGGATGTTCCTTTCTATAATCAGTTGGACAAGTTCGTTGGGCAAAACAATCGGAAAACTCTAAACCCCTATTTTGGGGATTAATCTTTCAAATTTCGAGTTTTTGAGCCCAAAAAGGGTCAGAAAAGACCCTGGTGTGAAATTAACGAATGTAAAAAGGTGGGAATTAGTGTGGCGAAACTTTTAAGCCCTCTCTCGTCATTCTAGCATATATATTTACTGAGTTATTAAAGGAAATGTGTATTGACCAAACACAGTACGCTGTCTTATGGGGGTTTTATATTAGAAAAGCCTGTTAATGATTTTTTGGTGTACTTTTATCATCCCCAAAAACCTCACGCCTACTTTAAAGCCTGACTGGAGCTTCTCCTAACCTTATAATGCGCGAAATTGTATTCCCAGCATAGCAGGTAAATAGAACCAGGAGTAAATAGAATAGTGAATAGAATAATAAATAGAACAGCCAAAAAATCAATATTTTCAGATTTGAATAAAAATTGGAATAATTGTATATTTTTAATTGATTTTGAGTTTTTATAGTTTTTTATGTGGAAATTCACTTCCCTCACGTCAGCGTGCTGCGTGCGAACTCGTTACTTTTTCTTCCAGTTTTTACAGTTACTTACGTTTAAATAAATGTACTGTATTATTGTTTATGGACTTCAATTTTGAATTTAGTAGCCTAATTAAGTAATTTTAAGGTATTTTGATTTTAATCTTCAGTATTTAAAGGTCTACTTTATAATCTGTTTAGTTTCACATGATACATAGTTTTTTAAAGTTATTTTATTTTACTTTGTATTAATGATACAATATTCTCCCAATGTGCCAAGAAAAGTATTTATCAAACTTTGGTTTCTGTTGTTTGTATGTTTTAATTCAATAGTTTTTATTTACATTGAAAGCAATATAATTAATCAGCTAAGCAACTTATGCAATTGATTGATTTTCAAGTAATTTTTGAACTCATTTATCATGAATATTAGAGATGTGCGAGTACTCGAAATTTCGAGTTCGAGCCAAGTTCGGCACTGAAACTCCAAAGTTTTGAGCGAGTTTACTCCCGCCGTTTACCCGCACTACCAAGAGTCTTCCGCGGCCGCGCGTCGTCTGTAAATTCAAGTTGAGTGTGAACGCATTTGAGGTGTTAAAAGTTGTGATGTGGATTTTAGTGTTTTACTAATAAATAAGTAAGTTGTGGCTTATAAATTTGTGTTACTCTTTATTCAAAAATGGAGGATTTACTAGGACCTTCAGATTGTGTTGTATGAACACTGTCTGTATAGTCCACTTTTAAGACTAATTAACCTAACCTTGTAATTTTTTAAAGTAAAATATCAAAAACATATCTGTAATGAAATCTAATAGGTAAGCATAAGAAGTTTGTGCTAGTTTTTTGATCCATAATAATTGAAATCGAGGCAATCCATTAATTTTAGGCTCAACTGTCCTTTGGCATTGAGCTGTTTTTAAAGACAAGTGATTTGTTTAATTTTCATTAATGATTTTTTTAATAATTTGTAATATTTTAAAACTGTATTTAAGACATGGCTTCAATTTCATCAATTGCTTTGCCAGGCACTTTCAAACATTTCTTCATGTTGTTACTAACTGATTGTTCTTATTAGGACTATTAGTGTTAAACTTAATGTTGAGATATGTTAGTAAATACATTTTGTGTGGTAAGTAAGTAGGCCATGGTGTTTTACCATGTAATAGGCCTTTTAAATATTAAAATAAAGTTTACTTTAACTTATATTTAGGCCTAGATGTAATTTTATTTTCTCCATTCGCAGAAAGATGTAGCTTAGGCCTAAACATAATATACTAAACATAGGATAAATAAAAAGGAGGAAATATAAAACTGAGATTATTTTTTAATGAAACTGTTAATTAATACCACATAGGCTATAACAACCTTAATACCAACAGATTAAAAGTATTTTATCTTCAAGGCAAAATGTTACAGAATTACTTTGGTATGATTTATTTTCAGATAAATGTACTTCTCATTACAAATTCGGTACGGTACAATGTATACATGAATCCATTTATTTTACTTACTATTTTTATTTTCAGGTCATAGTGACTAGAAAAGTATGTTTTAATAACAACATTTATAAATGGAACCCTATTCACTGTTTTGATCCAATTCAAATCTACCTTTGTGGTTTTTTTTGTATACTCGAACCCGAGATCCGAATCTTTTGCCATTTACTCGACTTAAAAAACCTGTACTCCCACACCTCTAATGAATATTTCAAGATATTGTATTTAATAATATTAACATAAATGTTAAAACGCAATACTCTAAAGATGCAGGTTTAAAAAAATATTTGTATCCATAGTATAGTTATTTTTTCTTTTAATAAAATTAATAATAAAAACTGTATATGACCTCAAGTATTACTCAATCATTTTTGTATGATACATACAAATTAATATTTGATACAAATTAGTACATATGACGGGTACATTGTACCGTACCGAATTTGTAATGAGAACCGAGGTATACAAAATCTGTTACCGTACCGAAGTGTACCGATCTGACATTTTTCGTACTGTAGACCCCTAGTAATAAACTAGTATCATTTTAAGAGTGTCTTTCATACCCCTGAGATCGGAAAGGACACACCAATGTTATGCAATTTGCATTACCAAAGTCCATGTCTTTCATGTAGATTGATTTTCATTCATCCGTTGGAAATTCATCGAAGGATGTCTTGATGTGTGCTGGGAGTCACTTGGATGTTTGTTCATCTTCATGATTTTATGGAGTGGAAAACATTATTTCATGCTGTTCTTTATGACTGGCATATCTGATGCACAGCTTGGTTTACAACACGATTTTTAAACAATAATAAACAAGTTTTAATATAAGGCTACAACCACCATGTCAATTCGAAGGGTACTAATTCATAAAAAGGGAATGGAATAAAATGACGGAAAATTATGTTGTCGAAACAAAAAATTAACAAAGGGGGTCAAGATAAATAGGAACATGTGATTAAAAAAACCAAAATAAATTTATATAGATTGTCAGAAATTAATATGATTAGAAAAGACAAAGAATTAGTAATGAAAGACTTGAGATGGGTCAACTCAAAAGTGATAGGTTTGTCTTGTCGTGTGATTAAGAAATAAACATTTTAGGGTTGATTGTGGTGTAACCAGCTCTTGTGCATTACCATTTCTCTTTTATTTATCAAACCACAATCATAAATTCATAAGAGTCCTATCTATGTTTTCCTCATATACACAGAAGCCTATAGGGAAAAAGTATAATTAACAATACCTTGGTATCTCCAGAAATGTATTAATGTTATTTATATTTAAATTTTGGATTGGAGAGAAGTTAAATTTCCTCCAGCGCTTGTATAAACACATAAAAGCTGCTGATCAGGCTGACTTCACTCACCGAGAGGAGGTGGTGGCGGTGCGGGGGTGAAGGTGTGAGGCAACCAGGTGGTGGGGGGTGGAGGCGCATGTATACAGGCCGCAGGGATGTACGAGAGCTGCTGGTCAGGCGGGGACGGTGGGGGTTGGTATCGACACGAGGGCAGACGGAGCCGTATCAGGGGCGGGGGCCCGGGTGGTGGCTGCAGGGGCTGGCGTGGGAGTGGGGGTGTAGGCTGGTATAGCATCTCCTCGTCTGACTCCTGGGTCAGGTCCACCACTTGAACTGGCCGAGTCTGAGACAGAAATTGGACATTAGAAACTAAATTGGAGTGAGATGGGACTTTTTTACACATTCATGCTTACTGTTATTTACTGACAGGATGCAATGAAAGACGTCTTACAACACTTAAGAATATATTTACACTTATGCTGATTCACATACAAGGTAAACAACCTGTGGCTACCTGTGACGGTGTCCTGCGGGCTACCAGCTAAAAAAACCCCCTCGTCTCCTAGGACACTAGCCTGGAACTGTTTAGCACATTACTTCGGGATAGGGCCTTTTTTGTTACGCCACAAGGACTTTCCTCCTGTGGGTATTCTGGGAGCTAATGCCGATCCAGATCGACCTTTTTTGTACGAAGTAAGTCCTCAGTAGCTTAACAAAGTTAAGCGCTTGATTAACACAGTTCCAGGTATCCTCTCCCTGAAGCATAGCTCCAAAAATGTTGTCGGGAGTGATAACCACGCCGATCTGGGACGAGAGCGAGACTCAGCGGGCGTACCACCTATTACAGCGGACATCCCGTAAGTAATAACAACACGTAATATGCTAATCAAAAAGTAGTTATTTACTGTACAATTTTCAGATTAAAAAAATTTAATATAACACTATATTCACTATTAAACCTAAAATAGTATTGTACGTTCCTTAAATTTTTCAGTTATTTGCAGTCTCTCAGAGGACTGCATAGGAAAAACGACTTGTACAATGATTATATAGAAAAAACTAAATATTTCAGTGTAATTTTAAGAAGTATTTCCCTTGTAATTTGCCTAAACAGTATTTTACAACAGTAAGTTTCAAATACAAGTTGCAGTCCATGGTTCACATTTTTATTTCATTAATGAGTTCCCTGACCAAAAAGGTGCATTTCCCTGAGTCTCGACTCGGAATGCACACTTTATATAAAGCGATGATCAAAATACCAAATTGTTTGTTTTTATAAGCTTAATGTAATGGTTTAAACTAAAATTCGGGGTTAAAACAATTATATGTAAAAAGTTCAAAAGACCTAATTTTGGGGTACAAAACCCCCCAAAAACCCCCTTAAAATAGAGCGACATGTCTGGTTCTCGAACTCATGAAAATAGATGCTGCCTTACACGTTTATACCAAATTTCATTACGATCAGACCATTTTACGAAAGTTATCGTGCCTACGGACTCATATATATATATATATATATATATATATATGAATTATATATTCATATCATGTATGTAGTGTATATATATATATATATATATATATATATATGAATTTGAACGAATGGTGTTTTTGGCATCTGGGGGCCTCAAAACGAAAAGTTATCATGGTCCCGGGCCTAGGTCTTACTATGCCGACTACGGTAATAGCTTCTTCCCTATAGGGGAAATTCGCTAATACAACTATTATCGCCATTGACTGAACAAAAAAAGAAGTTATTTTAAAACAGTTTTATATAATTTAACAAAATAAATGGTAAAAAAGAAAGTTAAATAAATTTACAATATTTTTTTTTTAAACGTAAAAATATTCTTGACATAAATGTCATTAATATTTATTGATAAATGTTACAAAGTAATTCTAAAACAGGTTGGAGGAACTGGTTATTATTTATAAATTTAATTTATAAATCTAATTAAATCAGAACATGTTTTCATGTTATTTTTAATTACTTTAAGGCTAATAAGTTAGTATATAAGTAGGAGAATCATTCTGAATAATTATTTCATCAATTTTATTTCTTAAAAATTGGAAAGAAAAAATAAACACTATCCAAATAAAGTACCCACCCCAACCATCCCTCAGGTAAACCACACAGTTTGTCTGTGAGCACAATACAATGAGACACTTACACTGCTGCTGCTGGTGCTGCTAATGTTGTTGTTGTTGTTATTGTTGTTGTTATTACTAGTGGTGTTACTGTTATTGTATTGCACACTGAGCACTTCTATGCCACTGTCGTCGTCACTCTCTGTGGATGACAGCCAGTCCAGCTGCAGGTCTGGTGCCAGGGGCCCGTCCTCTGTCTGACTGGCTCCTGTCACAAACAATTGTAAATATACATAAATACTTTACTTTCTGTTTTACTACTTTTATTTATTTTGATTTGAATTACTCTTATTTGATAATAAACCTTTTTTAATTTAACTGTCTCTCTTTCTTTCAACTTAACCTAATCGATTGTTTACAAAAAAACACAGGTGATCTCGCCTTCTGCTAGCTCATCTAAGGGTTTATGGGTATGTTAAACTTGTGGTCTATGGTTCTTCCTTCTTTCTGCAACTAAACTAAAATAATGGCGTCCTAGCTTAACAATAAAAATTTATAGGTATAGAAACAAACCTACATTTATTTTAAAACATACAATAACAATATTCTTGAAAATGAAAATGGGACTAACAAAATATTATACAAAATCGGGGAATCTCTATTATTTACTTTGATATTTGATCAATATACAATTGTCTTTGAAAATGTCTCAGGGTTCACAAGAGCATTTATTCTATCTCAGGTGGGGATTTCGTGCGGCGGATAGAATGTATTCTTATGATCTATTATACAGCTCAATAGGTTCTTGGTAATCGAGTATAGTATGAAATAAAGTTATTAATCAATTATGACCTGGAATATGAATAGTTAAAAGTTGCTCAATAGCAGGTGAAAAGTTATTGTTCACTGGAAAACTTCTAAAATCCAGAGGCTAGATGACGCTCTCAATAAATAGCTAGTAGGCTATTATTTCAACTTGACATTAAAAGTTTCAAAATTAAACTGGATGCTATAGAATTGATTTAAAATTCTTCTTGATATTTTGATTGATAATATAAAACTGGAATTCAAATGGCTTCCTTTTACAAAAACAGGATTGATCTCATCACAACTTGAAATTCTCCGCTACAGGTTTAAAAATTGTTTCGGCCTTTACAAAGGGTAAAATAAGGCCTGTAGCTCTTCTTCCTATTTAAAGTATATTGACTTTTAGTGCCCAAATACTAAATTGAGGGGAATTATTATGCTGGGAAAATCTCCCATTTATTTAATGCATCTTAACACTTGGCCATTTTTAAATGAGAAGGGAGATGCTGGTATTGTTGCAAGAATTCATACATGCCATGGTTCACTGAATCACTTTTAGCTCTTGATGCCCACTGTCACATATACACTAGGTATATAAAAATTACTAAAGAGCTAAATTTGGACTTTAGAAAAATTATTATAATAGATTAATATTAATTATGAAGCAATTTTGTTACATGGTATTACAGGCTATTATTATATATTTATTTACTAGGCTATTTGGTATTTTTCTCTCTTTAAAATAATAACTAAATTAACTAATACGCCTATCTATATAATTCCTAATATGGGATTTTCAGTTGTTGCTGGTGTTTAAAATTACATATTGAAACATTAAATTAAAATTATTAGTTTTGGGGGCAAAATTATCAGGGTGAATATAAGGGTTGTTGCACAATACAGGTTAGCTATTGTGTAGTTAAGAATAATTATTTGTAAATGATTGACTTTAGGTTTTGTTTATTTACTAAAGTGAGGCCTAATTACATAAGTGATAATTTTCCATACCATAGACATTAGTCTCACAAACTGTACACAAGGTGGACCCAAGAGGTTGTTGGATTTGTGTATCGTTGAGTTTTCAAAAGCTTGAGTAGTGATGAAAAAGTATAACAACATTTTATTTCATTCTCTAAATTATATTTTTAATCATGTTATTATCTAAACACAAAATAAAAAGTACAGAACTAAAGGCATAAGAGTTTAGTTCCATGATAATTTTACTTTACTTGCCCAGCCAGAAATAAAATATAAGGGAACAGGAGTACTTAAAATGGGCATTTAGTTTCCTGTAGTGTCAAGTTTCCTGAAGCATAGGGCCTATATTGTTAAAAAATCAACGAAAACTGATCAATAGTTCTCAGTTTTAGTTCTAGTTTGTGAAGGTCGGATTCTGTAATATGTACTCAAATCAAAAATGACGATCTCTCTGAGTAACTTCAGCCGTAAAAGTTGATCGCATCACAGTGTAATATCGGTTATAAATTATGACTGCACCGTGTAATATCAACATAAATAATTATTGCACTGCATAAACTTTTCAATAACTGACAATCACACTGCAAAAGATTTTACATTAATAACAATCACGTCTTAAAAAACAACTGGACCACGCATCATCACTGGTAAGAGAAAACTGAATCACGTCATATCAGCTGTAAAACACAATTAAACTACGTAGTATGGCTGAAAAGTCTACTGTGATACCAAGTTTCATATACTGAAATGAAAAAAGATTGTGATATCGGCTGAACTGCACTCCAGACTATAGTTAATCTATTGTTGTAGAATTTTGTTAAACGTTATATGTATGTATCTGTAGCATAAGGACAAAGTTACTGAGTTATCTGCATCCAATATTACTAAAAACTGAACCGCAAATACAGGGTTCCCACTCAAACTTAATGATCAAATTCACGGGTTTTTCACGGTTTTCAAGGTCTAAAAATTGTCAATTTCACGGTAAAAATATTAAAAAACATAACCTATACCGGTTGCAAAACAACAACGCAGATGCAGCGCAGCGGTCAAATACTAGTTAAAACTTTCCAACATTCCAATTACGATGTCACAGAACCATAAAACCATACCATACATCCCAAGTGAACATTTAAAAAATAAGAACTATTTTAGAGTTTCTTATTATTTTATTGTCGTCGTAAGTCATGTCATCAGTCTATCGATTGCTGGTGATTTCTACTCCGCTCAGTTTTGCCAATCACTTTTTCCTGAATTACCCTCGACCCTCGTCAAAATTACCCTCAAAATTTAAACTCCTGTATTTGAGTAAAGAGTGCTAATGAAAAGGAAATGTGCTTGAAATCTGATAGGTTTGAGGAGCCGCCTATAGATGTCACTGATGTATAATTAATTTTAAAGTTTAGAATAAAGAATGAAAATAGAAGTTGCATACACCAGCCAGTTTTTGTCTCAACTTTTTCATTCGAGATATAACGGATTTTTCTCAGAATTTATTTTACTGCTTAAAAAATCACAGTATATAAATGATTAACAGCTGATGAAATTTTGTTTACAGACATAAACTTCAATTATAAAACAGCTAACGCTGTCTATCTTTCAGTCTATCAACTGCTAGGATTAGGTAGGCGGAGACAGGTGACAATAATCCCCATTTTCTATTTTTGTTATTTATTGTCTGGTTGACGTTAAAACTTGCAGACATTACTGCAACTTAGCGGACTTCCTGTCGTCCTGGCACTTTCACGTTTTTAACATGAGACAATCACTGTACATGTAATCCTTACTCAAGCTTGATTTCTGTCATGGAGTTCATGAGTATTTGTCAGAGTCACGAAAATCGGAAGGGTCGATAAAGTAGAGAAATGTAGTAGGCCTAATTTAATCATAAATATAAATCAATCAATGTATAATAAGTACCGGGTGTCCCACGAAGAGGTTTAAACGTTTGATTTTATATTACGTGCCCATTCATGCACCGAACTTTTTTAAACTTTACACAGTTTACAAAGTTGGTTCTAAAAATAATCTGGAAAAATTTCAGCTCCCTAACCTTAATAGAAACAAAATGGCGGCATATTGAAAAACGATACTTTAAAAACATTAAAAAAGGTGTTTTTGGTTTTATAAAATATTTGTATTGTTACATTCTAGGGCAATATGACTTTTAAATAAAAGAACTAGAACATAGCCTAATGGAAAACCTTAAAGTCCAAAATTATTCAAACTGTAACCCATCCACAGCAACACACTGATAACAGCGCGTAACAAATGATTCGTAAGCTCTTACAAAGAAACTCCGCGGTATCCGGAGAAGTTCCTCTTCTATTGATCGTTTTAGTTCCTCATCATTATTGAAGCTATGGGTATAAACTTGTTCCTTCAAATAACCCCATAAAAAAAAGTCACAAACAGTTAAATCAGGTGATCGGGGTGGCCAATCTAAAAAATCACTTCCACGACCAATCCAACGGCCATGAAGGTTGCCATTTAGTAATTGCTTGACAGGATTTGCAAAATGAGGTGGAGCACCATCTTGTTGAAAGATTGCTTGATTCATTTCTGGTACCGAAGAAAGTTAGGTTATGTTTTTATTGCTCAAGCGAAATTTTACAATCAAACAGCTGTTCTTCAACAATGAGTGTTAGAACCGCAACGTAGTAAACAAATCAGATAATAAATCATGAAAGTAGTTTTTATAGGAAGCAAATTGGTAAATTTTTCAATATGCCGCCATTTTGTTTCTATTAAGGTTAGGGAGCTGAAATTTTTCCAGAATATTTTTAGATCCTACTTTGTAAACTGTGTAAAGTTTACAAAAGTTCGGTGCATGAATGGGCACGTAATATAAAATCAAACGTTTAAACCTCTTCGTGGGACACCCGGTATATAGCAGAGGATAATATAAATTTGTATATTTTTAAAGGCTTTAGTAAAATTACCCCTTTTTACCCTCAAAGTTCAAAATTATCACCGGCAAGGGTAATTTCTCTCGAAGTGGCAACGCTGACTACGCACCGTGTAAACGGAATGGGCGAGTTACTGATGCGACAACAGTTGTATGTATAGTTAACAGTCTAGATACAGTAGTTGTCTACTGTCACCGACTAATACAAAACAATAGGCAAATGACATACAGTAAAGAAGACACTTAAACGGTCTTAGACAAGTGTCAGTAGGCAGTCAGTTGACAGTGGTGAAAAAAACACCAGCAACTTAACAACTGTCGCCCGAGTTGGCCCGAGTTCCTTTGCACCGTGGAAACCAGAACCAATCTTTAATTAGTGATGTGCGATACATATCGTATCGTATCGGAATATCGCGATACGCTAGGGACGATACGATATTTTGTCACGATATTTTTGAAACGAAACTTATAGTATCGCCTAAAACGATACTCGATTTTGTATCGGCACATAGAGACAATATTTCGATATTATTTTATTGGCTGTAAAACAATGAGGTTATATTTATATTCAACAAGAATTCTTCAAAAGTCTTCTTTCTGTGGTACTACAATTAAAACCAGTGGAAATACCTCGATGGCCGTATTTTTAACTGCAGTGTATAGTACAATATACGTCGTATCGTTTATGCACAATATGTTAAGCGGTAAGATACGCGTCTCGCGATACACAGCACCGATATGATACGGCCGATACGATATCTGACTCCGATACATATCGTATCGCCGTATCGCACATCACTTAAATCATCTTAAATCATCTGCACAGCTGCAATCTGCAAGTAGGCAGACGACGAGGTATTCACCATATCTACAACGTACTAACAACGGTAATAATTCTATTGTACATTTCCCTATCTGCAAACAAATATGATATTTGCTGATAAGATATTTTTTTATTGTTTTTCAAGTTTGATATATTTTTAAGGTTTGATATCGAAATTCACGGCTTATTCCAGGATTTTTCACGGTATACGAAATTCACGGCTTATTCAAGGTTTCACGGTTTTCACGGTTGGGTGGGGACCCTGAAATAGTTGGAACACATCTCTGTAAAAGTTATTTTGACAGAAATATAATGAAAATCATAAAATACCTCCCACGACAGAGCTAATAATAACTGTTTATGGCTTTTTGTGGCAGGAGTCCTCCAATTACGAGAAAGTCCTTTTCACTTCTGAGTGTCCATTTTAGCGAATTTCCCCTATAGGGAATTATTACCGTAGGTCTCATGGTAAGACTTAAGCCCGAGACCATGATAACTTCATTTTGAGGCCCCAAATGCCAAAAAACACCATTTGTTCTAATTTATATATATATGTCCGTAAGCACGATAACTCTCGTAACAAAGGTCCGATCTTAATGCAATTTAGTACAAGTGTGTGAAGTACTATTTATTTTAACGAGTTCGAAAACCAGATGAATCGCACCACCCGAAGGGAGATTTTCGGGGGGTTTGTACCCGAAAAATGGGTTTTTTTGGGGTTTCCACATGTAATTTTGATCTAAATCAAATTTTAATTTTCATCATTGAATTCAGCATAGGAAAACAAACAATTTGGTATTTTGATCATTGCTTTACGTTAATTGGTTACTGAGACATTGAAAGTGCTAAACACAGTACGTTGTCTAATGTTATTCTTATGGAGAAAAAGAAAAATTGTATATCTCGCTTATTTATGAACATAAACTGACGAAATTTGGTATATGGCTTCATCTGGTTGTGGTTTATTGTTGTTTGCACAAAAAAATTTTTCGCCTATGGTTCCCATAGCAGCAAACCTAGGTACTTGGTCCCCATGTTATGCTTATGGAAAATAATTAAAATGTTATATATCGCTTATTTATGAATGTATATGGATGAAACTTGGTATTTGACTTCACTAAGATGAGTTCTATTGATATTTGCATAAAAACCCATTATTTTGTGTTCCTTGTTGCAGCAAACCTGCGTACTCATCCCCTAAGTTATTCTTATGGAGAATAATTAATATTTTAAATATCGCTTGTTTGTGAATATATTTCTTATGAATCCTGTTAAGTGATTTAATGTGGTATGTTATTTAGTCATTGGAAATTCGCTGAGTATGCAGGTTTTCTGCGACGGGGTATTTGTTTATGGATAGGTGGACCAGCAGCTTAAGGTGGGTTCCAATTCACCGGGACATGGAATTATAACATAACTTAAATGACTGATGATTGTCGGGATTGGAATCAATGACCTAGGGGACAAAAGTCACACGCTCTACCACTACACCCGACCGCATACAGGGTACAGGGCTACGTCCTGCCCTCTCAGCCAATCAAGAGCTGCTCCACTAACAATGTGGAGACTCGCAAACCTTTCCCAGATAAGCAAGCAGAGGGCAATCATTAATTTGGTAAAAAACTGGTAGTTGGTCCCACAATATCAGGGTTTTCGAAAACTTGTCCCCGCCTTTAATACTTGCATCCACTCATGGCAGTTTGAAATATATTAAGTACAGTCCACTCTTTCCTAATAGGAGTTGGACCAATGCAATAGTTGACTGGTGACCAAGATATGTTTGTGTCCTTCAAACCCCCTTTGGAGAATCAGTCAAATCTATTTTAATAAGTTTTAAGGCTGCTATAAGTTCCCTGAAGTGTCGAGTTTGAGAGACTGCCATACTTTATGTATCTGAAAGAATAGCTTTGTTGGCTTGTGATGGAAGGTGTACCTGGTCTGGCGTTGGTGAAGTTGGAGGAGGAGGAAGACTGGGAGCCGGAGGGAGGTTCCACCTTGACCTGTGCGTGTGCCGGCCCGCTGGTGTGTTCGTGTTGGAACAGCCGCCGTATGCGCTGGTGTGACGACTTCTTCCTGGCCCCACCTTGCACCGTGGGCGGCACTACAGCCACCTAGTAAAACATCACTACTCATCAACACGCATAACACCTACAGAGAGTATATCATTTCAAAATTCAATTTGGTGTTTTTGCGTCTAAAAATTTTAAAAAGCCCGAATGTAAAATTAATGCATATCAATGCACAGCACATAAAAAACCAAAAGTTTTAAGTCCTCCCTCATAAATATTACCTATTTATCTAAGAAAGAGTAAATTGAGTAAAAACGGGAATTTTATGTTAGAAAAGGCTGTTTTTTATTGACATAGTTTTATCATCCCAAGAATCCCAAAATGTCAGGATCTTTTGATCCTGACTGCATCTCCTCTTAACCTTAAAATGCACAACACTGCTATCCCAACATTGCAGATAAATAGAACCACCACCATCAGAAAAGCCAAAAATAAAATGTTTTCAATTTCCATAGAAATTGGGATAAGTGTATGTTTCAATACCACATTTGATTTTTTAAACAACTGATTCACAAAATTTGTAACAATTGCAGTAAAAATGCACATAACATTACCTGACGAGCTACTTCAGAAGTTGCTCTCGACGAGGGTCCAGGCCCCGAATCGATTCCAGTTCTTTCATTGGACTTTTTGGGTTTCAAAAATGCATCGGTCTCGAGCGAGCGCTTCCGCCGAGCCTCGAAGGAGTCCTGGTACTCGGGGGAGTAGTACGCGGGGGACCAGGTGGTGGTGGCGTAGTGCTCGGACTGGACCCACGATGACGACGGCTCCACCACATCCACGTCCTCGCCCCCGTCACTGTCAGCAAACAGCGGGTCCAGCTCCATGTCTCCTGAACCCAACAAACGGTAATTCTCTTTATAAATTAAAACTAGCATGTCAGCAGTACAGCATCTGCAATAACAAAAGCTCGCTATTGTACTATCAACTTCACTGCTGCATAAACGGCTAGCCTAGTATAAAAGGCTCAGCGCAATTGTCACATTTACTCTTTGTTCTCAATCCAGCCATGTGATCGTTTGTCGACTGTTAAAGCGAACGTGTAAAAGCTACAACATTTAAAAAAAAATATATATATAACATTTATGTATTCCATTGTAATCCCGGACACTTTAATAATATTCGATGGATGTGACTGTTGGGCCGGCTGTTGCGACTAGTGCCCGCCGTTACTGACGTAAAAAGCTGATTTCCCGCCGTAACTAATAACAACATTGTGGTGTTTAGCCCTGATACGGTACCTATCTGTTTGTTATTAAAATTGGTGCTTTTAATTTAAGAAAAATTGTTTTACAGTCTTCAATATGAACGAAAATAAATCAAGAGCCCAGATGTTAGAGCACGCAGTACAGGAGGAAAGTTAATGTCATGATCGTGATCAGTGATCAGGTCTGTAGAAAATATAATGGCCCCACAGAAAGCAGACACTTTTCAGCCCACAGGAAGAAAATATCATTGCTGATCATGTTGAACAAATATATAAATATATGTTGTATTATTCTTTGTTTCATTTAAACTCCTTTTCTCTCTATGGTTCTTTGTTTAGTTTCAAGTTAGTTGCAAAGAATAAACAGCTGGAAACGAGACGTAAGAATACCTTTTATTTATCCCCAACCCATTACAATGTTTATTTATTTTATTTTTAAGCCTTTGACTGGTACAAAGGTATCTGCAGACCTCAAAACAACGTCCGATACAGACAGGAGAAGTTAGTTTATATGTTATAACGTTATTTAGGTGGGTGTCAAGTATTCTTTACCTAAATCTACCATTAGTGATCATTTCTGTGGAAAATATAATGGGCCCCATGGAAAGCAGACAGTTTTCAGCCCACAGGAAGAAAATGTCATCGCTGATCATGTTGAACAAATATATAAGTAGTATTACTCTTTGTTTCAAACTATATTTTAAACGCCCTTTCCCCTTATGGTTCTTTGTTTAGTTTCATTTTAGTTGCAAAGAATAAACAACTGAAAACGTGATGTAAGAATAGTCTTTATACATCCCCAACCCATTATAATTTGTTTTAAATTTCATTTTTAGGCCTTTGCTGGTGCTAAGGCATCTGCAGACCTCAAAACACCGTCCTACTACGGACAGCAGAGGTTAGTTTAAGCGTTATAATGATATTTAGGTCAGTGTCCGGGATTAGACCGTTTGTAGAGGTTAATCCGGACACTTTTATTTATTTATTAATTATTTATTTTATGATAACATCTAACACATAGAAAGGTACAGGGATATAGTAAATGATACACAATGATATGGTTTTTATTGGTGTCATCGTTGTTTGAAAGGCACTTTAACCTAAAAAATGTAAAAAAGTATCCGGGTTTAGCCGGTTTTACGGTAGCCATAATTTCAGCAAAATCTGCTGAGGTTCCTTCAAACTGTCGCTGTGTCCAAACCATAATAGATAACCCTATCATATGAATACTCTTTTTGCTCACAAAAGAACAGAGAAATTTACTAAAATAAAATAAATAAAACGCGATTAGGTGGATTTGTAGATAGGGGAAAAAAGGGAAATGTTGATCCCCGAGGCGGCTTTTTATTGTGATCTGAAAAACATTCATCATTTTCAATAACACACATTTGAAGATAAATAATAGTATTTACCCATGTACTCTCACAGTACACGACAATACACTTGATTACCACTCAAACACTAAGATTTGACAATAAAATACGGATTATAACCTAGCAGAAAGAATCACGAGTATTTACTATACTATTTACGTACTTCCACGAGTCACGTGTCGCTCCATAGAGGAAGGCAGTCCTACAAAAAGGAAGAACTTTTTCCTGGCTTCGAAGAGGTATGATTTACGTAATTATCGATCTATTTATATAGTGATTTATAATTGACCGAATGTCGGCCAATGGGGCAAATGACGGGCCTGACATAACAGCTGATTTCAAAAATTATTTCTCAGACCTTATGAAGTCGTATGAAAAATTTCTCTTTATGAAAAGAAAGAACAACTAATGCTGTTTCCAGTGGTACCAACCGCTTTTTGTTTGGGCCAAAATACAGGCACTAAAATTTTTTAAAGAACACATATTTTACAAAATTTTGCCGCTTGCGAGTCAAAAATGTTTCGCATGCTAAATTTTGTTCAAATTATAGCAATTATATTGATCTGTTTACTGCTTTGAGGATTGTTTATATATGAAAATTAAAGTTTAGAATCTCGTCTTTAAAATGGTATCAATATTATTATGTTTCTGGATAATTTTTAATGCATTATAACCAGTTGGAAAAATTACCCAATTGTCCGAGTATCGGCCATAGGCCATGGGGGGCAGACATGCAATGGCCGAGTACTCCGACAATGGTAGTCCTAGGGTTAAGATGCATATATATGCATTGGAAGTTCGCTGAGTATGCAGGTTTGCTGCTACAGGGGTAGTTTTATCTGCCCTGAAAACGAAGATGACTACATAGAGCCCGGTTCATATACCTGGGCCTATCTTTGTCTGATTTTTTTTCAAAAATCTAAAGCCTTTTGGAAGCCAACTTATGGCAAATTGAACCAAAAAGTAGTTTTTCATTAAAAATCTTGAACTTTCGAGTCTTGGAACGAAACCCAGCTAGTCTTTATCCATCTGGTAAATCTTTTAAGACATTTGCCAAAATATTTATTTTTAGGCAAAAAATGTCACAAAATCTTGGTAAGTGGCTTTATATGTTATTAAGATATATTATATATGAATAGGAAAATTGCTGAGTAAGCAGATTTACATACTTTCTGATGATGATGATGATGATTCCCTGACTTTCCAGAATGTGTGAACCATGAATTTGTATCTTCTTTTAACATGAGTAGCTATTATATCATTATACTAATAGGCAAGCACAAAACTATCCCTCCTTTTTTCTCAGCGTGTGTGTATTGTAGGAGACACAAGCATAAGATTCTATCGTAGGAGAAATTCAACATAGGCCTACTGTTAGAAAGGTATTGTCGTGTAGGTGAGCAGAAACCCCTTATAATTTATAACGGCCCTCAGGGCTATGTCCTATAAGCTTTCAAAGTTTCAATGTTAATCTTATAGAAAAACAGTAATTGATTGAATTGTATAATTTACAGCTGTTGACATAACAATAAATGCTAGCAAATCAGCAAGAACAGATATTTCAGGAATAATGTAAATAATAATTGCTACTGACTACTGGAATGGTAACATACTTCTGCTATCCGTTTTGAGTCCACATTAAAAAAAATTAAGTCTGAGGAGAGTAGTAGGGGGAGTGAGAGAGGGAGTGAGAAAGAAGTTATTTGTAAAGTTCAGCATAATGACACTGGTTCAAATATTTTTCTTCAACTGCTCACGCAGGAAGTGGCAAGACATTCTCGCTAACAACCATTATTCGAATGTACCATTTTGGGTTAACATAAAATTATTTTTGGCCAAATTTCAGTCTCTGGTCTGTGGTTAGTAATTAAATTATTAAACACTCCAAAAGGCCATCAAAGTAGTAAATACCCTTGGGGATGCCCCCTGGGTATTTATATTGGTCTTGTTCAGAAGTTACATGCTTGTGGTAACCATGTTTATACTCTATAAAACAGTTTTTATCATCATTTTATAAACCTTACAGCATGAGAATTTTAATGAATCTGAAGTGAAAATCCCCTAAATTTTATAAAAATAAAAAATACCCACGTTTTGGGTATTTACCCAGGGCTTGGGGTAAATCCATTTTTTATTTATCTACCCGCTGGGTATTTACTTACACACATCACTAATTTTAAGTACGGTCATCGGTTTTAATTTACAACGTTTAAAATGTTCTTGAAATAGAATATGCCTGACATAATTGATTCACTCACCAGCGATCACATTTGTATTTTTAATTTGTTTTATTGGGAGAGGAGGAAGGAAGACAGTTTTGTTTCCAATTTGTTTAGTGATGAGATTAGAGGCAGATTTAATATCATGATTTGGTGTATTTTCAGCCAATAGCATTTCATTTTGCTCATTTAAATTGGAATAAGGATATAAAAAAGAACTAACCTATACAGTCATTAGTTGGTTGGTCAACTTCGGAACCAAAAGCTGTATCGAAAATTTCAACTAGGGAGGTCGGACTTCCTTCTCCCGATGCAGATGTAAAGCTCTTGCTTGTCTCCCACGGTCTATGTTGACGTGAGCTCGGTCCTCCCGTTACTGGTTCTCCCATGGTGCCTTCCTCTGCAACAAAGCAAAACAAAATTCTTAAAAAAGAGGTTCCGTAAAACCGGCTAATCCCGGACATGGGGGGTATTCCCGAATACGGTGTAATGTTTTTAAATAAATATTTCTAATCTAACCTATATAGTTAAGTTGATCGTTATCCATTCGTATACCGCAGAAGACGCTATACACAGCTGTATAGGTTATAACTGCGTAAGATCGTTTTTTGTTTTATTTTGCAGGTATACCAACTTACGACTTTTCGAAAAAAAATATATGTCTAAGACATGTAATTTTCGTCAAGTTTGTCCGATTTTTGTCGCAAAGGCATTTTTTATTCAAAATTTAAGACTGTATAATGCCATGCTATTTAAAGCTATAAACAACAAATATTTAAAAAATACCCCCGTCGCAGCAAACCTGCGTACTCAGAAATTTTCAATGCATAATGTATGTCTTAATACCACATAAAGCCGCATACTAAGTTCCATAAAAATATATTCACAATGAGCGATATATACAATTTTAATTATCCTCTATAAGAATAACATAGGAGATGATTACATAGGTTTGCTGAAACAAGGAACATAAACAATTGGTTTCTATGCGTTATCAAAATCCAAAAGGCTCCAATGAGAGCCTGAGTCATCTGCCATTGGATCTAGGCTGTCATTAAGACAACATAAAACATATTTGAAATGTTTAAGTTGTAGAGTGTTAATTTCAGCTTTTACATCTTCACTGCTACCATGTTTGAGGATTTGCATAGGAAGTGGACCAAGGAGGAGTACAGATGATCCTTCATTTGAGGGATCCTGATTGAATGCATGAAAATATGATTGAATGATTGAATGAACCATCTCGCTCTGGACCAGGCGGCATCGTCCGATTTCAAGAGCTTAGAAACTTCCACTGCAGAGTCAATTTGCCTATTAATTACTGCATTTGTTTTTTCAAGTTCCATCATTCTTTTTTAAGTTGGGATTTTTATAGCATAAGTCATCCATCTTAACTTATATAGGCTATAAAAGTAGGTAGGCCTACTGCTAGCCTATAATTGATTGAGCTTTCACCAAACTAAACAAAAAATATTAATTTTATTATTGCACCCCAAAAAGGATAAATTTAAAACAAAGTAAAACAATCTAAATCTTATTTGTAAGCTTACCCCAAAAGTATCACAATAAACAGCAAGCCTAAAATCCATAACATAGTCAGGTACAATACCTCGGATTATCGGACTAATGTGGCGGAATATTGATCCAGATAGCGAAAAATCCATATTAGCTGAAGATACTATAACATAGCATAAATAACAAACTGAACACTAACTTATGTAGCTGTAATAATAGTGAATGGAAACAAATAAGAAAATAACTTACCGGAACCTGCTGAAAATACCTTTGGGAAGGTTTTATTAAACTATAAAAATACATACTGTACAGTAGCTAAACAAGTCACTAATGGAAAACTGTAAGTAAAATAATAAAATTATAGGTAGGCCTAATGTAAAATAACACAAAAATGATTTACAAAACATGATGTAAAATAATATAAATATAACAATATTGCACCTGAAATTCTCCAGACTGTGAAACATAATAGACGTGCAAATTTTGCAGGCTTTTAACTTGCAATATATTTTGTTACAAATTTTGAATTTACATTAATGTACATATAAAAACAATTTAATGATCATCCTATACTCTTATATAAGCCACGAAAGGCAGAGTGGACTAACCCACAAATTTTGAATTTTGAGATTATTACATCTGCTGCTGCAGAAAAATAAACTCTATCAAGAGGTAGAGTGGACTAACCTGTATCAGCTGTAGTAATTATTTTATTGATGGCAAAAGGTTGGTCCAAACTGCATTTGTACATATTCTGTTATAGCCAGAATGGACCAACCCACAAAATTAAGTGCTGTTTTGGACTAACCTCAATTGGCATAATGTAAAATCACTTTGATCTTTTTGTACAGGCAAAGTGGACTAACCTGTGACGTTACCTTCTTTATTTATTTTTGTCTATGTTGGTAATCCTTGTGGGTTGTTGTTGAGCCAATGTTCTTGTTTACCTCCAAAATGTTTGCTAAGTAATAGGTTAGAATAGAGTGACTAAAACCAATTTTTATGAGTTACAAGTTTTGCGAATGTTTTGTATGCGAAGTGGTGTCAACAAGATGAATAGATGTGAGAAAAGAGTGTTGTTAAGTTAGAATAGTGAAAGTTAGGTTTGGAGCAAGTTATGTTTTTGTTTAACCTATTTCTGAATAAAAATCTGAGTTATAAACAATATTTCCACGAAAAAATACATTTCAGTAAAAAGCAGAGTGGACTAAACATCTATAAAAGTGGTCTAAGCCACATAAGGATAAAAGCAAAACGTACTAACCTCAGAGCTAAAATAGACTAACCTACATTGAAAGGAAAAACAATACGGACTATTCAACTTTAGAAGCCATTTTATGTAACAAAGATTTTTTTAAATGAAAAATTTATAAAAACAAAATTTTGTTGGTTTATTAATTAGACTGTAGAACAATCACACTCCTGAGGAAATTTTGTATCAAGATATAATTTTTTAACTTTACCCCTCAATATCTCAGAACTTACTTTTTGGGGTTAATCCGCTTTGCCTTTCGGGGCTTCATGAGCAATGTTTACTTGATTGTTTGGTTGGTTGGTTGGTTGGTCGGTTGGTTGGTTGGTTGGTTGGTTGCACAATTATCTCGAAAACAGCTCCGAGGATTTCCTTCAAATTTTGGAAATAACCAAGTTATGGTATAAAAATATGTTCTAGATATATATTATATATATATATATATATATATATATATATATATATATATATATATATATATATAGATATACATATAGATATATATGGTATGAAATATGTTCTCATCCTCAGTAATAATCAAATAATGTTAAAAAAAACTAACATTGGGCTTATGGAGTTAAAAATCAAAACAAAAGAATTGTAACAGCTGTTCATAATCAATCAGGGAATCCTATCCTATACTCTAATATGAGTAAGGTTTGCTTGCTTGCTTGCTTGCTTGCATGCTTGCTTGCTTGCGACACGGATCTCAAAAACGGCTCCAACGATATGAGTAAGGTTTGCTTGCTTGCTTGCTTGCGACACGGATCTCAAAAACGGCTCCAACGATTTCCTTCAAATGTTCAAAATAACTAATTTCTGGGATAAAAATAAGTTCTAGACAGGCCTCATCCCTAGGAAAAATCAAATGTAAAAAAAAAATAAAATGAAAAGTTAACAAAATTAACACTGGGCTTATGGAGTTTCAAATCAAAACAAAAGTATTGTAACAGCTGTTCATAATTAATCAGGGAACTGTCAAAGTAATACTCATGTTGTTTATGATTATTAACATGTGGTTTCCTGAGAGCAGAGACTAACAGATTTGAGTAAGGATTACATATATAGAGTAGTAAAATAATCAAAGGGACATTGAGCTATAAATAACAACTGGAGGGACCTTAAAAATGTAGAAAAGAGGCTAATGAATAATACAAATCTGATTATCAGTAGGGGAAGTGGTGAAATATTACTCCGAGTCATCTAAACAAACTGACTGACCTTCCCCCGAGCAAAGCTCGGCCCCCAGGTACTTACAGTAATACTAAAATGTTGTTTATGATTATTAACATGTGGTTTCCTGAGAGCAGAGATTAAAAGATTTGAGTGAAGATTACATATATAGAGTAGTAAAATAAATCGAAGGGACATTGAGCTGTAAATAACAACTGAAGTGACCCTAAAAATGTAGAAAAGAGGCAAATGAGTTATAAACATCTGATTATCAGTATGGGGAAGTGGTGAAATATTACTCCAAGTCATCTAAACAAACTGAGTGGCCTTCCCCCGAGCAAAGCTCGGCCCCCAGGTACTAAATTGCAATATTAGTTTGGATATTTCTGATGGAGTATAACCTTGGGTCTACAAGTTGTGGTTAGTAATGAATGGTCAATAGTAACAAAAGGCGTGAAATATCAGTCACTTGCGCATGCACTACCGGCATGGCACGACTGTACGGTGGCTCACTTTACATTGCAGTTTCTATTGATATTTCAGGCGTACATTAATATATGTAATGTTTATGTCGTTGTGCCTAGAAGATGCTAGCGCAGGAGAAAGATGTTTTTGTAATTTTATTTTTTTACAATCTCATTAATACGGGATCCGGATGATTCGGGTCCGGATAATCAGAGGTGTACTGTACATGAACAGCCAAGGATATCCTACAGGACCTCAAAATTCATGACAAAATATTAAACATAAAACCAAGAATTATTATGAGACTAACTATTAACATGTTAACTGCCAAGGGCTATTTTTTCAATTATGTCGTACTGCCATTCCGTATTTTTGTTTAGTTTTACACTTAAATAGTATTTTATCATCTGTTTGTATGTGGAGGATAGTAATTGTGAAGAAAATTTGTTAATAGGGGTAGAGGGTAGTTTTGGACCGATCGGGTCGGCAGTAATATTTTTCAATGGTATGAGGTTGAAAAATAACATCGCCGACGCAATTGGGCCGACAGGATTTTGAAGTTAAAAATGGCGTGTTTTACTATTCGCAGTTGGTAGCACTGATGCAGAAACTCTATGCCCGTCTGTTACAGGTGCGTGCACTGTTTCCTGCATGTTCCTATCCCCACACCTACCTCCTTAGTGCTGTTGCTATTATGAGATGCGTTTGGCGGCATTCGTATTTGAAGCGTTTTTGCTAACGTGAACACTTTAGTTATTTGTTTCGTTAGTTACTAACCTGTTACAATGAGCGATAATCTGAACGATGAAGAAATAGAAAGGCTTTTTGATGTGCCCATGACCAGTGAACTTGATCATTCAATGACTGATTATGATTAGGATAGTAATATCAGTAGTAATGCAGACGATAAAGACTGCTTCAAAAAAATTCACAGGAAAAAACATGATTACTACAGTGTCATAATTTGTTTCATGATTACGTTCATTCTTTGTAGTCTTTGTTGAAATGTAAAATAAAACAGGTTTTCAGCCAAATGTTACTTATTTTCCTGCATATTTTTTTAAAATAGAAGGTAATATTCAAAATAGTTTTATAAAAAATGCCATGTGTCTGTTTTAAGTAAAACAAGCGCCTATAATCCTTTATAATATAAAATAAGAGAAGCTAATGAGTAAAGTAAAGCTAAACAATTCAATTTCTCATAGATTATGAGAGAATTGTTGATAGAAACTTTTGCCGACCCGATCGGGTCGACGATAAATTGCGAAATTCCTACGTTTATTTAGTGCAAACAATCTTAAGCAATCTTAAGAATTCCATACAGACAGTGTTCTGCTTCTAGCTTGGTCTCTTGCTTCCACATAGTTGAGTTAATTGCCACCAGACAGCAGCTGAGAGCGCTCAGTGGCGGAAAAGTAAACTATCGCCAATGTCAGTCAGCCGGCCCGATCGGGTCATTGTGCCGCTGACCCGATTGGGTCGGCATGGCAGTTAACGTGTTAATATAAGTTAGTAGTCTTAATGTTTAAATACCCCCTTCACCATAAACCTGCAAACTGAGCGAATTTCCTCCCTAGTACCTCTCTAGTGATGTTGGCCGTAAATATTCCCTGTAGGAAGGAACTTATAAAATAGGAACATTTCCAGGAATACTATCTTGGCCAGAGAATATTCCCAAAAAATAGGATTTTTTTAAATCCTTAGTTTTTGAACAATTTATACAAAATTATGACAATTTATTTATTTTCCATAAGAAAAACATTAATACTGAGTTTTTATACTGGTCGCCTAAGTAAGATTTCACCCAATGCATTCATCATTCATGATTAACTATGTGTAACTCAGTGATCTGTTCAGAACTTAACCCTTTGCGCTCGGATAGGTTCTTTGGAAATGGTCCCCTGGGGTCGTCTGTCCACACTCTGTGGCCGCAGCCATTTTCCCGCCAGCCAGGATTTTTTTCTGTCACACTTATGCTCAGCGCTCACATGTCCACACCCAGTGGACAGAGTTAAATGGCGCATGCGATCGCGAACGCTCGCATGTCCACTGTGTGTGGACAGTGACAATGCAGACTTTTCCAGCATTTAATATTCTTTCTACCGTATTGTGCTGAAATCTGACGGTGGATTTCGAAACTAGATCAATCCCAGAATGCAACGGGCATAAATGTCGGCTGTTGCATTCTAATGTAAACAGTAAACAACAACAGTTAGTCAAGCGCTTTAGTCTTACGCTGTGTAGTCTTCGGCTTATATGCCTGATAATTATTATTATACGTAATATTTCAATTTTTATTATATTTTAATATGGAGGAAACATTACGTTCCGACAAAATTCGTAACAAGCTTGAAGGTGAAAGTGAGTGTGGCAGTGATTCGGACCATGAAAGTGACATCGCCATCTTGTTCTATTTATGTTATTAGCAGTTTTTTTAAATTATTTCTTAACATTTTCTTAAATATAATTAACAATAAGTAAATTGTGATTTTCGATGGTAAATAAATAAGTTTCAAAGTATACAACAAGTTTTCCTTAGACCTTGAATGTACGCTTCAACTTGACGTTTCAGTCTAGAGTGAAGAAAATAATTCCGAGCTGGCAGAAGCAGACGACCGGCAATGGCTGCCGAGCTGGCGACGAAACCTAGTGCGGCCACTGAGTGTGGACATGCGAGCTCTGGGCCCTGAGCGTCGGACAATAATTCCCAGCTGTCGCAGACTCCATACTGTCCACTGAGTGTGGACATACGAGCGCAAAGGGTTAAATTGTACAGTAAAATCTGAAGATTTTATATGTCCTTTGAATATTATCTAAATTTATTGATTTTGTTGTTCCATGAATTTAGCCTATTATATTGTTAACCCTTCTCAAGCGGCGACTGCAGGGCGAAGCCATATTCTGTACGCTATATATTTTTTGGGCGGGGTAAAAAAATTGATTTTGAAATATTTATTGTTTTCCCCTTATATATGATGGTTAAAGTAAATTATATCCCTTTTGTGATAAAAATCATTTTTGTACAGGTTTATGGCCAAAATTAGCTTGTCTTATATATGTCAATCACTCTGAATCCCATTTTGAAAAAAAAAACACGACAGTAGAAAACATTGCAAAACATCATTAGCTTTTACTTCAAACAACAACTTGTAAATAACTGACCGAACGTAAATAAACCGTCTGCAAACAAGACAGTAACAAAAGTATTGCATCAGCCAGCCATTTTATAACATCTACTGAGAGAACAGCGTTGCCAACAAACTCACCAAATGAAAATATATGACTAAAATAAACTAAAAAATAGACTAATGGTTTAAAGTAACTGAAATTAACAGAAACAACCATACAATACATAAATTAAATTTACATGTCTGGCGTATATATTCGTCATACGCTTGCAAGATTCAGTTACGTATATCTACGTCCAACACTCACAAACGAAATTACCATTACCGTATATAGATATACGTCCTACGCTTGAGAAGGGTTAACTTATATGTTCTATAATATAAATTGAATCTGTCATAGAAGACCTTGATACTTAACCCTCCAACTGCTCATTAAAATTGTCTATAAGGTAAGGTAATTTTGACTGTCGTGTAAGCTTTTGGGGAAAAGCTCATACAATCTTTAAATCTGCACACAGTAGGGGGCTATATCAAGTTGTCCAGAAAGATATAATCTAATAGAAAATAACATTTTAGCGAATTTCCCCTATAGGAAAGAAGCTAGTACCGTAGGTCTCAATGGTAAGACTTAAGCCCGAGACCATGATAACTTTTCATTTTGAGCTCCCCAGATGCCAAAAACACCATTCGTTCAAATTTATATATATATATATATATATATATATATATATATATGTGTCCGTAAGCACGATAACTCTCGTAAAAAAGGTCCGATCTTAATGAAATTTGGTACAAATGTGTAGAGCACCATTTATTTGAATGAGTTCGAAAACCAGACGAATCCCACCATCCAAAGGGGGGTTTTATACCCCAAAAATGTGTTTTTTGGGGTTTCCACATGTATTTTTTATTTAAACCAAATTTCAATTTTTACCATTGAATTCAGTATAAAAAAACAAACAATTTGGTATTTTGATCATTGCTCTACGTCAATTGGTTAGGCTACTGAGATATTGAAAGTGCTAAACACAGTACGTTGTCTAATGTTATTCTTATGGAAGAAAATACAAATTTTATATCTCGCTTATTTATGAACGTATACTGACGAAACTTGGTATACGACTTCATCTGGTTGTGGATCATTGATATTTGCTCAAAAAAACAATTTTTTACCAATGGCTCCCGTAGCAGCAAACCTGCGTACTCAGCCCCATGTTATTCTTATGGAGAATAAGTAACGTGTTATCTCCCTTCATTATGAAAATAAATTATGGAGAAAAAGAACAATTGTATATCTTACTTATTTATGAACATAAACTGACGAAATTTGGTATATGGCTTAAATAATTAAAATGTTATATAACGATATCGCTTATTTATGAAATGTATATGAATGAAACTTGGTACGTGACTTCACTAAGATGAGTTCTATTGATATTTGCATAAAAGCCTATTATTTTGTGTTTCTTGTTGCAGCAAACCTGCGTACTCATCTCCAATGTTATTCTTATAGAGAATAATTAATATTTTAAATATCGCTTGTTTGTGAACACATTTCTTATGAATCCTGTTAAGTGTTTTAATGTGTTATGTTATATATTCATTGTAAATTCGCTGAGTATGCAGGTTTGCTGCGACGGGGGGATTTTATTAGGTACCCGGTACATACTTACAGAAAATATCCAGTGAAAGTCCAAGTATACAGTTATGATAAATTACTTTTGTTCTTCTTCTTCTATTTACAGTAGGGTAAATTAAGTTTTACCATAGTAAAATATATCTTTTAACCACATACTGAGATAGCCAAAACGTGCAAAATTTAATGTTCTTTTCATCAATGACATATAAAACTTATTATTTTTATTGGAAATAAAATATTTACAGGGAGAAAATGTATGAAAAACCTTGGCCTAGGTCTAGGCCTACCTTAACCTGCACCACTGGGGCCTGTAACATTATATCTTACGCCATGGAAGGTGAAAAGGTCTTCGTTTAGACACGCTCTAATGGCACTAGAGTTTAATTCACTCATAATTCACTCATAATTATAAGTAATTAAACTAAAGTCATTTTCTAAACTAAAAGTATTTCAAAACATTCAAATGAAACAGTAGCCACAAAACAGCGCAGACTACACACTCGACATAAACAAAAACAAACATCTGACAACCAGGTTTGCGAACATCGTATTTTCACAACACAAATTACTGGGCCTATGATGACAAAATAGTGTTTTATTTCCTCTTCAATACTATATAAAATACACATATATTGACTGAAAAATAACAGAGATAAATGCATCTTCCTAAGCCCATGTACAAGGGTTGCGATCGCGACCTTACCAGTATATACGCATTGCGTAATTGGATCGCAATCGCGATCTTTACCAGTTGGAGGATTAAATTAATACTTCGATACAGTATTTTGAAATTCGTATAATTTTCCTACATCCCGTTGGATTTGATTTATGAAATAGAACAATCCCAAAAAAAAATTAGTAGCGATAGATATAAAAAGTTAGGCCTAGTTTTTAAAGTAATATTCAGAAGGTATAGTACACGATGGTAGACTTTCATAAGCGGAGCGATATTAAAAACCGAATTAAATTGTTCGATACAGTTTATTGATTATTTAGGTCATCCGGTTATGATTTTGGTTATTTAGGTTTCAGTTGTGTTATGTTTCAGATTAACTTAGGTCTCTTGAAATATTTCCAGGGAACAAATGTTTATTCCACTATTACTTAAACAAGTATTGCCAGGAAGAACATTTTCATATCATGTCATGTTTGATTATTTCATTTCTATTTAAGGTTTAATTGAAAAACAAACTAAAAACAAACATGATATAATTGGATTGAGTGAAACAAAATCCTTATACATAACTTTACTGCTTACACTGGTAAGAGAATCAACTCGAACTGGCGTGTCTTTGTCATAAATAACTCAAAAACGCCTCTACAGATCCACTTCAAACTTTAGAGATAGATTCTATAGTACGAAATCTCGGTCGAGTTTGTTATTGGGAATATTTGGTTAAGTGATAATAAAATTATCTTTAAAACAAATCTATTTTTTATCCCATAAGATTAACATTGGGAGCCATTTTAGTGGTACTTGAATCGTTGACATTTAGCCAACGTCTTTGTTTCAACTATAGAGTAACGTAAGTATTGCCATAGATTCACTACAGAACTATAGTTATTCATGTTCATGTTGACTAGGAAAAAATACTTCTTTTCGTACCTTGAAACACAAAAACTAAGGTATAAATATTATTAGCTTTTAAAAGTTGTACGTATATTTTATTTTTTACTAATTAAAAGATGCATTATTATTTTAAATACTATTATAATAAATAACTTTATTGGTACTCTATGTCAAAACCTTGCCTGACGGACGGTGAACTACGGGAATTTGGTCCAGACTCCAGACAGACGATAGACGACAAAATGACAACTCGAAGGTCAACAAGAAAATATAATTTCCACTCATTAACAGTAGAGAGTCTTAATTTGTTCAACAAATTAATATCTCGTTAATAAAACGTACGGTAAGTTACCAAATAAAATTAGATGTTTTGGTTATTTATTTATTGACGGCTATCACCAATGCAACTTTACAATATGACAATAATTAACATTTGTAAGAACAGAAAAATGAACAAACTATAGCTACCTATACATCGTGCTTTTATTGACTAAAAAAAATCGCTTGTGAGAATCATCTGTTACGTGCCAAACCAAAACATTGCAAACGCGAAGTGATTGTTAAGCAAAGATCAGATCACTTAAGGTTAAGTCTGTCCCACACATCTCGCGACCAGGCCTAAACATTCGACTGAACATCCTCCCGAATTTTCACTGAACATTCGGTCCCATATTCTTGCTACCAGTACACAATGGCCCAACAAAAGCGAGCGCGATAGTTTACTCAGTTTGCTCGTTTATGTTTGGGAGAGTTCACCTCGCCATGATTCGTGTTTGCCTGTGCTCCGATTTTTGTCTGATTTTTGGCTTGAATCAAATGCGACGAGCGGAAGCGAATGGGCGAGCATGGTATTGCATGGTATTGGGCAAGCGTGCACTGGTTACTTCATTGTGCACATTCGTTTAATTTGGTGCAAAATTCATTGTCACGACTCGTTCCGATCACTCGGTGGAGCATTTGAGCAAATCATTCGGCGATAGTGTACTGTTGCCAAAGAGTTTGTGCAGCTCCCACACTTCTCGGGATTACTCAGAACATTCGGAGTTCGGCCGTATATGTGTTCAGGCGTATTCGCGAGAAGTGCGGGACGGCATTTATTGATTAGGCCTAATACAAATCATTTTCATTTGCCTTCAACCTAGCGAGTTCACTGCTGCGTCCATATGTTTAAACATTAGTTCGATAGGAAAAATATTAAAATTACAATTAAACAATCAGCAACAGCAATAAACTTTTTTAAGACTAAAAAACAGCTTATCGTACAAGAACTATACTGCCTACACCAGGGAAACAGTTCAACGGCTTGTGTTGACGATTCCATGTGACAAAAAAACTCAAGAAGCTTAATGTAATCATTTACAATTTGTTAAGGGTGTTTGGCCGCTAGGCTAGTCTGGCGGTGAGGAGCAGTAGTTCTACATGTCGCCACCGCGCGCCGCTAGGAAGACAACTCGCCCAGTGCTGTGAGTGTGTGTGATCTGGCTGGGGGGAGAGAGGAGCGTGTTCTCCTCATTTCTCCCCCTCCCCCCACGCAGCACTGTCTTTCCGTCTACTCGTTCTTCGTCGGTCCGGGGCGCACGGCCCGCGGCTCGACTGGTTGACTAGGGTTGGGTTGCTTACTATTTTCCACTGATGTGCCTTTCAATGTCGCCGACAACTCATCTTAAATATATGATTATTTTGAGCGTTCACTTTATAGTTTTGAAGAGTAAATTTCTTGTAGTCTATACAGATTTTATCATTAAAAGGTTTGACACAGTTGTGAGCACATTTAAATACAGTGGAACTCGGATATTTAGAATCTCAAGGGACCGCGGTAATAACATTCGAACTATCCTAAAAATTGAATTTTAATTACCGGTTTAGAGGTTAGAATTATCTAGGCCCAAATAAGCTAGGATAGCTTTATTGTATTAAAAACTAATAAAATTATTATTTTAAAAACATTAATTATAAATATAAAATGGTTTTTAATTTTAAGAATTACAATTTAACAAATTTCTTTAATCATAATACATTGATCATATTAATTTCTTAAAATACTGTATTATATAAATGTGCAGGGTGTCCCCGAACTATTCCATAACAATTTTCCATAAGTATACAACTGTGGGATATTTTACTCCAATCACCAACATCCTAACCTTTGTTATATGTAAGTTTTCGCTATTTTTATAATTTAGAATCCGTTTGTTAAAGTTACGAAGAATTTGTTACTTACTATTACAAAGTAAAATTCAGGCACGATCAGGGGCGGATCCAGGGAGTCACATTGGGTGGGGGGAAATACCCGCGTTTTTTTGGGGAGGGGGTGTATAGAATAACCCTCAGGGGTGGGGGGTCCGGGAGTCCTCCCCCGGAAATTTGATAAATATTCCATATCAATAATAATTTCATCGGCCGTAAAAAATATCCGAACGTGTTTTATTGACCAATATGTGTGTTATCGGCCTAAAAAGACGACTGCCTTTAATTCATGGATCAAAATCAGCACCGGTTTTACCGGTTTGACCGGTTTTTTTCGGATAAAAAATTGCAATTTGACCGTAATTCATGGTCGCCGTAACTTTTAAACCGAAAACGACAAGTAGGCCTAAACGTTGTTTATCGGCCAAGGGAAACCGCAATAGTTTATACCCAAACCGTAATTTAAAGGCGGCCACACACTACCGGACCTTTGCCCGAATAAGACATCGGATCGAGCAGGGAGCATGGCACAAAGGTAGCTAAATTCACTCCGAACTTCTTCCCGATCAAGACCCCGAACAAGACATCGGATCGGACAGATTGAGCGCGAAAACCACCGAGTGGGGTAAAAACGGTGGGGACGACGTTAGTTGCCGTTGTGCAAGTCGGCAGTGTACTTGTCTGTTGATTTCACCCACCGGGCGTATGTAGTTATCAGCCAAAATCGGTATTTTTTTGCGATAAATTTACAGCATATTACCATTGACTATATACATGAGTCATAAACACGACCACAAATTTTGTTGTCGGCCAAAATATTGAGTACAAACTGTATTTTATGCCGGAAATGTACTTAATTGCTCACAAACGGCAATCGGACCGCATTTTCTCGGTAATATATAAAGCCGGGTCGTGCTTTATATACCAAAACCGACGTCCGAAACGCATTTTAGGCCGTGTTTAAATTTTACCACAAATGGTGTTCAAAAACACCAATATGACTGATTTGTTGGTATAGCAGACCACGTTTTATTGGCCTGAAGCGGCAAGCGCACAGCATATTATCCACGGAAATAGCAAAACAAAATAGGCAATTTCACAGCATTATATTTGCCAAAAACAACCATTCCTCGCATTCTAAAGTCCGAAATCGACGGCCACAACGTGGTGTTTATTAACCGAAAATGATGACAGAGCCTCAATATATGCCAAAATTCACAATCTAACCGTGATTAATCGTAAAAATTGACAATCGGACCTCATTTTCCTAGCGAAAAATGAAGCCCAATCCCGTTTTACAGGCCCGAACGACTACCGGAACGTATATTTTACGAATACAATCAGCGATTCGACCCCACTCTATTAACAATGAGCACCTATTGTTACTATTTACTGATTTAAAAACATATATACTCAAATCAAAAATATACAATGCTTGGAAAATAAATGGATTGTTTGGTTCTCTTTATTTATTTTCTAAAATATATTAAAAAGTTATCAGTAAGGCTTCAGGAAATATTTTCAATATCAGTAGTTAAAGCATTTACTATGTCTGTTCAAGTCTTATCTGTTATTAATTTGGTTGATTAATAGATTTGAATATAGTACATTTTCAGTGAAAAATCCTCATGTTTTATCTTTGTTTACTCCAAACTGAATTGAGATGGAATTGGAAATGCTTACTTATAGCAATACAAAACGAGTTCGCACGCAGCACGCTGACGTGAGGGAAGTGAATTTCCACATACAAAACTTTTCAAACTCAAAATCAGTGTAAATTTTTTAAAGTAACACTTTAATTATACTCCATGGATGTGACTCTTCTCACGGCGACTCAGGGGAGAAACGATGGACGACTATGGCGTCACTGCTCACAAGCATGACGTCGTAGTTTTCAAGTGGATTCACTTGTTTGCACAATTTATTCACTGACTCACAAGTTTGCAATTGTATTGCATTTGCGATCTGGCGTTTGTTTGGCGTTAGTTAGGGATTTATTTATTAGAGAGTTAGTACAAATGGTTGTGAAGTATCCTACATTAAAATCAGTCAGCAAGTCTAATTTAATTTATTAAAAACTCCTTCCCTAACTGATTTTTTACATAGGCCCAGAAAATAAAAAAGCCTATTATAAATTTTTGTTCAACCCACACATGTTGCTGTAATGTTTACCTTACATTGATTCCTAAAATGCACTTATAGATCTAAATGCTTATGTTAACTGCACAACAGTTTTACTGTTGATGACCAACAGTTAAGCTTGGTCAATTTAACATAACAGGCTAATAAGTTACACATTATTGTGATGTTTATTTATGTATGTTATCCACAATGTCGGAAGTTTGACTATTTGGTATTTACAAATTATATAGAGTACCATTATTTACAGCACGCAACAGCAGTTAGGCTACCGGTAGGTTAGTTTATCATAAATATTTCAACCACATTTGTGTTCTTTAGTTCCGCTTGTCCCAACACCATCAATTATTTTAGCGAATTTCCCCTATAGGGAAGAAGCTATTGCCGTAGGTCTCATGGTAAGACTTAAGCCCGAGACCATGATAACTTTTCATTTTGAGGTCCCCAGATGCCAAAAACACCATTCGTTCAAATTTTTTTTATATGTATATATATATATGTGTCCGTAAGCACGATAACTCTCGTAAAAAAGGTCCGATCTTAATTAAATTTGGTACAAATGTGTAAAGTACCATTTATTTGAACGAGTTCGAAAACCAAATGAATCACACCATCCGAAGGGGGGTTTTTGGGGGGTTTTGTACCCCAAAAATGTGTTTTTGGGGTTTTCACATGTAATTTTAATTTAAATCAAATTTTAATTCATACCATTGAATTCAGCTTAAAAAAACAAACAATTTGGTATTTTGATCATTACTCTACGTCAATTTGTTACCGAGATATTGAAAGTGCTAAACACAGTACGTTGTCTAATGTTATTCTTATGGAGAAAAAGAAAAAATTGTATATCTCGCTTATTTATGAACATAAACTGGCAAAATTTGGTATATGGCTTGATCTGGTTGTGGTTTATTGTTGTTTGCACAAAAAAACAATTTTTCGCCTATGGTTCCTGTAGCAGCAAACCTAGGTACTTGGTCCCCATGTTATTATTATGGAAAATACTTAAAATGTTATATATCGCTTATTTATGAATATATATGGATGAAACTTGGTATGTGACTTCACTGAGATGAGTTCTATTGATATTTGCATAAAAACCCATTATTTTGTGTGCCTTGTTGCAGCAAACCTGCGTACTCATCCCCAATGTTATTCTTATGGAGAATAATAAATATTTTAAATATCGCTTGTTTGTGAATACATTTCTTATGAATCCTGTTAAGTGTTATAATGTGTTATGTTATATATTCATTGGAAATTCGCTGAGTATGCAGGTTTACTGCAACGGGGGTATTTATTTTTATTAAGATAAACTAACCCAGAGTCCTAACCGTCACAGCAGACATGAATAAGTGGTACCCTGTACTATCCGTTAAGTACCAATATATTTATGATAGACTGGCAGAGCCTAGAATAAGTGTCACACTGCACCATACAAATTATCTTCAAAACATATTAATTTATCTGGTCACTCATATAATAAAGAATAATTATAATTGAAGGTACCTATGTAATAAAATACATGTATGGACAAAACTGAACGACTCATGTATATAGTCAGTGCCTAAAGCCTATTCTGACAGTCAGAGACTGTGATCTGTGATGTCAGTTCAAACAGCAGCAGACGGCACATGCCTAAAAGAAGAAAACTACGACGTCATGCTTGTGAGCAGTGACGTCATAGTCGTCCATCGTTTCTCCTCTGAGTCGCTCCGCTCTTCTCAACCGTTACGACTCGTTTCTGCCGTAAACACAGTATTCCCGCCATAACTAATAACAACATTGTGGTTTTTAGCTCTGATACGGTATTAATTATAAGAGCAGTGGCGAAAAAGTATTCTTTGTCTAAATCCACCATAAGTGATCATGTCCGTGGAAAATATAATGGGCCCCTTGTTTCTAACTGTCTTTTCCCCTAATGGTTCTTTGTTTAGTTTCATTTTAGTTGCAAAGAATAAACAGCTGAAACGTGACGTAAGAATACCCTTTTTTCATCCCCAACCCATAACAATTTTGTATTTATTTCACTTTTAAGCCTTTGATTGGTGCAAAGGCATCTGCAGACCTCAAAACACCGTCCAACTATGGGAAGAAGAGATTACTTTATACGTTATAACGTTAGTTAGGTGGATGTCCGGTTCAAGACCGTATGTGGAGGTTAACCCGGACACTTTTATTTATTTTTAGCGAATTTACCCTTTAGGGATTAGCGAATTTCTCCTATATGGAAGAAGCTAATACCGTAGTCGTCATGGTAAGACCTAGGCCCGGGACCATGATAACTTTTCATTTTGAGGTCCCCAGATGCCAAAAAACACCATTCTTTCAAAACTGTATATATATATATATATATATATATATAGTTTTGAATATATATATATACAGTTTTCGGCTTTATGTGGTATTAAGGTACATATATATATATGCTTTGGAAATTCTCTGAGTACGCAGGTTGGCTGCTACAGGGGTATTTATTTTTGTTATAATAACACTATATATATATATATATATATATATGTATATATATATATATATATGTATATATATATATATATATATGTATATATATTTGTCCGTGAGCACGATAACTCTCGTAAAAATAGTCTGATTTTGACGAAATTTGGGATTGTTTAAAGCAGCATTTATGACTTTAATTTCAAAAACCAGACAGATCGACCTATCCGAAGGGGTATTTTTGGGGGGGGGGTTTGTACCCTAAAAATAAGTTGTTTTAGTTTTTACAAATAATCGTTGAAAAAGTCAAATTTTAGTTTTTACCATTGGAATCAGCTTAAAAATACGCACAATTTGGTGTTTTTATCATTGCTCTACGTCAAATGGTTACAGAGATATTGAAAGTGCTAAAGACAGTACGTTGTCCGATTTTATTCTTATGGAGAATAAGAAAAATTGTATATCTCGCTTATTTATGAACTTTCCTGATGAAACTTGGTATATTGCTTCATATCGTTGTGGTATATTGATATTTACACTAAGAAACATTTTTCGGCTGATAGTTCCCGTAGCAGCAAACCTACGTACTCAGCTTCCATGTTATTCTTATGGAGAATAAGTAACGTGTTATCTCCCTTAATTATGAAAATAAATTAATAAAATTTGGTATGTGGCTTTACCTTCTTCAGTTATATTGATAAAACCCCAATTTTTTGGTTACTTGCTTCAGCAACCCTGCATACTCAGCCACCATGTTATTCTTATGGAGAATAATTAAAATGTCATAAATCGTTTATTTAAAAATGTAGATTGATGAAACTTGGTATTTGGCTTTATGTGGTATTAAGGTACATATATATATATGCTTTGGAAATTCTCTGAGTACGCAGGTTGGCTGCTACAGGGGTATTTATTTTTGTTATAATAACATCCAACATAATAATATATAAGTTAGGCTAAAGGTAAATGGATATTGTAAATAGTACAAACACTTTAAAATGGTCTGGTTTTTATTGGTGACAACGTTAATGGGAAGGCACTATAACCTAAAAATAGTAAAAAAGTGTCCGAGTCAAGCCTGTTTTACGGTAGGCCTAACTGAAACCTAAATAACCTAAACCTTAATAGGCCTAACTGAAACCGTAACCGAATAACCTAAATAATCGTTATACCCTATCGAACAATTTCATTCGGTTTTTTATATCGTTCCACTTATGAAAGTCTAACCTGGTTTCGGTTTTAGCGAATTTCCCCTATAGGGAAGAAGCTATTACCGTAGGTCTCATGGTAAGACTTAAGCCCGAGACTATGATAACTTTTGGTTTTGAGGTCCCCAGATGCCAAAAACACCATTTGTTCAAATTTTTATATATGTATATATGTATATATATATATATATATATATATGTCCGTAAGTACGATAACTCTCGTAAAAAAAGTCCGATCTGAATAAATTTGGTACAAATATGTAAAGTACCATTTATCTGAACGAGTTCGAAAACCAGACAAATCGCACCATCCGAAGGGGTGTTTTGGGGGGCTTTTGTACCCCAAAAATGGGTTTTTTGGGGTTTTCACATGTAATTTTTATTTGAATCAAATTTTAAATTATACCATTGAATTAAGCTTAAAAAAAAATTTGGTATTTTGAGCATTGCTCTATGTCAATTGGTTACTGAGATATTACAAATCCTAAACACAGTACGTTGTCTAATGTTATTGTTATGGAGAAAAAGGCAAATTTTATATCTCGGTTATTTATGAACATAAATTGACGAAACTTGGTATATCACTTCATCTGGTTGTGGTTTGTTGATGTTTGAACAAAAAACCAATTTTTCGCCTATGGTTCCCGAAGCAGCAAACCTAGGTACTCGGTCCCCATGTTATTCTTATGGAGAATAATAAAAATGTTATATATCGCTTATTTAGGAATGTATATGGATGAAACTTTGGTACGGTATGTGACTTGACTTAGATGAGTTCTATTGATATTTGTATAAAAATCCATTATTTTCTGTTCCTTTTTGCAGCAAACCTGCGTACTCATCCCTAAATGTTATTCTTATGGAGAATAATGAATATTTTAAATATCGCTTATTTATGATTATATTTCTTATGAATTCTGGTAAGAGGCTTAATGTAATATTAAGACATATATATTCATTGGAAATTAGCTGAGTACGCAGGTTTGCTGCGACGGGGGTATTTTAGATTTCAGTTATATTCGATCTCAAAAGATATTGTCTTATAATTTGTCCAGCTAACAAATGTTGATTTCACTAATCATGTTTTTCATCATAAACATGTTTTGTCGGGAACAACCATTGTAAGGGATTTATGGAAATCACACTAAGCACTGATAAGAATATCCAGTCTTTTAGTCCCCCAATAATGTGTTATGGTTTGAGCAAATTTGAGGAGCCGTTAAAACAAAACATTTTCTCAATAAGAATAACATGGCGGCTTTTTATGCCACTGGGGCAGAGTCCTGAGGTCTTGAGGAAAAACAAAAAAGTACCTATCTGCAATTTGTTGATCCTCTACAACATTATGGTCCGGAGCAGTTTTGAGTAGGCGTTTTCCAAATCCCCTGGGACATACACGCAAATGCACAACTATTACATTATAAGTATAGACTTTTCTCAATACAAAATACTTTTAGCTCCCGAAACAGCCCGATTAACATAAAAAAAAATTCTTTACGTAAATCTATTAGCAAAAACTACGGTGCCAATTTTAACTGTTTTAGTATTAAATTAAAGGTTTTGGCCTGCAGTTTGTCATAATTACATTTCTTTTCTTTTTAGGTGTTTTTTAACGCACAATGTTTGCGTTTATTATTCCCATAACAAATATTGTTCAACTTTCAATAAATCACTTACGGTACATTACTAGCAAAATCTATTAAATATAATGCTTATACAGGGTGAGTTTCTACTAAGTGCGTTAATTTTTACCAATTATTCTACTCACAAAAAGGAACAAAAAATGTCAAACAAAAATTTTTCTAACCCCACCCGTTAAGCTGTAATGGCCGATTTTGTATATTTTTAAAATTACCTGTAGTAGCTTCACTAAACCAAGCATAGAAATCAAACCAATCTCCGTACAGCATTTTAACTTACACCAATAAAAAGAACGTTAAATGTCCTAGAAAAGGATTGTAACATCGTTAGCATACAATCCTATGTCTACCGTTTTAAAACTCACATAACATAAACAAAGTAGTTTGTAAATAAATTATTTAAAAATTCAAAGTGGTGATTCAATTATTAACACTAATGTTATGTTGTGTCAAATTACGTAAAAAACTTTCGAATTTAACAACCTTTAAAATGATGTAACCAATAAGGTAATTACTGCATTAAAACTTTGAAAAATTAGGTCCAAACTGCGTCAAGGTCAGAGTTTTGGGAATCAAAACATTGAATCAAATTTAATATCTGTCATTATTTTCGTTGTTATCTTTTAATCAGCTGACATCTGATCAGCTGGGTTTTAAACTATGTTTACAAAACCAGCTGATTTTGATTGTTGCATTGTAAACATTCAAATTATTAACTATTTCATGGACAAATTAGAAAAATATCATAATTGTTAAGTGCTATGTCGGTGTTCACCAACGAAGAATATGTTGATATAATTTTAGTTTACGGGTTCTGTTCTCAAAATGCGGCTGAAAGCCGGCGTGAATACAGTCGTCGGTTTCCTAATAGGCGACTTCCGAATGAACGATTCATCAGTGTTCATAGGAGTTTGCGTGAAGATGGTAAATTTCCTACCAAACATCGTTCAGTTGGGAACGTGATACAAGATGTGGGTGTTGAAGAAGCTGTGTTGGGGCGGTTTGAGGAAGATCCACGGACAAGCACAAGGACAGTTTCTCGTGATTTTGGTGTTTCTCAAACTTACGTCTCCAAGCTACTAAGAAAGGAAAAATTGCATCCCTACCATTTCACTAGAGTACAAACTCTTGAACCAAGAGACCCTCCTCAGTGACTTCAGTTTTGTCGCTCTGTTAGTCGACTTGATCATCGTGGCTTTCTCAAGACGATTTTGTGGACTGACGAATCCACGTTTACTCGGGATGGTATTTTCAACATCCATAGTGAACATCATTATGCTACAGAAAACCCACATGTGATACACCAGTGTCGAAACCAAACAAGGTTTAAAGTGAATGTATGGGCTGGACTAATTGGAAACCAGTTAATCGGCCCTTACATTGATCTTCCACCATCATTAAATGGCCGTCAGTACCTCAACTTCCCTACTGATACTCTACCAAGGCTCCTTGAAGACGTCCCACTGGATGTGCGTCAGCGAATAGTGTACCAAGCGGATGGTGCACCTCCCCACTTCGATAATGGTGTGCGTGCGTACATCGGAAATAGTTTCCCAATGTGTATTGGAAGGGGTGGAACAATCGCTTGGCCACCACGGTCACCAGACCTAACTCCTATGGACTACTACGTATGGGGTTACCTCAAACAGGAAGTTTACCGAACACCAGTTCAAACAGCGGATGAGCTAAGATATCGGATTTTAAGAGCTTCCGAACTTCTTAAAGATGAGTTAAACTTAAATGCAACAGTGAGAAACTTTCGGAAAAGAATCCGCAAATGTATTAGAGCGAATGGTGGACATATCGAAAATTTACTTTGATTCGAAATCCAGAAACCAGACCCTACAGGGTTATTTTTCTAAATGTAATTTTTTATCTGTAAGAATGTATTAAACCTTGATTTTTTATCAAATTGAGTCTGTAGTTTTATCATAGAATTATAAAATAAAGACAGACATTAAATTTGATTCAATGTTTTGATTCCCAAAACTCTGACCTTGACGCAGTTTGGACCTAATTTTTCAAAATTTTAATGCAGTAATTACCTTATTGGTTACATCATTTTAAAGGTAATTAAATTCGAAAGTTTTTTACGCAATTTGACACATCACATTAGTGTTAATAATTGAAACACCACTTTGAATTTTTAAATAATTTATTTACAAACTACTTTGTTTATGTTATGTGAGTTTTAAAACGGTAGACATAGGATTGTATGCTAACGGTGTTACAATACTTTTATAGGAAATTTAACGTTCTTTTCATATGTGTAAGTTAAAATGCTGTACGGAGATTGGTTTGATTTCTATCCTTGATTTAGTGAAGCTACTACAGGTAATTTTAAAAATACACAAAATCGGCCATTACAGCTTAACGGGTGGGGTTAGAAAAATGTTTGTTTGACATTTTTTGTTCCTTTTAGTGAGTAGAATAATTGGTAAAAATTAACGCACTTAGTAGAAACTCACCCTGTATAGGTTATAATAGCTTAACCTATATAACTTATAATAGGTTTTGACATACACTAATGTCATCAATATCTTTGTTTAGTTTAGATGTGTTGTTTCTAATAATAAATTAATTTTAATTTTTGGCTCTCATAAGAGCACATGTTCAAATATCAACAACATTCCTTTTGTAAATCCACTAACAAAAACTAAAGGACCGATTAAAATAGTTTTGATCTGAAATTGAAGCTCCTGTCCTATAGAGATTGGTACTTTCATTTCCAGAAAACATGTTTTTCTCAGTGAAAAATTACTTTTCATGTTTAACAAGTAAAAGAGATGCTCCTGTTTAACATTTTGATCAAATTTTGTTGAACTATTTTCCAGAAATTGGAATTATATATGTGTTAATGGACTGTGCAGGACTTGTCCTTCCAGGCCGATTATGAAATTTGTTTACTAAGTTTTCTCTAACTTTTTGCTTATGTGTGAACTAATACAATACATTTTAAAAATGGAAGGAAACGTCGTTCCTATCTTGTATAAAAAATTTTGTTTCCCCCCACCTACTTAGTAAAGTCAAATTTTACTCCTTGTATTGAAGGAGTATAGTGCTACTTTGTCTCCCGGAACAGAATCAGCTGACATTTCGCTGCAATCATTAATGCTGCAGCTATAAGGGAATCGGATCAGCTGATTGATATTTTGCTCCAGCAGCAATTAACGTTCCGAGTTTAGTTATTACGCATTATGCAACCAAAATGGAAAGCGATTGTGAATGTTAATACTTATCAATACTTGTGGCTTTTGGGGTGTGGGAAAAAGTTGTGTGTAAATTTATCGCCCTGGCCTACGGCGTCGGGCGCCAACAATTTCCCTTAGGGAACAAAGTTGCACTTTACTCCCTTAATACACAAATAAATATTGTTTCAAGCAGAAGTCCCCATATTATTTTTTACTGCAAAGAAATTTTGCATAAATTAAACTTGAGATAGTCAATAATATAAAACATAAGTGGGATTATAATACACCGTTACTTAAAAAGAATGTGATCATTATGTTTTTGGATACTTAAATGCTACACAGCGTCTGTAATCATTAATATATATAACTAGCTGGTCCAACAGTCGTTGTCCTGTCCTAATGTCATTGAATTTGTTTTATTTCAAATACTCGTTCATTTTCAAGATAAGCATGTTCGCTTCGCTCACTCGCTTCCCGGATTAGCTCATGCGCTATGCTCACTTGAATATAAAAATACCCCCGTAGCAACAAACCTGCGTACTCAGCGAATTTCCAATAGATATGAATGTCTGAATACTACATAAAGCCACTTACCAAGTTTCATAAAAATATATTCACAAATAAGCGATATATACAATTTTAATTATTCTCCATAAGAATAAAATTGGAGCTGAGTACGCAGGTTTGCTGCAACAAGGAAAACAAAAAATGGATTTTTATGCTAATATCAATATAACTCAACTAGGTGAAGTCATATACCAGATTTGATTAATTTATGTTCATAATTAAGGGAGACATGGCATTTAATTATTATCCATAAGAATAACATGGGCCTGATTACGCAGGTTTGCTGCTACGGGTGCCTTTGGCAAAAACAAATTTTTTTGAGCAAATATGAACCACAACCAGATGAAGCCATATACCAAGTTTCGTCAGTATACGTTCATAAATAAGCGAGATATAAAATTTTACTTTTCCTCCATAATAATAACATTAGACAACGTACTGTATTTAGTACTTTCAATATCTCGGTAACCAATTGACGTAGAGAAATGATGAAAATACCAAATTGTGTGTTTTTTAAGCTGAATCCAATGATAAAAACTGAAATTTGATTTTTTTTCAAAAATTACATGTAACAAATTCAAAAAACACATTTTTGGGGTACAAAACCCCCCCAAAATACCCCTTCGGATAGAGCGATCTGGCTGGTTTTCGAACTTAGTCATAAATGTTGCTTTACACGTTTATACCAAATTTCATCAAAATCGGATCATTTTTACGAGAGTTATCGTGCTCACGGACTTATATATATATATATATATATATATACATATATATACGAGGGTCATCCAGAAAGTAAAGAACGTTTGCTTGCTGCGTCTAGCACAGCTCCCCCATCACCGCCATTGCGTGTGCGGCAGTCCACTCACCTCTCCACCAAAGTCTGAGCCGAGTCTCGTTGCTGTGCGGTCACACGTCTTATTTCTACAGCAATTCAAAATGGCGGCGGCAATTGAAAATCCCGCCAAATATGGGATAAGCAGTTTTATTCGGTTTCTGAGTTAAAAAATGTCTAGACCATCAAATGTTTTAGAAAAACACCAAATAGAATTGGTGGTGAAAGTGCAAACAAGTCTTCAAGTCGAGTTTTCGGGGTAAAAAATGGTGCAACAGGTTTAATGAAATAAAATCCATTATGCACGACGAGGATCGGAGTGGCAGGTCATTGCTCGCAAAAGACGATTTGAAAGAAAGACTTGAGGGAAGATTGAAGAAAAACAGCTGCTAAAATCTTAGCACATTACATCAATTTTAAGATTTGTTTTTTTTTGCACTTTCATCATTAACTTTCTTTGGTGTTGTTCTACAAATTTCTTCGGTATGGACATTTTTTTACTCAGAGATCGATTGACACTGCTTATCTTAGATTTGGCGAGATTTTTGATTGCCGCCGCCATTTTGAATCGCTGTAGAAATAAGACGTGTGACCGCACAGCAACGAGACTCGGCTCAGACTTTGGTGGAGAGGTGAGTAGACTGCCGCACACGCAACGGCGGTGATGGGGGAGCTGTGCTAGACGCAGCAAGCAAACGTTCTTTACTTTCTAGATGACCCTCGTATATACCTCAAAATGAAAAGTTATCATGGTTCCGGGCCTAGGTCTTACCATGCCGACTACGGTAATAGCTTCTTCCCTATAGGGGAAATTCGCTAAAAAAGAGTTTGAATTGCCATTCAAGTACTCTTTTTATTTCCAAAATGAGAGTTTCCATTCAAGTAGGTTTTTATTTCTATAATCAACATATGTATATGCCTTTCAAGTATGTTTACAGCTGCTTGGTGTAACTAACTGAACTTAGATAAAATCAATAGGAACTTTGAAGGCCTGTGGGGCAGAGCTCTTAGGTCGGATTAAAAATTTTCTTTTATAAGAACCTTGTCCTGACATAAACGTACTCAACAAGAAATAATTATTAAATTTGGTCCACGAATTCTCAAGTAATGGCGTGGCCAAGGGAAATAGGGATCCATTTCAGCGAATTTCCCATATAGGGAAGAAGCTATTACCGTAGTCGGCATGGCAAGACCTAGCCCCATGACCATGATAACTTTTCATTTTGAGGTCCCCAGATGCCAAAAACACCATTCTTTCAAAAACTGTATATATATATATATATATATATGTGTCTGTCCGTGAGCACGATAACTGTCGTAAAATTCATCCGATTTTGACAAAATTTGGTATAAACGTGTAAAGCAGCATTTATGACTTTAAGTTAGAAAACCAGACGGATCGACCTATCCGAAGAGGTATTTTGGGGGGGGGTTTTGTATCCCAAAAGTGTTGTTGAAAAAGTCAAATTTTAGGTTTTTTTCCATTGGAATCAGCTTAGAAAGACACACAATTTAGTGTTTTGATCATTGCTCTACGTCAAATGGTTACAGAGATATCGAAAGTGCTAAACCCAGTATGTTGTCCAATGTTATTCTTACGGAGAATAAGATAAATTGTATATCTCGCTTATTTATGTACTTTTGCTGATGAAACTTGGTATATTACTTCATATCGTTGTGGTCTATTGATATTTGCACTAAAAAACATTTTTCGGCCGATAGTTCCTGTAGCAGCAAACCTGTGTACTCAGTCCCATGTTATTCTTATGGAGAATAAGTAACATGTTATCCCCCTTAATTATGAACATAAATTATTCACGTTTGGTATGTGGCTTTACCTACTTGAGTTATATTGATATTTGTGTAAAACCCCATTTTTGGAGTTCCTTGCTTCAGCAAACCTGCACACTCAGCCGCCATGTTATTCTTATGGAGAATAATTAAAATGTCATAATCGTTTATTTATGAATGTATATTGATGAAACTTGATATGTGGCTTTATGTGACATTAAGATACATATATATGCATATTTATGCATTGGAAATTTGCTGAGTACGCAGGTTTGCTGCTACGGGGATATTTATATATTAAGATGTATACAAAATCTTGGACCTTGACACAATGAATCGTGGATTCTAAGAAGTGGGTCAAAGAGTTTTAATTTCTTCCTAGATTATATTTAACATAAGATACTACTTTTCTTTTCTTTTTAAAATGAGGCAATTTATTCTTCTTAAAAACAAATTGAATGATCTAAGCCTTATTGTTTTTTAAGTTCTGCATTTATAGGTTGCCTATGTATTTGAACAACTGTATCAAGCTACAGTAACAATGGGAGGCCTGGGGGGCACCGCCCCCCTCCCCCCAGTAAGGTTAATGTGTTACATTAAAACCTCTGGATTAGAGTTTAAAATATTTAGGCATTCAAAACCAATTGACTGATTTTAAAACGTATTGTTCATCAAGTTCTGTATTTATACTTATAGATTTTTACAGCAATATTAAGCTACAATAAAATAAATATCCTGATGGGTCCTCCAGTGGAACCAAAGTGTAAATAACTACTTTTAAACCACGTGCTCTCACTGATTGGGGACCTTTATTGCCGCCAACATATTATATTTTATCCAAATCTTCAGCTAATATTATTATGAGGGCCTAGATGATACAGCCCTCAGTGAGACTGAGGGGTGATTAACTACTTCATATGCACTTTGTCTGACTGATTGACAGGTTTCAGGCCTCATTGTTTGTCATGTTCTGGATTTGTATGTCATTGTCACTTGTGTGAAACTACCAATATATTGGTGATTGGCGTTGTCTCCCCCTCTCTCCATTCTTCCCCTCTTTCCGTCAGTCTGCCTTCTCTCTTTTTCTCTTTTCCCTTCGTTTGTCTTCCCCTCTACCGCCCCTCCACCAACTCATATCTTCTCTCTGTTGCCTCCCAGCATACCCCATCAATCTCTCTCTCCCTCTCTTTATTTCGTTCATTTTCTCTGTTCCCTCCCTCCATTCTACTCACAATATTTCTAAACACACCCTCACAATTGTCACTGAATGAACAAAGGAGAATGACAGCGGCAAAACTGCATTGTTTTGGTAAACGCTTGTAAATGTGACTGAGTACCTATCAACTTATGAACTACTTTATTACATTGTTTATCGTAATGAAAATATGCCTAAAACCTTAAGTTACATTGTTTATCGTAATGAAACTATGCCTAAAACCTTAATTATTTACCGAAAGTTTACTTTAACATTTAATGTAGTTACCGTTCTTATAAATGCAAATTTGATGTTTAACTGTTATAAACAAATTTGATGGACGTACTGTATTTTCCGCGCCGCGCTGCCGACTGTTTAGTTTTGATAGAAGCGGGCAGATGCTACCAATAACTGTTATAACTTTTTTAAATAAAATAGTTTGATAACGAACTTTTGTCAGTACATTAATTAAGGTGTACTGTAACATTTAATGTAGTTACCGTTCTTATAAATGCAAATTTGATAGACGTACTGTATTTTCCGCGCCGCGCTGCCGACTGTTTAGTTTTGATAGAAGCGGGCAGATGCTACCAATAACTGTTATAACTTTTTTAAATAAAATAGTTTGATAACGAACTTTTGTCAGTACATTAAGGAAGGTGTACTGTAACATTCAATGTAGTTACCGTTCTTATAAATGCAAATTTGATGGACGTACTGTATTTTCCGCGGAGCGCTGCCGACTGTTTAGTTTTGATAGAAGCGGGCAGATGCTACCAATAACGGTTTTAACTTTTTAAAATAAAATAGTTTGATAACGAACTTTTGTCAGTACATTAAGGAAGGTGTACTGTAACATTCAATGTAGTTACCGTTCTTATAAATGCAAATTTGATGGACGAACCTTATTTTCCGCGGAGCGCTGCCAACTGTTTAGTTTTGATAGAAGCGGGCAGATGCTACCAATAACTGTTATAACTTTTTTAAATAAAATAGTTTGATAACGAACTTTTGTCAGTACATTAAGGAAGGTGTACTGTAACATTCAATGTAGTTACCGTTCTTATAAATGCAAATTTGATGGACGTACTGTATTTTCCGCGGAGCGCTGCCGACTGTTTAGTTTTGATAGAAGCGGGCAGATGCTACCAATAACGGTTATAACTTTTTTAAATAAAATAGTTTGATAACGAACTTTTGTCAGTACATTAATGAAGGTGTACTGTAACATTTAATGTAGTTACCGTTCTTATAAATGCAAATTTGATAGAGGTACTGTATTTTCCGCGCCGCGCTGCCGACTGTTTAGTTTTGATAGAAGCGGGCAGATGCTACCAATAACTGTTATAACTTTTTTAAATAAAATAGTTTGATAACGAACTTTTGTCAGTACATTAAGGAAGGTGTACTGTAACATTCAATGTAGTTACCGTTCTTATAAATGCAAATTTGATGGACGTACTGTATTTTCCGCGGAGCGCTGCCGACTGTTTAGTTTTGATAGAAGCGGGCAGATGCTACCAATAACGGTTATAACTTTTTTAAATAAAATAGTTTGATAACGAACTTTTGTCAGTACATTAAGGAAGGTGTACTGGAACATTCAATGTAGTTACCGTTCTTATAAATGCAAATTTGATGGACGTACGGTATTTTCCGCGGAGCGCTGCCGACTGTTTAGTTTTGATAGAAGCGGGCAGATGCTACCAATAACGGTTATAACTTTTTTAAATAAAATAGTTTGATAACGAACTTTTGTCAGTACATTAAGGAAGGTGTACTGTAACATTCAATGTAGTTACCGTTCTTATAAATGCAAATTTGATGGACGTACCTTATTTTCCGCGGAGCGCTGCCGACTGTTTAGTTTTGATAGAAGCGGGCAGATGCTACCAATAACTGTTATAACTTTTTTAAATAAAATAGTTTGATAACGAACTTTTGTCAGTACATTAAGGAAGGTGTACTGTAACATTTAATGTTGTTACCGTTCTTTTAAATGCAAATTTAATGGACGTACTGTATTTTCCGCGCCGCGCTGCCGACTGTTTAGTTTTGATAGAAGCGGGCAGATGCTACCAATAACTGTTATAACTTTTTTAAATAAAATAGTTTGATAACGAACTTTTGTCAGTACATTAAGGAAGGTGTACTGTAACATTTAATGTTGTTACCGTTCTTTTAAATGCAAATTTAATGGACGTACTGTATTTTCCGCGCCGCGCTGCCGACTGTTTAGTTATGATAGAAGCGGGCAGATGCTACCAATAACTGTTATAACTTTTTTAAATAAAATAGTTTGATAACGAACTTTTGTCAGTACATTAAGGAAGGTGTACTGGAACATTCAATGTAGTTACCGTTCTTATAAATGCAAATTTGATGGACGTACGGTATTTTCCGCGGAGCGCTGCCGACTGTTTAGTTTTGATAGAAGCGGGCAGATGCTACCAATAACTGTTATAACTTTTTTAAATAAAATAGTTTGATAACGAACTTTTGTCAGCACATTAAGGAAGGTGTACTGTAACATTTAATGTAGTTACCGTTCTTATAAATGCAAATTTGATGGACGTACTGTATTTTCCGCGCCGCGCTGCCGACTGTTTAGTTTTGATAGAAGCGGGCAGATGCTACCAATAACTGTTATAACATTTTTAAATAAAATAGTTTGATAACGAACTTTTGTCAGTACATTAAGGAAAGTGTACTGTAACATTTAATGTAGTTACCGTTCTTATAAATGCAAATTTGATGGACGTACTGTATTTTCCGCGCCGCGCTGCCGACTGTTTAGTTTTGATAGAAGCGGGCAGATGCTACCAATAACTGTTATAACTTTTTTAAATAAAATAGTTTGATAACGAACTTTTGTCAGTACATTAAGGAAGGTGTACTGTAACATTCAATGTAGTTACCGTTCTTATAAATGCAAATTTGATGGACGTACTGTATTTTCCGCGGAGCGCTGCCGACTGTTTAGTTTTGATAGAAGCGGGCAGATGCTACCAATAACGGTTTTAACTTTTTAAAATAAAATAGTTTGATAACGAACTTTTGTCAGTACATTAAGGAAGGTGTACTGTAACATTCAATGTAGTTACCGTTCTTATAAATGCAAATTTGATGGACGAACCTTATTTTCCGCGGAGCGCTGCCAACTGTTTAGTTTTGATAGAAGCGGGCAGATGCTACCAATAACTGTTATAACTTTTTTAAATAAAATAGTTTGATAACGAACTTTTGTCAGTACATTAAGGAAGGTGTACTGTAACATTCAATGTAGTTACCGTTCTTATAAATGCAAATTTGATGGACGTACTGTATTTTCCGCGGAGCGCTGCCGACTGTTTAGTTTTGATAGAAGCGGGCAGATGCTACCAATAACGGTTATAACTTTTTTAAATAAAATAGTTTGATAACGAACTTTTGTCAGTACATTAATGAAGGTGTACTGTAACATTTAATGTAGTTACCGTTCTTATAAATGCAAATTTGATAGAGGTACTGTATTTTCCGCGCCGCGCTGCCGACTGTTTAGTTTTGATAGAAGCGGGCAGATGCTACCAATAACTGTTATAACTTTTTTAAATAAAATAGTTTGATAACGAACTTTTGTCAGTACATTAAGGAAGGTGTACTGTAACATTCAATGTAGTTACCGTTCTTATAAATGCAAATTTGATGGACGTACTGTATTTTCCGCGGAGCGCTGCCGACTGTTTAGTTTTGATAGAAGCGGGCAGATGCTACCAATAACGGTTATAACTTTTTTAAATAAAATAGTTTGATAACGAACTTTTGTCAGTACATTAAGGAAGGTGTACTGTAACATTCAATGTAGTTACCGTTCTTATAAATGCAAATTTGATGGACGTACTGTATTTTCCGCGGAGCGCTGCCGACTGTTTAGTTTTGATAGAAGCGGGCAGATGCTACCAATAACTGTTATAACTTTTTTAAATAAAATAGTTTGATAACGAACTTTTGTCAGTACATTAAGGAAGGTGTACTGTAACATTTAATGTTGTTACCGTTCTTTTAAATGCAAATTTAATGGACGTACTGTATTTTCCGCGCCGCGCTGCCGACTGTTTAGTTATGATAGAAGCGGGCAGATGCTACCAATAACTGTTATAACTTTTTGTAATAAAATAGTTTGATAACGAACTTTTGTCAGTACATTAAGGAAGGTGTACTGGAACATTCAATGTAGTTACCGTTCTTATAAATGCAAATTTGATGGACGTACGGTATTTTCCGCGGAGCGCTGCCGACTGTTTAGTTTTGATAGAAGCGGGCAGATGCTACCGATAACTGTTATAACTTTTTTAAACAAGTTCTTACAATAAGGAATATACTGAACAATAATATTAGTCAAGAGATAACTTAAAAAAACTATTCTTTTCGGGGAAAATTTCAACGTGGGAATGACAGACTGGTTGTGCACCTGTACCACGCCGCCGATGCGATTCTTACCCCGGCGATGCGATTCTTACCCCGGCGATGCAATTTTCTTGGAAGCTTCTTATCTCTTGTTAAATACTTGAGGTAAATTAAATCGATTCCACTGTCATTTACTCAGCTTAGATGACAGAATTATATTAATTTGAAAAAAGGTACGTTTGGGTGTTGTGACCACAAACAAATGTTTTTTCTCCTTGAGTAGTTGTCCCCCCTTCACCACTGAGACCGGCTCTAATTATGGAGTGTTGAAGAAAATCAACTACTATTTAAATAAAGGATATGAAGGGACAATAATTAAGGGTTCCGTATTAAAGGATTTATTTGTATCTTCTATAAACAATTAATTAAAATGTCCATTATTGAGGTTGGCGTCAATCTGCTGTCGCGAAAACGCAAGTGATTGTATGAACTGAATGATTTGAAACAGCACATTGCCTCAACACACTGACAAAATAGTGCAGCTGAGTTGAAGAAGTGACTCAAGCCCTGAATCCTGCAGAATCCGTCGACAGTATACTAATAAATATCAACCCCCTGTGCCTTAAAACAAACCTTAAATTTACACAATTATTTTATTTATAGCTATAATTATAACTGACATACGCATAATATCTCAGTACAACTAGAGATTGACATTTAATTATTGATTATTCATTACCAATGACCACTTAAGTGGTATTCAATACTTACATGAAAGCACAACAAATAAATATGGTACGCATACAAATAAATACGCATGTTTTATAGTATTGTCTCAGTAGAACAAGATCGATGACTATCAATAATGCAGTGATGCAATAATGCATGTTCGCGAACAGTGTGGGAGCCTCCGGAATATTCGGCTGAACATTCGCCCGAATGTTCACTGAACGTTCCCTGAACATTCGGTCCCGTATTCAAAGTTCGCGCATCTCCCACACTTCTCGCGAATACTCCGAACATTCGGAGTTCGGCCGAATGTTCGGGCGTGTTCGCGAATAGTGTGGGACCGCCTTGAGACTAGGGTAAGGGTAAGGAGAAGTAAGAAAGAAGAGAGAAAGAATGATTGGGGGGAGGGGTGATGTTTGTGTGTGGGAGAAAGATAATGAAAGACAGACGGATAGGGAGGGGTTGATGATTCATATTCGCAGCACACGTGACAGGATGTTTGTCTGGAATGTGTCCTTTTGTTGACAGTTACCACTCTTCGGTTGTGAAAACTCTTCGCTAAACAAATAATTACAGTGTTTGCACTGTCAGAATAATGCAATATTAATGTTAACATTCAATAATAATAACTATAAAACATAAATTAATAAAATTTGGTATGTGGCTTTACCTACTTGAGTTATATTTATATTTCTATAAAACACCATGTCTTGTGTTTCTTGCTTCAGCAAATACTCAGCCGCCATTTTATTCGTATGGAGAATAATACAAATGTCATAAATCGTTTATTTATGAATGTATATTAATACAACTTGGTATGTGGCTTTATTTCGTATTAAGGTACACACACATATATATATATATATATATATATATATATATATATATATATATATATATATGCATCGGAAATTCGCTGAGTACGTAGGTTTGCTGCTATCGGGGTATTGAGTTGTCATCTGATCCAGTAAATGTCAATGCCCATAAGATTAACATCGGAGGTTTAGTAAATATTAGGGCTGAACCATAAAGGAATTTTTAAACGTGGATAGGCCTATATGTTACGAAAGTTATCGTGCCTTTCGGACACACATAGATATACAGTATTGAACGAATGGTGTTTTTGGCATCCGGGGACCTCAAAACGAAAAATTCTCATGGTCCCGGGCCTAGGTCTTACCATACCGACTACGGTAATAGCTTCTTTCCAATAGAGGAAATTCGCTAAAATAAAATGAAGGTAAATACGTAAAGACTTATTTAACTACAATAAATCAGATCATGTAACTGAAAGTTATTTGTAATTCCTAACATTGCCAGTTACGATCGCCAATTAAGGCCGAATTTAGCGATCTATTTCTTGGTTTCAGGTAGTGGCGTACTATCAAGGTTATATCACATTACATTAATATTTCAAAGTAAAATTTGATGAGAATTCTATTATAATATCAGTGAAGGTTCTGTAATAACATTTGTAGTCTGTTTTGTCTATTCGGACAACAGCTGATCGGGACTAATGACTGCGCTCACCGTACAGGCTTGACATGGCATCGGGCAACAGCTGATCGGGATCAATGACCACGCGCAAACTGCGGACCTAATATTACTAACTATGGCATTACATGTATAATGTTTTACCGCAAATTATGAATTGACTTTGTTTTTTCGTTTGTTTTATTTTTTATAAAAAGTTAAAGCTATATAATTTTGTTATATTTACACATTATTTTTGAAATGAAAAAGATAGAACCTTGATATTTTTTTACCTCTTTTAAACGCAATCATATTATAATCTGTCTTATCAATTAAGGCGGTTTAAGGGAAGGTTACATTGATCCCCTACTCGAGCAAATAACACTTAATTTGAAAATGTGAATATAGTGATTAGGTTAATATTAACTATTTCATTAATTTGGTGTTTATGCATTATTCCAGTCATATGATTCAGTGTTGTTTTAAATTTAGGCTACTACAAATCTGGTCACCTTAATTATGATACACTAGCTGTAAACCCGTCCTTCGTACGGGTTGTATATAAATGGTAGATTAAATAAAGCAAATAACAATCCACATTATTTTACAATATAAAAATTACATTTTACACGTTTAATGTACAATTAAATCAAAGTTAACGAAATATACTGGCAGATAGTTCGGATCATGTTGCTAAGTCGAGGAACTCTGTCGGGAAGTAAACGGCGTGTGGTTTCTGACTCCAAATCGGTACACGTAACACTTTTGATACGCTTTTAGAAATACAAAAACTCAAGTCCAAAAAAATAAAAAAATATCGGGGTGGGGGGGAGGGGAGCATCAATATAAAATCGGCAGGGGGGAGCAAAATGTAAAAATCAGAGGGTGGGCAAAGATACAAATCGGGGTGAGGGGGGAGGTTAAAAATATAAAATGGAGTGAGGACATAAAATAAAATCGAAGAGGGGGGAGCAAAATATATAATTGGGGCAGATCAAAATATAAAATCGGGGGGGGGCAAAAAATATAAAATCAGGGGGACAAAAATATAAAATGAGGGGGGATAAAAACCGGCGGGGGGCAAAAATATAAGATCGAGGGGGCAAAAATATAAAATGAAGGGGGACAACATAAAATAAAAATATGAAATTAAAGGGGGGAGCAAAATATAAAATTGGGGGTGGGGCAAAAATAAAAATGGGGGGAAAAAGAATTTAAAATGGGGGGGGCAAAAAAATATAAAATTGGGGAGGTGGCAAAAATATAAAATGGGGGGAAATGGGGGGAAGCAGACAGACAGACAGACAGACAGACAGACAGAAACCACCTCTTCTTTATAATATTATAGATTAAGGTAACGGTAACTACATTAAATGTTACAGTACACCTTCCTTAATGTACTGACAAAAGAACGTTATCAAACTATTTTATTGAAAAAAGTTATAACAGTTATTGGTAGCATCTGCCCGCTTCTATCAAAACTAAACAGTCGGCAGCGCTCCGCGGAAAATACAGTACGTCCATCAAATTTGCATTTATAAGAACGGTAACTACATTGAATGTTACAGTACACCTTCCTTAATGTACTGACAAAAGTTCGTTATCAAACTATTTTATTTAAAAAAGTTATAACAGTTATTGTTAGCATCTGCCCGCTTCTATCAAAACTAAACAGTCGGCAGCGCTCCGCGGAAAATACAGTACGTCCATCAAATTTGCATTTATAAGAACGGTAACTACATTGAATGTTACAGTACACCTTCCTTAATGTACTGACAAAAGTTCGTTATCAAACTATTTTATTTAAAAAAGTTATAACAGTTATTGGTAGCATCTGCCCGCTTCTATCAAAACTAAACAGTCGGCAGCGCGGCGCGGAAAATACAGTACGTCCATCAAATTTGCATTTATAAGAACGGTAACTACATTAAATGTTACAGTACACCTTCCTTAATGTACTGACAAAAGTTCGTTATCAAACTATTTTATTTAAAAAAGTTATAACAGTTATTGGTAGCATCTGCCCGCTTCTATCAAAACTAAACATTCGGCAGCGCTGCGCGGAATATACAGTACGTCCTTCAAATTTGCATTTATAACAACGGTAACTACATTAAATGTTACAGTAAACCTTCCTCAATGTACTGACAAAAATTTGTTATCAAACTATTTTATTACAAAAAGTTATAAAAGTTATTGGTAGCATCTGCCCGCTTCTATCAAAACTAAACAGGCGGCAGCGCGGCGCGGAAAATACAGTACGTCTATCAAATTTGCATTTATAAGAACGGTAACTACATTAAATGTTACAGTACACCTTCCTTAATGTACTTACAAAAGTTCGTTATCAAACTATTTTATTTAAAAAAGTTATAACAGTTATTGGTAGCATCTGCCCGCTTCTATCAAAACTAAACAGTCGGCAGCGCGGCGCGGAAAATACAGTACGTCCATCAAATTTGCATTTATAAGAACGGTAACTACATTAAATGTTACAGTACACTTTCCTTAATGTACTGACAAAAGTTCGTTATCAAACTATTTTATTTAAAAAAGTTATAACAGTTATTGGTAGCATCTGCCCGCTTCTATCAAAACTAAACAGTCGGCAGCGCTCCGCGGAAAATACAGTACGTCCATCAAATTTGCATTTATAAGAACGGTAACTACATTGAATGTTACAGTACACCTTCCTTAATGTACTGACAAAAGTTCGTTATCAAACTATTTTATTTAAAAAAGTTATAACAGTTATTGGTAGCATCTGCCCGCTTCTATCAAAACTAAACAGTCGGCAGCGCGGCGCGGAAAATACAGTACGTCCATCAAATTTGCATTTATAAGAACGGTAACTACATTAAATGTTACAGTACACCTTCCTTAATGTACTGACAAAAGTTCGTTATCAAACTATTTTATTTAAAAAAGTTATAACAGTTATTGGTAGCATCTGCCCGCTTCTATCAAAACTAAACATTCGGCAGCGCTGCGCGGAATATACAGTACGTCCTTCAAATTTGCATTTATAACAACGGTAACTACATTAAATGTTACAGTAAACCTTCCTCAATGTACTGACAAAAATTCGTTATCAAACTATTTTATTACAAAACGTTATAACCGTTATTGGTAGCATCTGCCCGCTTCTATCAAAACTAAACAGTTGGCAGCGCTGCGTGGAAAATACAGTACGTCCATCAAATTTGCATTTATAACAACGGTAGCTACATTAAATGTTACAGTAAACCTTCCTTAATGTACTGACAAAAATTCGTTATCAAACTATTTTATTAAAAAAAGTTATAACCGTTATTGTTAGCATCTGCCCGCTTCTATCAAAACTAAACATTCGGCAGCGCTTGGCGGCATATACAGTACGTCCTTCAAATTTGCATTTATAACAATGGTAACTACATTAAATGTTACAGTAAACCTTCCTCAATGTACTGACAAAAATTCGTTATCAAACTATTTTATTAAAAAATGTTATAACCGTTATTGTTAGCATCTTTCCGGCATCTTTTTTAGTTATTAAATGTTAAAATCTGCCCGATCCAATAAAATTAAAAAAATCGGCAGCGCGTCACTGTAAACACATTTACCCATTTTTGTAAAGAGATTGGTAAATGAAAACTGCGTAAAATGTTACATTAACACTTGCTCTTTATACTGGTAAAAGATCTTCCTGACATTCCTTAACGTTTTTTAGTTATTATAAATGTTAAAATCTGCCCGCAGTAACTGTTTATTTTTTCAAGTTAATTACTAGGCCTAAATGTTTATAAATTTACAGAGTTAGAACCTGCCATTATTAAGTTATCAGATTCTCTAGTTCTCTAAATTAAAAAAAAAGGTATAGAAAGAGAGAAAAGGAAAATATTAAATGGTCAGGTATAAGAATGATGAAAGTTAAAGAAAGGGAGAAGGGAGATATTGAGATTAGATATGAGGTGGGTTAGAGAAGAGGAAAAGAAAGATAGAGGTAGTAATGAAGTGGGAAGGTCTGAAGGATGAGGAGGAGGGGGCCATGAAAGAGGAAGAAGGCTTGGAAAAAATATTGTTGGGGGGGACGAAAGACAGAGGGGGGGAGCGAGAGGGGGGAGAGAGTGAATGAGTGGAGCAGGGGTGGGGGTAGAGGTAGAAGAGATAGGGAAGGGCAACTTATTGGTAAAATATTGGCAGTTTCACATCAATGTCATTGTCAAGCTGCAGTTATAATGGAGGGCCCATGTGGTATATTGTCAATTGAATTTTTTTTTTTTTTGTATTTTACGCGATCACTCAATCCTTATACGCGATATAAGAGCGTACTCCTAGTAACTAACATACAGACTAGGCTATAAAATACTTTACTAACGGTAAACATATCAACCTAATCGATATACAATATCGAACAAATTCATTCAGTTCTTTATATCATTCCGTCTATGAAAGTCTTATAATATACTTACTTTCATAGACATAAGCTTAACAAAGTGTAACTTCACTGGAGTAAAACTTCATTACTTTCTCCACCGATTGAAACACAATAAATCTGTTGTTCTCCCTCCATTAATTTGGACACAAGCACTTTCTTTTCAGTATAACTGGGATCGTTAGACCTAACTTAGTATTATTTATTGTTCTTTCTTAACTTACCGTATATGCATCCCAAAAAATCTGTGTTTTCAATATTGATTGTAATCTATCAAACTTTCATCAAAAGTAGGCCTACAACTTTGTATCCATCATTCATCAATTTAATTGTTCATTAATTTTTATTTTAAGCCCCTAAAACTCTGCAAAAGGGCCCAAAATCATATGACATTTAGAGAATCTAACTTAAAGGGTTATAAGACAAATAATAGGCCTAAAATAGATTGTTATAAATTGGCTATACAATGAAAAACTGATTGATTTAATACTATTTTCCCTAAACCCATAACTTCTCAACTTGATATTTTTGACGCATCAACTCTCACCTCAACTTAAGTTACAGAAGGTAGGCTACTAACTTATGTCAGCATGACAGAAAGGAGAAGAGTACAAAAAGAAGACCCTACCAATTCCAGATATAAAAAATAAATGTAAGAACACCTAAAAAAACTTAACTCTTGGTTTTCAAATAAGTTCATACCCCTGGTAAAGGTTAACCTTTAGGGTGTGGCAGTCTAGCTCAAGTACTATTGGATACTAACACAAAAGCCCTTCCAACAATTATTATAAATGGTGCATATACCTGATGTTACATACATTAAAAGTAACATCCATGAAAAAACTGAGAATTTCCAAGCTTTTCAACAGGACAGTAAAGGTCCTAGGCCCTAAGGATAGGTCTAACTAGCCTATAACAATGGAGGGTTGTAAGATAACCTTGGGAAACAATAAACAAGTCGATAGACCTAAAAAACAATAAAACATGAGAAAAGAAAAATAAATTGATTTAAGACTGATTATCTCCCCAAAGGTTTTTGGAATTGCTAAACTTTATAGGGAATCCATACTTTCAAGACGTTTTCTTGGAAATCGGTCAGCTGTTAGTTGAAAACCCTAAACCTGACTGACATCAGGAAATTAATAAATATTTTGCTTACACGTCTAAAAACATAAATAAAATGGTATTTACAATTAAATCATAGTCATATGAAAATGTAAAGCTTCTATTTGGTTTACACAACTACATAACGTTGGAGAGTTTGGGATTAATTTGGGACTTGACTTCTGCAAGGTCCTCGCAGGAGGACATTAGAAAAGTGTAGAAAATGCACAGGTTTTAGAGTACATTATAGCGATGAACTCTAAATGTGTTTATAAAAATAACATTAAAGTATTACCTGCAGATAATGTTGTAAAATAATGCCCATTACAAGGCAAGAAGAAGTATGGCGACGAAAATCAAGAAGACTGAATACGTAAATTCCCAGCACTACTCCATCTTGAATACCACAATTCATTGCAACAACCATTATTACCAACAACACAAATGGATACACCAAAAAACGAATTAACAAGACTGAAATACCAAGGCAGAAAAAATAAAATAATTTGCAAGTTATTTTGTTTTATTGCTATATTTTATATTATCAAATCAAAGTTTGTATTTTTTAAATAGAGAGGGGTTATCATTATTAATAATCACTGATAAGTCGGTGTGATTCACTAAAAAAATAGCAAAAATGGGTACTGAACGTGTGTTTGTGACAGTTGGAACAACCCAATTTGATAAACTAATATCCCATATTCTGCATGATGATATTTTAGAAGTAAGTAAAATCATCAAACTAACCTCAACAATTATTTAGTCCAGACATATGTTACTGCTTATTTACTCCTAAATAACTTTTGGATGATAGGCCTAATCCTAACAGGTTAAGTTATACAAATCATTTCTTTGTAATGAAAAAGGGCCTAGCATTGGCTTTTACTACAAGGATTTTTATAGTCATAGGTTGTATTTGTGCTGGCCTAGGCCTACAGATTAATTGTTGCATTGCTTGAACATTTGGTAAATATGAAGCACCTATCTAAGCTAGTAATGGGGTAGGGTACTTTGGTATTATACGGATGCCACCCTTATACAGCGCGCTGCGGCAGTTATGTTAGGATGGGTTATCATAAAAATGATTGTAGGACTTTCCTTGTTTTGTTACAAATCGAATGATACCTGATGAGTCATACTTCCGGCCGCCAAACCCCCTCCAAATAGGCCAAGGTCAGGTCGTTGACCGGAGCGCGTGCATCACCTGTCACCGCCTGTATCTGGGTCAGTGTCATGAGTGATTTATTGCCGTGCACTACGTTACATTTGTTTTCATAATGAGTGACGTTCTTTTGGTGTGGGATTTACCTCGAAATGAAGTGGAAACCGTACGTATTTTTAGGATAACCCATCCTAACATAACTGCCGCAGCGCGCTGTATATTTGGCGGAGTACCTGTTGCGATCGGGTGTGGCTGCTAGCGGCGGCGACGCATTCAACACGATCCTAGCGGACATCGCTGCCTTTTGGGAGGCACAACACAAAGACCGCTCATCAGAATGATGTAACATTTTTACAGTAAGTCAATAAAAGTACGTTTTTCGAATTATGTAGTTATCCTTTGTATCCGGTAAAAATTAACCTCCAAAAATAGTGGCATCCGTATAATACCAAAGTACCTGGGGTAGTAGACTAGTCTAACCGACTAGCAGCCAATCTAGTCGACTAGTCGGTTGTGTTTACTAGTCGATGGTGACGGGGTAATCGACTAGTAGACTAATCGTTTAACTGACTAGTATTGAATCTACTATACTAGTCGACGTAACGTTTACGACTAGAACGAGCAATGATTTAATGAGATGGAAAATACTGAGACTAGTCGATAGAAAGTTTAATTTCGTGGTACTTATTTGTTGCCTCTTGGATCTAGTGTTTCAACTAACCAGTCAAAATTTGCACAACAACAAAAATAGTTAGGCCTAAGATTAAGAAAACTTATTTGAGATTACAATTAATTAGAAACAATATTTATTTTTAGTATACTGACGTATATGATCTTTTCATTGTTAATTAATACTTTGAATTAGGCGTACTTAAACAATTAAACTGGCCAAATTTTAAACAGTAATTTATGACTTTGTCAATTGCACAAATTTGTGTTTAAAGGCAATAAAAAGTTCTTGATTCTTGATTCTTCTGTCATCATAGGCTTTGTCATATTGACTTTGTGCGGTGAACTAAAGACAGCGAGGTACTGTAACAGCATTGTCACTTGGGCAAGCCAGAGGTGCTCATGATCTTATAAGAGTCGGCCGTGGGGTTGCCATATGGTAGTGTGGGAAAAAGAGGAGATTTTAATACACAAAAACTACCGGTCAAGTCACACACAATTATAAGTCAATAAATCAATCAAGTAGGCCTACTATATTTTGTTTATTTTTTATGTTTTAATACCTATTTTTTTATTTAGAATATTTTGTGCATTTCAACGAATGCGACAGGAGGTGCATGAAAAAGTTTGTATCTTCGGTAAAATTAAAGATATTTTAACAATTCAAAAAGTTTCAAACTCAGTAAAAATTGGAGAATCTGGACACTAGCCCCATTTCTCTTTTAATATGCTTTATATGGGTATGACAGGCTAGGGTTAGACTTACCCCGAACCCTGGGGCAAGTTTAACCTTGGAACACAACATTTTGAAAAGTTTGTTTAGGCCACAATTTGTTCTTTTTTTAAATGATAAAAATGCATATGGTTATAAAGCCAATAAGTCAAAGTTTATGCATACAAAAATCCAGAGCTATAACTGCAATAACAAAGTGGCAATTCGTGGTCAAAGTTGATCTATGCCAAAACAAGGTTACACTTACCCCACTTCACCCTACTAAGAATAAGAAAGCCTTTATTGTTATTAAACACACACAAGTATAATAGACAATGTCAAGATATGAGTACCGTAACTTAAAAATAAATCTTAACTACAAGTGAAATAACTGTTACTAGCTAAATATTCAAAACTTCCACTTTTAAAAACTCCACAACAGTATAAAAACCTTGGTCCAGAAGCCACTTGGGCAACCTATTTCTAAAATCAGTCATACTTAGTTCTCTAAAATCAGCAGGTAACTTATTAAAGAACTGTATTCGTAAAAATGTATGGCTTCGAAAAGATTTAGCCTGACTATTGGAATGTCCTAATTCTTATAATTTCTTGTGCTATAATTATGTAAATCTTTTCGCTTAATCATTTACTATTAAAACATACAAAATTGGGCCCAGGACTGACCCTTGAGGAACTCCAGCTAAAACCTCCTGGAAACCAGATGAAGTATTACCAACAACCACATGCTGTAATCACATGCTTATTTAACAACACTACGTTAAAATTCATAAGCAAAGAATGCACGTCTGTAACAAACGCAATCGCCAAGTGAACTGAGATGATTTGTTTACAGTTGGTCCGGAAAATGAACAGACACGGTCATTCCAGTCGATTTCTACCGTGAGAAACCCTTCTTTACATAGTTTATAATATTAAGTCATTTCCCAGAAGTCGGCCGGACCATCCGGCGGCCAAACGATCCGAGGCCGGACTAAAAGGAGACAACTGTATCTGTTTTACTGACCAGGAGAAATCTTGACTGATTCCGGTTGACCGATTCACTTCAAAATTAGTACTTTAGTACTACCAACCAACCTGGACAATAATATAAAACAACCATCCCCCTAAGTTTTTGCTAAGGGGTACTTCGCTAGAAACACCCTGCTGACCGGGGAGAAAACCCGACTGACAGGGTACTCCCGGTAGACCGATTCACTTCAAATTTGATATTTAAGCTTAGATCCTCCCAACTAACCGGGACAATAATATAAAACAACCATCCCCTTAATTTTTTGCTAAGGGGTACTTCGTTAGAAACACCCTGCTGACTGGGGAGAAACCCCGACTGACTGATTCACTTAAAATTTTGTATTTAGATGCTACCAACTAACCGGGACAGTAATATAAAACAACCACCCCCCTAAGTTTTTGCTAAGGGTTACTTTGCTAGAAATACCCAGCTGACCGGGGAGAAAACCTGACTGATTGTTTACTTCCGGTGGGCCGATTCACTTCAAAATTGGCACTTTTGTGGCACCAACTAACCTGGAATAATATAAAACAACCATCCCCCTAAGCTTTTGCTTAGGGGCACTTTGCTTGAAACACCTTGCTGACTGGGGAGAAAACCCGACTGACTGGGTACTTCCGGTAGACCGATTCACTTCAAATTTGGTATTTAGAAGCTACAAACTAATCGGGACAATAATATAAAACAACCATCCCCCTAATTTTTTGCTAAGGAGTACTTCGCTAGAAACATCCTGCTGACTGGGGAGTTAACCCGACTGACTGGGTACAGTACTTCCGGTCGACCAATTCGCTTCAAAATTGGTACTTTAGTGCTACCAACTAACCCGGACAATAATATAAAACTATCATCCCCTAATTTTTTGCTAAGGGGTACTTTGCTAGAAACACCCTGCTGACCGGGGAGAAGACCCGACTGACTGGGTACATACGGTCGACTGATTCACTTCAAAATTGGTTCTTTTGTGCTACAGCTACCTGGGATAATAATATGAAATGTTGTATAGTAATGAAGTACTATTGAATTGTCCCATCAGTATTAGGTCAATAACTAGATATTACAATTAAACAAAATTTAAAATTAGGCTATATAAAATAATAAATTAATAATTTAATGGCCACTTTTGGGGATAGTTCCTAACTGCTATTGATCTAACAAAATTATTTAATTTCTTTTCTAATTATTATTATTATAACTAGCTGGCCCTGTACAGACATTGTCCTAGGTCTTAATGTCATTGAATTTGTTTTATGTGAAATACTCGTTCATTTTCAAGGTGAGCTCGTTCGCTTCACTCGCCTATCGAAAACAGAGTTTGAGTTGACATTGAAGTAGTTTTTTTAATTTCCATAATGAACATATGTTTATGCCTTCCAAGTATCTTTAGATATAATCCTTGTTAACAGCTATTTGGTGTGACTAACTGGACTTTTATCAAATCAATGGGAACTTTGAAGGCCAGTGGTATAGGAGTCCTTAGGTCGGATTACAAATTTTCTTTTGTAAGATCCTTGTCCTGACATTAAAGAACACAACAAAAAGATAAATATTCAATTTGGTGCACTCATTCTCAATTTATGGAATGACAAAGGAAAATAGGGATTCATTTTATAATATTAAGATTATTATTAATTTAATTATTTATTAATTTCAAGCAAGTAAACCTTACTCACCGTAAACCTTATAAACGGTAAGGTAGACCTTATTATAGTATAGGATAATGTTATGTGACTATAGGCTACATATATAAATACCCCCGTCGCAGCAAACCTGCGTTCTCAGCGAATTTCAGTGAATATATTTCTTACTACCACATAAAGCCACTTACCAAGTTTCATAAAAATACATAAATAACTAAGTGATATATAGCATTTTATTTACTCTCCATAAGAATAACATTAGGGCTGAGAACGCAGGTTTGCTGCAACAAGGAAGATGAAAATATGTTTTTTTTTGCAATTATCAATATAACTCAACCAGGTGAAGCTACATACCAAGTTTTAATGATTTATGTTCATAATTAAGGGAGATATAAAGCTTTACGTATTCTCCATAAGAATAACTTTGGGGATGGGGATGCAGGTTTGCTGCTAAGAGGATAATCAACAAAAAATCAATTTTTTGTGCAAATATCAATATACCAGTTTCATCAATAACTTTCATCAATACATGTGAAGCCACATACCAAGTTTCATCAATATTCATTGATTAATAATAGAGATATAAAATGTTAAATATTCTCCATAAGGATAACTTTGGACAACGTACTGTGTTTAGCACTTTGAATTACTCGGCAATGGTTGGACGTAGAATCACAATTTAAACACCAAAATGATTGTTTTGTAGAGCTAAACTGATTGGTAAAAGTAAATGTGAAGTTTACAGTAAAATTAATTGAGGAAAAGTAAAAAACCATTTTCCCATAAGATTAACATGGGAGATTTTATGAACACGTTTTTTGGATTTTCTCCGCAACCACTTAACCTAGGTTAATGATTCAAAATACCAAATTATTTGTTTTTTTAAGCTCTATAAAATGGCTAAAACTAAAATTGAGTGTTTTTTAAATTGTAGGGGGAAAAATTCAAAAAACTGATTTTTGAAAAATTTAAAACCCCCTTCCCATAGTCCGATCAATCTGGTTTTCGAGCTTATGACTCTACACATTTGTGCCAAATTTCATCAAAATCAGGCGTTTCTTTCAAAAGTTATCGCGGTAACGGACACACACACACACATAAATATAAATAATCATTACACACACACATATATATAATGTTGAACGAATTGTGTTTTTGGCATCTGGGGACCTCAAAACAAAAAGTTATCATTGGTCTTACCATGCCACCTACGGTAACTTCTTCCCTATAGGGGAAATTCGCTAAAAAATGGTGATTTATTTAAGTGACTAATTATTTATTTAGGATTGATTACTAATTATAATTAATTATTATAAAAATTATTACTAAAGTCTTAATTAATCTGGTAGTTCATTAATACAATACTAATTTTTACAGAACTTACAAATAATTACTATAACTTGCAATTGCCTATTATTTGTAAACCTATTATTTGGTTTGCTAAATGCAATTACAAGTTATCACTTACAGCTAGTTAAATTATACGTATTGTGTAACTGTCACAAAAACTGTCACATGGACACTAACACTGTCTCTGCACTGTCACTGTACTCAAAAAAAACTCCAGTCGCAGGCAAACAGAAGTCTTCAGACGCCGGCCGGCGCGGTCTTTTGAGTGCTTGCTGCCAGTGGCTGTGCAGTTGGTGCGGTGACTTCTGGAACTTTCCGGAATTACTACCGGCAATAGGTTCTTGAAACACTTTTAGCATTCACAATATGTATTTTTGGTGAAAAACATAGTGTTACCTTACCATGGTAGAATGGAAAAAGAGAAGATTTCACCTGGCGACCCCTGACCAGGGGGTTTGGAATACCCACCAGGGAAGAGAATCTGAGAGTGCCCCCCATAAAAAAAGATTGAATATCAAATTATAAAAAAACGCTTTTTAATATACAAAATAATAAACGGTATCAGAAAACTGATTCATACTTTCTCCCTTTTAGCCCAAATTTAATGAATAAATTAATTTTTATTTACTAAATATAGAATACAAAGCACGGTCGAATGTACAGAAAATCTTGTAAACAAGTTGTTTTCAAAAACATCCACCCAAATCCCTTTTTAGGAGGCACTACCGAATCCATTGCTATACACGTGATTTTAAGAGGGGGAATGCCCCCTATTCCCCCCAACAGGGTTGTTAGGGGGCAACATATTTCGAATTTCCTCTGTTGGTCAATGCTAACTTGACAAGCATATCAAGTTTGAACGAAATTGATCAGTAAATAAGGGAGAAATAGTAATTTTTGTATTCCCCATAAGAATAACATTGGACAACGTACTGCGTTTACCGCAAAATGAAAATTTAAATTTTCTCCGCAACCAGTAATTGTAGAATAGTCATTAAAAATACCAAATTATTTATTTTTTTGAGCTCTTTTTAATGGTGAATAGTAATATTTTTTTCTATTTATATTTTTTAAGTAGAATCCCAAAAAACACAATTTTGTATGTTTTAAGCCCTATAATTTCTGAACCCGAATTTTTACAGAAATGCGGGAAATGCCTATCATTTTGTGGGAAAACTAAAGTTATACAAACGACTAAAGTTTCATTAAAATCGTTAGAGCCGTTTTTGAGAGATATTGATTTTTCATGTTTTTTGGGGGATAATTACCCTTAAAAATAAAAAAAATGAAAAAACGCCTGGAGATATCATGTATTAGTACCTACATACCAAATTTCATAAAAATCAGACCATTGGTTTGGGCTCTAGCTCTGTACACATCCATACAGACAGACACACAGACATCATGTAAAAATAACTTTTTTGGGTTCAGGGAGCACCAAAACGAATATTTCCACAAACAACTCAAATTCAAAAATTTTGACGAAAACAATACTTTCTCCATATACCTACTATGTATAAGGGGAGAAAGTAAAAATCAAGTTTTTGCTATTTTATTAGCCTAAGTTTCCCAAATTTAGTGGGAGTGTTAAAAAAATGAAAGATTAAAGTTAACTTTGTTGGAAAATGTATTTATTTATTTTTTTGTTTTATTTAAAATTGGAAATCACACTACTAAAAAAATTTATCAAAAATTTTAAGTTGTTTGTGGAAATATTCGTTTTGGTGTTCCCTGAACCCAAAAAGTGATTTTTACATGATGTCTGTCTGTCTGTCTATGTGCGTGTGTGTGTGTGTGTGTGTCTGTGTCTGTCTGTCTGTCTGTCTGTGTCTGTCTGTCTGTGTGTGTCAGTCTGTCTGTGTCAGTCTGTCTGTGTCCGGTCAGTTGACTCCCTTTAGTCCGGCCTCGGATGGTCCAGCCGACTTCTGAGAAATGACTAAATATTATAATCTATGTAAAGAAGAGTTTCTCACGACAGAAATCGACTGGAATGAACATGTCTATTCATTTTCCGGACCAAATGTTAACAAATCATCTCAGTTTACTTGGCGATTGTGAAAAAATAAAAACTTTGTTATTGCAGATATAGTTTGGGATATGCTGTGTGCATACACTTTGACTTATTGGCTTTATAACCATATGCATTTTATCATATAAAAAAGAACAAATTGTGGTCTAAAAAAACTTTTCAAAATGTTGTGTTCCAAGGTTACACTTGCCCTAGGGTTCGGGGTAAGTTTAACCCTAGCCTGTCATACCCATATAAAGCATATTATAAGAGTAATGGGGCTAGTGTCCAGATTCTCCCATTTTTACTGAGTTTGAAACTTTTTGAATTATTAAAATATCTTTAATTTTACCGAAGATACAAACTTTTTTGTGCACCCCCTGTCGCGTTCGTTGAAATGCACAAAACATTCTAAATAAAAAAATAGGTATTAAAACGTAAAAAATAAACACAAAATAGTACTTGATTAATTTATTGACTTATGTAACAATATGTAGACTATATGTAACAAAATTTTACTTTTTACATTTAAATTAATAAAAATTAAACGTTATACTTGAACGTTGTATACTTAAACGTTCACTCACTAATTAAAAAATAACATTATTTAAAACGACATTTAGTCAAAAATTACCCTAAAATTAAGTGAATAGGCCTTCTTAGGCATATTTTACTGAATATTATATGAGTCAAAGAGCACACTGAATGTTAGTTCTCTTTGGCCCAAAGTAGGAAAATTGAGGTTAGGTTTACGTTAAGCCTCTTTATGTTTATTAAAATTATATATTTTTTTATGTATACAGAAATTATAGGAAAAAAAAGGTTAAATAAATAATTTGGTTTGCATAACATCATTCGGGCAAGTGTAACTCCCTCCCGAGGTTACACTTGCCCCAGAAGGTTGGTTCCACTTGCCCCACATGGAAAAAAGGTACGGTAAGTGTAACCATGGCTGTCATACCAAAAGCTTTAACAATAGAGTAAAATGAATCATATGTTTGAAATCTTCATGCAAACATTTGTTTCTCCACAAAAATTACATGTTTATCTTTAAAAATACGAGAATGACAGACCACTGAACTTTGAGGATGTCACTCACTCATAGAGTGAAAGTGTAACGTAATTTTTAACCTTAAAAATTTATTAACATTATATGTCAGATTTGGTTACTTACCATCAAATTTAACAAAAAAAGGTATAAAAAACATATGTGATGGGTCTGAAGTAAACATAAGGCTTTTTAAAAGTTATAAGCCGGGGTTACACTTACCCCTATCTTTTAAGTGAGTTTAATTTTTAATTTGATTTTCTGGGGTGAGTACGCTTTAAAAAATCATCAATCCATCTTAGAAATGATTTTTATTCACAGAAGTACTATTATAGGTATTTACATGTTTAAATAGCCGGGTGTTTCAGGCCTTTTTTACTCCGGCCGGGTTTCGGTCCCGAGGTGGCCAAATTAGAGGGAGTCAAGTGTAGTCCCATAAATGAGTTTTTCAAAGGCTGTTAAAATGCACAGAGATTCTGTGCCATTCAAGTAATCAGTCCCGGCCGATAATATGAATATATATCCCGGTTCTGGGAGTCCTGGGTTCTTGTTAAAATTCATTGTTGGTGTTGGTGAGTTCTTAACTTCTTAAATAACAATCTTGTAGTAGCAGTAGGGATGGCCCCACTATAGCAAGCCAATCAGAAGCCAGCATTTTGGTCACGTGACATTAGGCCCCGCCCCAAGATGGCGGCGCCCATGTTTCCCGCCAGATTTCCCCGCCAAATTTTCCCGCCAAATTCCCTAACCTCACTTTTCTCCCTCCAGTGTTGCCAACCTATGGTTATTATATGCAGTATTATATATATATATATGCTCTATGCTATTATACTCTATAGGGCTACCAACCTAGCGGAGCTAAATAAGGTAAGTAAAAAGTCAGTTTGTTATACAATAAGTTTAATATATGAAAAATAATATATAATAAGAACAAGTTAAAAAACAAAGAGTATATAAAAAGAGTAATAATATAAAAACAATATATAATAAAAACAAGTTAAAAAACAAAGAGTATATAAAAAGAGTAATAATATAAAAACAATATATAATAAAAACAAGTTAAAAAACAAAGAGTATATAAAAAGAGTAATAATATAAAAACAATATATAATAAAAACAAGTTAAAAAACAAAGAGTAATATAAAAAAAGTTATTAATATAAAAAGAATATACATAAAAATTTAATAATATATATAAAAAACTAGCCGTCAAAGAAAATCCGCTTGCGGCCGACGACTGTTGAGCGGCAGAACGGGCACACGTGGAGGCGAACTGCACACGCGGGACAGAGGGTGTGTTGACACGGCGACAACACCACCGTAGGGAGCGTATCAAGGCAGACCCTGCACATCAGGGCCCTAGGAGGTTCTGTAGCAGGCGGTGGACGTCCCCGGAAGATTTCCTGGTCCATATGGCTCCCCGTCTGAGTGAGGATGCGCTCCAGCGTAGTCTGGATCTCGGTCCAGACGACTGGGGCGACTTCCAGCATCTCCTGACGGGTTGCATTCACCAGGACGGTCTCGGACAGGTGGAGAACCTCCCGGAGCTCTGACCTAGCGGTGGTAAGGTGGCATACAGCTCGCCAAGACGCACGGTCAACACCCTCCTGTCGTGCCTCGATCTGAAATCATAAACAAGTCTTAAAATCATAAAATATACTTATATAAACCCTGAAATCATAAACACAGTTTAATTTATAAATCACATTAAGTTATTATTATTATATGCTCACCATCCCAAAAGCGTCATGCCTCAGCTCATGCAGCCTTTCCTCACGACGGCAGTGGGGACAGGGCTGCTGTGGTGGTGGTGGTGGCGGATTCTCGGGTTGAGGTGGCGGCGGGTTCTCGGGCTGAGGTGGCGGCTGATTCTCGGGCTGTGGTGGCAGCGGTGGTGGACTAGGTGGAGGCAGGTTCTCAGGCTGTGGTGCAGGCAGGTTCTCGGGCTGTGGCGCAGGCGGGTTCTCAGGCTGAGGTGGAGGCGGTGGTGGGCTAGGTGGAGGCAGGTTCTCGGCCCCCTGTGCCTGCGACGGATCATCATACACACGCTGGAACACAATACACTGGTTAATTGCATATACTCATTAAAAAACAATAGCCCTAAGGGTTGTATTCAACTTACCACAGGTTCAACTCTCCTGGAAGGCCCCTCGGAGGTGTTTGCACTCGTAATGGGATGTCGCAACATCCTCAGCCCTAGTAAATCGTCCTCAAGCTAAAATAAAGAAAACCGACTGTTACTGTCTGAAAACAAAAAACTACTATTTAATTTTGAAACATGATTTATATAAATTTAAAAAACAGAATAATAATATAATTACCCCTAGACGCGTACGAAGTTCCGTGGCTTGTCGGTGAACGTAATATACGCCAGCACAAGTCCGACGAGCCCCGAGGGTACACCTTTCTAGCGGCTGGTCTTCCCTCTGCAAAAGATTTGTGAGTAAGTATCTGTACCCTGGTGAGAAAGTGAAAGTTCGTTAGCAAATTGACCTACGTACCCTCAACTGAATTAAAGTCCAGCGATCCCTGGCCCAGTAGGTAGATTCAGTGAGGACGTACACATGGGACTGCCTCGAAGGCCACGCAAGCGCCTCCATCTCCCTCAAACGGGTTTCAACACTCACCTGTAAACGATTAAATCATTAAGTAAGAATAAAACAGTCTAGTAATGTATGTTAGTTATTATTATATTATACTACGTTACTTACAAAGCTAACTCGGCGAAATCCTCTAGGAGCTGATGGGGCAGGATTCTCTTCATAAATGAGGATGTCCTCCTCATCATTCATGAAATGTATGTCATCCTCCATGACATACGCTGGCTGAAAAACAGACAATTATTAGATTCTTCAAAGTATTACCGGCTTTTAAAACGTTTTTTTTCGATCGATATCTTACCACAAGAGCTTGGAGCTGTCTGAGCTGCACAGCATCGCGGAGGGATTCGGAATTCTCTCTCGCATACCGGGTTCCATTGCGCGTTCTACAGCAAGTGGGTCGTGACCGTAGTTCCGTTTCATAGGCCCACGGAACGCGTTCAATACCCCTCTGAAAATTAAAACCGATAAGTACAGGCCACGCCTTTACTTTAATTCTTAATCTAATGTTATATATAATCCTAAAAACTACTAACCATCCAAGAAGAACGTATCCATAAAATACCGTCGACTACACAGGTCTCCTCATAGATATATGCTCCAGTCTCCACGGTAGGGCTTGAAAATAGTCTCCAATCCGATAAGCGATCGTAAGCATCATCCTTAAAAAAAAAAAAGAATATAAATATATTTCAGCAGAATATATAAGCAAGTGATCAATTTTACACTTTTGTTATTTTACTTACCCAATGTATCGGGTGAAACCCTTCAAGAGGCGCCAGGGTCATGTCAGTATCTCCATCGGGCATGGAGTATGAGAGGATGTCCCTGTGCCGATTTATGAAGAACACATCACCTGTGTCGCTCCGGCTATACTCGTCAAATAGACAATCAGTTCCCCACTAAAACAAAAATATTATTATAAGGACGGTAGTAAGTCGACTAAATTAATTATTTACATTATTAAAATATATTAAATTTTCACAATTATTAAAAATACTTACACTAGCCATTATCTCAGTTATTCGCATATTTGTCGCGCGGGTCCGCCGCCGATATCCGTTAAGAGGCTGATCTAAGTCAGTCGAATCACTCTGAAAATATAAAAAATTACATTACTATAAGAAAACGTAATAATATTAATTTTAAAATGTTGGAATTAATTACTCTATACACTTACATCAGAGTCTTCATCGGCAAAAATGTCAGGGCTCGAAGGTCTGGGACCCTGTAAATAAATTAACAAAACGTTACATTTAAGAAACTATTTAAATAACAACATCAACTAAATTAACAACACTGAATTAACTACATACCCCGGGTTGAAGTGGTGGGTTCTCGCCGTCACTGTCCCCAGAGGACAAGCGAAGAACAGTCACAATAATCAGTAGACGGAACATTACTACAGAATGCATGGAATACTGTAATCGAGAGACAGCAAACGCTCATATTTATACTCTATCCCCACCCGCAACCTTAGTCACCAGGGACCTTATCACAGTAGCTTTCCCTATCTCCTTGAGCTGAATCATCAGGCAGTACGCGATGGCCTCGTCTCTCGTACAGATTTGTCTGGAGGCCGTCTGCGCTAATAACCCGCGCTTAGACCAAATTTTAAACTTACCGTTACCACAACCTACGCGCCTTCAACTCGTTAATGAGCATAAAAGGTGTTGTAAAACCCTCGAGAGTTTTTGGTTCGAGTTTGAAGACGACTTGGTCTCGTGTGTCTTCTGCACTCTTGTAAGTACACTTAAATTAAGTACACTTAAATTAAGTACACTGTTAAAAAGGGTTGTTGCATTGTAATTTATGTTTTTATAACAAATGTTTTAGGAAGCCATCATCCTGAGTGGAGGCAACATACCTCCATACAGGTCGAAGGAGGCAAGAGAGACCTGTGGCTACACGGATTTTATACCGCAGGAGAGGATGCGGCTCTGCGATATATGCGACTTTGAAATTAGCAGAGCCGTTAGCAGATGTTCCTGCGTAATATAGTAAGTACAATATTTTACAACACACAGTGTAACCATTAGACAAATAGACTGTAATTTTCGTGAGCTCAATCACCTTGAGCGATACTTGGATTTAACGAGCGTCTGGGCCGGCTCGTAATCGATGGTAATTTTCGGCCGCTCAATCATCTTGAGCGGTACTTTGTTTTAACGAGCTTCTGGACCCTGTTATTAGCGGCTATGATTTAGCCTCTCAATCATCATAAGCTATTATGATTTTTACTCACGTTTTAGTTTTCTATTTTATTATCCATTTGAAACGCCTGAAGTTCTAATCAGAGGAAACTCTTATCAGTACCGCGCAGGCGTGAAACCGCTGCGACACATGCATTCACTCATTCGCGTCTCACCATGGAGCACCTCCATTACAGCCACTGCGAGGCCTGCGGCAAGCTGACCTCATGTAATATGTTGTGGTTTACCCCTTCTGGGGTAGGCTACGACATATGTTGTAGGTGCGAGGAGCTGTCCCCAGAGGAGTGGGGAAACCATCCACCTATCGAGTCCTGTGAGCACGATGCCGTTCAGTAAGTAATTGTATTAATTATTGTTCTTATTTTTGAACAGGGTAGCAAGCGTTAGACAGTGGTGGAAACTTGTTTTCAAAAACGGGTCTAGCATTGCTTGCTACACTAGTCATCCGCGCTATCACAGGAAGTGATAGCGATTAGGGCGCGAGTCACACTCGCCGCTTCAGTTACAGTCATGGAGCCGTTGTGTATAGAGTTCCCGGTCTATTCCAGCTACTTATGGCCGTTGTACTTGGGGGGTGTATGCTGTCGGAGCAGCCGGGTACTGATCTATCCACACCTGGAGATCAGGTTCCATTACTGCCTCCATCCCCAGCTTTTCTCATGGCTGGTGGTTGAGTGGGCAGTATGGTATTCCTGCCCCACGTGCGGAATGTGTTTCCGTTCTGGATGGACGGAATACTTCTTATAAGGTATGTTATTATTTTTATTCGGTTTTTAGAGTCCAAGTTAAGTATTTGTATGACCCATATTTCCACACCACCCAGGGGGTAGGGTCTCGGCGCGTTTTTTATTAAAGTGAGTCTCCCCAGTAGGCCTATTCTCACTGTTTTTAAACCACTGCCCCAACCAACGCAGTGATTCGTGGCAGCCACTCCATTACAAAAAATGCTACCTCCGATAAATATTTTTTGTTCTCTGTTTCTAGGCTCTTTACTAAGACTGTGTCCGTTCATTTTAGCCTAGAAAATAGACAGAGAATTTTACTTTTATATTTTTTTATTTGGTTTTTATTTTTATACTTTTTTTTTGTTGCGCCTTTTAATTCGCATTTCCCTGACAGTCGGAGGATTACAACAAACGGTTTCACGGTTTTTTAGGCCAACCTCCCCACACCCCTGGACTTACAAAGGGTTTAGCCTTGCCTGCTGGGTGAGCGACTGCCGGGCCTTATTTTTATTAGGCCCCACTCGAAAATATTTTTCGAGCGTAGTACTGTGCGGACCTCAAGGCGCAAGTTTCGTTTTTATTTTTATGTATAATGCAAGCTACTGTAAAATCATCATCATCTATATACAAACTTTCATTTATTTCTTTAACATTAGAATGAAATGCCCGAAGGAATTGAGCCTTCTCCAGGCCTTTTGTGTGTATGACCTCGAAGGGTTTACACAGTGAGCGCAAAAGCTCTTCACTGTAATGTACCTCACCTTCATCCCACTTTATATGGTGAAAGTGACGAGTCAGCCAGCGGGCTGTTCTTTTCATCTTGCTATTCAAAAAATTAAAACAGTAAGGAGGCCGGAATACCAGCTGAGTTCTGTAAGACTTTCCGACTATAGCAAACTCCTTTATAATAAATTTATTATTATTGTCTTTGAACCCGTGAAACTCGACTACAGCTTCCATAATGAGACTTCGCTAAAAAGACGGTCAGCTACTTGAGGCGGTAGTTGTTCTGTACAAGCTTCAGCGCCCGATAAAACCTGATCAATAAAAACTTTAATAATATCCTCCAAATAAAACAATTCTAATAGAGAGCGACCGATCAAAGGAATGTTAATTACAAGCTAATTCCACTCGTGTCGATTGAGAGCCAAGGAGTGTTCTCCGTCAGAGACACAAGCGTACTGCTGACCAAAAATACTGTTAACTTTAATATCAGCTCCCGTATCGGTCTTTACAAAGCATTGATACTTGCCTTCAAAAGCTAAAGTAATTTCATTGAACCTGTCAACCAGCTGACAGTAAGAATCGTAAGACCAAAACACAACACCTTTCCTCCCCTTAATTAATACTCCGAGGCTGTTGTCCCTGTTTTTAAAAATACCCGATACTACGCACTTGGTGAGTTCAGGGTCCAAGAAGTGGACTGACTTTAGAAATACTCCGGTCATTAAATTTATAGGCTCTTTCCCCTTAGGGATGGGTATAGCTCCCGTACTCACCTCCGTCTCGGCCGATGGCATCTCTGCTACTAATCGGTACGCCCCGTTAATAAACGTCCACACCCAACCTCATCTACCCCCTCCCCTCCACCCTCCTTCTCCTCAGGATCTGAAGAGGATTCTGAGGATTCACTGTTGTCAAAATCTGTACGCCATTTAACTATAATGCTATCGATCCCGCGCATTAATTTAAACTCCTTTTCAACACTAGCAAACTTGTAACTGTCTACGTAATCTGTTTTCATCAAAACCTTCTTGTAGTAATATTCAATTTTAATCCAACCGTAGTAACCCATGTTTACTCACTGACTGCTCACCTCAGACTAACAAAATCTCTTAACCCACAACATCTATACCCTCCTCATCATCATCACTGCTAAAGTCTCCATCGTCTCTGAGTTTAACAACTACGGTGGCTGTACCCTCAGGAATATCAGATATTTCCTTCTCACAGTATATCTTGTAACAATCCATTTTTGCTGTACCTATTAAAACATTATCGGCGTTATAAAACTGAATAATAACCCACTCGCCCATGTTTACTCGCTGAGTGCTAGCAGGAGACTAACACTCTGAAAATTAGATGTATCTTTTACCCCTTCCCCACCCAACCCCAAGGGGGGCGAATCGCCCCCCTTGTACATACATTCCAAGTGTTGGACCCGGAGGGTCCACTGTTTAGAAATTACATTGGAGATTTTCTCTTCTGTTAATTTGATACGTCTCAAAAACCTGGCCCTATCCCTTGCTAACTGTTCCCAATCTGATTTTCTATCTTCAGCGGGCAAACTGTATATTTTTGTAACTACCGGGCTGGGGAAACTAACTCGATATTTTCCTGACATCTCCCGTGATCGGTGTGTATGTGTAGTGACAGTCGTGAATTATGAGACAGTACGCCCAAGTATTAGCCGGGATTGCTGTTTTAGTCTGAATCTCAAGCCTTACATCTACGGGACCGGTCTTAATAGTATCGTCCTGCTTTGAACAGTCAATTACATACAGAGGACACTTTGTTTTAAAATCATCAAAGTTTAATATCGGTGAGCCGATTCTACCGTAATAAGAGTTTTGAAAGTTCGCATACATATCATAAAACAGGCAAGTGTTCCCACGAAGGTTATCGTACGGATAGAAACTTGAGTTTAAATACAGTTTAACATCAAGCAAATCACAGGCGTCGAACCGTGACATGTCCTTTGTTAAGTCATTCTTTCTGCCTGTCTGGAAGGCTAGAACAATATACCGAGGTTTTTCTGTTTGGTTAGATGTTTTAAGTGTCCAAGATAACGTGTCTGTACTCGGTAGGTTCGGGTATTCAATCATTTCCCACTGACGGAAAGGAACATGTATTGCGGGGTCTTTCTCAATAAACTTGTACAATTTTAACTTCTGAGCGTCGTTCACTGTAACGTGAGGTATTCGCCAGTAGATTTTGTCAATTGTTAATGTTAAAGTCCCGGCCTCCCTCAATTTTACAGCGTTTGTATCTGTAGCCGAACGTAATAGTATCAGTTCCTGTTTAACATTTACCAACACCCGCCTGTAGTCTTCAGCGAAACCTAGCAAGAGTTTTAGAGGGATTGAATATACAAAATCTGTCACTTTTTCAGTACTACCAGGGCCAAACCAGCAAGCGACCTTTAGAGCATTTTTCTCCTCCTCGCGAATGGATAGAATATGTTTTAAAGTAGTAGTTATACCGACATTTTTTGTCCTGTCAATTTCCTTGCCACAAATCTCATAGCGGATTTCTTCAAACAAGAAAGATATCGCATTATTAATAAAGGAAACATCCTGAGGAGTCCCGTCGGCCTTTGTAGCGTTGGTTTTGCCGTGTATCACAATAAAACTTTCAAAAGGCGCGGTTATTATGTCCTGCTGTAATATCGGTATTCTTATTTCATCGTTATTATTGTAAGTTGTACTTGCATACGGCTGATGTGAGTGCAACTCCATCCCGGTTATCAGGTCAGCATACTCTGCCTGGTTGTCTATCGCTAATAGCGCCATTCTTTATTACTTTAAAACCGAGAGAGCGAAGAAACGTTATGCTTTTACAAGTTAACTCCTTGGCTTTCTGAACACTACTGACTTGTGGCCCTAATGGTATATGCCTAAATAGTAGCCCCATTACTGCGCCTGAGATGTAGTCTCACCGAGATCCTTTCTCCGCGAAAGTTAACAAGATTACCGTCCTGGTCTTTTAGAGACACTGTCAAGTTGTTGATCCTCTGACTGATCACAGGTAAATAAATGACATTCCTCGGTAATTCCATTATTTTATAGCCCGGTGGTTCAGCCGGGTAGAACTCGTGTATGACATGGCCCTCAACCCCATTCAAGTATGACCCGCGTGTGACATTACATTCCACCCTTATAGAGTTAACTTTTATTATATCTACAGGCAGTTCCGATACATGTTCATCTTTAGCCCTGTATATTTGTTTTTTGTAGCCCAAGAGTGTTCCCAATGAATGTTCTTTAGTAAAGTCAATTTTCTCAGAACAACATATCGTAGCTTTCAAAGTGTTATTATTAGGTTTCAAAGTAAATTGTACTTCTTTTGGCAGTTGCGACTGTATATACTTTTCAATGTCCTCAATTTCGTAAGACCCTTCAGGGATCGTAATACTTTTATCATCACCGTAGTAAAACGTATCATTTATGTTTTTTTCAATGTTCGGTATAGAGTTATAAGTGGTCAGTTCAATTAAACCAAGTTCCCATGTACCCTCGCTAACATCAATAGGAAACGCTAGCTCGTGGGATAGAACACTAGTTACCCCTGTTAGACAGAACATTACTACAGAGAAACTTTAAACACAAATGTCCACAAACAACTGAGTCAAAATTCTGTTGTCTCTCGTAGTTATAGTACATCCCACATTCACCCAAGTACTTAGAAATTTCCGGTGGAGGTCTTAGGTTTCCAAAACTGTCATAATAATAGGCCTTTTTATCAATCTTCCTGTAACATACCCAGTGCGTGCCTGGACCGGTTGTACTGTCCAAGTTAACTATAGCAGATTCACATTTTCTCGGGTTTTTCGGTAAACTGTTCCTCATATAAACCCCTCTGAAATTAGGAATTTTCAATAACCTCGCGTATTTGATCAAATCGTAATTTGTAAGCGGCTTTATCGGTATTGAGATGCTTTTTTTTTCGTTCTTCTTTTCTTTCTTCGGCCTGCGCCCGCCTTTGTACCCGAACCTTCCTTTCTATAGGGTCTAAGATACAATCCTCTACCCTTCGGGCGTTTAGCAGGGCGTGTCTTCTTACGGCCTCCTCCCAATTTTGTTTTTGCTTTCATGGCTGTTGTGACTGCCCAAGCAGCGGCTTTCTCACCAACACTGGCGTTACTAGACTTGAATCTCTGCCAAGCGCGTTCCGCCAACTCTTTGTCAGCTTGCCTTCGCCGCTCGCTGTCGGAATACCGGGAGTATGCTATGTCGTGGACCTTACAGGCCGCGTCTAGCCCGTTTATTCCTTTGTCACCTCTAGCCAATCTCTCTTTTAACTTCGTGCCAGGTCCGCAGTACTGATAACCAGGAATATGCAGTTCAACAGGTAGTAAATCTATGGCTTTGTTCAGCACCGATGAAACAATACCTCCACCTCGTACAAGCGCTAGCTTGCGTCTGAGAGGTTTCCTTCTAGTCTTTGCCATTTTATTGTAAGTATTTAATCACCTCGTACAGTCTATTCAGTAGAGTCTCACGTATACACGGAATTTTCAAAACTTCAAAAATGTCAGGCACCGTACGAGACACAGCGTTTGTGAACTCGTTGTACTCCAACACACCACTGTCAGTTGTAATATAAATCATGCCATTTATATATCTAAATGCACCGCGACTGTGAGCAGGAACCCCGTACAGTGTAGACGAAACCATTCCCATAAAAGTGCCAGTAAAGTCGCACTCGTTAATTTCAATCAGATACCAGCCATTAATAACCATGTAACTCTTCCCCGTGTTAGTGGCAAAGGCCGAATTAACTTTATATACCTGTCTACCGGCTATGGTGTCAGTACTACTCTTTGTTACCAAAGACAGTGAAGGGTATCTAAATAAGTATACATCATTGCCAACAAAAAGGGCAATTTCCCTGTTAGGTCTCTGGTAGATGGCAGATATTTCAGTAAAGTTTCGCGGTAAAAAGTTAAGCCAGTGAGAGATTCTCCTTGGCCTTGTTAAATCCTCAGGAGTCCTGTCTGCAGGGTCCAAACTTATAATCCATACGTAGTCTCTAAAGAAAGCAAATATCCTCTTGTTTACAATAACGTACTTATCAATTTGACCTTTTAACTCGCATATATCGCGTTTTTCAGTTATCTCGGGTGGTGTCTCAGGTGTTGTACTGCTTGGTGTGGTAGCGGTTGTTGTTGTAGTTGTTGTCATGGTAGTGGGTGGTGTATAGTTTGGAATGGTTGCAAATGTCTTAGTGGGCCTGCCGTATAGAAACTCCATAGCGCGTTGGTCATCTTTGCTTAGCTCGTATTCGTTCATGTCCACAATCCCCATTGGACTCCTATGGAAAGGGAACATTACTGATTTATCGTCGCCTGAATGGTCCAGGCCTAGGGCGTGACCAATTTCATGTACTAATGTTTGAAAAAATGAAATGTTTCCATATCGTGGTAAATTCATAGTGAAATCCCAGTTTTCTTCCGAATCAAAGTGTATGTCCGTTTGGTTATACCCCATATGGGGTAAATAGGCGTGAGCTAGGAGGTAGCCGGGGCCATCAAAGTCATATGGACAAGTCTCCCGTCTAGAATAAAATATATGCTGTCTATTAGTTGAGAAGGATATAATTATAGTGGGGTTATTTATATCTTTTTTAAAAGTTAAGTTTGCATGTTTGGCCCATACATCGAAAGCTTTTTGAATTAAGTTGGGGTACTGTGGTGTTCCGTATTGGTACCAAGTTATTACTGATTTATTCCACTTTCTATTGGGTAGAGCTGAGAAGGGTAATATATTGTCTTTATAGCCACACCGAGGAGTGCTCATAAGCGCTAAGGTATCATTGTCAAAAAACCCCGTTGGCTCAAGACGAAAATTCTCTTGAAATTGTTTTACTGCAGAAGTAATGTCCTCTGTAAAAGCGTTTTTTTCCAGATAGCCGTAATATGTAAGATACTCTATTGACTTGTTGCACGAGGCAAGAGGTAGCATAAACAGTAAGAGAACCAACATCCTCGACGGTTCGGAGTAGACTAATCGGTATTTCCCGGTTTAAGTGACATTATATATTCAGCTTCTCTCCTGAGGAGACCGGGGTAAGGAAAAGTATCATCAAATATCCCCGTTGGCTCAAGACGAAAATTCTCTTTAATTTGTATCAAAAGAAGCTCCACTCAGTCCCTCTTCAGTCATAAAGAGATCATAAGTATCAGGCGGAAGTGGTTTGACGTCTTCTTCTTCAGGCTCTTCACCACCTTCCAATCCGTCAGCAAACAAAACTTCCCAGTCTAAGTAATCGTTTTCACCCGGCGTGGGTAGAATGGCAGACCTCCCAGTTTGTTTTTTGTTAATATAATTAAAGACCATGGTACCGAATTTCCTCAACCGTTTCTCGTGAAAATCTTTATTACTAGTTATTAGACCTTCGCATTTTGACAGTCTGGTCTTGAGACCGGTTAAGTCAAGCTGTTGATTAGCGAGGTTAGTGGTTATAGGCAATATCTCTTTTTCCACGTACGACTTGGTAACTGCATCGCTGGGGTCTGTTGGTAGAGCTAAATTAGTTATTCGTTTATTGTTAGCGTCATAATTATCTTTGGAGATAGTCATACTCAGTTTTTTTAGTGTGCCCAAGTTAACTGCGTCCGAGGAATCTACAGGGTCAGCTACACTCCATAGTCTTTTGTTTTGCATATTGAACCTCTGAAAGTCAGAAGGTATAGATTTATGGTCAACATAATTCTTTGTAGCAGCGTCTAGTGGTTGTACCGGTGTAGCCAATTTACATAACCGTTTATTTTGCATATCATAGTCACCTTGGGGCGTTAAATTGAAACCCTCTCCCTTGGGGCCCTTGACGGCCTCACCTCGGGATTTCCGGCTACTACGTCCGAACTTGTCAATCGTCATTTTAATAATGCTTTAAACCTACTGTTACCAGCTCCTTTTATGTAACCAGCCTCCCTTAGTTCCTCCACGATACTCAGTATTTCACTGCCATGGACTCTGTTTCCAGTCTCTGTTGACATGGCTATGTGTCGTAATCTATCCACCAATTCATTGGCGTCATCCCAATGTATTATATCACGAGATCGTGCATTCTTCCACGCTAAACCTTTGCCCGCTTTAACCGGGAACAAATCTTTTATAATTCTTCTGTACTTTAGATTGTTGTCCCTTCTAATTTGATTGTGGAATTTGTAGCCTCTCTTGTGAGCGTTGGTGGCGATAATAATACTCTTATAGGTATTAAGATCGTCTTTATTGTATATATCTTCGTCAGGGGTTCTCTTAAATATGAGCTCATACAAACCTTCGGTAGGTCTATATCTTGTGTTGTTTATTAGAATAGTTCCATCGTTGTCAAAGTCTAACACCTTGTCTCCCATCATTAATGTACTGCCTTCGTATCTAGGGCCGTAGTCATGATCAATAACTCGGACCTTACCGCTAGCATCTTTTAAAAGTAGCGTCATATACCTCACTGTCATGGGGTTACTAAACTGACTTTCAATATATTGGGACGCTGTTTCCAGTCCCGAAGGGGTCGATACAATTTGCTTTAACCCGCTGGTTTCAGGTGTTGATACACTCTGCGGAATAAATTCAGCTTCTCCTTCATCATCATCTGTCGTATCGTATTCCATTGGCTCTTCTTTAAAGGTTTCGGGTTCAGTTTTTATGTCGGCTGTGTTTGTTGTCGTTTTTCTAAGTTCTTGAATAATTGGTTTATACTGCTTCTCAAGCAAAATATCACTTTCCTCGGATCCTTCCTTAAACATTTTATATTTCCGTTTAATAGCATTACGCAGCTCTATGAGCCGGTTTGTCAGTTGCTGTTTACTGCTCCGCTTCATAGTCATAAATGATAGATTTCAACCAGCGCATCTAGATTTAAGGCATTTCGACTTGCCTGAAAAACAAGGCACGCCTCTTATGCCTCCGTATGAACTCGATAATATCCAACAGTGAAACACCAGCGCTAAAGTCCATACCTCTGTAGTACCTCTGTTCTCTAGCATCGAACCGGGGAATCACATAACGACCGGTAAAACTCCTGAATACAAAAGTACGTTTCCACCCGTCTCTCCATTGAGGTATTTCTGCTACGGTGTATTTATCACTTTCAATTGTGTTTTGCATGAATCGTCTGAGTAACGCCATAGGCCTAGGCTCGTTGAGGTGTTGCAGTAAATAAGAATTTAAAAGCCAGAATTCGCTCGGGTTCGCGCCTGTGAACGCTCTCCACTGGTCAAATAGCACTCTGTTTGTTACACTGTACACGCCGTTGTTTAGACTTATACCGAATCTCTCGCACTGTACTGGTAGTGTGGGCAGGGCCAGTTTGAGAAACTCTGTAGTATACAACCCCTGGCACAGGTTATTAACACCGTTAAACGGTTTATTCCTGTTGCATCTAGGGACACTAGGAGGTACGTTCGTGTATCCGATATTATAACTAATATCGATGTGACATTTTAAGCTTGAAGCTTTTTTATAGACTGTCATCGGTGATCTTATAGGAATACTGCGTTCTGTCAGAAGTATACACCGTGAAGCAAATGGGATCTTACATCCGTATTGCAGCATTTCATTACAGATTTGTGTAAAATTAACACTTCCGTGCAGGTTACGTAAAGGCAAAACTTGCCCAAAGAACTCGGGGAACGGCCTGAATCTAGATATCATATTTTGTGGGTCTCGCACGGTACAGTTGTACATATCTTCGTGATATATTACAAGTTCCAAGGGTATGTTTTTTTCTTCGCATTTGTTCATAAAACTAAGCCATGTATCTCGGTTATAGGTTCTCTCACTCGCAGATATAATTAATAAAACTACAGGCGGTATCACAGCGGATCTTTTTAGTTTTTTATGTCTCCAGCATCTTTTGTTAAGCTGGTACCCATGAGGGGGTTTCTTACTGCAGTAGTTTCCACAGAATTTCTTCTTGTCCTTGTAATAAAAAGAGCACAAGTTTGACTTGACATTATGGAGTTTAGCGTTGAAGCCTCTTAAATCGTTGTACGTGTAGATGCGTACCATTACACTTCTGTTATAAAACTGTCCATACCTACTCTGTACCTTCCCTTATAAGGGTCTAGAGTCTTGTCAATCACAAGGAATCCAAAGTTATCTCGCCACGCCCGAGCGCACAACTCTTTAAATTTGTCAAAGGACATGTCGGTAGTGACATGATCGTTGTACACATGTCTTAGGTTCCTTTCGTCCTGTTTGAATAAAATAACAAAGTTACAGTTGTCCCTCACCAGCTGTTTGGGTATAGCACTGTATGTCTGCCCTAAATAAAATGTATCTATATTTTTATGTCTACCCATAGTGAAATAACTGCGTATATTGTCATGTTTTTCGCAGGAAATATCGTCAAAGATCATTATAGAGTTTGGTTTAGCTTCGTTTGGGTGTACAACTAGACTATTGTCATCATACGCGAAATAACCGACCTCCTTAGGCATTACCTTCTTAAGAAATTCGTACTTTGGCTGATAGAGGGACTTTGAAAAAACGTAGACATTTTCAAATCTTAAGCCGTTTGGGTCAAACAATAAATTAAATAAAACATTGGTCTTCCCAGAGGAACTTGGCCCGCATATTATACAGCGTATTGAATCAGGTAATAAAATACCGTGTTTATTCTTTTTAACCATGCCCGACCCGATATATTCATCAAAGTTTTGAACGGGAAGCTCGACTTCCTGCTTCTCAACCCGCATCCTGACTGATTACTCACTACTGATTACAGCTGATATATACTTCCCGGATGCCGTTATCACACCAAATCCTGTGAATCAATCCAACTGTCATGGCTGCTATCGTACCCTTTCCAGCGTACAAAGAGTCTGTCTCCTTTCCTTTTTAAAACTCTTTCAACTAAATAAATGTCACCAGTTTTAGACTTGCTAATTTCCTCCGCGTAGAAACCTCCTTTAAGTTTTTCTCCCCTGCTGTCTTGTAATATATATGTTACTGGTCTTGTTGGTTTAATCGCGTATACTGTAAACGTCTCATTTGTCCAATTTGGCAAATAGCCTTTTTTAAACACTCTTTTAGCTTTACTGATTCTAACACTATCACCTAGTTTTAATTTTTGTTTAAGGATTTTATGTTTGGGTTTTTTAACTTTATTTATTTTATTTAGAATGTCTTTGACATGTTTCTGTCTCACATCCTTGGGTTTCATACCTATAGTCCTGTGCTTCGTGTTGTTGTAAGATTTTATGATTTCTGGTAATAGACTTACCCACTCATAACTACCTCTGGCAGTAAATAACTTGTACATTTTTGTCTTAAGCGTTCTGTTCAGTCTTTCTACTATACTAGCCTTAAGTTCGGAAAATGTGTGGTAATGGTTGATTTTGTATTTCTTCATTAACGCGTTTACATGTTTATTGAAAAAGTCGGTACCTTGGTCTGTGTGAAAGTTTTTCATTTTATATTTAGCTAAGATAGGAGCGAGTGCCCTTGCCACTTCTGGCCCTGACTTGTCTTTTAGAGGTACGGCAAAAGCTAGTTTTGACAAACAGTTAATCATGGTAAGAATATATTTGTAGCCTTTGTTAGTTTTCGCATAAGGCTTCATTTCAACGAGATCAGCCTGATAAAGGTCCCTTAAACCCTTAAGGGTGACTTTACGCCTGGAATAGTTTCTCCTGGCAGGTCTGTGCAGCTCCTCAGCTATAGCTGTCTTACCGTCCATTTTACTAATGATAACTTTATTCTGAGGACACTAGTTTTATACTTACATCAGTGATTCTCATTATATAGATAAATACAAGGCTCGTAACAAATATAGCAAAGACAAATAATTTGTCCGCTAAAGAGCTTATCAGGCACCACGCCATATTCGTTATCAAAACCTCAGCGTCCTGCTTGATAACCCTCACCGCAGTAACGCTCGGTCAGTACTGATCAAAATGTCCTGCTTACTGGTGTGCTTCGGGTATGTAGTGTCCTGTCAGAAGAAGAAGCCACCCCCTGCTCCGACACCTAGGGTTGTCTTTCGTAGAGTGGTAGAGGACATCTACTCCGAGATAGAGCCACGAGCTTTAGAGCCACCTCCGCTACCGCCTAGAAACCCGGTGTACGCCGTGATGAACCCCGTATACTCGGAATAAGTAAGTATCTGTTTGCTTGAGTGGGGTTTGAGACCACCCGTGCATGTGCACCCAGGTTAAACATTATTCCGTGCGTGAGCCAATCCAGATTACCTGGTTGACGCTCAGTACGAACTAATGCCCTCTCCCTTTTTAGCAAACAAAGGATAGAGTATTTTTTTAAAAAGATAAACCATGGCTCCTCCACCGCCATGGCCCGTGAAGGCCTTCCAAAAACAAACTAGCTGCCTCCCCCGTTTTTCTTTTTAATTTTACAAGTCCCACCGTACGGACTGTTCCAAGGAGTAGTCTAGACTACTCGATGTACAAAGTCCTTCATTCACCCGAGGTCTGTAAGACCCCTCATCACACATTCAGGTTTACGGGGCTTTTCGTCACCCACGCCAGTGACCTTCATACAGGTTTACGGGGCTTTTCGTCACCCGCGCCAGGGACCTTCATTCACACACACACACACACACACATACATACAGTGGGAACTTATGCATTATCTAACACATGTTCAACTATATTTACAAAATTGTGAGAAGTTAGGATGTTGTTGTATGCAGAGTCAAAGTGCATACCATAACTCTTCATTACTTCTTTAGCTTTGTTAAGTACATTAATCCCGTTAGGAACAGGAGACTTGATGAAACAAGGTACGAAACCTTCATTTTTGGCTTTAATGAGAGCTTCGTTAAATTTTCTTTTTTGTATGCGAATACATTTGTACTCGCAGACTCCGTACAGCTCTAGAAGGGTTTCTTTAATAAGGACACATAAAACATGTTTTAGTCCATCGTCGTCTGACATCACAGCAACCTTCGGTGCCTGTTCAGTCAACAACTCATTCAGTGACTGGTTTTCTTTACACATTATATCGTTTGCAGTTTTAAATTCTAAGTTAATTTGAGCTAGCTGTAGGTTGTTTTCCAGAGACCTTGTAATTTCAGTCAAGAGTTGAGAGTTTTCATTCTTTAACTGATTATTCTCCTGTTTGATTTCATACATTCCATATTTTCTAATGGAAGGTAAGACATCTTCAAAAACCCAGTCTTGGAATTTCTCAGCAATGGGCAATTTGGATTTTAAAATTAGTGAATAAAGACCAGGCTCGTTTAGAAAGATTGTTTGGGAATGAAAGTACAAGGGGGGCGTTTCGCCCCCCTGTACTTCCAGTATAGTTTTGCGGTGTTTTTCTCTAACATGGGTACGGATTGCATGCTTTGTATCTTGATAGTTTAGGATTTGAGCAACATCTTTTGCTTTGAACCAAGGATTATTTTCCCCGTCAAACAGGACAGCAACGGCCTGGTTATTAAATATATAAGAAGTTAAGTGAGACATTTTATATCAAGTATTGTGCAATAGTACAGATCAGAGCTACGTAAGGACACGTCTTACCTCGGCAGGAGCAGCGGCAAAAGTGACCGAGGCAGAGCGATTCGCGGGAGGGGAAGGTATGACTCATTATGGGCAAGGGGGGCGTTTCGCCCCCCTTGCACTTCCGGTGTTGTTTTACTCAAGTCTTTGAATTTTGTAGCCGTAAGGCAGGGTGTCGTACTCTCCCTCAAACTTCCTCTTTGGTCCAGTAATTTTGAAAACTTTAGTTTCGCTTACAGTTACAATATCGCGGTCTTTAGTCCTCCTAATTCTGTTTTCTTCAATTTCTAAAATTTCAGCTGTTTCACTAAGGACCATCTTTTTCAGAGCTTCAAAGTTTAAAGTTTCGGAAGTCTTCATATTGAGGGTGAGGCCCTTGATTTTGCACACAGTTTGTAGTTTTTGTTTTTTGGTTGACCAGACAAGGTACGCGTAAGTTTTTGGTCCCCCAGAAACGAATTCAACGATGAAAGAACCAGGCCCGTAGTCACCTGCCAATTCATCTGTCATTTCCCCGAGGTAATCTCCCGTAGGGACTCTATACAAACCTCCCCTGTAGAAATAGATACAGCTGTCCGTGTCGTAGTAGAGGACCTGACCGCCCAAGGCCTCCAGATGTTCATAGAGTTTCAACCTAGCCTGGGCTGTAGTGTAGGTCGCTATGACTACATTTACGTTTCTTAAGGGTTCGCCGACTTCCTCCAGGTACTCCCAGCTAACTACTACAACCTCCTCATTAACAGTCTGGATTCGGTTTACTTGTACGTCGGGACTTGTCAGCATTTCAAAGAGTGTTTTTGGATCTCTGACAATCATTGCCTTGGTTTGGTTCTCCCTCTGCCCGAACTTTCCCCAAAATGAATTTAACATTAATTTAGCCAATTGTCTTAAACCCCCATTCTTAACAATTTTGTCTTTCTCTAATTTGATTCCCTCATGAGTGAAGTAGTCCGCGATGTACTTTTCTTTGTCCTGTTCAGTCTCACACCAGCTAGGATAGCCTGAGGCTTCCTGCTTCATTTTCAAGAATTTATTGATAAAGTCAGTGAAAAGCCCTCCTTTCTCATATGTTGCCATTTTATATTCCCACAGTTCGTAGATGTCGAGGACAACGTAGCCTTTCTCTACAGCCTTCCTCACCTCATCCATAGTCCAAGTCCCTATTAACGCCCTTTCCTCACTCTCATGAAAACATTCCCCTTGGTTTTGAGTTTCCCCGCAAGTCCTACACAAGGCAAACATGAGTTTCTTGTTCATTTTGGCTGGGAGTACCGGGTGGTAGAGATCCCGAGGTGGCAGGACTTTACATTTCATCAAACCATCTACACCGAGCCCTCTCTGTCTGCACTCCCTGTCACCCACGTAAATCGTAGGATGACCAAGGGGATACTTACCGTACTTACACACATACGGATAGAGAGAGCACACGTCCACATACTGGATTGTTTCTTCCCCTTCACATTTGTGGTAAGTCTTGGAGTTGCCTGTTCTGCCCCCAAAGAAAGCGTTTCTAGGATCAAGTGGGAGTGTGTTTAGTATGGGGAGAGAGTCCAAGTGTGTGAGCTTTTGTACTTTCTTTACTTTTCGAAACTCACATTCCCACATTTCGACTACTTCGTAGTCATTAAACTTAGATATTTTGGACTTGGTTCTCTCGTATCTCAAGTGAAGCGAGTCCGAGGGATCCTCCTTCAGAGGAGCCTCTCGATTGTACGGGAAGCATTTGGGGCAACCGTGCCAGTAGCACCCGTGAAACTCGTAGATGTTTTCCCCGTCAAACCCATCTACTTTTAGCCCGTTAATCTTTACTTCCTTACTCCGCCCCGCATGCTCGATCCTCACTTCACGCTTCTCTTCTTCCCAGCTGAGCCACTGAATGGCGATAGCTGATTGGTTATCCACTAAACGGTAGCCGTTCTTTGGGATGAGGCCGATCGTGTTTGGTTTTAAAAAGTTGCGGCGGAAGGCCAAGTTGCAGGCGCTAGCGATCGTTACAGCCTCTAGGAAAGGATCGACATTACACTCTTTGAGGAATATCGATCTGAACTTAAGACAGGCCTGAGCTAGGATCTCTACATCAGAGATGCAGTACTCTAAGATTTCCTTTTTAAAGTCAAAGACATAGTTTTCAGCCACTCTCGCATCGTACCATTCTTCAAAGGCCTCATGGGACTTTTCAAACATTGACCCCGGGCAGTAGTACTGCTTGTCGGGCATAGGGCCTACATAATCTTGGTTCGCTAGAGTGTTGAAGAGGTGGGGAAAGTAGCCCTTCTTTCTCTCGGGGGGCAGATCGAAGGCGTTAGGGAGCGCAGCGAGGGCCATGGGGAAATAGTTGAGTGAGTCCACAAACCTCACGTTGTCCATTTCCATGAGAATAATTTTGGTTCCCCTCATGACCAGATCTGGTGTAAATTTAGTTTGTTCCAACACATACTTTAACAAAAACTGAAAATCAAAGCCTTGGCCGTTGTGGGCGATCACACAGACATTTTTGAACTGTTTCCTGACTTCCATGACATATTCCATGAAATCTTTAACCGGGTCAGAGTTGAAGACTCTCGTACGGTTTCTACATGTCATACAAAATCTAGACTCTATACAATTAAAGCAAAACTGTTGAGAGACGCACAAGTTTACTTTATGTAATTTTTGCTCGGGGTCAGAGGGGAGAGACTCGTCTTGGCGAGTCTCCAGGTCAAAGAAAATGAATAGGTAGTCCTTGCGTTTAGGCTTACCCTCGTCTCGCTGCATGAAACATTTATGATTAGGATCTTGGAAGGAACCGCAAGGTTTGCAATAGACTTCACCGCACTTGTGGGGTGTGGATCTGTCTCTAATCCAAATTAATTTACCGCAGTCAAGGCACTTTTTAACAGCTTTACATCTATCGACTTGGTGAGCAGTGAAACACCGCTGATTTCTCAAAGTCATGTTACATTTTGGACAAACTATTCCCCCATGCTCCTCTTTGCAGGGAGGTGAGATGGTCTGACACTGAGAACAGATGTTTGAACATCTGTGTTTAGCTTTGTGATCGTAAGGGACGTGGCACGCTTCGCAAAAATATTTACAAACAAAAGCAGCAGTCAGACTAGTGATTACGTTATAGTGGCCATTATTAAACAACAGGTTGATTTGAAATTTAGCATTTTCAACACGTCCCTCAAAATAAACATCCCGACCTTTCCTATCGTAGTTGTAGACAGTGATTTTGAACTCTTTCAACAAGTCTTGAAACTTTTCAAGTTCGGGGATTCCAGCGCCATCCTCAGCTATCTCCACCCTAGCCCGCCGAGTAAGGTCCTGAGCCCTTACGGTTTGTCTTTTTTTATCATCCTGCCGAATTGACTTGTACTGAGGGTCTTTTGTAACATGAGCGATAGCCACCACCAAAGCCCTGGGGAGACACAGATTGTCTTTATTTTTAATTACAACAATTCCTTTTCTCGCCTTACACTCCTCATCAAAAGTATTATACAGGCCAGGTCTTACCCTCCCGGAACCTACAGGGAGATTAACTCGGGTACATTCTACTTTAAAAGTGTCCGTGGACTTGATGGATTCAGAATTTGACTGTACTATTCCCCCAAAAATTTGCCAAAGGATGTCTTCATTAATATCACCAGCGGGCCGAAAAGCAACAAACCCAGGTTCTTTTGATTTTAAATTTAGACTCTGCAAAGTAAAGCCGAGCTGATCGTTTTCATGGGCTTGGTCTTTCATCTCATTCACAATTTTGGCGAAACCTTGTCTGAGCCAATCTATCTCACTAGTATCGGGAGGGGGGTTAGAAAATTTGAAAATAGTTTTAGTACCGTACAAGCGGAATTTATTTACATACGCCTGCTCGTCACTGAGGACTTCGACAGGCTCAACAACACTAGCCATTACTACTTAAGTCAAAACAAGATCAAAACAATAAAGTGAGGTTAGGAAAAAGTAGGGTTATGTTTACCCTCAAAAGTGAGGTTATGTAAAACCTCGACTTGAGTAAATACAACACTAGAGCTAGAAAATTAAAATAATAAAGTGAGGTTATGTTATACACGCAAGATAGGGTTATGTTATGCAATAAATTTGAGGTTAGGTCTCAAATATAATACGCGTTAAATACTAACGGTAAATTATAGCTAGCACTTACTGCGATTGCACAATACTATCACTATACCACAATATCAAAGAACTGAGCAGCGCAGAGACCTCTGACTACCACAAAAGCAGGGAACAGAGTGAACGAGGTAAGCCGCCAACGGTACAGGTGTATGAATGGACCAATCAGCTATCAGATCGCCTAAGACGACCAATGGGGTGCGAGCTTATTCCGACCAATCACAGAGCTGTATTTTAACAGGTTACAACTGGATTTTCAAACTACTAACGGTGTTTTTGTTTGTTTCAGGGAGGAGGCCACAGAGGATGAAGCGGGCCGCTAGTTTTGTATATATAATCATGTATTTTTATATATATTCTTTTTATATTAATAACTTTTTTTATATTACTCTTTGTTTTTTAACTTGTTCTTATTATATATTATTTTTCATATATTAAACTTATTGTATAACAAACTGACTTTTTACTTACCTTATTTAGCTCCGCTAGGTTGGTAGCCCTATAGAGTATAATAGCATAGAGCATATATATATATATATAATACTGCATATAATAACCATAGGTTGGCAACACTGGAGGGAGAAAAGTGAGGTTAGGGAATTTGGCGGGGAAATCTGGCGGGAAACATGGGCGCCGCCATCTTGGGGCGGGGCCTAATGTCACGTGACCAAAATGCTGGCTTCTGATTGGCTTGCTATAGTGGGGCCATCCCTACTAGTAGCTATGAAATGTAATTTTTATCAAATAGTAATTTGAAAAGGTTAGAATTTATAAGGTTAAAATTGATGATTTGTTTCAAATACCGTCTCTGAGACAAAAACAAAAAGGAAGGAGCAGAAGGAATACGTCTTCAAGATTCAATAGGAATTAACTCTATGTTTGTGCATAACACAATTTGTGACTTAGGTCTTCAGTTTATAGGAGAGTGTTTGTAACGAAGTTAAAACGATTGTGGAATCACATCACATCAGCTATTTTATGCTGCGAACATACCGCTTGTTGACACCAGCTAGGGAATCCAACTCCGAATGATATTTTCAATCCTGGAATTTTGGGATTACGTTAAAGGATCCCGAGTCTAATCCCGGGATTAACAATAATTAGCCTTCAAATAACAGTAACAATTTTATTTTTGGTTTAACGTTAGTAAGTTATTACATTTTAATATATCTAGGTAATTTATAACACATTTGGAATCTATTTAATCATATAGCTGATATGAAAAATGATTTTTTCTTTGTTCAAAATGTTAAGAAATTAAATTTTTTTTGTCACAATCACCCATGAATGCAATACAGAGTGCAGTTTTGAGGACCTGCCATTTGTCATGGTAAATTCTTGCACCACGAACACATCTTAGCCCTTATAGCAAAGTTATTGGTCAGTGGATATTTATATATATGTACTAGCTGGTACCCGGCGGCGCGTTGCTGCTGCAGAAGAGGCATTGAATTTGTTTCATGTCAAATACTCGTTCATTTTCAATATGAGCTCGTTTGCTAAGCTCACTCGCCTATCGAAAAAAGAGTTGAGTTACCATTCAAGTAGTTTTTTATTTCCATTATGAGAGTTGCCATTCAAGTAGGTTTTTTATTTCTATAATGATAAACAGCTGTTTACAATATTTTAAGTTATAGATATCATCTGATAAAATAAAAATAAATCTTTCATCCATAATATTAACGCTGAAAGTTTGAAGTCCAGTTGGGCATAGCCCTAATGTCCTAGGACTTTGGTTAATGGTCAAACCCAAACCTTCCCATGGTTAACCTGTGTTACTATGCAAGATTTCAAAGCAGTCGGATAAACGGTATGGCAGCGCATAAAATACAAATGAACAGATGTACAAACATCGATATATATATATATATATATATATATATATATATATATATTAGATAAAGCTATTGGAGCAACACTCTTGGTTCTATCAAAATTTAAAATACTTACTTAATAACATTGTATAGGCCTTGAGCAACATACAAATTATATTTTAACAAAGGATTCTCTTATTTAAAATACCTGTGAATATGTCATGTTCTTGTTTATGAGATTGAGATCGATTTAAATTAAAAAATTAAAATGTTCCGTATTATACAACGATAACTAAAACAACAATGTAGTTTAAACTGATTTCAATTTAATTTAAAATTTGAAATGTCTATAGACCTCGTGCGGATCTTCGTGAAGCCTGAGTAGGGGGTGCCAGCAGAAGAGTGGGGGGATCAGCGTTGGAGGAGAAGTTCACAATACCATGTGTTATAATACTATTCCTGCGGAATACATTTGGCTAGTATTTGGAATATTTGTTCTTGTACGATCAGCTGTTTTTTCTCTCAATAAAGTTTATTTGCTTTTGCTGATTGTTTAATTGAAATTTCAATATTTTTCCTATAAAGTAATGTTTAAACATAAGGGCGCAGCGAACTCACTAAGTTAAAGGCAAAAGAAAATAATTGTGGTAGGCCTAATCAATAGAGCTGCCCCACACTTCTCGCGAATACGCCCGAACATTCGGCCGAACCCCGAATGTTCGGAGTAGTCGCGAGAAATGTGGGAGCTGCACGAACTTTTTGGTACCAGTACACTATCGCCAAATGATTCACTCCAATGTCCCGCCGAATGTTCGGAACAAGTCGCGACAACGAGTCTTGCACCAAATCAACCGAATGTGCACAGCAAACTAACCAAGTATATGCTCACCATACAATACCATGCTCGCCCATTCGTTTATGTTCGTCTCTTTTGATTCGTGCCAAGTACCGGACAAAAACCGGAGCACGGCGAACACGAATCATAGGGAGGCGAAATATCATGAAAATACACGAGCACACTGAGTACACTATCGCGCTCGCCTTAGTTTGCCTTTGTTGGGCCATAGTGTACTGGTAGCAAGTACACGGGACGGAATGTTCAGTTAAAATTCGGGAGGATGTTCTGCCGAATGTTCAGGCGTGTTCGTAAGATGTGTGGAACAATCATAACCTGAGCTCTTTGCACAACAATCACTTAGTGGTTGCAATGTTTTTGGTTTGGTACGTAACAGATGATTCTCACAAGCGATTTTTAGTCAACAGACCAAGAACAGATGTCAATCACTCACCCCCACCCTAAAAAAACCGGTTTAAACCACTTTAACAAATAACACCCAGGCTTCACGAAGATCCGCACGAGGTCTAACTGTCTGTTAATGAATTTAAATTGTTTATTGTGTTTATAATAATATTCAAAAACCTTCTTTATATCACTATTTAGACATATTGTTATAATCCCAGAAATCCCGGGATTGGAACCCGAAATCCCGGGATTGGAACCAGAAATCCCAGGATTGGAACCAGAAATCACGGGGTTGGATTCCCTAACACCAACTCATAAATAGCAAGTTTTGGGAATGTGACCCATTTCAAAGGGGCGACTTTGCTTTTGGCCAGAATATTGGTTACAGTAACATTCTTAGTAAGAGATTCATTTTGGAAATAGAGAACAGCTGCATAACCAGAATCTAAAGCATCACAAAAACGGTGAAGATGAATGATGCCTGAGGTTGGAAAATGTAATGAGCAAGGGATTTTAAAAGTCGTGGAGTATAGCTGAAAATTAGTATACTACTGTAACATCGATAATCGTAGCACACTACTGTCCAAACACTGCATTATAAATTTGTAAAAACCACCAACAGACTGACAGTGGGAATATACCCATTTTAGAATTGTGTTTATACACTGTATTGCTTGATATTTGTCATGTCCCAAGGGAAAAAGCGGGGTCCAAGAGTTCAGGTACACCCTGTGTATTTTTTATATTGTTTTCCCAATTATACCCCACATTAACATTCCAAAGTTTAAGCAATCAAATATTGTTTTATCATTTGCATTTTTTTCAGGTGTTGAGTACTAAAGGTTGCAAAACTCTGACACTTCAAGTTGGACAAGGTAAAACTGTGCCCGAAACTGAGAAAAAAGGCATCAAAATTCATAGTTTTTCATTGAAACCAAGTATTTCAGATGACATTTTAAATTCAGATTTGATAATCAGCCATGCAGGCGCTGGAAGTTGTCTCGATGTCCTGGGTGCAAAGAAACCTCTTGTAGTTGTCATTAATGAAGATCTCATGGACAACCATCAGGAGGAATTGGCCAATAAGCTAGAAGGGGAGGGTTATTTGCTTAAAAGTAATTGTAAAAACCTTTTAAATGTTTTGAAAGATTTGAACACAAAATCACTCAAGCCATATGAGCCAGGCAGTCCCAAAACATACATAAGCTACATAGACAATGTAATGGGATTCTCAAATTGACATTAAACTCTGCATTAAAGTATGTATTGTTTTCTTTAAAGTTACCCTGTATTGTAAAGTGATTAATAAGACAATTATTGTGTATCTGTATATAACACAATTATTTAGGTGTCTGTATGTAGTCAAAATCTATCTAACTATATAATTGAATATCAGAAAAGTTGTGATTTTAATGGAACAAAAAAGTTTTGCTATTTTCCAGTTGAAAAGCTTAATAGGATAATTTTATTAAAATCAATTTCAATCTCTCTATTATTGTTTTTTCATATCTTAATTTCATTATTTTTAATAGTTAGCTAACCAATTTGACTTTTTATCTTTGTTCCTAAACTTAACAGTTTTACCTTTTAACGAAATTATACTATTTAAATGGTGAATTTTAAAATTTAATTACAAATTAAATAGCAAAACGGCATTAAATATTGGTATAGCATGTGCCAAATTTTAAATAAATACCTTTCTCAGTTCTGAATGTAAATTTTATTTAGTAAAACATATACAGCCAGACTGAGAATAAATGGAGCAGAATTTCAAAAAACGCTACACCACATCCTCTGTCAAGTTTTAGGTGTAGAATCTGAAAAAGTATTGCCAAGGTACCTTTCACTTGACACCATGTATAAGACGTCAAATACATGTTAATGTTGGGGTTACTGTTAAGTGTGAATTAATATAACAAGTTCAGGAGTGAGCCAACTGACACATACCTTCTCCCATTTTAGATTACTTTAGTAGGCCTTCATAGAGCTGAGGGCTTGTTTACGTAATGCTGTTTACAGTACTTGATTCTCTGGGTCGCTTTACAATTTCATATTTTTTTGTGTTTTAAGGCCTACTGGGTGGGAGGCCCACCCTTCCCAAGAGTTAGGTGGGAACATCTGAGGAATTTCTTGATCTCTCAACTGAGCATTACCAGCATAACCTATTTGCTAAATTTGGTTGACAAAAGTAGGTTAATAAGGGAGCTATGTTAATTTTTTTTCTCTATAAGAATAGCCAACAATTCTATTTGTACTACACTATGTTTATTAACAAATAAAAGTTTATGTTTTCTCCTAGAGTAAAAATTCAAGATACTGATTTGTTTAGTTTATTTTAGCTCTTAAGTAGAGATATATTCAAATTATGGTTTTAGGCAAAATTTAAAATAAAGAATTTTTGAAGCGTCTAAGCCATCTATAGCAAAAGCCCGCTAATCCGGCACTTTCATTAATCCGGCATCGGTCTAAAGGTTCTACAAAAATAGTATACATGAAGCCTTTCAGGCGCGTTCTGTAGAGTTAGGGTGCGATCGGTAGAGCTTGCGGGTAATCGGCAGAAGTATCTGTACTATTTGTATTAATATATAATACTGTAAATCTATTTCTGGTTGAAATGTTTTGTTTTGTTTTTAACATTTTCCATTGCTACCGAAAACAGAAAAAGCACAATAAAATATGGAATAATGGGCCGCTAACCAATGATTTTCTTTTGACTGTCTATGTTTAGCGATAGTAGTATAATTTGCCTGAACTTTTACTCATGAATCGTGTTTTTGAGCAGTGCAGGCATCAGCGGTGGGTTAAAAGTGCAGGCAGGCGTTGTCGTGGGAACCGGTTTCGCTGCAGTTGCGCTGGATTAATGAAAACTCGTGGGCCGCCTGTCGAGTGTCAGGACAGCGGTGTGGCGGCTCCGCGTGAATGGTGTTTTTGAGCAGAAAGTGCAGGCAGGACCGGAGCTTTGTCCTGGTGGTCAGGGTCGCTCGCTGGTGCGTCGGTGCAACAAATGCCAGGGCCAACTGCATAGTTGCATGAGGGTTACATTGTTGCTATTTGTGATGAACAGGATATCAGCTCAAGGTAAGAGGATATTTTGGTCTGCAGCCGAGGTAAATAAGTCTCTAGCAAAAAGAGAAAAATTGTACTTGTATATAAACTGGTGAAGAATAATGTTTAGTGTATTAGTACGATGTCAGGCATCGAAATTGTAGTATCTTTTTAGCTCGCCGAGGAAATTACCTCAACAATATATAAGACGAGTTAAATGCGATAGTCAATAGGCGGGGAATTTGTTAGGTTATTGGGAGGTGGGGTTTAGGAACCCGTACGATGGAACAGCAGCTATGTGTTACTCTTTATAAAATATTCACCTTTTCTGTTTTAGCTCATGATATACTAGTGACATAATACGCATGTGAGATCAGCTAACATTTTTCAGTAATAATAAGTTTTATCTGGGCTTATCAATGACTTGTGATGTACAACATTTAACTGTTTTGTGAGATTAAGTATCTCTTTGGCTTTACCACTGATGATAAAGTATTTAGCGGTCTTCAACTACGTAACTTTAAATGCGCTTTAAAAATATCACTAATAATATAGTGAACAGAAAATTGAAATAGCACTGATCTACAACAACCAAGTAAATTTTAAATATCTGTTTTATGAGTACAAGTACTTACCTCGACTAACACTACAATTAATTTTATTAAGTATTCAGCTGTAATTATTAGCAGTTACCCATGTGAGGATATTAATAAGAACAATTCAGGATAAACTAATGTTTATTAATTTTGATCAGGCCTTAAAAATAAATACATTTGGACTGTTGTTGACTTTTTTCTCGTCTGAGCGGAGTCTGTATGTTAGCGGGTTGTTGAGCTCCGCAATTCCTCGACAGTCAATGACACGAGAAACCGTTTTGGCAGATAGCAAATCCCTTTACCTCATAGTCATGCAGTATTTCGACCCGTAGAGCTGGCCCCTTGCTTGTATCGACTCTTTTAGCCGATATAATTGGATAACCTCCTGCCTTTGTCAGGGTCGCTAGCTCGAACCGCTGCGGTCCCTGGTACGACGACAGGGTGTTGAGTTTGTGGCTCAGATCAGACATATCTTGCGCTAAAACACAATTTAGTCAGTATAAATAACTGGTCCATTTTGGTTCTAGCGGGTGACTACCTAGAAGAGTACGGGCCTATACGTTTCACACTCAGAGAGCGGCAACTAATGCGGCGCACCAGACCGTCGCCGTACGAAAGGCCACACCCCCCGAGTAGCCGAAACCGGTCGTCCCCGCCTCCAAGAATGGTGGTGAATCCGTCTATTGAAGGTGAAAATATAAAAGGTTTTGCTTATGTATAAGTGTAACAGAGCACAGTGGATTCCACTCAGCGAATATGTAAAATGGCGATGAAACCGTCTACTGAAGGTAAAAAAGGTTTTGCTTATGTATAAGTGTAACAGAGCACAGAGGATTCCACTCATCGAATATGCAAAATGGCGATGAATCCGTCTACTGAAGGTAAAAATATAAAAAGTTTTGCGTATATGTGCAACAGTCCACAGTGGATCCCACTCAGCGAATATGCAAAATGCTGGTGAATCAGTCTATTGAAGGTAAAAAAAGGGTTTTGGCTATGTTTTATGTGCAACAGTCTACAGTGGGTCCCACTCACTGAATATGGAAATATTCCTACATTAGATGAAATTCACGTTAGGACCTATAGCATTATGAAACTGTTTGCGACCGAGAATCTTAGAAAATTATGAGACTATTACAATGTAAATACGCAAGCTGTTCATATACAAACAAACGCTATTCGACCAAGTCATTGTGTTTCCCCAATACCTAAATAAAGCTGTATATATTCACAAATTGTTCGTACATTATTAGAAATTGTGCTTTCTAAAACTGGTTAGTTAAAAGCTGAGTTGACATAGTGTCGAATTGGAAATTTTAATAAATCTGTTTTGCTTGAAATAAGCTACAACATTTTGAGTGATTTTAATTTCTGATTTCAGAGAGCGAAGAAAGAGCTGAGGAGGACTAGAACGCTTCACCGCCTCGCTTCGCCGAGTAGAAGTAGAAAACCCCTTTCATGTACATTTATATATATAGTAATTAAATAATAAGTGTAAATCTGTCTATGAGTTTGATTTATACCTCGAACAAGTAATATAGTAACAAGTCTCTTACCTTGGTTGGACTCTCACGGTGTAGACTTCAGAAGTGAATGGTACTGAAGTCGGCTGTGGGGTTTATGTAGGGTGTAGAACCTTGGTAAACAGGATATCGCTGCAAGGTTGCTATAGCGCCTCTTTTTCACAAACAAATGTCTCCTCCTTCAAAGTGAGGTTGACAAATAAGGCTTTGCTTTTATTTTATAAAATAAAAGTCAAGTCTACACCCTCCAACTGAAGGTCGACAAGTGACTCTTTTTCTAAAAAAGGGCAAAGCTAACCTCCACTTCGAGGTCGTCTCCATCCTGGATAGAAGGGGATAAATATCCTCTTTGTAGAAGGAAACTGATTATTCTGCTGATCACTGTCCGAGCGGCAAGAGGGTACCTATGGAGAAGTCTCTCCTCAAGTGTCCCTCGTGTGAAGAGGCTTTTTTTCTGAAAGAAGATGCGAGAAGACGACATGTTGCAGTCTGCCTGGCTGTCATTGGTTTTCTCCCACACCGTCGAAACCTAGCGAGTCCACCGCAGCAGCAGCAGCACCCCTCGACCTGACCGTCCAGAGCAGGAAACGTCCAGCCAGCAGCGACAGTCCGGCTAAAAAGTCACGTCAAAAGAAGCTGCGACGAGATGAAGCACCTTCTGATGCCGGTCCTGACTACACCCAAGCCGGACCTTCTCGTCTCCACGCAACCGTCCCTCCTCAGGAGACTGTCGATCCGTCCAGCGAGCAACTCAGCTACGAGCTGACAAAGCCATTAAATCACGCAGGGACTACACAATAAAAAACACTGCAGGCTTCATTGCGCTTGAGCCGTTTATCGAAGCCTCCCTGCCGATCCTGAACGACATACTGCTTAGGGAATTGGACGTCACTGTGTCGCTGAAATATAATATCGTCATGGAAGCGAGGTATCAACATCCTGAGGGGGACTTTGAGACGTCCAACTTCAAGACCACCTCACGAGCAATCCTGGGGAAAACGAACGACACTCTGCGGCTTCTAATAAAGCAGGCGCAGAAACTCCTAGAAGAAGAGGCTCAACTGCTGACTAAAGGCTCCGGATGGAGCTTAGACAGACCGATAGGTATCACTCTCAGGGTGAGTAGGTTAAAGTATAAAAAGTGTCTGAAGGGAGTGGTTTCATAGATTTGCCAAAAAAACTTTAAAAAATGCGGGCTACTATTAATGTCCAAAATGATGACAATAAGTGTTTCCTTTATAGCATGAGTGTAAAACATTTGGCGAACGTTAATTTCAAAACGGTTTTAAATGAAAACTCATTTACGGACTTGGAACATAGTTATAATTTTGAGGGATTGACATTTCCTGTTAAGGTTCATCAAATTAAGAAATTCGAGCAAAATAATCCAAATTGTTTGGTCTCAGTGTCTGAGTATGATTCAGATGGTTGTATAACACCGTTACGACTAGCGAAAAAAGAATGTTCTCATCATTCTGATTTACTCTTATTGGTCGATAACAAAACTGGAAAAAGTCATTACATTTATATTTCGGACTTTAAAACCTTAATCACCACAGTTGACAAAGGGCACCAATCAGATAACAGTGTGTAAGCGTTGTTTCAGCTTAGAAACTAGGAGATGTAAGCCAGACGGCAAGACTTGGTTAGCTAACCATTTAGAAATTTGTGAAAAATATGCACCTACTCCAGTTAAACTACCAGAAGAAGGAAAAAATCAGCTTAAGTTTGAAGAATTCAAAACGCAAATTCCTGCACCTATTATAGTAGCGGCAGATTTTGAAGCATTTTTACATCCGACCGTGAGCACCGACAATGCGACGTATCAAACACATGAGGCGAATTCATTTTGCGCTTTGGTAAAATCGACCCTCCCCGTCAGTTTGTTAGACGAAGTCGAGATTTCAGCTGAGCCTTATGTCTATCAGTTGGCTGAAAACGTAGCCAAAACGTTTTTAATGTATATGAAATCACTCGCGCAAAAAGTTGAAAAACTATATTCCAGACAAGAACCACTGAAACAAATGTTGGACGAAGAAAAAGCAAGGCACGAGCAAGCTGAGTTTTGTGATCTATGCGAGGTACCTTTTAATAGTCCAAACATGGTAAAAAACCTTGATCATTGTCATTTAACGGGAAACTATATTCGCTCTTTGTCAACGTTGTAATCTAAGATGTCAGTTGCCTAACTTTATCCCTGTGTATTTTCACAACTTTTCCTACTACGATCAAAGTTTCATAGTTAGAAACCTGTCAGTGTTTAAAGGTCATGAAATTCAAGCTATTCCAAGTAATAAGGAACATTTCATATCAGTATCCATGCGAATAGGAAGAATTTGGTTGAGATTTCTGGACAGCTTCAGACTAATGCTAGCGTCTCTGGCCACACTCGCAGCTACAATAGATGTATCTGAACTAATTAAAAGTTCAAAACTCGTGCCTTCAGATAAAGTAGAGCTTATAACGAGAAAATCTTGCTATCCATATGACTACGTGACGTCAGATGAAGTGTTTAGTGATACCTCCCTGCCACCACGTGAAATGTTCTATAATCGGCTAACCGATGAGGAAATCTCAAACAGTGACTACGAGCACGCGCAAAAAGATTTTACAGAGCTAGAAATGAATACATTCAAAGATTACCATATTTTCTACCTTAAATTAGATGTATGTCTTTTGATAGATGTGCTTGTCTCGTTTCGTAAACGTTGTCTCGAGTCTTATCGCATTGATTGCGCTCACCAATACACGGTACCCGGATTAGCTTTTAGAGCGATGCTTCGAATGACTAGAGTTCAACTTGAGCTAATGACAGAATATGATCAGATATTGATGGTAGACTCAGCTGTACGTGGCGGGTTGGTACAGTCATGTCTGCGTTATTGTAAGGCGAATAATCGGTTTTTAGAGCGCTCTGACGACTACAAACCGGACGAAGAAACTAGCTATTTAATGTACTTAGATTGTACGTCTCTTTATGGTTATTCGATGATCATGCCTCTCCCCTCGGGAAATTTTAAATTTGAAGACAACGTACAAAACCTCAATTGGTACAGTTTACCCAAAGATGCTCCTAAGGGTTATATTCTAGAATGCAGTCGAGTATCCCGACAGTGTACACGACGATTTTCAGGAATTACCTCCTTTGCCCGTTCAGTCAGTACCTCCGAGCGGAGGTAAAATGAAAAAGCTTATAGCTACCCTGGAGACAAAAGAACGTTATGTGGCTCATTACACCGTGTTCCAACAAGCGGTAAGATTAGGGCTTAGGATTACAAAAGTACATAGGGCCATGTGGTTTTCCCAGTCGTGTTGGATGAAACAATTTATTGACATCAATGCCGATTTAAGAAAATGGGCAACGGACGAGTTTTCTAAAGTTTTTACAAATTAATAATGAATTCAGTGTGGTAAAACTATGGAGAAGGTAAGAAAACGTGTTGACATCCGGTTGGTGACCACGGAAAGCGCTTTGGAAAAGTTGATTCATCAAGCTAGGTTTGTAGATCGTACTATAATTTCAGATTCAGTCACAGCTGTTCATTTGCGTAAAAAGAGTGTTCTTATGAATAAACCTACGTACATCGGCATGTGCATATTGGATATTTCTAAAGTACACGTTTACGAGTTTCACTACGAAGTCATGAAAAAACATTTCAAATCTCCAGACATTCTGGAGATGGTATACTTGGATACTGACGGGATAGGTTACTATTTAAGAAGTGCAAGAAACTTGCCCGATGTGTTGAAACAGCCTTCGTTGTCTCAACACCTAGACCTGTCCACCTTTCCAAACGATGAAGTGAGACACAATGACAACAAAGGCGTCATAGGTACCTTTAAGGAGGAAACCAATTGGCGGTTTATGTACGAATGGGTCAGCCTACGACCTAAAATGTATTCTTTTAGGTTCAGCTCTGATGAGAAGCGGATAGCTAAAGGTCTCAAAAAGGCTTACGTCTTAAGACAGCTAAGATTCCAAAACTACAAAGAGGCTTTGCTTGGGAAAGAGCAGAGCAAAGCAAAATTCAACTTTATAAGGAGTAAAAAGTTCCGTATCGTAACAATGAGCGTGGAAAAGAAATCACTTACTTGTGACGACGACAAACGCTATATCCTACTTTGCGGTATTCGGACACTGGCCTACAGCCATTATTCGATCCACGACCGATTCAACGCTGAGGAAGACAGTGACGTGTCGGATAGCAATTAAAAATGGCGTTAAGTCTCTATGAACTCGCATTAAACGCCACATGTGCCGTTCTCGATCCAAAACCAAAACCAAAACGTCGAAAGCATTGATGAAATAAATATGTTGTGTTCCCTACCGCGATCGATACAAAGGGATTTAAGAGTAAAAATAAAACACGTTTGGATAAACGAGACAGTAATTCCGGAAAACCCTCTGGATTATGAATATAAATATTTAGTCTTTAATACCTTAGACAAGTTTGAGTTTTTAATGTTAATGTCGCATCCAACCGAAGTGTTTCCTGAATTTTGGTCTCCTTACGGAGAAACTGGTCATATTGTTTTTAATTATTATGAATTTCACTTAGGAAACGTTAACCCTCATTACAAACTTTGTCGCTTGTGTTTTCCAACAAACTGTAGACCGTCAAATAACGAGAATGATATGGACTATCAGAGCTATTGGCACTAAATGAATTGGCGTTTTTATCACGTTTCAAAACATGTTGAAACCACTCCCAAGGTTTTTATTTCTACAGTTTTACAGTCAGAACAAAACTGGTGTCAATGGTGTATATTACAACCGTTGTTCCAATTGTACGATTGGGAAAGCTGTGGTAATAATACTAGTTTTCATGAAAGTAAGTCTGACAGTGATACCGAGTTGGAGGAGGTTAACGTAAGTAAAAAAACTGAAATCTTTGATCCCTATTAAAAATACTTCTAGCGCCTGCAAATCGGGAAAAGCTAACGCCTGTACGCCGCTACGTAGCGGGGATTGAAGTCGCACTTTAAAATCCTCATTGCTGTACATTATAATCTTTTGTATAATATGTTTATGTATGTACGCTTTAATTACATATAATAATTATTTATACACATTTTGTCTGCTTGAACCTTAAGTATGTAATTATTTTCGCTTGTTCAGTCTATTGCTCGGACCTTTTATAATTGGGAAATACTTTTCACTTTGTATGTTCAATATAATTAACATCTTTTATAATTATGTAATCTTTTCTATAGTATATACTTGTACTTAATTATAAATATTACTTTGTATTTTTCGTGCAGTCCTGTTCTATACATAAAATAAATCAAACTGTTGCTAGAAGTACGTCACCGTACTATTTTAAAACTGAAAATGTATTATTTGACTTTGCAATTAATCATTTTTACTTGTTCAGTCGATTGATCGGACCTTTTATAATTATGAAATATTTCACTTTGTATGGTCAGTATAATTAACACCTTTTACAATTATGTAATTTTTTGTATAGTATATACTTGTACTTAATTATAAATATTACTTTGTATTTTCGTGCAGTCCTGTTCTATACATAAAATCAATCAAACTGTTGTTAGAAGTACGTCACCGTACTATTTTAAAACTGAAAATGTATTATTTGACTTGCTCTGTAAACCTTACAATTGTATTTCCCCTTAGCAATACATATATATGGAAATGTATTATTTGTTATATCAATTGCTCTGTAAACCTTACCATTGTATTTTTCTTGTGCGACGAAAGAAAATATACGCTTTTATATGAATAATCTGTGTTCTTTTATTGTTTATCCCTTACTACTAATGGGTACGAAATAAATAGACATAATCTAGCAAAATTACATACAGTTTATTTAAAAAGAAAAACATCTGACACAATCATACTTTCTAGAATAATTACATACAGTTTATTTAAAAAGAAAAACATCTGACACAATCATACTTTCTAGAATAATTACATACAGTTTATTTAAAAAGAAAAACATCTGACACAATCATACTTTCTAGAATAATTACATACAGTTTATTTAAAAAGAAAAACATCTGACACAATCATACTTTCTAGAATAATTACATACAGTTTATTTAAAAAGAAAAACATCTGACACAATCATACTTTCTAGAATAATTACATACAGTTTATTTAAAAAGAAAAACATCTGACACAATCATACTTTCTAGAATAATTACATACAGTTTATTTAAAAAGAAAAACATCTGACACAATCATACTTTCTAGAATAATTACATACAGTTTATTTAAAAAGAAAAACATCTGACACAATCATATTTTCTAGAAAAATTACATACAGTTTATTTAAAAAGAAAAACACCTGACACAATCATACTTTCTAGCAAAATCACATAGTTTATTTTAAAAGAAAAAAATTAAAATCTGACACAATCATATTTCAAGTTTTGAAGTACTGCTTCGCAGATTTTCAAAGAACAAAAACGCCTCACCAGCGGCACGCCAAACACCAAAAATGGTGGGTGGTGGGTGCCTGGATTGGTTGAGTGCGTCAATCCAGGGTGGAAGTGCTTCTTGTAGCGCTGTTGGCTGAAGCCGTCCATCTTGTGAGTATGGTAGTCGTCTCTCGTTGAAATCCGCCAGAAACAGTGGCAAGTCCTTAACGATATGACGTTCAATGTCCGATGTTACTTTGAAAGATCCGCTGTCGCTGTTGTGGTTTGTAGCGGCAGCCAACATTACAGACATCTTGTAATGTTTAGTAAAGTAGTGGCAATAGCGTGTGATAAGGTTTTGCAAAACGGGAGAACACTCAACACAAATCCGGAAATAGTTTTCCATACAATCGAATGTACGTTTCAAAGCATTCCAACCGGATGCCTGCAGCGCCAACGAAGGTGTTTTTTGACGTAAAACATCACTGTCCAATACTTGTCTGTAGGGCGATGCCCACGTTACTTGATAGTTCGAAAACAAAACTGCACCGACATTGTTCGGTTTGACAAGAACTGTGTCCAGATAAAATGGGTTAAACGTATGACTATTGTCCATAAACTATTTCTCCAATAAACTAAAAACGGAAACACTACGTACACTCAACAGATCCTGAATGGTAAAGTTTATACTTGTGATACTACTAACCAGATACATAGACGCCTTAAAACCACACGAAGATTCTAAGCCTATTTCGATGTCGGCTTGATTGCCCAGTTTATACATTTGTCGGAATAACAGTTTCAGCTCCATTTTCCGTTGACTAACCTGCTGCTGCTGCTGCTGTTCATGCTGAGGTGTGGGACGACTCGGCTGGATGGCAATTTGCTGAGTCGGTTGATAGGTGACATGACGTTGTGGTGGTACATACGGTTCAAATGTAGGTGTTGACAGTTGCTGCTGCTGCTGCTGACGATCGACATAGTAGTAATGAACTTGGGTTACGGGCGTTTCTTGTTGATCGTAAGTTGGAGTTTCTAGATCGGCAAGAAGTGCTTCTAAATCCGCAACTGCAGTGCTGCAAGACGACGCAGGTGTTGGTTGTGGCGAATCGGTGCGACCTCTTTTTCCAGAAGATGCAACAGACTTTGATCGCTTTCTCTTCATCTTGCTGATCTCCTTGCGAGGTGCTGCAGGCGGTATAGCTGTGTTCACATCCATGGTAGCACTGCGGCAGTGCGCGGCGGATGATGCGGTGGAGGGAGAAAGGCAAACAACCTTGGATCGCCGAACGGTGGGGGGACCGTCTGCAACCTTCAACAAGTCTCTCTCTCTCTCTCTCTGTATGCGCGGTTAATTTGCGATGGTGTGTATTTTACCTGTTGGATCCAAAATCAGTTCTCTACCTTTGTAATCAAATATTGTTCCAAGTTTTTCTGACCACCTTAGTGAATAAGTAGGAACGTATTCCCTGTCTGAGCCGTAAGTCTTTATTATGAAAGCTTTAGATATATCTGTTCCCCTGTCAAAACCGGTTTGTACGCACTGGTTTCTACCAGATAAAAGGTTCGCGTTCCACATTTGAAATTGCCAGTTACCTCGTCGTATTGGCATATCTGAGAAAGTACACTCGCATCATTCGACGATACACCAGCTCCTACGTTGGTTAGTTTGAATCCCTCGGCATCCCAGAACTGGTTTTCGGCATCTAGTTTTAGGCAAGCACTTTTCAGTTGAGCCAACTGTGAGTCAAAAAGCTTAAGGCGCTTGTCTAATTCATGAAAAGACTTGGCTGACATGAAATTAGTTTCCACATAACCTTTGGTTACGCAATCGTGTGACTCTTCAGGTTCAGCAACGTATCTGAGCCTTTTGTAACGCACGTTAAAGTGAGCTCCGCCTGCATCCAAACCCAGCGGTTGGTGATGACGATACGATATTTCGCTGTGGACCGCAGAGTACACGTCCAAACTTGTCCCTGGGATGACGTTTCATAGCCTATCGCTGCCGCCGACTGGTACATTCTCCGTATAGCAGCGCGTTTATATCCATGAATTGTGTTTACTGTCCATTCCCAACCATTTCAGGTAAACCTTCTTGCCTTTCCTTTTCAACGCCTTTTCCACCAGATATGTGTCTGGAAAAGCAGTTTTTTGCATCTCCGGCTCGTAAAACGCTCCACTAATTACTTCTCCTTCCATGTCGCGTAGTGTGTATACCGGCGGGCGGGTTTTGTGAACCTTATGCACGGTGAACAGTTCTGTAGTCCAGCTCGGAAGGTAACCTCGAGAGAAAATAGACGTTTTGTACTTGGATATTCTCACAACGTCGTTAACTTTAAACCAGGGTGGCTTGTCTTTTCTCCTCAACAGGGCAACGGGAACCTTGTTCAACTTGTCGGCTAGAGACTTTTCGTGAGAACATTTCACATCGATAGGTTTCATACCGATATATCGATGTACGCGATTGTTATATGCCGATAACAGTTTAGATAGAAGGTCGTTGGTGGCCCAACGATACAAACCTTGAACTCCAAAGGCCTTAAACATCCAATTTTTAAGACTGCGATTGAAACGTTCCACTCTGAGGCCTTAAGCGGACTAAAAGTGCTGAAATGGTTTATACCGTGACGTTTCATCAGAGCAGTAAATGTTTTGTTAAAAAATTCTCTTCCATCGTCGGACTGAATATTTCTCGGCAGTCGTGGCGCATTGTTTGCAAATATATCTTCCATACCCTATGCAACTGTCTTAGCGGTTTTGTCACGTAGCGGTGCGGCGAAACCAAACGTTGATAACACATCGATCCCAGTGAGTATGTACCTGAATCCCGCGTTTTGCCTCGTGTACTTTTGCATGTCAACAAGGTCAATTTGCCAAAGGTCATTTAAGCCTTTAACATAGACATGGCGCCATGGATAACGTTTTCTCGCCTGCCTGTGAAGCTCTTCAACTATTTTCTCGGAATCGCTACTACAATTAAGGGATACGCGTCTTTTGACGATGGCACACTCAAGTATATGAACAACTCTGGGTGAGTTCTTCTGGCAAAATAAACTCGTCGCTCGATGCTAATGCAGTCAACAGCAATGGAAATTTCAGTTTTTGTGTACGTTCAGGAAGTCTTCTCGGGTTTGCCGAAGATTATACGAAGATGATTGTCAACGCATGCCACGAGTTGGTTCTCATTAGGTCGGCCAATGATAAGAATGCTGTTCACTGGACACCCGGGCCGGGCGGGCCGCCTGTTGGAGGAGTCCAAGACACGAACGTTGAGAATATTATGGTCAAGCTACAAAAGCTCTGTTGGCGTATACCCTACGTTACTCTGAGCGATGAGCAAAGGGTCACGTTGCTTAAACAACTCAGTCGCGGCACCAGTATCCCGGTGGAGTACAGGAATAGGGAATTGTACGAATATCCCGCGCTTCCTAAAGCTAGCAAGCAGTCGTGGACCGTTAAAACCGCCTCTCAACTGGAAAAGCCACGATACGTCATTGTCGCTTTTCAAAAAGACAAGAAGAACAACTTGAAGGCTAATGCTTCTCATTTTGACCAAGATGAAACTTCATCTCAATTCAATCAGCTATCCTTACGACGATCTCAAGTTGGATTTCTCCAACAACCATTTTGCATTACTCTACTTCATGTACTCTAGATTTAAAGTCTTATTATGGTACTGCAGCACGACCCTTGTTGACAAAGGAAACGTTTAAGAATCATGCTCCGATGGTCATTATCGATTGCTCTAAACAAAATGAATCGATCAAGTCAGCATCTGTAGACATACGTTTAGAGTTTGAGACGTCAGAAGACTTTCCCGAGAATACTTCTGCCTACTGTCTCATTATTATACATATTCATGACAAGGCGTTCACCTACAACCCGTCAAACAGTTTGGTCAGGTTCAACAACTAAGCCCCACCCACTCCGTCGCCTATTTAAGGAGGCTCGGTTACCTTCCCGGTCGTCATTCTCTCTCTAGTGTCTGGTCTGCTCCGTCACAACGCTCCGCCGTCGCTACCATGATCAAAATAGCAGTGATTGATTTTAGTGCTTTTATAAGCAAGAAGACTAACGAAGTTGTGATTAAAGAGTTGACCGTGGTGGAAATTGTGACGGGATCTGCTCAGCATTGGATATTCAAACCGCCAAAGGATACACCTCATTATTGGTCAGGTACTTGCCCCGCAGATCGCCGCAATGAATGGCTGAGCAGACATCATCACGGTCTGGACTTTTGGTATGGCTTCAGCGATTATGAGGACTTGTTAAACGGGTTGAACCAGGTTGGTTCAGATATGAAAGTGCTATATGCTCCGGATCTCGAGAAGGCTAGAGTTTTGGAGAAACTATTTGATGCCAGATGATTAGTCTTTAGTCTAGAGGCACTCGGCTGCCCTTCACAAGAAAGGACATTACTTTTTCCAGAGTTAGAACTCATAAGCGATTGTGATGAAGATGCCAGGCGAATACCTTCGTCAATTGGAAATAAGAGTCACCCACTGCCGTAGAACTTGCAGATGCCGGTTTCGTACGCGTGCATTCTACATACGATGCTACCAAATGTGTTTACTGCGGTGTAATTTTATGCAAGTGGGAGGAAAGTGACGATCCCTTCGCAGACCATGATTACAATTCACCTTTCTGCAAGTTTGTTCGATTCAACATGCAGCTGAAGAGGGATCAACTAATCAAGGGATAAAAAGGATAACAAATGTAAACCCACTTGTTGAAAGGGAGACGTACCTGCTTTTAGCGAAGACGATTTTTACCTGCGCTACGGAAATACTCCTGACATTACTGCATCGGATTTAGCTAAGTTAGCAGAGGTAAAAATACAACAGGAATATTCATGGACTTAACCATGGCTTTTGACAGTGTGAAATATCCTATACTGTAACAAAAATTATCATCTCTAGGGGTCTCCAAAAATTTAGTAAAATGGTTTGATTCTTACCTGACCAATAGAACACAATTTGTTGAAATCAGTTATGTATCAAACAATAAAATTATTAAAGCTGCATCAAAAATAGAAACAATAAAATTTGGCGTTCCGCAAGGGTCTATTTTGGGGCCTTTGCTATTCTTATGCTATTTGAAGGACATAGATAACACACTGACATGTAAACCGAGCAGAAAACTGTGCCTTTATGCTGATGATTCTAGTTTAATGATATCATCCCCAACTCTTGAACAAACGGAATTGACAGCTTTCATAGAACTTGGGAATTTAGGCAGTTATTTATTAAATCAAAATTTAATACTAAACCATGAAAAAACAAATTTTGTTACATTTAAAACAGCACAAAATAAAAGTGGTAATGAACCAGTGATAATGTATGACTCTAATTTCATTTTACAGAAAGAAAGTACAAATTTTTTAGGACTAACAATAGATCAACACTTAAATTGGAACGAGCATGTAAGTAAAGTACTGACCAAAATAAATTCTGGAATCTATGCTCTTTCAAAAATGTCCTTTCATTGCAATTTAATAACCCTCAAGAATATTTATTTTGCACATATTCATTCTCATATTTCTTTTGGAATTTGCCTATATGGTGCAACAAAAAAAGAAAATCTCGATAGGATATTAAAATTGCAGAAGAAAGCTATAAGAATAATCCTTAAACTAAAACATAATGATTCGGCTAGAGAATATTTTAAACAGTTAAAAATACTTACTGTATATTTGACTCGGGGCAAGGAGAAGGGCTCTGTTTGGTTGTAAGCAACCAGGTGATGAAAGGGACGCTAGTATTGGTAAAAAACTCCTGGATCTCGTAAAGGGTATGGGCATTGGTTTGCCATACTAACGTACTAGGGACACACAATAAGCTTCGGTTGACGTGTGAGGATCTTTGAATCTTTGGATCTCTGAATCCGTCCCTTTAACAACACATAAACATAAACATACTGTATATGGGCAATATATTTTTGACTCAATTTTAGTAGCAAGAAATAAATTGGCAAATAATGTTTCTGTTCATCCCATTCATCAATATAATACAAGGAAAAAGAATGAGGCCGTTTGTAGTCACCATAGATTACAATTTTATGAGAAAAGGCCATCATATGCGGGAGGCAAATTTTTTGAAAAAGATACCGCAACATATTTTGAATGAAAACAATCACACAAAATTTAAAAAACAACTGAAGGAGTATTTGATAGATGCAGCCATTTACACACTGTATGAATTTTTCCACCTCACTCTTCCATGCTAAGAGTAAAAGATATATATCTATGTTTAGAAAGGCTTGAACGTATTGTATCACTTATAATATATTGACACTGTTCAAATGTTGTACACTGTACTTCCGAATGAATAAAGATATTTGACTATTGACTATTAAGTGTTGTCGTGCATAATAATGTCTCAGTTTTACAGGAATATGAGGAGTATCTTTTCACGATCCACTTGTCACTGCTTCACTCGACCTGCCAGATGAAGACAGGACATCGACCCTCATCACGGATTGTGAAAAATTCAAACTGACTATTTGGAAATTCAAAGCGATACTCACAGATGCTCTTCAAAGTAGAATTAATCATATACAAACTTGTACACTTTCTGATCATACTACTTGTTCAATAAAAAAAAACTAATATTTATTTTTATCTTATTATTGCTGTTTACCCATTACTGAACGAGCTGCGGAATGCAACGGAGCCGCCGCACCGCCATTCTGACACTCGACAGGCGGCCTGCGAGTTTTCATTCATCCAGCGCAACTGCAGCGAAACTGGTTCCCACGACAACACCTGCCTGCACTTTTAACCCACCGCTGCTGCCTGCACTGCTCAAAAACACGATTCATGAGTAAAAGTTCAGGCAAATTATACTACTAGCGATATTTCCGCTGTTTTCGCAATATCAGCCCAAATTTCCCAAAAATTAAGAGTGGTACCATTTTGTTAGGAACTTCAAGTACTATTAAACACGTCATTTTTAATCAAAATCATCATAGGTAACTTTGAAAAATTAGAATTGATCTATTTTTAGTGGTTTTTTTAATCATTCAGTACGCTACCCAACCGAGCTGCAAAAATATTATAAGTTCTTTGTGCATCTCTTAGAGACAATGAAGTACTACACCCACAACATGAAAACACAGGGAGGGTGAAGCGAAGCTACAGAGCTAAGAATAAATTATAAGTAGCCATTACATTAATGTTAAAATATTACTATTTCTGTAATCAAATAATCGAATACTCTAAAACACTCTAAATATCCTAAAAACAACATGTCACAAACCGTTTGATATTAGGTAGTGTATGATTCAAGTAGTAACCATGTTTCATTTCTAATAATTTATTGACCTAGATCTCAGATCAGGTTTGCAGATAGTTAAGATCTTTAAATTTATATGTGCAGTTTGACTTAATATTTGCTTTGTACTCCTTTCTTTAGTCAAAAGATCAAAAGAAAATTCACAACCTATTTTTTGTGAAGCTTACTGTAATAACTAGTATTGAAATCAGGAGATGTTTTATCATTAAACAACAAAATTATATGAAGGCGTATTTGACGAAAATGGACCTATACTATACAAAAGCCTTGTGTTTTAGGAGTTAAAATATTTTTGTTGGAAACAATAAAAGAGGTACCGGTATCTACTTTAACAACTAAATTAATTCAAGACAATCTACCGAATAGCTTTAAAGCATGATATTTTGTATGGGTGGGTGTGTACTCGAGTTTTCGAGTACCTGTAGAGTATTTTCTAATACTCTAAGGCCGAACAAGTATTAGAGACTACTCGAAAACTCGAGTCAAGTAGTTGAAAATGTCATATTGTCACTCCAGCCGTTTGCCAATGTTTACCAAAATAAGTGACTGAAATAAAGAAAAATAAGCCTAAAATCTATTTTTAGCTCATATGAAAGGAGACAATAACAGGTTAGTTATTTATAGATACCTGTGAAGTGAGATAAGTAAGAGAGGGGCACGGGGAGTGTTTGGGTTGGGGGCAAAAAATCTGACCTTATATATTTGTCTTCTGTTTGTTATGGATGTTGAAAACAGCATATTAGTGAATTTCCTATGGAAAGTAAACTATTAGCATGACCAACAGAAACTTAAGCCTGGGACCACCATAGAAGTTCCTAACATGCCCCTTGAATACATGCATGTAAAAAGATGGGAATTAGCGAGGAAAAATTTAGCCATCTCTCGTCATTCTAGCATAAATATTTACCAGAGTTACAAAATGTGTATCGACTAAACACACTACGTTGTCTTATGAGGGGTTTACATTAGAAAAGCCTGTTATTCATTTGTTGGTGTACATCATCCCCAGCAACCTCATGGCTACTTTCAAGTCTGTCTGGACCTTCTCCTAACATTATAATGTGTAAAATTGTATTCCCAGCATTGCAGGTAAATTAAAGCAGGAGCATCAGAATAGCCAAAAATCAATGTTTTCAGATTTCAATAAAAGTTGGAATAAATGTATGTTTTTACACTGATTTTGAGTGTTAAAGTTTTTATGTATAAATTCACTTCCCTCACGTCAGCATGCTGTGTGCGAACTGTTTTTTTTCCCATTTAAATCATTATTCATTCATGGTAAAATAAAGGTTAAAATAAAATAAATAATAACATTAATAATTCATTAAAATGTTATGTTTATAATTAAAGTTTAATATGTAACGAACATTGTTTTAAATTTTAACCCATTGGGGTAGCAGTTAATAAAGCCTGTGCAGGTTTACCGGCAGCAATTAAATTTGTTGAAAATACAGGCCTTTAAATAAAGGCTTATAAACAATTTATAAGTTGAGATACAATTATGAAACTTTTACCATTTTTCAATTATTACCTTTAATTACCTAATGATATTTAAATTTTGAAAAAAAATATTTTTGTTAACTTTTTTAAAATTGTATTAAAACAAATTTCAAAGTAAAGCTCAAAAGTTTTTATTTTGGACCCTTAACTGGTTAAAATATTTACATATTTTCAAAGGAAATAATGTTTTCTACGTAGAAAAAAAATGTCATGACCATATCTTTTATAGAAATATAAATACATGCATATATATAAAATAACTCACCAAAGCACTTTTTATCCACTTGGATAGCAGCAGCCTATCTGATGCCAGGCAATAGTTCTTTCCCCTACCACACTATTATTAGTTCAATAAATCTACATTCCTATTTACATAACACTTGTTTCTAGTAGTTTACTTGTGTGTGATACACTTTGAAACAATTTTCCATGTGCAATGGAACCTTGTATTTTTATTTATTTGGACTTTACCTATCGCTTCTAGTGTTTAAAACTACACTACGTTTCGGGAGGTAAGAAACTCCTCCCGTTATCAAGTGAACCCTACTTACATCTAAATGTCAAGTTCTTACACCTAACTAACCTACATTTTTTGGGGGGATTTTTTTAATCTTTTTCTTTTACATTTTAATTTACACAAAAACAAAAATAACAAATACATATATAAAAAATCAAATACTATACACTAAGACAAAATTTATATATACAAACAAATTGAAAACTGACAATACATTAACTGTTCTGCATCGTTACCTCCAAACTGACGGCAAAAACGGGAAACCTCACTCTCACGTCAACTCACCGCCACATCGCACACACGACTAGTGGCTAGCGGTAGTGGAGGGGAGAGTCCATCCAATGCGGCTATGAAACATGCGTCCGTGATCGCCCTTGGAGGAAACACGGCCACCTAATTGCATGACTAGTTCCCAATGCTCACCTTGGAGGCATGCGGTAATCTCTATGAGAATATCGTACGAGTGCCCGTGTAGCATTCTAGGAGGAATCGTACAGTTTTTGGTTTCTGTGTCATGTTTCCGTCGACACAGACGGGTGAAAAGCCACAGCTGTGTTGTCACGTGCCCCTGGCGGTAGGTGGGGGTAACGGCTCTCTCCCCTCCACTACCGCTAGCCACTATTCGAGTGCGCGATCTGGCGGTGAGTTGACTTGAGAGTGAGGTTTCCCGTTTTTTGCCGACAGCTTGGTTAGGATTTTTATATAGGATTTTTGCTTTTATTGTCAGTTTTCCATTTGATCGTGTATATAAATGTTGTGTTAGTGTATTGTATTTGATTTTTTGTATATGTATTTGTTATTTTTGTGTTAGTGTAAATTAAAATGTAAAAGAAAAAGATTAAGAAAATCAAAAAAAAAAATGTAGGTTAGTTAGGTGTAAGAACTTTACATTTAGATGTAAGTAGGTTTCACTTGATAATGGGAGGAGTTTCCTTACCTCCCGAAATGCAGTGTAGTTTTAAACACTAGGAGCGATACGGTAGGTAAAGTCCAAATAAATTTAAATCCATCGCTATTATGAGTTTCAAAAATACACTTGTATTTTTCCCATATCCAGCGGGTTTCAGTCCGTTTTTTGTGGGCAGTACAAACTTTGCAGGCTCGGGTTGGGTTTTGGGGTTGGGGTTGCTTGCATTCCATTGCTGGAATCTGAGTTGGTAAGTGTGCCCACTGCTTGGCTTGAAACCTGAGGAGTGAAGGCCCAATCGGTGCTCACCCTGGGGTTGTTCTTACTGGCAAAGTCACCGAAGCCAAGAGCTGTTCAACGAGGTTCAACCTGAACTCAGTGAAATGCATTTGCTTTATCTTGTTTACTTTTTTGAAAACCACAAATGCATTATAGATGGTCATGCCCATTAGATAAAAGAATATCTTTTTGTAGGCCTTGATGGACCGCCTCATTATCGAGAAACAGGACAGGACCTGGTCTACACCGAGCATCCCCTTGTTATACTCGACACATTGTGGTTTTTTGACAACCTCAAATGTCCCCCTATTTTCACAGTTTTTGATCCTGCCATATCAATGTGCTTATGAACAGTAGTCAGCATGTGAACATATTTTCTGTCACACCACTTGATGGCCAGAACACCTCGCCCAAACCTTCTTATGTTTAAAAAGAGGTTAAAAATGTATTTGATAGATAATCCTTTATATGATTTTGCTGAATTGTAGCTAGATTCTATTTTAATATTATTGACATTGTAAACTGGTGTTAGTGATAGTTAGTTTAATGACGCCATTCGATGTATACCATTGTATACTTTATGAATAAAGATATTTTCAATTCAATTCAATTCAATGGCCTCGCCTTTTTTCAGTGGTGTTTTTGAAAACCTGTGGCATGAATACCCCGGCTGGCACTGCTGTACCCACTGCGTGGATATTTTTCACTAACAGTTTGGTATAGAGAAGAGGGGAAGAATACCAATTATTGAGGGGTATACCGTAAAACCAGTTTCAAAAAGAGGCTGCATTAGGTCTAGGACCACGGATTCAGTTGCAAGTAGGTCATCGCTCTTGTCGTCTCCAACATAAATTTTAAAAACACAGCAGTAACCAGTAGACGACTCGCAAACCTTATAGACTTTCATGTCAAACCTAGCCCATTTTTTAGGATTGTACATCATGATTCAGAGCCTTGCTCTCATCTTGAGCAGAGTTTCATACAGGGCAAGGTTTTGCTCAGGTCCAATCAGTGGCGTAGGTACGGAGGGGGGGATCAGGGGGATGTATTCCCCCCCCTTGAAACTTGGAAAAATAAAAATTTATATCCTCCTGAAATCAAGCTTATGCCTTTTGATTAAAAAGAAATGCTTTACTAAAAAAATATGTGTGCAATATCTCCAAAATATCTTATTTGTATATTACAAATATTGTTCGCGTACAATAAATAGTAGAAAATGAACTGCACCGGCACAAGGCACGATATTTTTGCATTGCGTATTTGGGACAGTAGTCACCGAACAGTCTACCCTCACCCCCTAGCAGCCAGTTCGTCAACTAGCGCACCTGACCTTGACCTTGACGTCTAGACGGTATTAGTGATGTGCTTTACTTACGGTTGCCGTATTAGATTTGTAATTTAATTAACCTCAGGGAGCCATAAATCTTCATACTCATTTTCAATGTTCTATAACCGTAAATACATGTTAAAGTCAACGATATTTCCCGACAAAATAAAGCCAAAGAGAAATAAATAATAGAGGTTAGAGTGAACAGGGAAATAAGGGTTTAGCTTATTTGGCAATCACTGTATGACGATGAAGTTGCAAAAGTAAATACATTTTCATTCTCAAGATAGGATTTCAATACAAAATTTGCGTTATTCAACACATTTTTGGGAACAATTTCAAAAAGGGGAGATTTTTAATTTTTCAAGGAAATTCCCCGGAGCTGCATTTTTATCTTAAAACTCCGGTAATCTCTTAGGAAATCTGGTGACTTGGCAACTCTAGCATAATACTTTCCAGCTTTCCAGTACTGATTGCAACTGATACAAGTACTTTTTAGTCCTGTTACAAATACTGATTACTTTGTATCAATGGTTTACGTCTTGGATGTGTAGGCCTATATCAATAATTAAGAATGTAAAGGACACGTCAATGATACCTACAATTTTGTATACCGGTATCTGCGCTAGTCACGAACACAGTTTTTGTTTTGTATTCCCTAATGAGATAACCACCCTAGTGGAAGTGATCAATAGAGATCAATAGAAATCAATAGAAATTTCTATTGATATCACTAGACTGTTCGGTGATATCAATAGAAGTCTATTGATGTAAATACGTATCACTAGACATCAATAGAAATCATTAAGAGTTTATTGACATGTATTGATATCAATAAAGATCACTACAACAACTACAAGTAAACAGACATCATTAAAATCATGGTAAATAAACATCAATAGACATCATTATATAATTTTATTCATTGAAAAATATAACCATTACAATTTTTTTACAATGCCAAATTGATAAATTTAAATAAAATTATAATAATTATAATTATAATTAAAAAATTAAAAAATTAAAAAGTTAAAAAAATTAAAAAATTATAATTATAATATAATTTATAAATTATCAAAAAATGTTATTAGGCACTTTATTATTACAAATGCCTATAGAAATTTGCTATTTATCTTATGACATGTTTACTACATTATTATAACAAGTCTGCATTAATATATTTTTTTAATTATAAAATTGTATTACTAATCATTATAACAATCCTTTATTAAAATATTTTTTAACTACGGAATGTTATTGTTGTATTATTATCAAAAAATCAATTACTGTTATTAAATTAATTTTGTTAACTGTTTTGGTACATACTAAAGGTAAAATGTTCTTGTTTACTTCCCAATATTATGTTGACTAATGAAAGTTTATATATATATAAAATAATCAGTATTACTATATACCTAGTTTGATTTATAGTTTTAGTATTTAAACAAATTTAATAAAAAGGTTGATGATCAGAAATTATCAATAAAACATGGAGTATATAAATTTAATTAGAATGTATTTATTAATTATACAGTTTACATATCGATGGTGTATATACAATTCTATTATAAAATAAGAAAATACTAATTGCATAACTTGTAATTTTACTACCAATAGAATTTAACTACCGATCCCATAATCTTATTATAAGCAATGAGAAAATACCCCCGTCGCAGCAAACCTGCGGACTCAGCGAATTTCCAATGCATAATAATTGTCTGAATTCCACATAAAGCCGCAAACCAAGTTTCATAAAAATATATTCACATATAAGCGATTTTAATTATTCTCCATAAGAATAACAATGGTAATGAGTATGTAGGTTTGCTGAAACAAGGAACAGAGACAATTGGTTTTTATGCAAATATAAATAGAATTTAACTAGGCGAAGCCACATACTAAGTTTCATTGATATTCAATCATAAATAAGCGATATATGACATTCTAGTTATTCTCCATAAGAATAACATGGGGGCTGGAAAGCAGGTTTGCTGCAACAAGGAACAGAAAAATGGGTTTTTATATAATTATCAATATAACTCAACCAAGTGAAGCCACATACCAAGTTTCATCAACATACATTAATAAATAATCGAGATATCAAATTTTATTTATTCTCCATAAGGATAACATTGGACAACGTACTGTGTTTAGCACTTCGAATATCTCTGCAACGGTTGGGCGTAGAATCACAATTTAAACACCAAAATGATTTTTTTGTGGAACTGAACAGATTGGTAAAAGCAAATGTGAAGTTTACATTAAAATAAACTGAGGAAAAGCCAAAAACCTTTTTCCCATAAGATTAACATGGGAGATTTTATGGGCAGGTTTTTTTGGATTTTCTCCGCAACCACTTAACCTAGGTTAATAATTCAAAATACTAAATTATTTGTTTTTTTAAGCTCTATAACATGGTCAAAACCAAAATTAAGTTTTATAAAAATTTTAGGGTGAAAAATGCAAAAAACTGATTTTTGGAAAATTTAAAACCCACATAAACCCCCCTTCCCATGGTCCGATTTTTCTGGTTTTCGAACTTAAAGTCATGAATGTCATTTTACACATTTGAGCCAAATTTCATCAAAATCGGATGTTTTTTACTCAAGTTATCGTGTTAACGGACACACACACACACACACACACACATATATATATATATATATACATATATATAAATTTGAACGAATAGTGTTTTTGGCATCTGGGGACCTCAAAACAAAAAGTTATCATGGTCTCGGGCTTAAGTCTTACCATGAGACCTACGGTAATAGCTTCTTCCCTATAGGGGAAATTCGCTAAAAAAACTGCGCGCGGCGCCTGCGCAGGTGTTAAAACACTCCACCAACCACCAGCCACCAACAGACGTCTGCTGGTGGAAGCTGTAACCTCAATCTGTGTTTGTCAACTGATTATGTTTCTTACCAAGTTTTAAGTTTTGCAGGCTTTGTTGGTTTCTTAATTGAGTATATTTGCATAATCTTCATTCAAGAGTTACTTCCGTTATACAGTTTTGCATTAAAGCTGTACTGTTTCATAGTAAGTAACATACACTTTAAGTTTCTAACTATAAGCATAACCTCAATAACTACTTGGTACACAATTCACACATTTTATTTGTATTGAAATTTAAATATGCGTACTGCCGTTGGAATGATAAATAAATAGACTAACTTAGTCCTGGATGCCAGGATCCTGTCATGCATATTTTTGGGAAAGCATAGAAACTAGGCCTTTAGTAACGTACCTAAGTTATAACTTATAATTTGCATTATTACGGTGAGTTTTTTCTTTTTCTTTTACCAAAGTAAGTTAATTCTGTATTATAAATCCTGACACTAGGCCTACCAATCTCCAGGAGGTGTAGGATACACTTTCATAGGGGGAACGATGTAGGCCTAAAGAACCGAATGAAATTGTTCGATACGTTATATCGATTAGGTCGATATTTGTTTCTATTGCAAAATATTTTATAGTCTGTACATTAATCCTTACATCATGATTGTTTTGTTTAGTTTGTTTTTTAATTAGGCCTAAACTTAAAATTAATTTAAAAAACATGACAATGACATGACACGATAATGTTATTCCTGGCAATACATGTTTAAGTAATAGTGGAATCAACGTTTGTTATCTGGACGGATTTCAAGACACCTAAAACTGAAACATAACATGACCGAATGACCTAAATAATCGTTATACCAGATCAAACCATTATGTTTAATGTAGGCGTATGACATATTAACTATGTGCTTTCAGAAGATTGTTAGTTTTTTAATCAATTAAAACTTATTTTAATTATCATGTGTCCGATTAGGTGCTGATATGATATGATTCAGTTTGCTGAGACCAAAGTAAAACACATTGAGGGAGTCATCAAGGATTATCTCGGACCCAAAATGAATCAACTCCTTACCCAAGAAGAAATCCAGGTGACATTATTTTTAAACTTGTTCTGTTAATATGTTAAATAATAAAGGTAAAATATTATGATTGGGTACAGTAGGCTTCACACTCAATTATCCAAGGTCTAAGATTTTAAATAGCCTTGACACTTATCAAAATCATTATTATAATGGTCGCCACATATCTTGACGGATATGAATCGGCACTACTAGCCATACAGACTGTTTCGATGTCCCCCCTGAATCACTCACAGATGTATGTGTATGATTGTAAGGTTTTAATCAGTTAAACTTACTCAGTTGAACTTACTGTAGGTCTATGTAGGAAAAATAAACTAAAAATTAATAATCCCATATATCCTCCCCTCGCCATACCCAACACTTGCCAAACCATCAGTCAAGATCTGTGAAGACCCTTATGGCTATGCCTACTTACAAAATTAGCATAAAATGTGAAAAAGGTAATAGAGTTGTATCAAATTATTTTCAAGTATTTATTTCATACAACAAATTTTGCAGTAGGCCCTAGTGTTTTTATGATTGATTCACAAGAAAATCATTGTAAGTTTTTTTCACAACGTACCAGTAGCAAAATGTTCAAAAATTATAAAATATACTGATATAAAAATGTGATTTTTCATTTACCGGCATTTATTTAACGCTTTATCATATGAAAAGTTGTGAAATCTTGACGATTGCTTCATGTAAACAAATGTGATAATAATGTGTTACAATAGTAATAAACTGTATCACGAAACTGACACATACTTTCTCCCTTTTAGCCCAACTTCAATGAATAAATTACTTTTTATTTACTAAATATAGAATTCAAAGCACAATCGAATGTACAGAAAATCTTGTAAACAAGTTGTTTTCAAAAATATCCACCCAAATCCCTGTTTTGGAGGCACTACAGAATCCATCACTACGCTCGTGGTTTTATGAGGGGAAATGCTCCCTAATCCCCCCCCCCATGTTATTAAGGGGCAACATATTTTGAATTTCCTCTGTTGGTCAATGCTAAATTGACAAGCATATCAAGTTTGAACGAAATTGATCAATAAATAAGAGAAATAGTAATTTTTGTATTCCCTATAAGAATAACATTGGACAGCCTACTGCATTTACCGTAAAATGAAAATTTAAATTTTCTCCGCAACCAGTAATCGTAGAATAGTAATTCAAGATACTAAATCATTTAGTTTTTTTTAGCTCTTTAATGGTGAATAGTAGTATTTTTTATATTTATGTTTTTTTATTAAAAATCCAAAAAACTTATTTTTTGATATTTTAAGTCTTGTAATTTATGAACCCGAATTTTTCCAGAAATGCGGGTGGTGTCATTTTGTTGGAAAACTAAAGTTCTACAAATGACTAAAGTTTAATCAAAATCGTTAGAGCCGTTTTTGAGAAATCTTGATTTTTCATGAATTTTGTTGATAATTGCCCTTAAAAGTTCCAAAAAATGGGAAAAAAACACCTGGGGATATTGTGGATTAGTACCTACATACCATATTTCATAAAAATCAGACCATTGGTTAGGGCTCTAGCTTTGTACACATCCAGACAGACAGACAGACACACAGACATCACGTAAAAATCACTTTTTTGGGTCCAGGGAGCACCAAAACGAATATTTCCACTTACAACTCAAATTCGAAAATTTTGACGAAAACAATACTTTTTCCATATACTATGTATAAGGGGGAGAAAGTAGAAATATAGTAGTGATGTAAAATTATTAATTTTAAACATTAATTTCACGTTTTTATTACCCTACCACATAACTTATTGCATGTTTATTTGTTCACAGAAATTGTCAAAGAAAGAATCCTGGAAGAAAATCCTAACACATCAAAAGAAGAAATTGAGAAATTGAGCTTGAAAGTGGCAGTATCAGCCAGTACATCACTCAGAAAATTGCCACACTAAACAAGAAGATCAAGGAAATCAGTGAATAGTATATAGGCCCAAATTTTAGTGTTGGCTGTGTATTTTACTTATGTGAACAAGTAAATTAATATAGGCCCTGATTTTAGTGTTTTTTGGTGCATTTAAAAAAATTAGTTTTAAGAAGTAAGTAAGTAAACATTAGTCCTAGGTCATAAATTTACTGTTTTATTATTTTTTTTTAATATACCTGTTAGTACATTAATTTGTTGTGTTTTAATTACAAAATACCAGTTAAAGACTCAATAGAATTTCTTATTGATGTCTATTGATACGTATTGATGTCTAGTGATACATATTGATGTCTAGTGACCCAATTACGTAGTGATATCACTACGTATCAATAGAGATCAATACGTATCACTAGACATCAATAGAAACAATTTTCTATTGATCTCTAGTGATACGTATTGATGTCTAGTGATCCAATTACGTAGTGATATCACTACGTATCACTAAAAATATTTCTATTGATTTATATTGATCACTTCCACTAGGGCACCCCCTTGACAAAGGTCTATCTACGCCACTGGGTTCAATCGGGTGTAAAAACTTGGTTTCCAAGTACTTGTGATTGGCCTTATTTTTTTTAGTTTGTCAGGAGTGGAGGTTTCAACTACTTGTTCAGTTTCTTTATCATAGAAGTGAAGAAACCTTGAGATTGAGGAGAATCGCTCATGAGACATAGTTTCTGAGAGTCTCAACTATTTTCCTACAGGACCAGTACTTCTTTATGTCCGGTTTCTTCACGTTTCCCATATTCACATGAAGAGCAAAATATCCCTTTAGCTCATCCACAGTCAAATCATACCATTTCTCATCGGTTTTCTGTCTTTTTACTCCTGGTGTGTTTATTGGCATAGTCGTTGGTCTCAATACATATCATGCTCCAGAACTCTTCTCCAACAAATTGCAAAAAACAGCCTAACTCATTGGGGTTTTGTCCTAGCTGGCGCAGTATACGAGCATTTACGCCTGGAACACCCTGGAAATAAATTTTTTTGGCTCATTGGCTTGGTCTAGCTAAGGCCAGTCACTGTCGCAAAATTTAGTTTTTTAGATTTAGTTTTCTTTGCTGATTTGTTTACTGTACAGGTTTTTGGTTTTTTTTATTCAGGTTAGGCCTAGTCTTTACATTAGACTTTTTTGATTTTTACTTTAGTCCTACTATTAGTAATATCATTTTGACTTGTGGAAGGACCAGGAATAGGCTCAGAACTAAGATCAGTTAGGCCCTAGGCCTGCTGGATATTCAGACTCGATAGGGCTGTCAACAACACAGGGCCTGGTGACAACTTGTGGAGACACAGTTTCACTTTTATAAACGTCACTTTTACTTAGCCTAGTACTAAAAATAAATACCCCCGTCGCAGCAAACCTGCATACTCAGCGAATTTCCAATGAATTATAACATAACACATTAAGCCACTTAACAGGGATTCATAAGAAATATATTCACAAACAAGCGATATTTAAAATATTAATTATTCTCCATAAGAATAACATTGGGGATGAGTACGCAGGTTTGCTGCAACAAGGAACACAAAATAATGGGTTTTCATGCAAATATCATTAGAACTCAGCTATGTGAAGTCACATACCAAGTTTCATCCATATACGTTCATAAATAAGCGATATATAACATTTTAATTATTTTCCATAAGAATAACATGGGGATCGAGTACCTAGGTTTGCTGCTACAGGACCCATAAGCAAAAAATTGGTTTTTTGTGCAAACAACAATAAACCACAACCAGATGAAGCCATATACCAAATTTCGTCAGTTTATGTTCATAAATAAGCGAGATATACAATTTTTCTTTTCCTCCATAAGAATAACATTAGACTTCGGACTGTGTTTAGCACTTTCAATATCTCAGTAACCAATTGACGTAGAGCAATGATCAAGATACCAAATTGTTTGTTTTTTTATGCTGAATTAAATGGTGAAAATTAAAATTTGATGTTAATAAAAATTACATGTGGAAACCCCAAAAAACCGATTTTTGGGGTACAAAACCCCCCTTCGGATGGTGCGATATGTCTGGTTTTCGAACTCGTTCAAATAAATGGTACTTTACACGTTTGTACCAAATTTCATTAAGATCGGACCTCTTTTACGAGAGTTATCGTGCTTACGGACACATATATATATATATATACATATATAAAAATTTGAACGAATGTTGTTTTTTGCATCTGGGGACCTCAAAATGAAAAGTTATCATGGTCTCGGGCTAAAGTCTTACCATGAGACCTACGGTAATAGCTTCTTCCCTATAGGGGAAATTCGCTAAAAACGAACCCTATTCCTCATCTGAAGATGGAATAACGTCCAGTTCTTCATCAATTTGAAAAGCTAAATAATCCTCACGGTCAAGTTCGCAATCGTCATCTTCGAACAAAAACTCTCATTGTTGTTGAGCATGGGGTATGATAATATCCTCTACACTTCCATCATTATCACTACCACTTTGTTCCCACTCATAATCACTCTCTAATAACTGAGAAACTTCACAATCACAAAGTCTTTTCTGTTCCATTTTCACATAAACAAATCAAAACAACAAACTAGCAGTCGGTCCTCGCATACCAAGACAGACTACGCACAACGCTCAAAAACAACTTGTAAACAAACAGTCTTTCAGACAGGTTAGCCAACCGATAAATGTAAATTTCCTTCAATATTTATTGTAAAGAAGCAACAAAATAACATGCAACAGTATCTGTCGGAATTTTAACGAACTACGTGAACAGCAATTACGGGATGTAATAAAAGACATCTTACAACACTTAAGATATATTTACACTTATACTGATTCACATACATATACAAAAGATGGTAAACATATATAAAAGATGGTACTAGGCTATCGATTTCGACCAGTCACACGTCACCATCATCAGGCCAATGAGAGAACTGACAGAATCAAAATGGTGTCCTTGCTTATATCCTATTGGCTACCGGAAGTTCCGGATACAGGTTCCTAAATGTGCCACCAGAGTAGAAGTTAACTTGTTTGTTAATCAATTTATCTCTATTTTTACATTTTTCTTTAAATATAAACAATTCTTCCCATGCATTAATTTCATTTCCTTTTTTACAATTCTTGAGGATGCTGAGGTTTTCTTCTATTTTCCCTATGGTGTGGCCATTTTCTAAAAGATGTTTCGCTACGTTTGATCTTTCCGGTATCCTGTTCTTCCAAGCTGATACATGGTTCTTAAATCTTTTAATACAATTAACAGTTTGACCAATATAAAAGTGATCACAGTTGTTACAATTAATTTTGTAAACGCCGCGTATGTCGAATTTGTTACAATCTTCTATCTTGGGATTTAGTATTTTGTTTACAAAATGACCGTCTGTATGTGAATCAGTATAAGTGTAAATATATCTTAAGTGTTGTAAGACGTCTTTTATTACATCCTGAAAGTAATAACAACACGTAATATGCTAATAAAAAAGTTGAACAGCAATTACATCATTACTGACCACGAGCCCACCTCGTGACTCGGCAGTCGGTCCCGAGACGCCACCACGAGCTGAGCCCGTGTGTCTACTCCAATGGGTTAAAAAATCATTTTTTTTTTTACTTTTTAAATAACTACTTGACTCGACTCGATACTTGAGTAGTTGGTTCAATACTCAACTCGATTTAAAAAAAAACCCCTAATATTTTGTTAAATCAGAATAATCCCAAAACTGGTCTACTGATATTTTTATTCAACAAATAATTTATAATGAACCACAGAATTGGAGAGATTTTCATAACAGTGAGTAGTTTGTAGTAAAAGCCGTTTCGTTTATTTGAAAGTGCTTCCCATCTTCATGAAAAAGGTTCTTGCCACAGATCAAATAGTTACTCTCCTTCATACCTGCAACAAATAAAATTTTAAAAATTATTTTTAATCACAAAAAACCTTAACACAGTATATATTTAATAGCATCAACTTTAGTTAAACTAACCAAATCTTAAATATCATAAAACTGTTTGATCTAACTGTCTGACTGATTTCAACCTCATTGTTCTTTAAGTACTGCGCTGCATACGGCAAAATCTCGTAGGATATCCATGGTTTTAATACAGTAGATATTGGAAAAATCTAACTTTAAAGTCAATAAAGTAATAGAGGTGACACCTTCTAGAACATGTCAGCAACAAAATATGAACAATAAAAATAAACCGAATTGATTCCTTTTTTAACAGGCAGTGAGTGTCTATCGCTCATACTCGGGAGTCTCTGCAGGTTCTCAGATCCGTTCGATATAATAATAGTGTTCTGGCCATCAAGGATACGAAAATACTCAGCACATTCTGAGCTTCATGATTACTAATAAGGTCTTCCATTTTTCAAATAATTTCCATCAGACTGTAGTGATTTTTCCAAACATCTGGACAATGTAGAGAAAACCTGTTGTTAGCAATCAACTGATATTGCTGTGTTGGGAAAATGTCTCGGCATCTCAGGATCAAAAATGTGTATTTAATCTCTCAAAGTCCAAAAATTTATATCTGAGGATCCAAAGATAAAAAACTAAACATGCCAGTACTTCCAATTTCTGTAAATCTAGAATGGAAGAATAAAACAGTCAATCTTATGTTATAACTTTTGAAACTGTTTACTTAAAACATTGTGAAATAAGAAAACTAAAAACCGTTTTTCTCAGAGTTTAAAATTACTTTAGACACAGTGTTTTTGATGATCCAATTTATCAGGATCTGATTGGTGAAATTGTATCTCCTTGACAAAATCCATTTACTGTTGTATGGATATACATTAAAAAAGTATTAATTCTTAAAGGGAAACTGTTTTTTTTTTTTTTCTCAAAACAAATCTGTTACTGTATTTTATTTAACAACCAATCATGTTCATAATGTAACAAAGAAATATTTGTTTTATAAAATAGAAGAAGACTCTAAAATTGTATCGGACCATGTCGTATTATGTTGTGCACGTACAGTAGAACCTCTTTAATCCGAACCGCCGTAATCCGAACGTCCACTAATCCAAACACCGCCGCGGGAGCCGTTTAACGCCGCCGGTGAGCGGGAGCGTCAATCCTTCATCGAACGGGCTACACGGCCGACGCGACGTCCTTCATTGAACGCACTATACGGAATGCGCGCGAACTAAGACAATGACCTCACACCTCCCTCACTCACGACACTACAGTGTGCATTACTGTTTTCGCGCTCAGTCGCTCTCCGTTGTCACAGAGAACTATGTGTTGTTTATTGAAGCGTGTATAATGTGTTAGTTTAATCTACTGTTTGGTACAGTACCTTAGTTATAGACTACGTACAGCATCAGTGTAGTGTTAGGATTGTTTGTGATAACAGTGACCGAATACAGTGAACTAAAATGTCATCAAAAACGTCCCTGAAACGGAAACATAACACTTTAAACATTGAAAAGAAAATAGAAATCATAGAAAGACTTAAGAAAGGTGAAAGTGGTGCGTCGTTAGCCAGAGAGTATGGTGTAGGTAAGTCAACAATTACCGACATTAAAAACAAACAAGATGCCATAATGCAATTCTCTTGTAAACAAGACAGTAATGAAGGGCCTAAAAATAGGAAAACCTTAAAAACAGCCAATAATGAGGCTCTCGATGATGCACTGTATTTGTGGTTCACACAAAGAAGGAGCTTGGGTGAACCAATATCGGGTCCACTTCTTTGTGAAAAGGCTCTTGAATTCAATGTAAAACTAAACGGGCCTATTGACTTCAAGGCTAGCAGTGGCTGGCTGAGTAAATTTAAGCAACGGCGTGGAATAAGACAACTCGATGTTCAAGGGGAAAGCTTATCTGGCAACACTATGGCTGCAGAAGCATTCATAAAAACATTTAAAGAAACTGTAGCTGATAAGGGGTTTTCACGGGATGATGTTTATAATGCTGATGAGACCGGTGTGAATTGGCGCTCATTGCCAAGAAAATCTCTTGCATCCCGAAATGAAACTCGAGCTCCTGGATACAAAGTGAGCAAAGACAGGGTAACGGCTATGGTTTGTGCAAATGCAAGTGGTACTCACTCTCTTCCATTGCTGCTTATTGGTAAAAGTAAGAAACCCCGTTGTTTCAAAAATGTGACATGTCTACCAGTAACTTATAGGGCACAAAAAAGCGCTCGGATGGATTCTGGTATTTTTCTTGATTGGTACTCGAACACATTTATTCCAGAAGTAAAAAAGTTCAGAGAGAAAGAATCCAAAACAGGAAAAGTCGTGTTAATAATCGACAATGCCCCCACTCATCCTGACATTGACACTTTGAACAGCATTAATGAAGACTTCTCAGTTATGTTCCTTCCACCAAACGTAACAGCCCTCCTCCAGCCAATGGATCAGGGTGTTATTGCGAAAACGAAGAGAATGTACAGGAAAGAATTGCTTCGGCAACTACTTTTAGCAGAGAGAGACGAAGAAAGTGTGATTGCGTTTACAAAGAAATTAAACCTTAAGGACTGTTGCTATATTCTGGTGGATTCTTGGGCAAATGTAACAGGGGACAATCTGACGAAAGCCTGGAATAAGCTATGGCCTAAGCCTTTGAACAATGAAGTTGGAAATACAAACTGTATTGAAGAACAAGAAGACTCTGAGATCGTCGATGATATTGTCAATCTTTGTCAGGCTATTCCTGGGTTTGAGGAGTGTGACGTAGCTGATGCAACAGAGTGGATCAACAGTGACGAGAATGATCCAGGATACAAAATTTATAGTGAAGATGAGATTCTTTCCGTCGTCACCGAGGAAAATGAATATGATGACAGCAGTGATGATGAAGAAACTTTTGATTCTGGACCATCCCATGCCGATGCGTTTACTGCATTAGAGACGGCAATGAACTGGTACGAAAATCAGTCCGAATGCTGTTTACCGCAATTGATGGTCTTAAAGAAAATTCGAGACTTGGCAGCCAAAAAACGCACTTCGACATTAGTTCAAAGGAAAATGAGTGACTATTTTAACTTCTAGTTTAACGATTTTGTCTGATTAGCTCAATGCTGTACTCTATACACAGTACAGTAGTTCTTTATTGATTACTGTATTTATTGATAAATGCACCGTAATTGTTTCTACTGTAATGTACAGTACTGTTTATTCACTATGTTTACTACTGTATTAAATAAACAATGTATTTTACTTTATAAAGCATTTTTCACTTTTCCCGTAACAATTACAATCCATTTTAGCCACGTTTTAGCTTTTGTTATGTAAAAACAACAGTATGTTCTGTAATCCGAACTATTCCATAGTCCGAACTACCCCCGGTCCCAATTAGTTTGGATTAAAGAGGTTCTACTGTAGTATAAGTTACTTCCGTTTGTGTCTACCAGGTTACACCACATGCAGACACAGATTGCAGACAGAGCTCACAATGATACAATTGCTTGTACCATAATTCAAAATGTTTCTAGGTGGCAGATTCATAAGCCAATATATTCAGCCCTTGGCACTCAAAGGGTTATTAATTTGAATAAAAAACTTACCTTTACTTTGTCGTGAAAAATTCAAATCCATTATGTTGGTACCCTTCTAATGAAAATAGGTTCAATGTCAGTCTTTTTAACTGGATATTAAAGTTTCAAACAGCATCTGTGCTCTAGACGGCGACTCTTTTTGTGCTGATGGTTTTTGTTCTTCATCATCACTTTGGTGGTTGTAATGAAGATTTAAAGCATTCTCTCCATTGACAGTTTTTATTAAGAAATCTAAATTGTCAGTATTGTTCTTATCTTGTTCCTCCACTCGCCTGTCTTTTATTGTCCTAGTGGCAAAAAATAACAGAAAAAACATACAACCAATCAAACATCTGTAATCACATTTCTAAGTGTTCTGTTTTATCTCCAGATTTTGCCCACCAACTAATCCAATAGATTTTATAATGTAACATATCATGATATTAATTACAATAAACACCTAGTCTTTTTAAAATATAAAATATCTATATTGGCACCCTCCAAAAGTATAAATGTTGTTCATGACATTGTTTTAAAACTCACTTAATAAACAAGGTTTTATTTTTATTTTTATTTCCTACAAGATATTTGCAATTAACACATTCTATATGTTTAAATAATTAGGTCATTTAGTTCACGCAGATTGCGAGACAACCACTTGACGGATTTTGATGATTCTATTTTTTGTTATGAAGGTAATTTTGCATAGAAAGTCGTAACGGAGCCAGAATTTCGACTTAGGCCTCAGGGCTCTGTCCCACTGGACTTCCAAGTTCCCATGTTATTCATATGGAGGAGAGTTTTATTTGATTTATGTCACATATGTTTTTTCTTAATTCAATAAACAGCTGTTATAAGGATTATATCCACAAAATGTTGTGGGGGAGCAGCTCGTTTTTTTAATAAATAACATAGTGAGACCCTTTACAAGTAATGCAGTACGTATCTTGTCTCAAGAGAGACTTGCAATAAAATATTAATTAATGTAAATATTGGACATATTAACCACTTTATTGTGTGAAAAAGGTACATTTTTAGAAAACTCGAATGCTATTAGAGGAAAGAGTAAAGGCAGGCATAATACACATTTGTGCACATACTAATATACAATTTTCCTCTATATCCCCTTGATTGAAACAAAATATTCTAAAAGGCCCTTTCAATAGTATTATAATTCATGGTGATATAGTTTACCTAAAGTGTTATTATTATTATTATTATAAAATGTGTTTTATTTTTTATCTGGCATTTAAGTAAAATGTACTGCATGTAATAAGAAATATATATAAAAAAATATACCCCCGTCGCAGCAAACCTGCGTACTCAGCGAATTTCCAATGCATAATATTTGTCTGAATTCCACATAAAGCCGCGTACCAAGTTTCATAAAAATATATTTACATATAAGCGATTTTAATTATTCTCCATAAGAATAACATTGGTAATGAGTACGTAGGTTTGCTGAAACAAGGAACACAAACAATTGTTTTTTATGCTAATATAAATATAATTTAACTAGGTGAAGCCACATACCAAGTTTCATCAATATTCAATCATAAATAAGCGCTATATAACATTTTAGTTATTCTCCATAAGAATAACATGGGGCTGAGTACGCAGGTATGCTGCTACAGGAAGAACCAAGAAAAAATCAATTTTTTGTGCAAATATCAATATACCAGTACTATTTGAAGCCACATACCAAGTTTCATCAACATACATTCATAAATAATCGAGATATCAAATTTTATTTATTCTCCATAAGGATAACATTGGACAACGTACTGTGTTTAGCACTTTGAATATCTCAGCAACGGTTGGGCGTAGAATCACAATTTAAACACCAAAATGATTGTTTTGTGGAACTGAACAGATTTCTAAAAGCAAATGTGAAGTTTAAATTAAAATAAACTGAGGAAATGCCAAAAACCTTTTTCCCATAAGATTAACATGGGAGATTTTATGAGTAGGTTTTTTTGGATTTTCTCCGCAACCACTTAACCTAGGTTAATAATTCAAAATACTATATTATTTGTTTTTTTAAGCTCTATGACATGGTCAAAACCAAAATTAAGTTTTTAAAAAATTGTAGGGTGAAAAATGCAAAAAACTGATTTTTGGAAAATTTAAAACACCCATAAACCCCCCTTCCCATGGTCCGATTTTTCTGATTTTCGAACTTAAAGTCATGAATGTCATTTTACACATTTGAGCCAAATTTCATCAAAATCGGGCGTTTTTTACTCAAGTTATCGCATTCACGGACACATATATATATATATATATATATATATATATATATATATATATATATATATATATATATATATATATATATATATATATATATATATATATATACATATATACAAATTTGAACGAATAGTGTTTTTGTCATCTGGGGACCTCAAAACAAAAAATTATCATGGTCTCGGACTTAAGTCTTACCATGAGACCTACGGTAATAGCTTCTTCCCTATAGGGGAAATTCGCTAAAACAACAAAAAACTGAAAACTTACGTGGGTGACTCAACTAAATGTTTTGATTGATTTTTGCTGTAACATTTTTCAAAAGCTTTTTTTATTGATGATAAGTCAGCTGACATTAGGTGTTCTGGAAGAGCAATAATATTTTTGTAATTTTCTAGTTGTTGTTCAATTTGTATTCTCTTTTCAGTTTCTTCTTCAAGCCTCCTTTTAACCTCTTGAAGTTGATCTCTGCAATAAACCAATTTTAAACTTCTTCGATACTATCTACACATACCTATTGTTAAAATAGATTTTGAGATCTGTACACTCATTATGTTTGCTCTTCACAGGAAAACGGCTTAAGTGATTTTATAAAACGTTTTCACATTGTTGTTCTGTGTAGCTGTGAGAAACATTTAGGCTATTTAACTTAGCCTAAATGTTATTGTTATGGCAATTTATTTAGTTTATGATCACCAAGGTAAAAGTAAGAAAAATGTGTAAATATTTGTAGAAATTTGTGTTATAACTATAAGATATACATCAAATTATAAAATAAACGAGCTCGCACGCAGCACACTGACGTGAGGGAAGTGAATTTCCATATAAAACTTTTAAAATTCAAAATCAGTGTAAAAACATACATTTATGCCAATTTTTATTTAAATCTGAAAGCAGTGATTTTTTGGCTGTTCTGATGCTCCTGGTTTCATTTACCTGCAAAACTGGGAATACAATTTTGCGCATTATAATGTTAGGAGAAGGTCCAGACAGGCTTGAAAGTAGGCGTGAGGTTGCTGGGGATGATAAAAGTACTCTAACAAAGGAAATACCCCCGTCGCAGCAAACCTGCGTACTCAGCGAATTTCCAATGCATTGATATGTTTCTCACTAGTACATAAAGCCACTCACCAAGTTTGACAAAAATACATTCATAAATAAGTGATTTATTACATTTTATTTATTCCCCATAAGAATAACATTAGGACTGAGTACGCAGGTTTGCTGCAACGAGGAAGATAAGAAATGAGTTTTTATGCAATTATCAATGTAACTGAACCAGGTGAAGCTACTTACCATGTTTTATTAATTTATGTTCATAATTAAGGGAGATATAAAACTTTACTTATTCTCCATAAGAATAACATTAGGGCTGAGTATGCAGGTTAGCTGCTACGGGGACAATCAACAAAACAATTATTTTTTGTGCAATTATCAATATACCAGTACAACATGAAGCCACATACCAAATTTCATCAATATACTTTCATAAATAATCAAGATATCAAATTTTATTTATTCTCCATAAGGATAACATTGGACAACGTACTGTGTTTAGCACTTTGAATATCTCTGCAACGGTTTGACGTAGAATCACAATTTAAACACCAAAATGATTTTTTTGTGGAGCTGAAGTGATTGGTAAAAGAAAATGTGAAGTTTAAAGTAAAATTAACTGAGGATAAGCCAAAAACCTTTTTCCCATAAGATTAACATGGGAGATTTTATGAGCATGTTTTTTGGATTTTTTCCGCAACCACTTAACCTAGGTTAATAATTCAAAATACCATATTATTTGTTTTTTTAAGCTCTATAACATGGTCTAAACCTAAATTAAGTGTTTTAAAAATTTTAGGGTAAAAAATGCAAAAAACTTATTTTTGAAAAATTTAAAACCCCCATAAACCCCCCTTCCCATAGTCCGATTTTTCTGGTTTTCGAACTTAAAGTCATAAATGTCAGTTTACACATTTGAGCCAAATTTCATCGAAATCGGACGTTTTTTACTCAAGTTATCGCATTCACGGACACATATATAGATATATATATATATATATATATATAGATATATATATATAGATATATATATAGATATATATATACATATATATAAATTTGAACGAATAGTGTTTTGGACATCTAGGGACCTCAAAACAAAAAGTTATCATGGTCTCGGGCTTAAGTCTTACCATGAGACCTACGGTAAAAGCTTCTTCCCTATAGGGGAAATTCGCTAAAACAGGCTTTTCTAGTGTAAAACCCCCGTAAGATAACGTACTGTGTTTAGTCGAAACACATTTTCTTTAATAACTCAGTAAATATTTATGCTAGAATGACAGAGAGGGCTTAAAACTTTCACCTCACTAATTCCCATATTTTTACATGCATTCATTTTACATTTGGGGCTTTTCTGACCCTTTTTGGGTCCAAAAACTCAAAATTTGAAAGATTAATCCCCAAACAAGGGTTTAGAGTTTTCCGATTGTTTTGCCCAACAAACTTGTCCAACTGATTACAGAAAGGAACGTCCCTACCAAATTTGAAGGAAATCGGATAAAACATGTGACCGCTAGAGTGCAAACACATTTATATATATATATATATATATATATAACATTTTGAACGTTAGGAACTTCTATAGTGGTCCCGGGCTTAAGTTTCACCGTGCAGGTCATGCTAATAGTTCACTTTCAAAAGGAAATTCACTAATAATCATCATACAATAAATGGCTACGTGATCAAATACCGTGATTTACATCACTTTCATGTACAAGATGGTACAAAGCAAGCTATTTTAATCGGTTGACTAAATTAGTCAAAATTATCGCTAACCAAAAGTTTAGCCTAGAAATATCCGAGAAGCCTCAGTATTGTACAATTTAAATAGGCTGTCATTTACTTAACCCTAGGACTACCCTGGATGGTTTTAAATTGATTGCTCGGTGTCCTGGGCCTAATATCCGGCCCTCGCATGTGGGCACCGGCTGATCGAGGGGCGTAATCCGGCCCTCCGGGTCATTTTTGTTCAACTGCTTATAACACATTGAAAATGATACAGAAACGTAATAATATTGACACCATTTTAAAGAGGAGATTCTAAACTTTCATTTTCATACATAAACGAACCTCGTAGCAGCAACAGATCAATATAACAGCTATTATAATTTGAACGAAATTTAGCGCGCGAAACATTTTTTACTCGTGAGCGGAGAAATCTCGTAAAACACGTGTTCTTCAAAAAAATCTCAGTGTCTGTATTTTGACCCAAACAGGAAGCGGTTGGTAGCATTAGAAACAGCATGAGTGGTTGTTTATTTTCGTGATAAGAACTTTGTCGTACGACTACAGGAAGTCTGAGAAATAATTTTTGAAATCAGCTGTTATATGAGCTGGTCATTTTTCCCAAGGGCCGGAAATCCGGCCCTTGCAAAATCCAAAATTATAGCTCGATAATTGATTTTGCGTAACTTAAGTCATACCAATTATTTTATTCTTAATCTCCTTTTTTTCGTGAACAAAACGAGTATGCATATGATAGGGTTATCTATTATGGTTAGGACTCAGCAAAAGTTTGAAGCGACCTCTGCACATGTTGCTCAAAATACGGCTAGGCTGCAAATTTAGGTTGAAAAATCCATATGTGCGTCTTGCGCCATCAATAAGTATAGAACCATTATTTGTTTATATTTATGTATACATTTGTCTATTCTCTTGTTCAGAAACATATTTCCTATAAATACATGTACCATTTATCATATTATAGTAAAGTAAATACCCCCGCCGCAGCAAACCTGCGTACTCAGCGAATTTCCTATGAATGAATATATTTCTTACTACCACATAAAGCCACTTACCAAGTTTCATAAAAATACTTAAATAAATAAGTTATATATAACATTTTATTTATTCTCTATAAGAATAACATTAGGGCTGAGAACGCAGGTTTGCTGCAACGAGGAAGATAAAAATGCGGGTTTTTTACAATTATCAATATAACTCAACCAGGTGAAGCTATATACCAAGTTTTAATGATTTATGTTCATAATTAAGGGAGATATAAAGCTTTCCGTATTCTCCATAAGAATAACATTAGGGATGAGAATGCAGGTTTGCTGCTAAGAGGATAATCAACAAAAAATCTATTTTTTGTGGAAATATCAATATACCAGTAGTAGGTGAAGCCACCTACCAAGTTTCATCAATACACGTTCATAAATAATCGAGATATCAAATTTTAAATATTCTCCATAAGGATAACATTGGACAACATACTGTGTTTAGCACTTTGAATATCACGGCAACGGTTGGATGTAGAATCACAATTTAAACACCAAAATGATTGTTTTGTAGAGCTAAACTGATTGGTAAAATCAAATGTGAAGTTTACATAGAAATGAACCGAGGAAAAGCCAAAAACCTTTTTCCCATAAGATTAACATGGGAGATTTTACATGGGAGTGGTAGGTTTGTGATCTGTGAATATTATGCAGTGAATGTCTCACAAAAATGACGAACGTAAAGTGTCAAAATTTCACAAAAGTGACGAACTGCAGTGTAAATTGCAGAAATCGTGGTAGTACGCTGCTCTCTGGGAGGTGGCACATGGAGAGTTAAACATTGTTTTCTTACCATTTGCAAGGTGGACAATCAGAGAGACATTTGATCAGTGGAGTCCTAAGATGAATATCATGTTCTAATTCATTCTCTTTATTTTATTCATTCTCTGAGAAAACTAATTTGCTGTCGATATAAGGGAAGCAAAAATCTAGACCAAAGACAACTTCATCAATAAAACGTTGAAATGTCTGGCTGGCATTGCATAGAACAAATGACATAAACGTAAATTAAAACAGTCGAAAAGGAGTCATGATGGCCGTATTTGGAATGACCTCTAGGTTGACAGGAGTTTGGGTGTAAACTTTAACTAGATTGATAACTGAGAAAATTTTGCTTCCACGAAGGTGATATTACGAAGACATGAATGTGGCAGACAGGGTATCTGTCTGGGATTGTGCATGCGTTAGGGGCGCAATAATCGCCACAGGGACACCAACCATCTGATTTTGTAGGATCCATGTACATGGTGTTGAAGGATCATCGGATTCAGGTGCAGTCCCTTCACAAAGCGCAGCATCGAACTCTGCTTAGACTAGACCAAGATTTTCTGGGGCAAGTCGTCGAGGGGGGGGGAGAAGAAACTGTGGGGTCCAAGAGTTGTTTTATTATAATTCCATCGTCTGGAATGGAAAACTTTCCTGGGAGTTCCTGCAAGGCAACTCAACTCAGGAAATTCACCCAAAATTGATGCAGCCAACGGATTGGGGACGATGGTTTTAACACTGAAGTGAGAAATAGTTACTAGCTGGCAAGGAACAGACAAATTAGTTTAACTATCAATTAGTTGCTGGTTGTAACATGGGGTTAATCCTTAAGGCCAAAATGTTGTGGATCGGCAGGCTGATTATTTGCTTGCAGCTGATGTTCGAATTCTTCTTTTATCTACCTAAGGCTTATGCCACACTAGGAGCTTTTTGTCTTGCGACAATAATCGCGGCTGAAATAGTCGCTGAGGGGTGCCACACTTGAAGCGATTATAATCGCAGTGTCACAGCGGGTTTTGTCGCACAAATATAAAAGAGGGTGCTACACTCGCAGGAAAAATCGTCGGCTTTGGCAGTTGTCTTGAAACGACCTTACGAGACGCAGCACGCAAGATGAGTAGTTGTTACTCAAAATTTCAATTTTTAGCAACAATGGCATTGTATGGAGGATTTAAACACACCGAAAACACATAACTAGTTAGTGGATCATATGTATATTTGACCCACTTGCCGTCCCAATGTTATCAGATTTTATTAACACACCGTTTTTACTAAGATATTTGATAAAGTTATTGGTGGTCCTAGCCCATCAACAGCGATGTACTAGTGTGAAAGGTGTGAACCCGACAAATACTGATCGTGCTGGTAGTTTCTTTAATCACATCTAATATTGATCAAATGACAAAATTTCCTATTCATCATCCACTGTAGCAATTGGTTAGATAGAACATCACAAAATATACTAAAAATAACTACACAAAAAGCGTGGCAAAACATAGTTCAGTTCAACTCGTGACTGGTGGTAAAAGCAGCTGGGTGTGGCAGGGATGCTGACGACAATTACTGCCGAAGAAATAGGCCCAGGCTGATTCCACAGCAACATCGCTGGGCGGAAACTTCACTGAGGGATAATTTCTGCCCAGTGTGGCCCCTTCTCCTTTTGACCAGTTGAGGAGTTTGATTTCTGGCATGACAAAAAATCATGGTACTTCAGCGACAGAAATCGCTTAATGTGGCATTAGCCTAAGCTGAGCCCATGGTTCGAGTAGTTGTTTTTCCATCACGTTGAAAAGTGAGATGATTACAAACGTTACGGAGGAAGCTAATTCAGATGGTTGGAGAAGGTCAACTCTTCGATTCAAAATGGGTTTTCTATGTTTATGAACAGTTCCACACATCCAAACATTATAATTCACAATTTATTCTAAGAACCCAGAAAAATAAAATCATAAACAAGGGTATCAGAGGAGGAAACACCAAAGCTGGAAAAATTGCCTAAACAAAACTGGCAAAATAATATAATCCATTTACAAATAAATATAATCATCTGTTATAATTATTTCAGCTAACTTTGTTTTTTGTTTATTTTTGTGAGGGAATAGTCTTTGGTCTTGGGGGACAGTGAGCCACTGATTTGATGGGGGTGCACCCCTGTTATATTGTATATCAGTAATTTAATGAGGGGTGTCCTTATGTTTAAATGTTTTTCTGTCGCTCAATTCAGCAAAAAGTAATAGACTGTTTAATTGAAATGTTCCAGGGGTTTTTCACCTTCCCTAAATACATTGACACTTAATTATAAGAAATTTTTGTTTGATTTATCTTTTATGTACCTTAGAGCATTGCTTGAGAATGTCAATGTATGATTACAGACTTATAAATATTGTTTGCAAAATGTTACCAAAAGTGTTGCATGAGACGAGTTACACGCAAAGAAGTTTAAATAAATTATATGAAATACAAAGAGAACTTACTTCACTGAATTCAATTCTAAAAGAATATCTTCATTGTTTTTCTTGTTATTATGTCTTATATGCTGGTCTGAGTTTCCTCTAAAACAAAAAGTATTGTTGAAAATATAAATTTAACATAAGTTTTCTCCAGAGAAATTGATGGGACCTTAATCTACATCAAAAAAGATGAAAAACCGATCAACTCCTAGGCCAAACATCTACACCTAAAAACACAAAACACCAAGAACGGATTTTAAGCAATTCCCTTCCCCAATTACAATGTTATTTGTATGGACATTAATTTTCATTTGATCACATGCCAGTTTAAACATAATATGGTCATTATTCAAAATAGTTCAACAATCAAATTTATAGTTGTATATTTCATCATTCATTTATCAATAAAATATGTCTTCTACTGTATAAGAATAACATGGAAACTTGGAGGGCCAGTGAGGCAGAGCTCTGATGTTCGGCGGAAACACAAACTGCTTTCAAAACATCTAGAGGATAATCAATCCCTTTAATTTGACACTCAATTGCTAAAAACCATAATGACGTAAAACACACAAAAGATTGACTTGACCAAACGAAAAATTCCTTAGGGAATCAAGAAGTAGATTTTCTCGTGGTTTGACTATGCACTCTCTTTGTTATTTTCTAAGCTGAGAAAAAACATTGTGTGTAACAAAAATTGTTTATCTAATTCATCTTGGTGATTATGAAATAACTATTTAAGTTACAAAAATTGGTTTATTTTGAAAAATCTAATGTTGGGAAAAGCTAGTTTTCTAATCACATCCATTCAAACAAACAGACAGATATTCAATCCAAACAGTGTTCTAGAAAAAAACTTTACTGTCATTGTTAGCCCCCCCTCAACACGGAGTTTTACAATATTCTTATGGAGTAATATGTATGGAGCAAACACTTATAAGAATAAACTATATTTAAATAGATCTTTTTAGTATTTGCCTTACCGTCTTAAAGACGCATGGCAGTTGGAGTTCCAAGGAGGACGTGGTGTGTTGCTGGTGGTTTGAGCGCTAGCAGGACAAAGTTGACTTAGTACATATTACCTTTATTAACTAAACAAACCTTCAAATTATAAATATGTATGTATTGATTTGTCACATTGTATTTCTACAATGAGCCTACCAAGTTACACAAAATTTGTTGGCAGGGAACCACTTTTATGAGGTTTATTACTTAGATAAATTATCTTTCAACACTATTCTCTCTCTGTGACAGTTCAGGGGCAGGCAACTATACACAAGTTTCACAACGCAACTAAGTTTAACATCAACAATTTAACTAGCTCTATATAACAACAAAAGCTACAACAGTCAATGCAATAATGAACGATAACTGGAACAATCGTAAAAAAGATTAACAAATAACCACAATATAACACAATAATTACACTAATTTTGTTTGGTCATCGCTGAATTAATAGCAGACCAGGGTCTCGCCACTGATGCTTTTGTTACTTTATATGCTAAGGGTCCAAAATATAGTTCAATTTTGTTTTGGTGGACACAAACAAGACAATCTATTCAAAAAGTTTGGCCAAAGAATATTTAAGATATGCATGTGGCAAGAAAAGTAGGAAAGCTTGACAGAATAATAGAAATTAAAATTGTCATTTAGTTTGTAAGGAAGAACAACAGATAACACTCACATCAAATAAAAAATACCCCCGTTGCAGCAAACCTGCATACTCAGCGAATTTCCAGTGCATATATATATATACATATACATACATATATATATATATATATATATATATATATATACTATATACAGCCACTTACCAACTTTCATTGATACATATTAAAAAATGAGCCGTATATTACATTTTAATTTTTCTCTATAAGAATAACATGGGGATTGAGTACTCAGGTTTGCTGCAGCAAGGAACAGAAAATATTAAGATTTAATGCAAATATCAACAGACCACAACCAGGTGAAGCCACATACCAAGTTTCATCCGTATCCATTTATAAATAAGCAATTTATACAATTTTAATTATTCTCCATAAGAATAACATGGGGGGCTGAGTACACAGGTTTGCAGCAACAAGGAACACAACTTATGGCTTTTTATACAAATATCAATGTAACTCAACTAGGTGAAGCTACATACTAAGTTATATTAATTTATGTTCATAATTAAATGAGGCATATCATTTTTCTTATTCTCCATAAGAATAACATGGGTGCTGAGTACGCAGGTTTGTTGCTACGGGAACCATCGACAAAATTTATTTTAACCCTTTGAGTGCCGCGGCATCATGGCCATTTCTTATGCATAAATTGCCGGGCTAATTTCAATGGAAAATGTAGTAGTTTACATAAAATATCATATAAAATACAATTTTAGAGGTATCCATGTAATTTTTTATTTATTTTGTTTATGAATAAATTCTCTATGAAATAGTATAAAGTAACTATAATCAGAAAATAAATTGGGGCTTAAAAAATATGTTCTTATATAAAACAAATTAAAAATTTGTTTTTTTTCAACTTTGACTTACATAAATTATGCTAAAAATTTAATTTGATATTTTTCAACCCAATAGGCAGAAAGAGCAGAAAATGCTGATCAAAACTGATGTATAAATCATCAATATCAATTAATGTTTGCAAAAAAAAATAAATGAAAATATGTTACAGTTCAAAAAAGGCCCTAGGCCTAGGCTATGTGGTTACTAAGCAACGTTGAAGTACAATTTTGTAATATAAACAAATATTATTTTTTAGTTTGTTGTCAGTAAACATGTTTATTATTACTAGTATATAAGCATTAGGCCTACCAAAGTAAATGAAATGCACAATAAACTAGAAAACAAAAGATGTATGTGTATCTTTTACTTTCACAAAAACTTTGAATCTACGACAATGACACTGTTTCCAAGATCATTGTAAACTAATTCCCGAAGGTTACTCAAGTAGTTTCTATCCATTCTGCTACTTATTTTTATTTCATACGTAAATAGGAAGTAAAAAACACTAAAGTATAACTTCAATAACAATAATATAAGTGATATTTACGTCAACAACAAACATATAACATTGCACAACAACAAATACACAGATGACATCTGCGACAGAGATGACTAAATTAGGGTCTGCTAACAGACCAAAGGCAACGAAATTGCTGTAGATCTGATAGCTGGAAGCTTCTGGATCAAAACAAAATACTTTGAAAGCCAGAACCTTGTTTTGAGATGAAGTGCTACGTAAAATACCGAGAGTCGCTGTCAGCGACGCTCGGCAATTTATGTGTAAACACATCGCGTCGCTGTGAGCGACGCTGTGGCACTCAAAGGGTTAAACAATTATCAATAGACCACAATAAAATGAAGCCATATACCAAGTTTCGTCCAGATACGTTTATAAATAACCGAGAGGTATAATTTTTCTTATTCTCCATACGAATAACATTGGACAACATACTGTGTTTAGCACTTTCAATATCTCGGTAACCAATTGACGTAGAGAAATGATCAAAACACCAAATTGTTAGCTTTTTTAAGCCAAATCCAATGGTGTAAACTAAAATTAGATTTCTTAAAATATTATATATAGAAAACTATAAAAAAAACACTTTTAGGGTACAAAACCCCCCTAAAATACCCCTTCGGTTAAAGCGATCTATCTGGTTATCAAACTTAAGTCATAAATGTTGCTTTACACGTTTGTACCAAATTTAATCAAAATCGGACCATTTTTACAAAAGTTATTAATTTAGTATTTTGAATTACTATTCTACGATTGCTGGTTGCGGAGAAAATTGGAATTTTCATTTTGCGGTAAACGCAGTAGGTTGTCCAATGTGTGTCTTATGGGAAATACTAAAATTACTATTTCTCTCTTATTTACGGATAAATTTCATTCAAACTTGATATGCTTGTCAAGTTAGCATTGGCCAACAGAGGAAATTCGAAATATGTTGCCCCTTAATAACCCTGGGGGGGGATAGGGGGCATTTCCCCTCTTAAAACCACGAGCGTAGCAATGGAATCTGTAGTGCCTCCAAAGCAGGGATTTTGGTAGATGTTTTTTAAAACAACTTGTTTACAAGATTTTCTGTACATTCGACCGTGATTTGTATTCTATATGTAGTAAATAAAAAGTAATTTATTCATTAAAGTTGGGCTAAAAGGGAGAAAGTATGTGTCAGTTTCCTGATACCGTTTATTACAAAAGTTATCGTGCCTACGGACATATATATATATATATATATATATATATATATATATATATATATATATGTATGTCCGTAGGCACGTATATATACACGTATATATATGTACAGTATTGAACGAATGGTGTTTTTGGCATCTGGGGACCTCAAAACAAAAAGTTATCATAGCCCCGGGCCTAGGTCTTACCATGCCGACTACGGTAATAGCTTCTTCCCTAGACGGGAAATTCGCTGATAAAAAAGCAGAGAAAAATATAACTTACAAAAAGGTAAAAACAAAGCTAAAAGTAAGGTAAAATGCTTTTTCAATCAATCAATCAAATGTTCATTCATTAAAAGTACAGTGTACAATTTGAATGGCGTCAGAGTTCATTGATTTAACATTAGTAGCCTAATTTAAGTTTACTAAAACTATAGCAGCTCATAAAACAGTTAAATTAAAATCATAATCACATACTTTCTTTACTATTTGCACAGAAAATTCAAGGTCAAAACCTAATTTTATAACTTTTGGGTTGAATTGACTTTAACAAATTCTTGAAAAGAGGACAATGCTCTATTTACCAGGTACTCTTTCAATTTGGTTTTACAGTGGAACCTCTCAAATCCGAACCCCGGAAATCCGAAATCCCAGCAAATCCGAACACGTTCTCAGGAAAACAAAAAATAAATAAACTAGGTGGGAAATGGACAAAAAAGATTCAATTTACTACGTGGAAAATGAAAATACCCCCGTCGCAGCAAACCTGCTTACTCAGCGAATTTCCAATGCATAATATATGTCTTAATACCACATAAAGCCGCAAACCAAGTTTCATAAAAATAAATTCACATATAAGCGATTTTAATTATTCTCTATAAGAATAACATTGGTAATGAGTACGTAGGTTTGCTGAAACAAGTAACAGAATCAATTGGTTTTTATACAAATATAAATAGAATTTAACTAGGCGCAGCCACATACTAAATTTCATCAATATTCAATCATAAATAAGCACTATATAACATTCTAGTTATTCTCCATAAGAATAACATGGGGGCTGAGAAAGCAGGTTTGCTGCAACAAGGAACAGAAAAATGGGTTTTTATATAATTATCAATATAACTCAACCAAGTGAAGCTACATACCAAGTTTTATTAATTTATGTTCATAATTAAGGGAGTCATTACATTTTACTTATTCTCCATAAGAATAACATGGGGCTGAGTATGCAGGTTTGCTGCTACGGGATTAATCAACAAAAAATCAATTTTTTGTGCAAATATCAATATACCAGTACTACGTGAAGCCACATACCAAGTTTCATCAACATACATTCACAAATAATCAAAATATCAAATTTTATTTATTCTCCATAAGGATAACATTGGACAACGTACTGTGTTTAGCACCTTGAATATCTCTGCAACGGTTGGGCGTAGAATTACAATTTAAACACCAAAATGATTGTTTTGTGGAAATGAACAGATTGGTAAAAGCAAATGTGAAGTTTACATTAAAATAAACTGTGGAAAAGCGAAAAACCTTTTTCCCATAAGATTAACATGGGAGATTTTATGAGTAGGTTTTTTGGATTTTCTCCGCAACCACTTAACCTAGGTTAATAATTCAAGATACTAAATTATTTGTTTTTTTTAAGCTCTATAACATGGTCAAAACCAAAATTAAGTTTTTTAAAAATTATACGGTGAAAAATGCAAAAAACTGATTTTTGGAAAATTTAAAACCCCCATAAACCCCCCTTCCCATGGTCCGATTTTTCTGGTTTTCGAACTTAAAGTCATGAATGTCATTTTACACATTTGAGCCAAATTTCATCAAAATCGGACGTTTTTTACTCAAGTTATCGTGTTAACGGACACATATATATATATATATAAATTTGAACGAATAGTGTTTTTGGCATCTGGGGACCTCAAAACAAAAAGTTATCATGGTCTCGGGCTTAAGTCTTACCATGAGACCTACGGTAATAGCTTCTTCCCTATAGGGGAAATTCGCTAAAACCAGATTTAATCACACAAATTTATTTTTTAAGGTTATAACACTTTAAGACTTAGTGTTTACATATTTAAAACGTTATAAATTCAGTTAAATATACATCAAATAGGAAAAAAAGTAGGTCTACATACGTATTACAAAGGTTATACTGTAATCCAAAACAGTGAGATTACGATTACGATTCACACGAAAAATAACAAAACAAGAATAAAAAATCACTCATTTTCACTTGAAGTCAGTTATCTTTAACTGTCGAAGAGAAGAAAATCTTCCTGCAGAGGCAATTCCAAGCCAGCGTCGCATAAACATCACGTCATTCGGAGTGGCAGACGGGTGTTGTTCCACAAAGCGTAGTGCGACGTCAAGAGCAGAAGTAGCTTCTGTGTACGTCACGACGTCCGTAGGAGCTTCCTCTCCTTCACTGTCACTGCCACCTACATCGCCGTCACGCTGTCCCTGGACCATGTTTACTAAATCCTGGTCACTATATTCTTCGTTCACATCAGCTAATGCCCACTCTTGTAAGCAACTTTCTCCTTCATTCTCACAGCCTGGGACTTGCTGCACAAGATTAAGGAGCTCTTGTTGTGTGACAGGGGTAGGGTCAGGTGTGTCTTCAAACTGGAGATCGGGCCAAAGCTTCTTCCAACTTTTACGCAGAAAATCCTTGCTTGTGTTTTCCCATGATTCAGCTACCCAGTAAATAACGTCTTTAATTGTTATTTTTTTCAAGTTTTCACGAATAGAAAGAGAGTCATTTTCAATTAAAAAGCGAAGGAGCTTCTTCCTGTAGTTAATTTTTACGTGGTTGAGAATCCCTTGGTCCATTGGCTGCAGAAGTGCTGTAACATTCGGAGGCAGGAAAATTGCTTTTATGTCCCCGCACACCAACTGCATGTCGGACGGATGGCAAGAGGCGTTGTCGATGAGAAGAAGTGCTCTTTGTGGCAGATCATTTTCTTCATTGAACTTCTTCACTGACGGAACGAATTGCTTATCGAACCACTCCTTGAAAAGAGTACTTGACATCCATGAGTTGTTCTGATTTCTATAAAATACAGGAAGTGAATTCATATTTAAATTCTTCAAAGTCCTAGGTTTGGCAGCTTTTCCTATCACCATCAATGGCAGCTTGTTTGTTCCTGTGACATTACTGCAAGCTAAAACGGTAAGCCGCTGTTTGTTCATTTTGAAGCCTGGTGCAGAGGATTCCTCTTGAGAAGCGAGACTTTTTGTAGGGAGAGCTTTGAAATTTAAGCCTGTCTCGTCTGCATTATAAATTTGCTGAGGCGTTTAATTTTGCGATGACACTATTTCAGCAAATTCTGTAATGTAATTTTCAGCTGAAGCTGTGTCAGCTGACAGCTTTTCTCCACAAATCGATAGTTGTCTGATGCCATGCCGTTTTTTCCATCGATCCAACCATCCTTTGCTTGCTGAGAAGGACGAATCATCGTTCATCAATCTTTTCAGATGCAACGCTTTTTCTTGAATCAATGAACCACTAATTGGCACGCCTTTCTGTCGTTCTTGCGAAAACCATAAAAAAACTGCTTCATCGATTTTTTCATTGACAGACACTGCAACGTGATGGCGTTGTTTTAATACCTTTTCACTAGTAGTTGCAGAAAACTGTTCGATTTTGGCACGGTTTTTTTCCAGCCACTTATTGTTGCTTTTCCAACTCCATACTCCGCCGCTAACTTTGTTAGACTTTTGCCGTCGTCTAAACGTTTTAAGGTTTTTAACTTTTGTTCAACAGTACATGAACTATGTTTCCGCTTACTCGACTCAGCCATTACTTTTAAAACGTCAATCAACGAAGTAAAGCACAAAAATCAGTTTATTAGAGTAAATAAATATTAAATTAACCGCACAAACGCTTTAACACTTCACACTTAACTACCGCCTTTTTTTATGTACACATATATTACAAGTACATTTGCCAACGATACACACTATTCAGCAGGTGAACGCTTACTAGATAGACGAAATAAAATAAATACAGTATCTCTTTAGAGGAAGTGGTAGGGGTGGAGTGATATATTTTTAGCACACGCTCGCCTAGTAACAATGACAGTACACCAGACGTACACCTGCGAGTCAAGGTCACTGCCCTTCGTGGTACCACTGGGCCACCCTGTCTAACCTCAGCCGTCGTTTACCGCCAATACAGTGACGAAATATGTAGGTAAGATTATTTCCCGGGTAATCCGAACACCCCGAAATCCGAACAGGCTTCAGCCCCAATTAGTTCGGATTTGAAGGGTTCCACTGTAGAAACATTTATATTTTTTAGCGAATTTCCCCTATAGGGAAGAAGCTATTACCGTAGGTCTCATGGTAAGACTTAAGCCCGAGACCATGATAACTTTTCATTTTGAGGTCCCCAGATGCCAAAAACACCATTCGTTCAAATTTTTATATATGTATATATATATATATATATATATGTGTCCGTAAGCACGATAACTCTCGTAAAAAAGGTCCGATCTTAATTAAATTTGGTAAAAATGTGCAAAGTACCATTTATTTGAACGAGTTCGAAAACCAGATGAATCGCACCATCCGAAGGGGGGTTTTTGGGGGGTTTTGTACCCCAAAAATGAGGTTTTTGGGGTTTTCACATTTAGTTTTAATTTAAATCAAATTTTAATTTATACCATTGAATTCAGCTTAAAAAAACAAACAATTTGGTATTTTGACCATTGCTCTACGTCAATTGGTTACCGAGATATTGAAAGTGCTAAACACAGTACGTTGTCTACTGTTATTCTTATGGAGAAAAAGGAAAATTGTATATCTCGCTTATTTATGAACATAAACTGGCGAAATTTGGTATATGGCTTGATCTGGTTATGGTTTATTGTTGTTTGCACAAAAAAACAATTTTTCGCCTATGGCTCCTGTAGCAGCAAACCTAGGTACTCGGTCCCCATGTTATTCTTATGGAAAATACTTAAAATGTTATAATCGCTTATTTATGAATGTATATGGATGAAACTGGGTATGTGACTTCACTAAGATGAGTTCTATTGATATTTGCATAAAAACCCATTATTTTGTGTGCCTTGTTGCAGCAAACCTGCGTACTCATCCCCAATGTTATTCTTATGGAGAATAATTAATATTTTAAATATCGCTTGTTTGTGAATACATTTCTTATGAATCCTGTTATAAGTGTTATAATGTGTTATGTTATTTATTCATTGGAAATTCGCTGAGTATGCAGGTTTGCTGCGACGGGGGTATTTCCTTTTAGCGAATTTCCCCTAAAGGGAAGAAGCTATTACCGTAGTAGGCATGGTAAGACCTAGGCCCGGGACCATGTTAACTTTTCGTTTTGAGGTCCCCAGATGCCAAGAACACCATTCGTTCAATACTGTATACATATATGTGTGTCCGTAGGCACGATAACTTTTGTAAAAATGGTCCGATCTTGATTAAATTTGGTACAAACGTGTAAAGCAACATTTATGACTTTAAGTTCGAAAACCAGACAGATTGCTTTATCCTAAGGGGGGTTTTATTTATCCTAAGGGAGCTTTATTTAGGGGGGTTTTGTACCCTAAAAGTGGGTTTTTGAGTTTTCTACATATAATATTTTAAGAAATCTAATTTTAGTTTACACCATTGGATTTGGCTTAAAAACTAACAATTTGGTGTTTTGATCATTTCTCTACGTCAATTGGTTACCGAGATATTGAAAGTGCTAAACACAGTACATTGTCCAATGTTATTCTTATGGAGAATAAGAAAAATTGTATTTCTCGCTTATTTATAAACGTATCCGGACGAAACTTGGTATATGGCTTCATTTTGTTGTGGTCTATTGATAATTGTTAAAAAAAAAAATTTGCCGATAGTTCCCGTAGCAGCAAACCTGTGTACTCAGCGCCCATGATATTCTTATGGAGAATAAGAAAAATGTTATGCCTCATTTAATTATGAACATAAATTAATATAACATGGTATGTAGCTTCACCTAGTTGAGTTACATTGATATTTGTATAAAAAGCCATAATTTGTGTTCCTTGTAGCAGCAAACCTGCGTACTCAGCCCCCCATGTTATTCTTATGGAGAGTAATTAAAATCGTATAAATTGCTTATTTATAAATGGATACGGATGAAACTTGGTATGTGCCTTCACCTGGTTGTGGTCTGTTGATATTTGCATCAAAACTTAATATTTTCTGTTCCTTGTTGCAGCAAACCTGAGTACTCAATCCCCATGTTATTCTTATGGAGAACAATTAAAATTTAATATACGGCTAATTTTTTAATATGTATCTATGAAAATTGGTAAGTGGCTATATATAGTATATATATATGCATTGGAAATTCGCTGAGTATGCAGGTTTGCTGCAACGAGGGTATTTAATGGTATTAGGGAGGTGATTAAGAAATCTTATTCCCGCATATGTTGGCTTCTTTGTAAATAGTTCCAACCTGTGATGGGGAAAAGCTGGCTCATTACGACTCCTGGTGTTATACTGATGAGTTGAACCATGAACAGCATCACAAGAGAGAACTGATCATTAGTAAATATATGTCTTAAATTAAAATAATTTACTATTACATTAAATCAATTTAATGTTATGCTTTCAAAAAATTTATATATTTAATAGCTATTTTCGAGGTACACAGACAATTCCAAATACAGTTGTTTCCAAATCCTTTTTATCCAAAACATATGCTAAACACTTAATTAACTGAATTATGACATAAATTAAACTAGCAATAAACATAAGTTCAAAACATATTATTGGCTATCATGTGTCATTTTGCAGTACGACGAAAAGTATCGTTCATAACTCGCCCAAAAGTGTTTTTCCGGTGCTTGATGAAGTTATTCCCGTGTTTGGATCCGACTCGCACGTGAACTCTAATCATGCACCGGAAAAGCCCATTTTCGGTTTTCATAATAAAATATACTATTCCCTTATTCATGCACATGTACCATGACAAAACAAGTCAGAGTCATTGACTGATTATAGCAGGCTTGAGTGAGTAATCCCTTGCCCAGTTAAAACTAATTTTCTAATTTTTTATTTTTTATTATTAGCAGTTTTTTGGGGATAATAATCCTTAAAAATTAGAGGTAAGATGTGTTTAAAAAATGTACGACATTTAAGATATTGTCAAAATGTTCCTACATTCCTAATTATTTCCAACGAACTACCAACTGTGTACCGTTTAGCAGAGGCGGACCGGGCCCGGCTCCAGTGGGTGGGGGCAAGGCTGACCGCCGCTCGGGACTTGCTGGGCAGGATGGTCAGGATGGACCGGCCCTTACTGCACAGTGTTGTGTTGGACACCAGCCTCTGACTGGACCTGCTGATGGATACACCACTGCTGCTCCCAGAGTTGTTCTTAGTGTTGTCTTCTTTAAGCCATTGGAACTAAAAAGATATATTAATCTCAATTTCTGTCAAATTTCAAACTGATGAAAACTTGAAATCATATAGACGCTCAATTTTGATGACATTTGATATGCAGATACAATTCCACGGTATTTCCGGGCATATTCCTTATTTTGGTGGGTCATTATCCCTCAAAACAGCAGAAAAACCCAAATTTCTCAAAATCGGATATAACAATTTAGAATAGAATTTTGGTAGTACTCAAGGTCCCCAGCAAAATGACACCACTCACATTTCCGGGAAAATCAATGTCAAAAATTATAGGTCTTAGAATCTTCCAATTTTAATTGTTTTGTATTTCATGGACATATCAACTTTCAATAGCAAGTGTTTTCACCATTAAAAAGAGTTCAAAAAACCAAATAGATTAGAAGGGCCTATCTTAAATTATTATTCTTCAAAAAATGGTCTAATTGATTACATAATAAAGAATTTAAAGGTAGAACGTATTTGCGAGTTTTCTGATACAATGTATGTCATTAATGCAATGTAATTTGAACTAATACAACTAAAGCGTGGTTGTTTTGTTGTTTGTTTTTTTATTTTTACTTTATCTCTGGAAATAAATTTAAAATACATGTTTGTTTTCTTGTTAGGTAGGCTAATAAACAATGACAGTGGCAAAGCCAACAAGTCAACAGTCAATATATTTTAGAGTAAGGCAGGCTTTTATTTAATTTCATTCCAGTATAGGACGGAGTGATTTTGAAAAGTTTCCGGTATGTGAGATTACTCTTGCGTCTGGTGTTACAGTTGCGGTAGTCTCATTAAAGAATTGTAAATTTCATCTGTTCAATCACACTCAATTATAAATGTATAGACTGGGAAGGTTTGATTTGATTATTTTTTTTAAATGGGACATGATTACATAATATATTATTTTTAAACTCAGATTTTTCACTTAATTTGTCTGCATTTTAATCAGTTTATGTGCAGTATTTAACCAAATAAATGAGAACATTCCAGGTGTACTTTTAAACCTATAATGAAACCCTCGCCGAGAAACTATCCAAAACCCTCGTTCCGTGAGACGCTTTTATTGTTAGACCATTTGATTTTTTTAACCACTACATAAATCTGTTCATATACTTTACTTTGAATTTATGTTACCAGAAACACTGGTGTCACAGACCAATCATTTGCTGTCAGTACTAATGGCACCTATCCTAACCGAAACCGGTCCAGGGGGTCGGTTAAGAGAGCTTCTACTGTACCGTTCAGAATATCACTTGATTTTGTATTCAAATGAAATTGTGCAAAGATGGATTATTAATCACCTAGCCCTAAAGAATGGAAGGTACTAAAAAGTAAAATTGCAGTTTTCGATCAACAGTGTTGCTAATACTAATTATTAAATTGTTTGAGAAGGGGTTTGTGAGACTAGAGTTTCAGTATGGGTATTAAATGTAAAAAAAACGATTTGATCTTGTTGCTAAAATTTTTTCGTGAATGATATGTAATTGATAAATGGAGTGTTACCCAATCCTTTATTGAATAAGATATTTTAACTACTAACACTTAAAACCTAGATGTTGTACTTATTGTGATGTAATTCCTGTAGTATTTCTGGTTACCGTATATTATGCTTGAAACATCTATTATATTTCTATCTATATTGTTTTTTAGTGTATCTACATCTGATAGGTACAATTCAATTGATTTGATAGGAAAGAACCTGAAGATGGAAGTAAATTACAAAAGATTTCTATAAATCTACACCTGTTCCTTTTAATTAACATATCAAGCATACTATTCGTTATAGCTTCTAGCTTGCCAATTAAATATTAAAATATGTAAAAAGAATTTAATAGAGAAGCAAACCCAGTTACCTCAGGAGTGGTATCCGTGTTATTTTCAGCTAGCTGCTGAACCACTGCTGCTACAGTGCTTTTTGGTACCTGGATATTCCCTCTGATATCCACAACAGATAAAAATTGATTCTCCTTAACTAAATTCAGTAACTGTTCTCCTCCTATTAAGGTTATATTGCAGTTCTGCAAGTCTAAAGCTGAAACATAATTAAATAATTTTACTTACTTCAAATTGGTAAATATATAATTTCCATTTAATCTACATTCTCTTACGAATGCCAAATGTACATTAGCTGAAGAAAAATAGACAATACTAGTAAAGTGCTACTTTTCTTCATAAGGAAATATGCTAGATCGATCATGAGCAAAAACCTGAGAAAATATTGTGGAAGTTCGAAACTGGATCCAGCTACCATTGGTCATAGGGCTATTAATTAATGATCCTGGCTAAAGAATCAGTCAGTCTTAGTCAGTAACAAGACTACATAAGGAATCACACCCACAAAAAAAACATATCATCATTATCAACTTACAGTGTTTCAAATGTTTCATTAAAAGGGATTTGTTCTTTTTGTTAGATTTTGTTCTCAGGGTAATTTTGTACTCAGGGTGTGGGTTCTTTGCCAAAGGTGATGCGTTGTGTCACTAATTGTACGTGTTTGGCCACAGCAGTACCGAAAAGTATACAACACAAATGCTGTGTGAATGTGTGTTGATGTTCGGCCGCAGCACCGACGGACTGTCGGGGCAGGGCAAATGCCTTGTAGATAATGTAAGTATTACTAATTGTTTGAGTTCGGCCGCACAACAATGAGTGCAAGACAAATGACGTGTTGTAAAGTGCGTATTTTGTGTTAGGCCGCTGCACCGACGGACTGTCGGGGCAGGACAAATGCCTTGTGTGCAAGTGTATTTAGGAAATTAATATTTGTTTTAATAACCATGAAATGAAAACTCGTATTGATGTAATTTACTGGAATTTTATTTGGTTGGACAGTGGTTATAACAAATTGACAAACTGGATTATTCAAAATACAATATTTATACAAATATTTCGTAATTTTTAAGTTGCAACGCAAAAGGTCAGAGACCCACAGCGACTGGAGACTGAACTGTCACTGTCCCTGTCCTGTTGCAGGGCAAATGGTCTGATCGACCCACAGCGACTAGGAGAGTCACTTGTGCTTGCAGTTATAGGTAGCGCTTCTTATATAGGTGGCAGGGCAGTGCCGTGTGCAAAACAGATGCTCAGCTTGGGATCGGCTGCAACTTCGTCAGCTGCCGCCGGCGCCGCCATGATTCAACTGGTTGTCAAGCATTAACCTTATTGCTAAACTGTATTACATTACAATAAATCGTTGTAAAATGTGTTCTACTTATTCTAAACCTTATTTCAATGATTTGTAAACAAAATATACATCAAATAAAGTATTGAAAAATGTCTTCACTAATTATTACATCGTCATTCTGGATAGCCTAACTTCTACAGTAAGTGGGTCTACATTTGAATAAACATTTAACAAATGATAATTACGAATTAATTACAATTATATCATTCAATTGTTTCAATTTAACATAAAATAACAATAACAATATATGTTACAAATATTAATGCAACTCAGGTATGGTAAATGAAACATTTTTAAAAACACACATACTTCTCTAAATGTATTTGTTTGTTTACTCTATGTGGTAAATAGGCTCCTAGTTCTAAACTTAAGGTTGCTAGGGAATATAATACAAGATGGCGATATCTGTCTCAAATGAATAAAGTCAGACAAAATTACAATTAACAAAGAAAACTATTTATTTACAAAATTGACATTTCGACATATTTAAATTGTGAGGGGTTGACAATTGGTGTTACAAAGGTAGGGAAATAAATATGATTTACTTTATACAATCCTGAAATAAGCCTCGGCGTCGTTCTGTGGGTATGAGTATTGAAGTCTTAATCTCAGGGCGTTAAAATGGATTCGCGGTGGTGGCTCTCTTCCTTTTCTAGATTTTGCTTTTAAATTTTTAATTCGATTTTGTTTGTAATAAAATTCTAAATTTGATGATTGATTTTGAAATACGGAATTGTTTGAAATGTTCAAGAAGTTAATTTTGGCTTGGCGTCACCCGGAGATGGCGGCCATGATTTTGAATAATGTTTTAGGCCTAAAAGGTTTTGTTCCGAATTCACTGATGCTACTAAATTTGACTAAAATTGTCTTGTAAACAAATGTTTTTGGACAGGATCAGTAGTTAAGGCTACTCAATCCACCCTAACTCTGATGTGATTTAGTCTGTAGATTCGAGATAAGTTTGGGTTTGGTTTACCAGAGCTGCATCATTTCTTCGCTAAAAACCATTTCTTCTTAGCCTAATAATAAACAAAGGTATAATTTATATGGTTTTAGCTCTTCTCCTAATAAAAGATTGGACTTTTAGTGTCTAATGCACTTATTTAAAGGGAATTTAGTTAATTTTGAGACTAGGCTCACTTTTTAGCATCTAACACCTAGGCCAGTTCAATTTAGAAGAAGGAGAGAGTCCAATTTTCTCAACAACAATGTAGTCACACATGATTTATTTCTTGAGGCTTTCAGTCACATGACACTTCCACTTTGAATTTCCACTGTAATTACTATATAAAATTTTGTCTAGTAATTTATGTATTTAAGGTCAGGCGATAATTAAAATTTGTCTTTGAAGTAGTTTTGTACTATTTCTAATATAAGGTAGTTACATGATTACATATTTTTATATAGGCCTATTTAGCTATTTTTATTGACTATTTGCTGACGTAAATTATGAACTGTTGCAATTTCAAAACATAAATTCTCTACAATCTAGGCTAGGCCTACTTTTGGTACATCGCAAACTACATTTGTAATTAATTCATATTCACCATAAAAAGGCCCTAATCTTATACAATGATTAAGTGATATATAGTTTATCCTACATAACAATAACAAAAGGCAACTCAATGTTTTTAATAACTTTATTAAACTTTGATATCAAATGACAATTAACCAGAATAATGTAAACATTAATCCATACTGATTCGAGATGGCTTACATCTTTGATTGATATTTTCTCATAGTTCACGCCCATCAGTAGGGGGCATTAGAGGGTTCTGACCCAGCAAAGACGCGGTGAGGAGGAATGAGGAATCGCCCCCCCCCCCCGACGTCAGCTCCCCCGACCCGACCCCCCCCCCCGGTCACGTGACCTGGCGGAAACCTAACATAGGCTTCTTCCACCAGTTTTATTATATATTTGTTTTTTTTTTTTTTTTTTTTTTTTTTTTTTTTTTTTTTTTTTAATATTATATAAAAAGGGAAAATGACATGGGGTACAGTCTTTTATTTTTAGTCCCACCCGTCGTCGTCCGAGAGCAGCTGGACGTCGGAGCCGGAGTCGTCGGAGGCGGCCTCCTCGGCATGGCGCCGCCGCTGTGCCTCCTCCTCCAGCTCCCGCAGGAGGCGTTGGCGGGCCTCTTCCAGCTCCCGCCTTCTGGCCTCCCGCTGCTGCCTGTCCCGCTGCTGCTGCCGCACCTCGTCCTGGAGCCAATTCTGGTTCTGGTGCACCTGAGGGCGGACAGCGCCTGTAAAGGAGAAGTCAGTAATTAGTAATACTGTCTAGAGCGCGAACCATCAAGGCCCTAACCCGTCCCTAACCCATCCCTACGATACTTACATACGGGACGCTCGACGACTGACGTCTGGGTGGAACGTTCAGACGTTTCCACCCCGACCTGAATGGCCACCGAAACATCTTCGGTGGCGGTCTGGGTCGAGGTGGTGGCGGAGGTTGGTGGAGGCGGGACAAGGGCAAAGGGTGGTTGCAGGGCGGATGAGGAGCATGGTGCGGAGGCGTCTAAGGTAGTCTGTGGAGCGGAGGAGGTGGAGGCATGAGTGAGGAGGTGAATCCTCAACTTGTCCCCCCTGCGGAACTCCTTTCCGCAGACGGGACAGTAATAGGATTCACCTCCTTCACCATGTGTGGAGTGGAGGTGACGGATGAGGTGGTCCTTGCGGGAGAAGGTGGCGGAACAGTGAAGACAGGAGAACATGCTGGTGGTGGTTTGGCGGTCAGGGAAGGAATGATGGTCCGACCCAGAGGTGTAAACAACAGTAGGTGAAAGCGGTAGACTCCAGAGTAGTCAACAACGTAGAACGTTCCTCAGAGGTGTAAACAACAGGTGCCCCCCCCCGACCCCCCCCCGTGCTAAGGGCTACGTGACTGCTCGGGGTTGTTTTCTCATCTGCGGTTCCGGGAACAGTTTACTGCTTACATTCCACTGCGAAGCTCCTATGGGTGAAAGCGGTGTTCGAGTCAGTCTTGATCAGAGCCGCTTTCATAATGGACGTCCTTACTGTAGAAATTTTTATCAACGTTCCCAACATCAGCCGCTACCTCTTGCTCGGACCGGAGTACCTCACCCCTACAAGGACTCGGGTTGAGGAGGCGATGAGGAGAGGCGGTCACGTCTTCCTCAGACCGGGGCGGTGGAGTCCGCCCAATCCCGTGATGTCCTCTCGTCGTTACGACCCGGGAGACCCAGCGCAGTGGAACGAGGTTCTGCAAGTGTTGCAGTTAACCTTGAACCAAGGCAGCATGGCGGTGTTGGACGTCCAGGAAAATTATAGAAGGCCTGGACAGTAATCGGTTAAACCCTAAACCGGTTACTTTTACCCCAACCTAAGACCCTCTGTCCTACCCCAACCCAAGACCCTCTGTCCTATCCCAACCCATAATCCTATTCCCATCCCACCCTAATAAAATTAGCAACGGTGGAGTGAGGACCCACCGGAACATCATGCAGGTGAGGAGCGTCACGTTTCTGGAAGCTTCTAGAAGGTTCGCTGGAGCGCACGACTCGGCTATAAAGAAGCTTCTAGAAGGTTCGCTGGAGCGCACGACTCTGCTATAAAACCGAGGCAGAGCCGCGCGCGCGCGACCTCAGTGTTGTTCGAGACGTCACCATGAACGGAAGCGGAGTCAGCGCAGCCGAAGTGGACCAAACGATCCGCTCCTTCCTAGAGGAGCTGAACGCAATGAACGATGAGAACGCCAACGCACCGCCAGTTCAGCAGGGATGTGCGTCAAAGAAGAAAAAGCTCGATGGGTGGACTGTAAAGAGGAAGGAAGTGCCTATCGATTCCCCGGCACTGTGCTGGTCCGCTGGCGGATATCAGTACACTGTGAAGAACCCTACTAACAGCGGTAACGTACTGTTGAAGATGAATGTGTTCAAAGGAGGTCGCCCCACGTTCAGCTGCGGCTTGTACTTGGACGAGGAGCGAAACGATGAAATCTGCATATGTCTAGAGGACCTGCTATCCAGATTGCAAAACCTATGGCTGGCAAATAGCGAGACGGGAGAGTCAAGATACGACGGGATCACTAGGACCGCTACTCCTCTACCCACTTGGCGAAAGACCGATTGCATCATCTCAGGGAAAACCAAGAGGAGTGCGCACTCCAAGCGCGCTACCCAGTAAACGAGAGAGCGTGGAAAATTCCACTAAGCAGTTAATAACCGAGATGCTTCTAGAACAATCCACTTGTTTACGCAGTAAAGCTTTCCATTACGTCAGCCTTCCTGGAATTGAGCGTGGAAACTTCCACTAAGCAGTTGATAACCGAGACGCTTCTAGAACAATCCACTTGTTTACGCAGTAAAGCTTTCCATTACATCACCCTTCCTGGAATTGAGCGAGTAACTATGTCATCATGTTGTTGATACGCGTGAGTCGGCACGTAGACACCGCCAATAAAAGGCGACTCGGTGGCGAGAGCCGGTCATTCTGCATCCAGCCGCTGCGCCATGCTCAACACGGACCAGAAGATGGACCTCAGGACAGCCCTCAATAGCTGCAAGGCCGCGGGTTACACTCGCATCGCGGATCTGCGGGACAACGCGGTGTACCCGATTCGCTCATTCGAGCGGGTAGATACACCGTACGGCGAGGCGGTGATGGCCACCTTGGAGGGTCTCGTCGGCGACGACCCGATCCGGATCTACATGCCTCGACGGTTCCTCACGGTCCTGGACGACAACGCCATCTCCCAGTATAACGTTGGCGTGGGGCCGAGGACGAGCCTTGTAAAGAGGAGCGGCCCTCCTGGCAGCAAATCTCCTTTCCTGGAATTTGTATAAAATAAACGGTATTTCCTGTTCCCTAATTTCCTTCCAAAATTGAAAAAAAAATAAAATCAAATAAAAAAGAGCAAGAAAAGAACCTTTAGTTACAAGAGCCGAGGTGGCGGTGCACGGCGGTCAGTAGACGCCATGGACTTGAGGTGGAAACACCCGTTCACCGCCATCGTGGCCGGGCCTTCGGGCAGCGGCAAGTCGCACTTCGTGGCTCGCTTCATTGAGCACGCCGACCGCATGTGCGATACGCGGTTCGCCCGCATCACTTGGCACTATGGCAGCGGTGGCGGCAAGAGCCGTGCGGACTCTGCCGTGCGCTACGTAGCCGGCTTGCCGGACCTGGACGACTATGACGGTAGCGAGCCCGCCCTGGTCATCGTCGATGACATGATGCGCGAGGCTGGCTCCGGCGTGGCGGACCTGTTCACCAAGGGCTCGCACCACCGCAACATGAGCGTGTTCTTCATCACGCAAAACCTGTTTCACCAGGGCAGGGGCCAGCGCGACATATCGCTGAACGCCCACTACATAGTGTGCTTCAAGAATCCCAGGGACCGCGCTCAGATCAAACACCTGGCCCGTCAAGTATACCCGGAAAACCCCAAATTCGTGGAGGAGGCTTACGCGGACGCCACGCGTGATCCGCACGCCTACCTGCTCATAGATTTGAAACAGTCCACGCCTGAAGAGATGCGCGTACGTTCAACCATTTTCCCAGACGATCCGGTGAACTACGTGTACCTACCCAAGAAGAAGTGATAAATAGGCCGAGCGCGCGCCAGCGTCAGTCATCATGTCACACCGCGTGAAGAAGGACGCGGCGCTGCTGAGGGCCCTAATACACGCTACGCCCAAAGAACGCAAGGCCCTGTTAAAAGCGTGCGACAAGAGTCGCATCAAGTCGTTGTGCGAGTGCGCGTATAACGTGCTACGCGGAAACGTACCGCTTTCTCCCTGCCTCAAACGCAAATTGAGCAAACACAAACAGGCGCTCAGACGGCTGGTGAAACGCGGCGAGGGTTGGGCCAAGAAGCGACACTACCTCGTCCAACGGGGCGGAGGGATCCTCCTACCTCTGCTGTTGAACGCTGTTCTGCCCGTTCTAGCGCAGAAGCTAATCGGACATGGAGTACGCTAGGAAAATGGTGGTTGTACCGCAGGAGCTCATCGAGAGATTGCGAGAAGGACCGGGACCAGGGCCGGAGCCAAGAGGAGGAGCAGGTAGCGCCAATAAGCCAGCCAGCCTGGACGCTGAGATGCATCGCATATTGAGCGACAAGCGGCTGGACGATACGGAGAAATGGAAACAATATCAGCAGGTGTTACAGCGGTTCCTGCACTTTTCCGCGGCTAAACGTCAACCCATAGGTCTGTCAATCATCGAGGGTGAGGAGAGGGAGGAGGAAGCGGCGGGAGGTCCGAGTCAGATGAAGCGCGAGTCTAGCGCCTCGGCGGAGGAGGACATTGTGGAATCGTTCTCAAAAATCTACAGGTCGGTGGCGCGCAACTTGTTGCGATTCATGACCCGTCAAGGCAGCCCCATCTCCTGGGACGCCAGTGGAGCGGTGTATGTGGACAAGGTGAAGATCCCCGATTCCAATATAGTGGACATCGCGCACAGCATAGTGAGAGCGCGAAGGGCGGACCGATTGCCTACCGGCTGGCATCAAGTGATGGCCGCCTTGAAGGACATGAACGTGCCCAAAGAATACGTGAGCAATCCCACGGCGTTGCGTTACCTAGGCGTGGGGCTGGACTCGGCATCGAGCCCCTGGGGAGACACAACGGCCTCCTCAACACCCCTCTCACCGAGGTTGACACCGATACTGGACCGCCTGAGACCGCGACCCCCAGCGGCCAGGAGAAGGATAATAACCGAGGAACCCGACCGGGAATCGTCATTGGACAACTGGGAGCTGTTCACACTGTAATGGAGAAGTTGTACTACGACCCGAGCCAGCCCGGTTCCCTCGGCGGGGTGGCCGCCCTGGCCAGAGCCGCGCGCCTACCGAAACGTCGGGTAGCCGACTGGCTGCGCGCCCAGGACACCTACACGCTGCACAAGCCTGCGCGCAAGCGGTTTCCCCGCAACCGCTACGCCGTGTTAGGGCCCCGGGAGCTGTGGCAGGCGGACCTGAACGACATGCGCGGCCTGAGCCGGTACAACGACGGAGTCAACTACCTGCTGACTGTGATAGACGTATTCAGTAAGCGGCTGTTCGCGGTACCGCTGAAGAGGAAAAGCGGGCCTGAGGTGGCTGCTGCGTTCGAGAGGATATTCGCTGAGGCGACTCCTCGCTGCCTACAGACCGACAAGGGGACGGAGTTCACCGGGGCCGCGACCAAGCGAGTGTTCAAGAGTCACGGTGTCAACTACTTCACCACGCAGAACCCCAACGTGAAGGCGGCGGTGGTGGAGCGAGTCAACCGCACGCTCAAGACCCGCATGTGGCGCTACCTGACCTACAAGAACACGTATCGCTACGTGGACGTGTTGGACAGGCTTGTGGACGCCTACAACCGCAGTCCGCACAGGAGCCTGGGTGGCCTACGACCCGTGGACGCGGACAGCGGCGATGGAAAAACGGTGTACAAGGTTTGGCGTCACATGTATGGAAAGGCGATCCGACGACACAAGCCCAGGTTCGAGCCGGGCGACACGGTGCGCATAGCCAAGGAGAAGGGCACGTTCGCCAAAGGTTACGAGACCAACTGGAGTAAGGAGCTGTTCGTGGTGGACCACGTATACGGGTCGCATCCTCTACCATTGTACGTGCTGCGAGACCTGAACGGGACGCCGCTGGAAGGGCGCTTCTACGAGCACGAGATGCAAAAGGTAACGATCGCCCCGGACCGCCTGTATCAAATAGATAAAATACTGGACACTAAAGGGCGAGGCTCCAGTAAGCGCTACCTAGTCAAGTGGGCCGGTTACGGAGAGGACTTCAATTCGTGGGTACCCGCAGCGGACGTGCAACAGCTGCGATGACGAGGCACGACCAGTTTTACCTGACGTTGCCCAGTAACAGTTCAATGAATTACTATCCCAACAACATGGTGACAAACTACACGACCCATCTACCCTCGACCGTTGATCTGTCAGACGGCGAGTGGGAGGTCGCTCTGGCGGAGGCGCACTACCCCTTCTCTTTTCTGACCGTCGGTGAGGGAACCTACATCAAACTAGTGCTGGGAATGAGGGACTCGAAAGGCGGGTTGGCCGTGGTGGACAAGTTGTTAATCAAAGTGGAGCCGGGCAATTACAGTAGTACCGAGGAACTCGTAGACGCAATCAACAACCACCCTCAAATGAAGAGTAACCTGTGCGCCTTCTCGTATGACGAGAGGTCCTCCAGGGTGGAATTGATGTCGACGTCTTCAGCCGTTCAGAGCCTCAAACTGAGCCCCGGTTTGGCGCTACAGTTTGGCTACGAGGTGGATACGGATATCGTCAAGCGTCACAGGTCCGTGAGGCCGGCTAACCTCTTCGCCGGTCTGCCATCACACATGTACGTGTATTGCGACCTGGTGGAACCCCAACTGGTGGGCGACGCTGTGGCGCCACTACTGAAGATCCTCAACATCGACATCAGGAATTACACGTACGGTGCCAACACGACAGTGTATATAATAGACCCGCACTACGTGCCGGTGATTAAAACCTCATTCGAGAGCGTGGAAATCGATTTAAGGGACAACCAAGGGCGACACTTGCCATTCCACTTCGGGACTACGTGCATGAAGCTTCATTTCAGGAAAGAGAGGCAGCGGCAATGAATCCGAGCGATCCCTATCTGGCGTATTACCGCCACCAGCAGGCGGGCCATGGCGTATCCTCCGTATTCAGAGGAGCCGCTTTCCAACGCGGACACGGCATCGGCAGTTTCCTAGGCGGGCTGATGCGGACAGTGGTCCCGTTGATCAGATCCGGCGCATCGGCGCTGGGCAAGGAGGCGCTGAGGTCCGGTGTGGGCTTCTTGGGCGACGTGGCGGCGGGCACAGCCAACCCCCGAGTCGCAGCCAACGCCCGACTCAGACAGTTTACCGGGTCGCTGAAACGCAGGGCTGATGAAAAACTGGATCGCGTGCTGAGCGGTGGTGGTGCCTATAAGAAGAGGCGTGTACAGCAGGTTACTCCTCAGTCTCTGGCGAAACTCCTCGGAGCGAGGAAGAAGAGCGCTGCCCCCAAGAGGAAGCCCGCAAAACGTGTCGCTAAGAAGAGGAGAAGCAAGAAGAGCAAGAGTACCGTGAAGGACATTTTTGGATAATGGCGTTTCTACATCAGAAGTCGTGCGAGTGTGTCAAGACCGAGTTGGACCTGTTCTCGCTACCGCCCACGCAGACCAGTATAGAGAGCAGTAAATGGGTGCAGTACAAGCCCATCTCCTCCCTGACAGACGACTCGCCCGTGGAGTTCATAGTTCCGGGCCACGGGGACGAGTACACGGATCTGTCACAGACGCTACTGCATGTGAAGGCTACCATTAGAACGGCTAGCGGAGGCGCTGTAACGGGTGATCCAGCGATAAAAGAGGTGGGTCCGATTAACAACTGGCTGCACTCGCTGTTCAGTCAAGTGGACCTGTACCTGAACAACAAACTGGTGTCTCCTCAGAACAACACGTACGCCTATCGCGCCTACCTGGAGAACCTGTTGTCCTATGGCGGTGATGCCAAGACATCGCACCTCACCGCGGAGTTGTTCTACGAGGACTATGCCGGGTACATGGACAATACTGAGGAGGATAATGCCGGGCTCAAGAACCGGAGGGAGTTTGTCAAGGCCAGCCGGTACGCGGACATGGTCGGACATCTGCACGTCGACCTGTGCAACCAGGAGAAGTTCATGTTAAACGGCGTGGAGATGCGCTTTCGCCTGATCAGGTCAAAGAACTCATTCTCCATCATGTCCAAAACCGTGACAGACTACAAAGTGGACATCGCCGAAGTCAACCTGTTCATGCGCCGCTGTAAGATCAACCCGAGCGTGCTGTTGGCTCACAGCAGGACGCTGGAGTCGGGTACAGCCAAATATCCCATTACGCGCGTGGAAGTCAAATCCTTCACGCTACCCTCCGGTATCAGCAGCAAGACTCTGGACAGTGTGTTTCTGGGACAACTGCCGAAACGCGTTATAGTTGGCCTGGTCAGCAATCAGGCGTTCAACGGGGACTACAAGAAGAACCCGTTCAACTTCACCCACAGCCACGTGAACTTCTTCGCGCTGTACATAGACGGTGAGCAAGTGCCATGTAAGCCGCTTCAACCGGATTACACGTTCGGTAAGGAGTTGTGCGTGCTCGCCTACCACACGCTGTACACCGGCACCGGCATCAATTTCTCAGACTGTGGTAACGAAGTCAGTCGCAACGAGTACCCCTACGGATACTGCCTGATGGCGTTTGATCTGACACCCGATATGGCGGCCTCTCAATCCAGCCACTGGAACCTGGTGCGCAACGGTAACCTGCGCATAGAGATTGGGTTCTCCGAAGCCTTGGCGGAGGCGTTCAACTGCATAGTGTACGCCGAGTTGGACAACGTCGTGGAGGTGGACCATCATCGCAACGTCACAGTCGACTTTGGCGGGTAAACGAGTTGCCGCGCGCTCAAGGTCACCGCGCGCGCGCACCGTTAGGTTTTGGCGGGTAAACGAGTTGCCGCGCGCTCAAGGTCACCGCGGACCGTTAGGTGATGGCGGCGCGCGCACCCAAGGTTAACCCGCTAGGCGCGCTCCCGCCAGCGCTCAGTCGAGTTCAGTCAGCCGTACGGGATGGACGTGCCGCCACCGATCTACATCGAGCCGCCGCCAGCGCGCTGTCATCACGGAAGCGTGGTGATGGATATGGAGTGTTTTAAAGACAGTGATAATGACTTTCTACTGAAAGAGGTTTGCGTGGTGGACGTGACTACCGGCACGCTGCTCCTACATCACATCGCCCGCCCGCCCTTCAGTAAGGACCTCCTGACTTCCGAGAAACAGCGCGAGAGCGTCTGGGTCACTCGCCACTGCCACGGCTTGGAGTGGGACCAGGGGGACATCGCGTACGTCGCCCTGCTGGACAAGCTGCGCTCCTGCCTCATCCACCGCCCCCTGGTCTACGTCAAAGGATCGCAGAAGAGGGACTTTGTTCAACGCCACCTCATAACCGAGCCCGCTGCAACCACCGCTCAGGACATGGAGGATCTGGGCTGTGGGTCGCTCAACGGTCCGCCCACCTACCGGACCCTGCGCTGTCGCCACCATAATAAGAGCTCCCACAACCGTTGCGCCCTTCATAACTGCATAGTATTGCGGGACTGGCTCGTGGCTAACGACACACTGGACTCGTCCACCTCGAGCTGCCTGTGCTGCTTCCGCCCACGATGAATACCGTCCAGATCAGAGAATGCCTGGCGAAGATCCCCGGACTGAGGAACGTCGCGGTCTACGCCTCTGACCAACTACCGGACGCGCCAGTCAAGCCTCTGACCGCCATCGTGTCCAACACAGTGGCGCACACCGAGAGCGGCGAACACTGGGTGGCGTTTTACTGCTCGGAAGAGGACAGACTCGAGTACCTGGACAGCTACGGGAGGCCGCCATACCAGGCCGACTTTCAAAGGTTCCTGAGGCGCAATCCTCATCACCGCCACTACGTCTACAACAGGTATCGGCTCCAGGGCTACGATACTTCTGTTTGCGGCTACTACTGCCTCACTTACCTGTACTGCCGGGCTGTTCTCCGCACGTCACTCAGCGACTACGTCCAGCTCTTCGACTTCACCGCTCCCGCTGTCAACGACGCTCTGGTCCGCAGGCTCTTCCACTCCATATTCGCTTAAAACTAGTTTGTAAGGTTTTTGTAGTATGTAACCTTATTACTGTACAATACATGCCTCATAATGATAAAGCTTGTGTTTTCATTCCTCCTTTCTCCTTACTAAATTTTAAAAATAAATTAGCAAAACTGAGGCAGCGGGGCTGGACCTCAGGTTTATATACCAGCGGCGCGTGTCACTGGCTGAGCCCCCGCCAAGCGGCAGTGAAGGCCGTCAAAGAGGGCGCGCCACAAGACCCCTCGGGCATCAGCAAACCACTTAGCAACTCAAGGGTGCAACCTCGAGCGTCAGCAAGCCGCTGAGCAATTCAAGGGTGCAACCTCGAGCGTCAGCAGACCGCTGAGTAATTCCTTCCTGGGCAACTCCTTCAGGGCCGTCCCCCGACACGCGCCGCCAACCGCTCCCGGTTGGCGGGGGCTTTTAAGCTGCACGGCTCGGGCCAAACGGCCCATAACGCCTTTCTCACACACTTTAAGCCTAACGGCTTTTGAGTGAGCAAAGGGGAGGAAATAAACAACTCGGGTTCGTGCTGTACATAAAGCTATTATATTTTCTTACAAATACTATTTACAAATTTTTCTTAAAATTAATATTTAAAACTAAACAGGGAATTCCTCTTCCTCGTCTTCGTCCTGGCGCTCCTCCTCCTCCTCACCGTCCACCTCCATCCGTCGATCTCCTCTCCTGGCTGGCGGTAGTGGCGGGACGTCCTTGTGTCCCCACGGCAGAGTGTGGATGCCGTCGGGGAGGACACACCGCTTGTCGTCAGTCGGGCTGAGGCTCAGCTTGTCCACTTCCACGGTGTAGACCCGGTGCAAGTGAGACTGGAAGCGGACGTTGGTGGTGTGCTTTTGGACCCCATCAAACAGGCACTCTCTGTAGTCGTCGGGGGTGAGGACGTTCTTGACAACGCCCTTCGCCACCCCCTTGGCTCGCTTGAGAGCCTTGCTGCCGCCTGTCGCCGCGTCCTCGATGTCCATAAAGTACAGCTTGGACCGCAGGCCGAGGTACTCGAATAAGGACAGGCCGTTGCACTCGTCCTTAAACTTTCCAATGACCTTGGCGTTGACGGGGCTGTAGCAGGGGTGAGACCTCGGATAGCCGCTGGTGTCGAAGTCGTCCAGGTGTTCCTTCATCTCTGCGTAGACGTCCTGGGACACGATGTCAAAGACGTAGCTGTCCGTGTCCATGTAGTCTACGGTGAGGCGGTCACCGTAGCGCTCCTTCATCTTGCGCAGGAACTCGTACATGAGCCACTTGCTCAGCTCCAGGACTGTCATGCCTACGTAGACGGGCTTGTCCAACACGATGTTGACCTTGGACAGATGCACCAGGGCCACGTCCTCCGTGTAGTACGTCCGGTCCAGGAAGTTGGATCTGGCGACGTACTTGGAAAACTTCTCCGGGGTGCACACCAGCTTCACGTTGAGGCGCTTCCGTACATTCTCGATGGTCTTGCCGAAGACCGCGTTGTTCATGAGCTTGAAGAAGTCCTGTTCGAACTTCGTCCTGGCCCTCTTCCGCAGCTCCGTGTTCATCAGGATGTACGGTTCCAACCACCGCGACTGGCGAAAGGAGATCGCCCGATGCACCGCGACCAGCTCCAATCCGTTTTGCAGCGCCTGCTGCAAGACCCTGTAGTGACAGATGTAGTGCGTCTTGTCGTCCAGGGTCGTCAACAGTTTGGGGAACTTCCCTGTTGGCGGGCGCTTCGTCTCGCAGCAGTAGGGAAGGTCCTTGTGCAGGTCGTGTAGGCGCGCGGGGTAGTGGAGGTCCACCTCCAAGATGTAGCCTCGATCGGCCTCTGCGTCCAGCGCCGCGACGTCCAACGCCTGTATTTCCTCACGGCTGAGCCACTCGAAGTCTCCGGTCGGCAGGCGCTGGGACATGGCCCAGCCGTAGAGGTTGTTGGCGTCCAGGTACAGGAGGAAGCGCGTGGGTTCGTCCGGGCGGTAGTCCGGGCACCTGTCGTGGTTGGCCTTGGCGTAGCGGGTGATGGCCTGTGAGATGCCTCCCCGGATCCCCTGCTCCACGAACAGGTACATGTCAAAGTCCTGCAGCGTGTCCAGCTCCACACCGCAGGTCTTGAGCATTACGTCCCACGCGTAGGACGGCAGGGTGTAGTAGTGGGCGGGGTCCAGCCCGTACTCTGCCAGCGAGGTGTAGCGGAACTGCTCAAAGACATCGGTGAGCAGGGCGATGTCGCATCGCAGGTACTTGTCCGCATAGTCCTTGAGGTTGTGACACTCGAAGGCTCGCCACACGTTGAGGGCGTGCTCGTACTCCTCGTCCTTGATGTCCTCCAGGGTCATGGAGTTCCTGAACGCCTCCTTGGGCGGCAACTCCCTGGTCCTGTACAGCGTGTCGTAGGACGTAACGAAGTCGTAGGGGAACACGCCCTTTCTACGCACCAGGTCGAACAGCCGGTCGTCGGGGAAGCGCTTCCTCGTCTCGCGCATCCTGTCCATGGGGAGTCCCGCCGCCAGGTTGGCCAGGCTCATGGACAGGAACCTGTAGGTGTCTAGGAAGCGCACCGCGAAACTGCTCTGACGTTGGTTGTCCCCGGGCTGACCAAAGTGGAATCGCTTGGTAAAAGCGATGTACCGCTCCTCCGTGTGGGCCAACACGTCCACGTCGCCGGGGTCGATGGCCAGCTCGCGCACTACGAAGTGGGCGTCGTAGTTGGACAGGTTGTGGAAGTAGCAGTTGATGTGTCGCTGCTCCCGGTACCTGAGGTTGCACGAGCGGTGGGCGGCTCCTCGGAACTCGTAGGGCGGGGCGTGATTGTGGTCCCGCACCTTGACGTCCTGGTCCGTGAACTCCTTCCCGCAGAGGTAGCAGTGAGTCGCTGCCAGGTACTCGTCCATCTCCTGCCGGGTCAGAGAAGGGTGCAGAGCTCTCATGCCGAATAGGAACTCCCACAGCGCCAGCACGTCCATCTTGAGCCTCTCCATGAAGACCTTGGACGCGTCTGCCCCGAAGTAGACGCGGGGCTCGAACTCCTCCAGGCCGAGCGAGTCCACGATCTGGTAAGCGAAGGCGTACGGGACGTGCAGTTGCAGGGGCCTCGTGCCGGGCGGCGCTTCCGCAGGGTCAGCGGCGACGGGCTGCAGAGCACACTCAAAGTCAGCATAAACGCAAAAGCGCTCGCGCCGAGTGTACTCGGGGTGGGCGAAGCGGATCTGCTGCTTCTTCGGTAAGTCCAAGCGGAGGGGAGCCTTGGCGGTGCAGTATCGCATGTGCTCCTCCAGACGCTCGGCACCAGACAGTTGCAGCTTGTTGGGCTGGTTGTCGAAGTAAGCGAAGCATCGCTTACACACGTAGATAGCGCTTTCGCGGGACGTCAGCTGGGCTCGCACTAGCCTACTCATGTTTGTGATGTAGGCGTAGTGACTGTCCCCGCCGGTGGTCACGTACAGCAGGTCCCGGTGATCCTCCAACTCCCGCTTGCAGATCTTCAGCGGGAACACGCGGTCCTGGAACTTTGGTGATCCGTCAGGGCGTCTCCCCACCATAGCACGCTCGATCCCGTACACATTAACGCTGATGGCGTTCCTCCTCTCGAAGACCTTGATGTCCTTCACGGCCACGGGGAAGCGTAGGCCGACCCAGTCGTAGCGTGCCATGACGTCCGGTGTGTATGATGTGGGCCTCTCCGGGTGTCGCGCGACGAACTTGGCCAGGACGGCATACGCAAAGCACATGTCATCGACGTTTTGCACGTTGATAACGGCGTGCGTGTCGCAGATGGTCCTGGGAAGCTGGACGAACCGAGCTCCGCGTTCTCCCAACGGGGTGTAGAGGTTGACGCGGATCTCCAGGTCGCGTATCCGGAGATAGCTCCACCCGCTGCCCACTAGCAGGCACTGCTCCTTCTCTTCCTCCAACTTGTGGAAGGAAGCCGATAGGAAGTCCTCCAAGTTGGACGCGGCGGTGAGAGGCACATTCTTCGTCTTGAAGGCCCGCAGACAGGTGGCTCCGTGAACGTTGGCGAATTCACATTCCAGGAACATGTTGACCTTGATGTTAGGGTGTCGAGTCCTGACGTCGGCCAACAGTTCCAGGACGCTGTCGAACAGCAGCACCAGCGCGTCCTCCACGGTCAGGAAGTCCTCCATGGGCCGGGACAGGCCGAAGGTCAGGAGGCGTCCGCGGAACCCTCGTTGAATGGTGCGGAACGTGGGTAGTCCGCCACCACCCACCATCCCATCAGGTGCCGTGCTTGGTCCGGGCTGGGGCTCGCGGCTAGGTCCGGGCTGGGGCTCGCGGCTGGGTCCGGGCTGAGGCTCGCGGCTGGGTCCGGGCTGGGGCTCGCGGCTGGGCCGGGGCTCGGGTGACAGAACGGGCAGGCGCGGCATCTCGTCCACAACGAGGTTCCTCACGACGGGGCAGTTGTGGGCCTCGTGCTGGTCCCGGTTGTAGCGCCGGGTGAAGCCTCGGTCGCAGTAGGCGCACGCGAACCTCATGCCGCGGTGGACGCTCTCCATGTGCCGCTGGAGGTACGCTGCCCTGCGGAAAAGGGCGCCGCAATCGGGACAGCGGACCTCGTTGGCGTGCACCAGCTGCACGTGACGCCGGAGCAGGTCTCCGCGGGAGAATCGCCGCCCGCACGCGTCGCACTCGGGCCGTGGGTCTCTGAAGGGTGGTGTTGCAGCGGAGGAGGAGGTCGAAGCTGACGGGCTCGCACCGTGGACCGCTTCCATATGGTGGCGAAGATCCTCGGGACCCGCCAGGGCGACGGAGCACAACGGGCACGGATGGCCTGCGAACAGGAAAACAAGTCCTATTAGTGACCCCGATAAACACGAAGGTGAGGAACTGACAACCTCTTCCTCATCTCAATCGCCAGTTTGAGCCTGGTAAAAACAAGGGTGAGGAATTGTATAGAGGCTTGGCGACCTCTTCCTCATCTCGAGCGCCAGTTTACCCGGGCCCGGTAATACAAGAGTGAGGAATCGCACAGAGGCTGGCAGCCCCTTGTTTACTACTTGAATCTGTTTACTCGACTAAAGCCGTTTACTCTCTCGAAAACAAGTCATTAGTACTGGCGGTTTCTTGTTTAACATAAAAACCATGCCTGACGCTTGATCGTGAGGATGAGTGAGGAACTGTATAGAGAACTAACGACCTCTTCCTCATCACAATCGCCAGTTTACCTAGGTCCAGTAAATACAAGGGTGAGGAATTACACAGAGGCTAGCAATCCACCTATTCTTGTTTAACATAAAAACCGTACCTGGCGCTTGGTCGTGAGGAGTGAGAAGATGAACTGTGGCGAGGTGGCGTCGCAGGTTATCGCTTCGCCCGAAGCGTCTACCGCAGACGTCGCAGTTGAGATGGCGGTCGCTGTGAGCGGCTCTCGTGTGGCGAGTCAGGTTTCCGGCGTTTGCGAACACGCGGCCGCAGACCACACACATACAGGGACCAGCCATCTACAAAAACATCGGGTATCTGTATTCCCCGTCCGCTACAAAGGCACAATTGTCGCAGCAAAAACACTTTGGTAGCGATACCCCTGGGAACGAGGCGAGTCTAACCCTTTTAATAATGTTAGATAGAAATAGATGGCATGAATCGCTCGTATGACATTCCCAACACTGGTACACGTCTTTGTCTTTGTTACACTCACACATAGCGATTTCGCCCTCGTCTATAATTCCACTAGGCACTTGAAAGTTCGATTTAAAAGCGAAACCAAATTTTATTTCACTCAAAACGTTTTTAAAAAGGAGTGGAAGCGAGTCTATTTTACTTTTTAAATTTGATTCGTTAACTTTAATCGTTAGAAAACACAACTGTTCCAAGGTCATTACAGTTTCACTCATCTCCATCTGAAAAGAGACAAGGACAAGACTCAGTGTACCGAGATATTCAAAACATTAAATATTAATTTTAGCTAATAAGATTTTAGAGCATTGATAAACTTTCTGATGAAAAAGTAAATTACATGTTACTTACGTTAACTGTTACGGGAATCCAAAGGCAATGAACAGCAAGTTGTGTAGGTATACCGCAGAGGCAGCACTACTTCGTCCGCACAGTAAGAGCTCCAAACACAAACTGGTGAAACCTCTGAAGACGCGCTCATAAATAGCACTCCGGTCGGGAAGAGGAACTTTCCACTGGAACCGCTAATGGATAAACCGACTGTGGCGGTCACGTAGGCGGAGGATGACGTCATGGCAGTTTCGGTGAAATCGGTCGTGGGACTTTCCACTGAAACCACTAATGGGTAAACCGACTGTGGCGGTCACGTAGGTGGAAGATGACGTCATGGCAGTTTCCTCCGAGTTGTCCTCCGAGTTGTTTACACCTTCGGTCTTACTCGTTAGTCTCCTTCTAACAGTACTGACAAGCGGTGCACCATGTTTCATTTATTCTCAATTGTTTCGGAGCCGGTAGGGACCTATCCAGCGACAATGCCTTTCCATATACATTCCACGATATCAGAGGTGGATTCAATAGACGCGGAGGTATTTCTACAAACGGTGTACTACTATACGAGATGCTTCCTCGGAAAATTACATGTTGAATTTTGGCTAGAAAGACCGTTGATCCCACACAAATGTCAGCAACTCAGGGCTGACCTGGGAGACTTTAATGTGATACCGACACACGTCTTATGCCGCAACGCCATACTTTGGCTCCTTCGGGAGATTAATCCTCCGATATATGTGAGAGTTGTAGTAAACGGAGGGTAGGTTAGGGTATTGCTTTTTCTGAATAAAATAAAGGATATTGGAGGAAACGCTCAATACGGTTATAGCTTGTTTACTTCAAAAGGGTTTTTCCAACGGAGCGGTAAAAGGCTTCTGGAACGTTCCACTTGTTTACGACGTGGTAATGGCTTGTTTGTTAGCCGAACCCTCATTCTTCAGTTGATGATCAACGGAACACCATGTCGGACACCATGTACGTCTTGTGCTGCCCCTGCACTGTGGCCATTGCATTTCACAAAATAGAAGAAGAAATGTTTCATGGATTAATAATCCTCCACCTCGGCTGGGTAGAAGAAGACGGAAGAGTACACTTCTTCCCCCGTTGGTTCACTGCCAATGTGCCGGTGGAGCTGAGCCTAGTAAAAGAGAGGGTTAACGGCTTCCTCTCCAATGGTTTCACAGCTGTCATAAGCTATCGAAGGGTTCAACTTCAATAATCTATTATATTCGTATTTGTACTTTTATATTCATATTTTATAATATTATATTAAATTATTAAACTAAACAAAACAAAAAAAAAAGAAACAACAACAAAAACAAACAAAACAAATTTATAATACAACTGGTGGACAAAGCCTATGTTAGGTTTATGTCGGGTCACGTGACGGGGGGGGGCTGACGTCACCGGGGGGGGGGGCTGACGTCACCGGGGGGGGGCTGACGTCACCGGGGGGGGCTGACGTCACCGGGGGGGGGGGGGGGCGATTCCTCATTCCTCCTCACCGCGTCTTTGCTGGGTCAGAACCCTCTAATGCCCCCTACTCCCATCATACCGTCTTTTCCCAGATTTTCTTAAATGTAAATGAGACAGTAAACAGTATGTAAACCACACGATGCGAAGGTCTCATGAAAAATGGATTGTTAAAGTAACCCCCCTCCCCCCCCTCAATGTGGACATGGAGATGCAGGTCGGTGTCAATGACAAAACAAAGAGAGAGATATATTGGGTACTTTTTACCTGATCCAAACTTTTTTGGGAAGCTCCAAACTCGCCAGATCGCCGCCTTCAACCACGCCAACTGGAGTCATTAAGACGTCCCCTCCACCAGCTCCTTTCAAAGCAAAGGAGCTCGAACTGGCAGGCAAAAAGGTGCTGAACACTATACTTAGGGAGAAGAGGGAGACCTCTCCGCTCCCAAAATCGGTGGTTACTGGCATCCCGCCAAAAAGAGTCCTATGTGTGCGGTCATCGAAATGAGTGCCTGACAATACCATCGATATAAATACTACTGGATCGCGCGCTGCCCGCAAGGCCAGTGTACAGCTTTCCGAGCGCACACAGCTACGTGTTGGGGTTGCATCCAGAGAAAGAGTCTCAGGCGTGTGTGGGCAAAAGCGCGATCCCGCATTGTCGCTCTGTATGTTTTGGCAGCATACAGGCGGGCGTCGTACAGCAAAGCTTGGTAAAAACAGATGCTTATCAGCTGATCATCCCCTCCCTCTCAAGCACAGGTGACTTTGGGCGGGATATTGTCTCACTCGACCTTGATCTAGCGTCTAATTTGCTTCGCGTAACTGTTGCCGTTCTGCCGTTGCTGTTGTTTGGGTTGATTAGTGGTCGTTATTTAGTTTTTAGTTTATAACCATGGATAGTATTTTTCAGTTATCATAATTTTAGATTGTTTGCTGATTTGCTTATTAAATGGTAAGAAGTTGTGCCGCTCACAACTGCACAACAAGATGGAGGAAAGAGAGCGACATATCTTTTCATTGGTAAGAAAGTTATTACATTACATTTGTACAAGAACCTGTATTGCAGGTTTCTAAAAGTATTTAATTGTAATTTTCGACCTCATTTTAAATAGTTAAATAGTTGTATCATTAAATAGACAATAAGTTGTTTTTACTTCAATGATTCCTTCTGAATTGATTCTGAAGTATTTATTTTGTTTTAATGACGAGTTGACGAGTAACCCCAAAAACCGATTTCTAGATATGTCCTAGCATTCCAAATAGATTGGAAAAATGCGTAGGCCTATTATTTGGAAGTACGACTCAATAACTAACGAAATATTAGCATAAATAATTATGTAAAGTATCAAATCCTGATGCAGTACTCTATTGTGTCGACATTAGTTGTTTTGTGACTCATGCATTTTCACATAATGTAATAACAACAAAGTAGGTACCATAATATGCTGAATTAAATTCATATTAAATTATTTATTATTATAATATTTTACCCATTTTAATTAAATTATTGCACTAGGTTTGTAGGTTTGTAGGTTTGTATGTTTGTAGGTTTGCAATGTTTTCATTAATTAAGAATGGGTCTTATATAAGTAAATAAACTTGTATGAAAATGTTTTGTCATTTATATTTTATCTACCTAACAATACAAAATAATGTATACCCTCATTAAAACGTTTGTAGATATATCAATGCCAAAAAAAGTAGAGTCAGTGAATGGAAAATAATTGTACTAAAACATATTATTTGTGCCCTTTTAAAAGTCCAAGCAGAATACGTCACCAAAGACAATAATATTTCATTACAAATCGTTTGTTTGGGAGCGGTGTAGCAACAGGGTTATAGCGCGATGAGACTCTTTTGCCCACACGCACCTGCAATTCTCAGAACGCAACCACCGGCTGCCGGGAAGGGTAGCTGAGCGAAGCCGCCGATCCAGTAGTATTTATATCGATGGACAATACCAGGGCGACGCTAAGAAGGCAGAATCAAAGGAGGGACTGTGATTTCTTATGCAAGTAAAATATTTTCAATATCATTCTACTTCCTCAACTAGCACATTTAATAGAGGAAAATCAATCCAAATTCCAAGGAATTTATCAAAAAATGATGTACTGAAAATTTACAAAATGAGGTAAATCTGGTAAATTTTCTAACACGTATTAACTCTGAGTCTGAATCCGCCATAGATAATGTATTAACTAATATCACAGAGTATAAGTTTAAGGTCATCTATATATTAATTCGCTCGATAACGGCTGGACGGATTTTAACGTTTGAGGTGTCAAATTAAAGGTATTTTTACATAGATTTGCCAACACATCATAGAATTTTAAGAAAGGGCGTCACATAAATACAGTAAAGGGCTGAATTATCGGAACAGTGGCGTCGGCTATCCGACGGCGGGAGTCTAAACTACGTGTTGATTGAAAGTACGTTGTTATCATTTGTTTTAATATAAGATGTTTTGTTTTGTTTAATTACAACTGAACTAACCTTTTGTTCGGTACAAACTTGCTCGGATTCGAGCAACCGGACAACTAGTTTTCTAAATAAATACACAGATTTCTGATCATGATCGACTTTTATTAAATACTATAAATAATAACAATAGAACTAATAATAATACCAAACCTATTATTAGAGAAGTAAGAGATTTCGGGGAAACAAATTTGAATATGTTTGTTAAATCAATCAAGTAATGAAAATTGGTATGAAGTTTTCATAGCTACTGTTGAAAAAAAAAATTGGTACATTTCATCAAATCTTTATGTACGGTATTATTTCAATATATGCTTTCCAAAATTTAAAAAAACGTATCAAAGCCCAAAAGAACACATGGGTCACTCAAGAGCTCAAAAAAGAGAAGACTCAAATAGTTAATATGAGCAATGTAGCAAGAACCACTATAAACAATAATTTATCCAAGAAAGTTTAGGAATTAAACAAACTGTTTAAGAAAAATGTTATTGATACTAAAAAGAAATACTTTGAAAACAGAATTAAAATACCCCCGTCGCAGCAATCCTGCGTACTCAGTGAATTTCCAATGACTTAATACCACATAAAGCCGCATACCAAGTTTCATAAAAATATATTCACAAATAAGCGATAAATACAATTTTAATTATTCTCCATAAGAATAACATAGGGGATGAGTACGCAGGTTTGCTGCAACAAGGAACAAAAAATAATGGGTTTTTATGCAAATATCAATGGAACTCATCTAAGTAACGTCACATACCAAGTTTCATTCATATAAATTTATAAATAAGAGATAAATAACATTTGAATTATTCTCCATAAGACATGGAGACCGAGTACCCAGGTTTGCTGCTACGGGAACCATACATGAAAATTTTGTTTGTTGTGCAAACAACAACAAACCACAACCAGATGAAGCCATATACCAAGTTTCGTCAGTTTATACTCATAAATAAGCGAGATATGAAATTTTTATTTTTCTCCATAAGAATAGCATTAGACAACGTACTGTGTTTAGCACTTACAATATCTCAGTAACCAATTGACGTAGAGCAATGATAAAAATAACAAACTGTTTTTGTTTTTTTAAGCTGAATTCAATGGTTTAAAATTTGATCTAAATAAAAATTAAATGTGAAACTCCAAAAAACCCATTTTTGGGGTATAAACCCCCCCCCCCTTCGGATGGTACGATTCGTCTAGTTTTCGAACTCGTTCAAACAAATGGTACTTTACACATTTGTACTAAATTTCATTAAGATCGGACCTTTTTTACGATAGTTATCGTGCTTACGGACACACATATATATATATATATTTATATTTATAAATAAATAAATAAATATATATATATATATATACAGTATATATATATATATTTAACAATTTGAATGAATGGTATTTTTGGCTTCTGGGGACCACAAAACAAAAAGTTATCATGGTCTCGGGCTTAAGTCTTACCATGAGACCTACGGTAATAGCTTCTTCCTAATAGGGGAAATTCGCTAAAAGCAAAAAATGTATGTAAAACAACATGGCAAAATCTTAATGCAGAAATTTCCATCAAGAAACAAATTTTAAATAGATTAGAAGTTGAAGTAGATGGTAAATTACTCGTTGAACCAGAGGAAATAAGTTGTACTTTTAATACATTTTTTAAATGATTATGTTGATTCAGCAATAGCTCCTCACTTGGTACAAAGTAACAACTCAGCTACCAATGAATCAGCCGGCTCCATGTTTACTAAATTTAGACTAAAACCAATTACAGAGAATGATATTTAAAAAATTCTCAACTCTTCTGACAATAAATTATCAACTGGTTTTGATGAAATACCAATGTTGGTAATAAAATATGCAAAAAATCAACTCATTAAACTTCTAGTTCATTTAATAAACTCTTCTTTTATCAGTGGAATTTTTCCATCAAAACTTAAAACTGCTAAAGTTATACCTCTTCATAAAAATTCTGATACAAAAACGTTGAAAAACTATCCGCTTTTATCATTATTACCTACATTTTCTAAATGATATGAAAAAGCTGTTCATAACCAGTTATCTACATATTTCGAAACACATCTTTTACATGACAAAGAGCAACACGGCTTTAGACCAGGCAAATCTGTTATAACTGCTGCCATTGATTTTATTGATTCAGTTATAAATTCTGTCTATAAAGGATAAAAATCTATTGGAATATTTTTAGATTTAACTAAAACTTTTTAACTAAAACAGTGTGACCCATAGCGTTTGAAAAAGCGTTTCCCAAGAAGCTATTGAAAAAAAATTAGGAATTGACGACGTCACTTTGAAATGGTTTAATTCATACTTAACACATAGATCACAATTTTTTGAGATAAAACTCTTCCAGTCGTTTACCTCTTGCAGTGATTCAACAATGGTGTTCCGCAAGGTTCAATAATAGGACCTCTTTTATTCCTTTGCTACATAAAGAGCCTGCCACAAACAATGTCAGACCAAGGCCTTAACGTTCCGCCTGTGAGCGGACCGGACCCCCCCTGTCACGTGATCCGCTATGTCGCCACGCTGACAGCCTGCTCGAAGCACCACGCTATCAGTGCTTTACTCCCTACAACTTCCACAGCTGAAACTTATGTTCTATTTTAGACCCCGTGATTATACGACTTCACCTTTTTTTCATAGATGAATCAGGCTTTATTGCAGTATAATTTTCAAAAGTATTGACAGCTGAACTATTTAGTAGGAAATAGAGGTTTGTATTGAGTTAAATGGAATCACATTAAAAACCCATTAGTTTTGTATCAGTATATATAAAAAAGTTAAATACTATGATCAAATGAATGATTTTGATCAATTTATTTTAGAGGAAACGGGGGAACGGAAGGGCCCTTGGACAATAGATTTAGATGTAGATTCGTAGAGATCTGTTGAGAAAAAATATTCATTTAGCATTTGCACCAAGGGCACGGTGAGCGGCTGTCAGCGCAGTGACATCACTGCGCTGTCCGGCCGGGCGGGAGGGGGTCACGGCGGAAACAAAGAAAGAAATGGTATAGCCCTTCTTACCTGCCCTGATATCAGACAGCCCTTCTAGTGAATTATTCCTTTATGTGGATGATGCCAGTGCGGATGATAGTGACTCATCATTAAATAATTTAGAACTCAAGTCCTTTAAATATTTAGCTAAATTAAATCATTTTCTAAATTATCATCAGCTATTATTAAATACAAATAAAAGTAACTTCGTGATTATTACAGCAGGCAAAAGTAGAAATCCAATTAATGCAGTAATTAATTTAAATAATAAAAGTATTCAAAAAGTAACCTCCACAAAGTTTTTGGGTTTGATTCTAGATCAAAATCTTTCATGGAATTTACATGTCAATCACGTTATTGACAAAATAACTTCGGGATTGTACGCTATCAGCAGAATGTCAAAATTTTGCTCCATAGATGCATTAATAAACGGTATCAGGAACCTGACACATACTTTCTCCCTTTTAGCCTAACTTTAATAAATAAATTACTTTGTATTTACTAAATATAGAATACAAAGCATGGTTGAATGTACAGACAATCTTGTAAACAAGTTGTTTTAAAAAACATCCACCCAAATCCCTGCTTTGGAGGCACTAGAGAATCCATTGCTACACTCGTGGTTTTAAGAGGGGAAATGCCCCCTATTCCCCCCCCCAGGCAACATATTTATTAAGGGGCAACATATTTTGAATTTCCTCTGTTGGTCAATGCTAACTTGACAAGCATATCAAGTTTGAATTAAATTGATCAGTAAATAAGAGAGAAATAGTAGTTTTTTTATTCCCCATAAGAATAACATTGGACAACGTACTGCATTTACCGCAAAATGAAAATTTCAATTTTCTCCGAAACCAGCAATCGTAGAATAGTAATTCAAAATACTATTTATTTAGTTTTTTGAGCTCTTTTTAATGGTGAATAGTAATATTTTTTATATTTATGTCTTTTTATGAAAAATCCAAAAAACTGAATTTTTTATGTTTTAAGTCCTGAACCCGAATTTTTACAGGAATGCGAGTGGTGTCATTTTGTTGAAAAACTAAAGTTCTACAAACGATTAAAGTTTAATCAAAATCGTTAGAGCCGTTTTTGAGAAATTTGGATTTTTCATGTTTTTTGGCGGTTTTTGGGGGATAAGTACCCTTAAAAATCAAAAATTCCAAAAAATGAAAAAACGCCTGGAGATATTGTGGATTAGTACCTACATAACAAATTTAACAAAGAACCGGCCCATTGGTTAAGGCTCTAGCTCTGTGTAAACACACACACACACACACACACACACACACACACACACACACACACACACACACACACACAAACACACAAACGCACAAACGCACAAACGCCCACACGCGCACACACAGAGACACACAGACAGACAGACAGACAGACAGACAGACAGACAGACAGACAGACAGACAGACAGTCAGACAGACAGGCAGACAGACTGACAGACATCACGTAAAAACCACTTTTTTTGGTTCAGGGAGCACTGAAACGAATATTTCCACTAACAACTCAAATTCGAAAATTTTGATGAAAACAATACTTTCTCCATATACTATGTATAGAGGGAGAAAGTAAAAATGATGTATTTTGCCCTCATTGAATCATCCATAGCGTTTTGGATAAGATTATATGGTATTACCTCAAAGCATAACTTAAGACATAAAACTTATACTCCAAAAAAGGGCGCTACGAATTGTATCAAACTTAAATTGGGACACTTCTGTTCGAGATCACTTTCCACCAATGGGTATCATGACGGTTTACAGTCTTTATGTATACCATCCAATATATTACATGCAAAAAAACTCTCAAATGCTAACATGGTACCTCGGCTAGGGGATAAACACAATTATCTCACCAGATTCAGGAATAAAATTGCCATTGATCCCCATAAATTAGAGTTTTTTAATAAAAAGGCAGGTTATGCAGGAAGCAAATTTATGGACAGACTGCCGGGAGTGAGGACTATTGATGAATTTAAAAAGTTTAAGAGAAGATTAAAAGAATATTTAACTAGTAAAAAATTGTACAATTTTGAAGATTTGTTGTCCAATTATGTAATTAAGCAGCATTATCCTTAGTTTAGTTGCCTGAAACCATTCAATGTATACAATGTGTACTTTATGAATAAAGTGATTTTCAATTCAATTCATAATACCGGACAACAATTTACATGGTTACAACACATCGATTATTGGTACCTATGTATGAAATTAAATTTTGGCATATAAGTGGCATGACAAATGAACTGCACTGTACGACTAGCAGTAATCAAAACAGCCTGATTCACAGTGTGAGTTCACTACTGAGATGAATCACATACAAGCTGTGGGGGGGAAACAATTCTCATACTTCAGAGCCCTGACAAAACCACTAGCCAGTTGTCACCTTTAAGCCAGAGATCGTCGACCAGGGTGTCGACAAATATCTTGACACCATCATCTCCGACAGGGTTGTGGTTCAGAGTGAGCCGCCGCAGACCAGGCATCGTGTTGGGGTTGACTGGGCGATATCGCAGCGACTGCTTCCAGCTCTCCCCGTAGCGATTCAACTTCTGGAACTGAAACAATTTGTACACACTACAGAGATCTACTTTTTTAAATTATGTAATTTCTTTTAGAAATATTCAAAAAAAATGGATAACCTTTATAGGTGTTCTTGTTGAACTGTTGAAAAGTGTTCTTATTGTTATTTCTATAATTAGGTCATAAAGGCACTTGTCTATATATTTATCAATATGGCATATTTTTAGTTATTTACTGTATTGCTTTGATGGGTCAGTAGATACTAACTTGGAACAAAGAAAAATGTCATGGTTCACTGCTAAGATTGTATACTTGTATACTTTTCATCAATAAACTGAATTTGAAAACTGAAATTTAATCTGAATTTGAAATTTATTAGGTTGATTAATATGACTTCAGCATGAAACTTAAACTAACATCTCTAAGAAATACGATATATTTTTGAACCTTTCACAGCTGTTGACAATAAGGTGTGCTGTGTTGCAGCGCTGGAGGTTAAAAACATAAGTGAGTTATACACACAGAATACATTGTAATGTTTAACATAACCTTCTGTCTATTATGTTATCCTTTCTAATATCTGGATCCGGGAATACTATTCAGGTCATCGAGAGCCACAACACTTTGACTATAACATGAAAATAAATCAGAAAAATCACATTTGAGCAAAAGAATTTGTGTAGCTTCTGTAAAAAAGTGGTACTTAAAACTCGGCTGACATTTTTATTATATCATTTACAATATGTCATGCTATAGTGTATGTTGCATAAATTTATTGATTTACTAGCCTTTACCCGTCGCAGCTTCGCCCACGTTCACTATATAGTGTTAGTAGCATATATGTTAACTGACTAAGAGTCGCATCGTATTCCAAGGCAGTAATTTCAAAGACACCCCACGTATTTCTGGTGAATGTTTGCTGCTGTTGGGCAGCTCTTATTGCAATAGCTCGTCTGCGAGCTCCAGCTTCCTAAAGAGTTTCTGTAGATCACTGCTCTGCCATAGTGTCATTTCAGTTGCTCTCAAACTGGACTGCCACTGAGCTTACTCTTAACTTTGAAGTTGCTGTTCTTCTGGAGTTTCTTCTATTTTGTGTGCTGCCTGCCGTAGAGCTTGTTGAAGCCTCCTAATTTCCATTTGTGCTGAAGTTTCCTGACTTCTATCCACTTTATTAAATCAGGCTTTTTCGAACTTTGGGACAAATTTGATTTACGCTTCCCTGACATTATTGTGATAAAGGCACCTTTGTGGAAACGTGCAGAAAAGTGTAAACCAAAATATAAACAAATAAATAAACTCAAAATCATGTTGACAATCTCGAATGCAACACCTGTTATAGTTATCATCTGATCCAGTACATGTTAGTACCCATAAGATTAACATGGGAAGTTTAGAGGCCACTGGGGCAAATCCCTAAAGAAATTTTAAAACGTGAATAGGTCTATATGTTACTTAAGGATATTAGCTATCTTCCTTCCAAATATCAGCTCAAAAGGTTCAGTAGCTGGAGCGTGATTGAGCCACAAACAAACAACCTCACAAACTATCAGCTTTATAATATTAGTATGATAATAGGCATATTTTGAAATATTTCTGAGTATTACCTTAAGGAGGTCACATAACATTCCAACGCCTTTTTCTGTGAGACCACATCCGCTCAAATTGAGCCACACTAGATTAAGGCGGCGTCGTAAGACATGACACAGGCTTGCACACCCGTCGTCACCAATCTGACAGTGGGGTAGTGACAACTGCTGTAGGTTCCGGCAAACTTCCAGTCCCTGCAGCAAAATAACTGAATCATAGTCATACTGAAAGCCTGAAAACATCATTTGAAACAAATAGATTCAACTCAAGCAATGTCCCAGCATCCTTAATCCTATACCAGTTTTGAGGCTGTCATTGGGTACAGCAAATGAAGTTGTCATTACATATCGTAAGTCTTTTGGCTGTCATTATGACAAACTTCCCTTTCACCTTAGGTTCCTCCACTTGCAGCAGCTGGGGACAGAAACTCCGGGTTTGGTCCCCAACCTGAGAATGTATGGTCCCTGGCTGTAGTACATGGATACCCTGTCAGCTGAGTTGGCCAATTGGAGGGCAGAGCGGATCTGCCTGTTTGAGCCTGATCACAGGAGCACGGGAGTTGGCCCTCTGAAAGGTCAATTTGGCTGCCTGTCCCATCCCACCCTTTTCTTTCCTGCAATATCCTATCCTTCCGGTAACCTGCGCAAAATTCCCACTTGTGGAAGACGTGCTTAGCAGCTACGCTGTGATTTCCTAATCCAGCAACAATGAATGAATGAATGAATGAATGAATGAACTAAAGCAATTTATATATTGACTATTAATCTTATATTTTTTTGTTTATAAAAGGGCCTAGGACATAAACCCTAAAATTACAATCTAAACTAGACATAATCTAATCATATATTTGAAAACTGAAGTCTGCCCCTTTAAGATGTTTTTGTATTGTACAAATGTTTTTAGATGACTTGGAGTAATTTTTCATAAAGTCCCCATACTGACAAGCAGATTTGCTTGGCTCATTAGCCTCTTTTCTGCATGATTAAAAAAGGTCATTCCTGTTGTTATTATAGCTCAAAGTCCCGTTTATTTATTTTGGATATGATATTGGGTTACTATTCCAGTAGTAATTTTATTTGCATAATGCTTTGAACAGAATATTTTGTCACCTATCCCCAAGGGAAGGGAGATTTCCCTTCTTAAAAATGACTTTTCCTAGCTAACTGCGGGTGGGTCAGTATAGGATCACCCATGGCGACCGCAGCACTCACGTGGCAGAGTCAGTACTAACCCACGCTAAAATGCATCAGTCCATCGCTCAGTGTGAGCCTAGCCTCAGTCGGAGGCGGACCTATACTGGGTTAGCGTGTAGTGTACGACCTGCTCTTACCTCTGTTTGGTTTATCGCCGCGCCATCCTCCTACTTACTTGGCTGGGTCAGTGCTAACCCACATTACTGTGCACGCACCACACCACGCTGTTTGTTTGTACTTTTTGGGGGTTATTGTTGTTAATAATGGCTTCTACATCACAGAACGATGATAGACTTTTACAAGGCAGTAAGGACGATGTGATTGTTGGGAGTCAACATGACGACGACAGCTAACCCAGTGGTGCTGAAGAGGAGGGTGATGGATCAGCTAATGAGTGGGGAGAACTGTTAGACGAAGAAGACTTAGAATATGTCCCTGTTTGGTCTGCAGCAACTCAAGGCTTGTGCATGTTTCGTTTTACATGAGAAAATAAATTACTTGTGGTTATCCCAGGAAACAATGAACCTATCGATTGGTTTTTACTACTTCTTGACGATGGCAGCACCCTCTATGACATTGTGAAATATACTGATAATTATGCTCAGGATTAATTTTTGGACCTGGATTGTTGCCTACTCTAGAATAAATAACAAAGTAGATACTTATTGATTGGTTCAACAACCAGTTGATTTGTGTTTACTATCCAGGTAAAGATCTATCCTTTGATGAGGGAATGGTTTTATGGTGTGGGCGATTGATGTTCTGCTAATATATTAAGGAAAACTGTCATACTTCTCATAAACTTTTAAACCTATCATTGCTTATGGACTACCATACATAAATATAATTTTAGTGACTTTTCTAGTTTATTCAGTTAAGTTTGGATCTGTGTTCTGACTCTGGGTGCTGATGGGTCAGTACTGACCCATGAGTAATACATCACAATATGACGTCATATTTACTTCCGATAAACTTTTACATCATTGTTTATGAATCACCACATAAAGATATGTTTTAATGTAATAAAACTGTTTAGGAATGAGGGGTTTGATTTTTTATTGCACTTTAGCAGTGAACGTGTTAAAGCCTCAAATGAATGGTTTTGAATGTAACTTTGTGGACAAATAGAAAACTGCAAGGCATTGTAAGGCTTTGTGTACTTTAGGCAGGTGTATTTTACTATTAGAAAAGTGAATGACCAATTTGAATTCAGCCTATGTAAACAGAACGGAGCAAAGTGCTAAAGGCTGGTTTACATTGGTTGAGTAAACTCGGCCGAGTTGGCTACAGTTTTAATTATTAGATGTGTAAATTATACAGAAAATTATTGGGTCTAAAACTGGGAACTATTTAACATAAGGTGTATAAATATCACGGGCCCCTACCCCAGATTTGGGCGATTTGTTTACATTTTTATTAGTTCTTTGTTGTATGTCTAGACCTCATGTTTTAGCGAATTTCCCCTATAGGAAAGAAGCTATTACGCTAGGTCTCATGGTAAGACTTAAGCCCGAGACCATGATAACTTTTCATTTTGAGGTCCCCAGATGCCAAAAACACCATTTGTTCAAATGTGTGTGTGTGTGTGTGTGTGTGTGTGTGTGTCTCCGTAAGCACGATAACTCTTGTAAAAAAGGTACGATCTTAATGAAATTTGGTAAAAATGTGTTTGTTGTCTAATGTTATTCTTATGGAGGAAAAGAAAAATTGTATATCTCACTTAGTTATGAACATAAACTGATGAAATTTGGTATATGCCTTCATTTGGTTGTGGTTTATTGTTGTTTGCACAAAAAAAATTTTTCGCCTGTGGTTCTCGTAGCAGCAAACCTAGGTGCTTGGTCCCCATGTTATTCTTATAGAAAATAATTAAAATGTTAGATATCGCTTATTTATGAATGTATATGGATGAAACTTGGTATGTGACTTCACTAAGATGAGTTCTATTGATATTTGTATAAAAACCTATTATTTTGTGTTCCTTGTTGCAGCAAACCTGTGTACTCATCCCCAATGTTATTCTTATAGAGAATAATTAATATTTTAAATATTGCTTGTTTGTGAATATATTTCTTATGAAACCTGTTAAATGTTTTAGTGTTATGTTATATATTGATTGGAAATTTGCTGAGTATGCAGGTTTGCTGTGACGGGGGTATTTATTTTCTGCTTGGTTTCTTCTACACCAAACACCCTTTCTTCCCCTTATATTTTTCAAGGTTGTCAATTGCTGTTACAACGCGACTCTTTTTATTATTGGAAGGTGGAAATGCTTTTTGAACACGCTCGCTCCTGCGGTGGTAGTATGGTACTCCAACAAGAGAAGACTAGACCACTAAACCCAGCTCCCCCCTCCAAAATGGATAAGATAGGTGGGATCGACGGTAGAAGAACACAGCTGAGTAGTAAGGGCCCGCGCTTTGGGTCCAACATTGGTCTTATGGAGAATAGATTAACATGGGGTCTTATGGAGAATAGATTAACATGGACTCTTATGGGAGAATAGAATAACATGGGCTCTTATGAGGAATGGAATTAGGTGTAATTGCTACCCCCTGTGGCTCTTTTGCTACCCTCTGTGGTTAATTATTTATCTTTTTCATCGCCTGTGGTTAATTATATACCGTTTTTGGTAATTGTTTGACCCTTGCGTCCTTCACTTCCTTCTGTGTATCTAACAACAGATCCTGTCTCTCAGCGTACTGTAGCTGGCGGGTGTAACGTGAACATTTTTAAGTAAACTGATGGGTTGAAATGTTAATTCGTGTCCTTCTGTTGTTAATCATCTAGCCTTCTGTGGTAATTATTTTAATCCTCTGTGTTTAATTATCTACTATTTTTTGGTAATTATTTAACCCTCGCGTCCTTCAATTCCGTGTATCTAACTACAGATCCTGTCTCTCAGCGTACTGTAGCTGGCGGGTGTAACGTGAACATTTTTAAGTAAACTGATGGGTTGAAATGTTAATTCGTGTCCTTCTGTTGTTAATCATCTAGCCTTCTGTGGTAATTATTTTAACCCTCTGTGTTTAATTATCTACTATTTTTTGGTAATTATTTAACCCTCGCGTCCTTCAATTCCGTGTATCTAACTACAGATCCTGTCTCTCAGCGTACTGTAGCTGGCGGGTGTAACGTGAACATTTTTAAGTAAACTGATGGGTTGAAATGTTAATTCGTGTCCTTCTGTTGTTAATCATCTAGCCTTCTGTGGTAATTATTTTAACCCTCTGTGTTTAATTATCTACTATTTTTTGGTAATTATTTAACCCTCGCGTCCTTCAATTCCGTGTATCTAACTACAGATCCTGTTCTCTCAGCGTACTGTAGCTGGCGAGTCGTAACATTTTTAAGTAAACTGATGGGTTGAAATGTTAATTCGTGTCCTTCTGTTGTTAATCATCTAGCCTTCTGTGGTAATTATTTAGCCCTCGCATCCTTCTGCTCTGTTAATCATCTAGCATTCTGTGGTAATTATTTGAACTACGTTTCCTTCTACATATTTATTTTTTTAACCCCAGTGCCCTTTTATACATCTAACCTCCACATCCTTCTGCGTATCTAATCTCACTTCCTTCTGCGTATCTAACCACAACATCCGGAACAAGTCTCTGTCAGCAAACTCGTTGTAACCTGTGGGCTCTGTGATTTGTTACAATAAAGATGTATTTTATTAGCCGTAATTAGGCGTCCTGCCCTCTGATTGGTCCAGACACCCGCAACAAACAACACTGTTGCATCAGCCACCTCCCCACCATCCCCAATTACCGCTATTTTCCTCTCACTTTGCTCTCAGCTTTCATTGCGATCAGACGTGTCCCTGTGTTGCTCCTTTTGCTGCGTTTTGCAAAGATAAACTTGAGCGTTTGCTTACCCTATCCTACGTGTAACATAACACCACTTTTTAATTTGTATTATAATATTTTAGAGTAACATAACCTCACTTTTTCTAACCTCAATCTTTACACTCTAACTTTACTGTATTATATTCCATGCATGGTGTACTTAATTTTATTTCTGTGTTGTATTTATTGTCTTGGCTAGAGTAGTGTTGTTTTGTGTTTAATTTTTTGATTTGATAGTTTACAGTAAAGAAGTAAACAAACCCTCACTTCCTTGTGGATAAAGTAGTGTTGTGTTGACTGACATAACCTCCAGTAACCTTATTTTTTTGCCCTGGTTCTTTTGAACTGTAAATTCACCTCAGTAACCTCACCTTCTATTCTTGTTCTTTAAAACAGTTTTGGTTAGAACAGTTTTTGTATGTGTTGACTAACAGCTCACTTTTCCGAGCCGCTGAGCGAGGAAAGAGTAAGAAGAAAATTTTCCCGCCAAATTTGCGCGCCAAAAAAAAATTGGCGCCAAACCTAACCTCACTTTCTTGTGTCAAGAGTAGTGTTGTGTTTTATGTGCTGAGTAACAGTAATCTCACTTTCTATTCTTGTTCTTTTGGTTAGAGTAGTGATTGAAACCTTCATTGGAGTTAACTTTTGGTAACTTGTAGTTCTGATTTGACTTGCGTAGTGTGTGTGTATGTTAGTGTTTTTCTGACTTGCGTAGTGGTACAGAGGTACTGTGCTCCCCTACATACTATATATCTCTTACAACAAGCTCTAGTTCTTCAGTCTGATTTCAGTCGTCACACTGGTCGGACGTTCTTTTGCACTGCTCTTGCGTAGGTGTTCGTGTTTGGAACCTTCATTGGAGTTAACTTTCGATAACTTGTAGTTCTGGTTTGACTTGCGTAGTGTGTGTGTATGTTAGTGTTTTTCTGACTTGCGTAGTGATACAGGGGTACTGTGCTCCCCTACATACTATATATCTCTTACAACAAGCTCTAGTTCTTCAGTCTGATTTCAGTCGTCACACTGTTCGGACGTTCTTTTGCGCTGCTCTTGCGTAGGTGTTCTCTTGCACAGATTATTATTGATTCTGCGTAATTCAGTTGTATCCATGTGAGCCTGACTCTGGTCGGTGTGTTTTCTCTTTTAAGCGCTAGTAAAGTTTAGCTTATTTTCAGTATTTAATTGTTTGTTGAAAGATGGACGTTTCTAAAAAGAACCCTCAAAACCCGATAAATTTAATTAGTAAAAATCAAACCTATGTTAAAAAATTCAGACTTTACGGGACTAACACTGTTTTTAAATTTACTAACCCTCCCAATGGTATCTCTGAGTTTGATTGGATTCGTAAGGGTCTTAATCAAATTGTTGAAAAAGCTAAAGCCGATGCTGTACCCACCGATTATCTTGGGTTTAAATTACAATCAATAAATTTAAAAAGTGCAGAACCGGGGTACGTAGATTTTAGACCGGTCTTTGAAGTTAGCGGTGATGTACTTTGGGAAGTTTTCGGAGGTATTCTTCAATCCAACGCTGAATCCATCAAGTCTACAGACACGTTTAAAGTATATGTAGCAAGAGTTAACGTTCCAGTAGGTTCTGGGAGGGTAAGGCCCGGCCTGTATAATACATTTGATGAAGAGTGTAAAGCTAGAAAAGGGATTGTAGTAATTAATAACAAAGACAACTTGTGTCTCCTTCGGGCTTTGGTAGTAGGTAAAGCGTATGCAAAAAATGATCCTCAGATCTACGCTATTCGAAAAGACAAGGGGAAAAGACAAACTTTCAGAGCTAATAAGCTCATAGCAAAAGCCCGTGTAGAAATGCCGGAGGAAGGCGCCGGTATCCCCGAGCTTGAAAAATTCCAATCCCATCTTAAAAAATACAAAATTACCGTCTACAACTATGACAGAAAAGGCCGGGATGTCTATTTTGAGGGTCGGGTTGAAAATCCTAAATTTAAAATAAACCTTCTGTTTCACAATGGTCATTATAATGTAATTACAAACTTAACTGCAGCGTTTGTTTGTAATTTCTTTTGTGAAGCCTGCCATGTCCCTTACGAACACAAAGCTAGACACAGATGCTCTAACAGATGCTCGTCCTGCCATACCATCTCCCCACCCTGTAAACTAGAACACGGAGGCATTACATGCCGTTTTTGCTGTCGTTTCTTCAAAAACGAGCGGTGTTTAATAGCCCATCAAGGGCAAGTTTGTAAAACTTTAAAACTCTGCCGTGACTGTAAGAAAATGATTCATCCAAAAAAACGTAAGACAGCTCACGTATGCGCAGAAGTTTACTGTAAGCCCTGTGAAGTGTTCAAAGACCCAGCGCATCAGTGTTTCATGAGGGTAGATAGGAGAACTCCGAAAGACCGTGATTTTTTGTTTATTTTCTTTGACTTGGAGACTCGCCAAGACGAGTCTCTTCCCTCTGACCCTGAACAAAAAGTACATCAAGTTAACCTGTGCGTGTCACAACAATTTTGCTTTAATTGTATCGATGGTAAATTTTGTATGACATGTATAAACCGTACAAGAGTCTTCAACTCTGACCCGGTTAAACAGTTTATGGAGTATGTGATGCAAGTTCGTAAACAGTTTAAAAATATCTGTGTAATTGCCCACAACGGGCAGGGCTTTGATTTTCAGTTTTTACTAAAACATATAATGGAAGAAACAAAATTCACGCCTGAGCTGGTAATGAGGGGAACTAAAATTATTTTGATGGAAATGGACAACGTAAGATTCATTGACTCCCTAAGCTATTTCCCCATGGCCCTCTCTGCGCTCCCTAAAGCCTTCGATCTGCCTCCCGAGAAAAAGAAGGGCTACTTCCCGCATCTTTTCAACACTCTGGCAAACCAAAATTATGTAGGCCCTATGCCCGACAAAAAATACTATTGCCCAGAATCCATGTTCGAGAAACCACACAAGGCCTTCGAGATTTGGTACGAGGAACGAGTCGCTGAAGACTACGTGTTTGATTTTAAAAAGGAAATCTTGGAGTACTGTATTTCGGACGTAGAAATCCTAGCTCAAGCGTGTATTAAATTTAGAGCCTTGCTTCTTCAAGAGTGTAACGTAGATCCTTTCCTCGAGGCTATAACAATAGCCAGCGCGTGTAACCTGGCCTTCCGCCGTAACTTCTTAAAAGAAAATACTATTGGACTTATACCAAAATCAGGGTACCGACTTGCAGACAATCAGTCAGCCGTTGCTTTACAGTGGCTAACATGGGAGGAGGAGAAACGTGGAGTAAAGATTCAGCATGCGGGCCGGGGTAAAGAAGTGAAAATTAAAGGAATGAAAGTAGATGGGTTTGATGGTGAGCGAATTTACGAGTTTCACGGGTGTTATTGGCACGGCTGCCCAAAATGTTATCAATTCAGCAGAGAAGAACCTCTGCCGGAGGATCCCTCAGACAGTTTGCATCTCCGTTACGAGAGAACCAAGTCCAAAATGGCAAAATTTAATAGCTATGAGGTTGTAGAGATGTGGGAGTGTGAGTTTAAAGGTTTGAAGAAGGACAAAAAATTAAATCACCTGAACCAACTATCCATTCTAAACACACTTCCACTTAATCCTAGAGATTCCTTCTTTGGAGGCAGGACGGGTAATACTAAAACGTATTGTAAATGTGAAGAGGGAGAAACAATTCAATACGTTGATGTCTGTTCCCTCTACCCGTATGTAAATAAATATTGTAAGTATCCCGTGGGTCATCCTACTGTTTACGTTGGAAATGAGTGCCGAGAGAGAGGTCTTGAAGTAGAGGGCTTGTTAACATGTAAGATTCTACCTCCTTACAACTTGTATCATCCCGTACTCCCCGCAAAAATGAATAATAAATTGATGTTTGTGTTGTGTAGAACTTGCGGGGAGACTCGAAACCAAGGGGAATGTTTTTATGATAGTGAGGAAAGGGCGATGGTAGGAACATGGACTATGGATGAAATTAGAAAAGCTGTAGAAAAAGGCTATATGATTTTGGACATGTATGAGTTGTGGGAGTATGAAGTCGCCAATTATGAGAAAGGGGGACTTTTTACCGATTTTATTAATAAATTCTTGAAAGTAAAGCAGGAAGCCTCAGGGTATCCCGCTTGGTGTAAAACAGAAGAGGATAAAGACAAGTATGTTTCTGATTTCTTTGAGCGTGAGGGTATTCAATTGGAGAAAGACAAAATTGCTAAAAACGGGGGTTTGAGATCGGTAGCCAAACTCATACTAAACAGTTTTTGGGGCAAGTTTGGTCAACGCGAAAACATGACAAAAACTGCAATCGTGAGAGACTCTAAAGAATTGTTCAATTCGTTAACTCAACCAGGAACAAAAGTAAAGTTTGTTGAAGTAATTAACCAGGAGGTTTTATTAGTTAATTGGCAGAATGTTGATGAAGCTAGTGAGCCTCTAAAAACTGTAAATGTTGTAATTGCGGCCTACACTACAGCTCATGCGAGACTTAAACTGTATGAACACTTGGAGGTTTTGGGCGGTCAAGTCTTGTATTATGATACAGATTCGTGTATTTATTTATACCGGGAAGGACTGTACAGGGTCCCTACGGGAGATTACCTCGGGGAAATGACCGATGAATTGGCAAGCGAGTACGGACCCGGCTCTTATATCGTACAGTTTGTTTCTGGGGGGCCTAAAACTTATGCATACCTTGTCTGGTCAACCAACAAACAAAAACTAGAATCTGTGTGTAAAATCAAGGGCCTCACCCTCAATTTAAAAACCTCCGAAACGCTAAACTTTGAGCAATTAAAAAAGATGGTCCTTAGTGAAGCTGTTGAAATACTAGAAATTGAAGAAAACAGAATCAGGAGGACAAAGAGACGAGAAGTCGTTACTGTAAGTGAAATTAAAAAGTTTAAAATTACAGGACCCAAGAGGAAATTTAGTGATGATCACGATACCTTGCCTTTCGGCTTTAAAAACAAAGAGTTGCTTAACGGAGCTGTCACTCACACGGGTACTAAGTGCATATACCTCTAAACATCAGCTCTATCAAATCATTCTGTTCTGAGACGCGGTAGTGGACGGACGTGTCTGTGTCTGTTACTGTTTTATCTTGTTTGTCTCTTCTTGTAGAATGTCTGCTGAAAATAATACACCCACTATTCAAGCGGTGTTTTTAAAGTTTATATCTAAAAGAAAGTTAAATGAAAATTCAAAATTTCGCATTAAATCCTCAGAGTATGAGTTCTTTCTTACTGGGCCAATAAACGTATCGGAATGGCCTTTGGTGTTCTCGGAGTATATAGTAGATAAAATAACGGAGGACTCCTCATCAAACACCTACATCGGAGTAGCAATAAAGCATGGTGATGTTTCGGGAAATATACCGTTTCTGCCTTTAGGGAATTTAACACCGTCAGTTTTTGATGATCACTTTGAAGAAATATTTTGTAACGTTGAGAAACTATTTGGTGTTTTACGTCTTGAAGTAACACTTGTCTCAATTCCATGTTGCTACCTTCGATAAAGGTAGCACCTTTCCCTACGGAGCAGCGTTACTCTTGTATATACCAAATGTCACTAGTACAGTTACATCATTCTGCTCCAAGTCGCGGTACTGATCAGACGTTCTTTTGCGCTCCTTTTTCCTGTACTATTGGGTGAATTGTGACATGGCTGCTAAATACTATACATTTAATAACAAACCCGTATTGGTTCTGTTTGATAATGAAGGAAAGCCATGGTTTAAAGCTAAAGACGTAGCTACTGCTCTAAAACATGTTAATTGCTGGAGTGCAGTTCGGAAACATGTAGATGACAGTGATAAATTAACTGTTGGAAGTTTTTCTGACGCCCAAAAACAGGGCGTTGGACCGATTGAGAAAACAACGGTTTTCATAAATGAAGCCGGATTATGTTCTTTGATGTTAAAATCAACTACTCCTGAGGCAAGACTGTTAGTAAGAAGTCTGTTGCCGGAGAAGTTTTACCTTACTTACACAAATATGAAAGATGAAAGTTAACTTTAAATGTAATATTTTCTTTAAAATCACAAGTTCCCACTGTATGTGTGTGTGTGTGTGTGTGTGTGTGTGTGTGTGTGAATGAAGGTCCCTGGCGTGGGTGACGAAAATTCCCGTAAACCTGTATGAAGGTCAATGGCGTGGGTGACGAAAAGCCCCGTAAACCTGAATGTGTGATGAAGGGCTTATTATATTGAGGCGCCGGTCTAACATCCCGGCTACTCCTTCGAACAACCCGGTGTGAATGAAGGACCTTGTACTTTGAGGCGCCTGGCTAACACCTAGGCTACTCCTTGGAACGGTCCGTACGGTGGGACTTGTAAGAATAAAAATGAAAACTGCGCCTTGATGTCCGCGAAGTACTACGCTCGAAAAATGTTTTCGAGTGGGGTCTAATAAAAAAAAGACCCGGCAGTCGCTCACCCATCAGGCAGGGCTAAACCCTTTGTAAGTCCAGGGGTATGGGGAGGTTGGCGTAAAAAACCGTGAAACCGTTTGTTGTAATCCTCTGACTGTCAGGGGAAAACCGGATGGAAAGGTGCAACAAAAATAAAGATAAAAATAAAAACCAAATAAAAAGTATAAAAGCAAAAAACAAAAAAATATAAAAAGGAGGTAGCATTTTGTTATGGAGTGGCTACCACTGTGAGAGGCGATGGTTGGGGCCTCTCACCCCAGAGGTTAGGCCTCCAGGGGAAGCTCTGGGTAACCAAAAAGAACGCGCCGACGCTCCTACGGCCTAGCCTAAAGGCTTACCGTGGTGTGGAAACGTGAGCGTTCAAAATTATTTCACCGGGGTACTAAATATTTGACGGAAAACATTACAATCTAAACAAAATATTCCCCCGGTAAAGTATTTTTACCGGACTCTAAAGTAAACGACCGGGAAATTAAAATCACTAGGGTCACATTAATTGTAGTCCCCGTTAAAGTAAGTTCACTGGACTTGGACATAATTGACTGGAGAATTTAAAGCACTACGGTCAAGTTAAATATAACCTCTGGTAAAGTAACTTTAGCGGACTTGGACATAATTGGCAAGGAAATTTAAGAAGTTACGGTCAAGTTAAATGTAGCCCTCGGTAGAGTATTTTAAGTAATTTTTGACAGAATTGACGATAAATTAGACCGTCAGAGTACCTCACGGTCCCCGGTAATCGGTTTTAACGAACCTAAACGTATTCATCCGAGAAATTACACCATCAATCTGCAGAACTACCAGGACTCAGACAAAAATAACCAGCTCAGAGCGAAATACTCTATAATTTCTGTCCTTCTAAAGAATGCATTTTATGTTTGTTGTCTTTTAATATGCACTCATGGTGTGTGATTTGTTACCAGCTCTCTGATACTGGTGTTGGTTACAATCATTTTGCTAGTAAATTCAGTAGAATTATTTACTGATTCAGTTTGTTACAGAGTTTTACAAGCAATCAACTACAACAAAAAGACAACTCTGTATTTGTTTAACTTTACAAAATACCCTACTGTCACCAGCCTCTTCTGCATTAGTTTTAATTCATAAATAGAGGGCCTGGAGTTTAGCTGAATCCAACACTTAGAATCTTTATCTGGTGTAATGTTATGAAAGGGGAGCATTTCGTGACCCTTGAAGCTAGGGTATAGTTTTTCTTTTCTGTTAGTGTTTACAAGCCTCTTCTCTCCTTTAAGTTAATATTACCTTGACATTTCTAAACAGTTCAATACATGTAAAGTTTCCCAAAGTAATTCTTAAGTAACACTTGATTTACAGGCATACACAACAGCTACAATTATTCAATCATGAAGCAAAAACCCAGTTAATATACTAACAATCTAATAAAAGACAGAGACATGACCCAAAATAACAGCTAAAATACACTAAAAACAGCTAAAATACACAAAAACAGCTAAAATACACAAAAAACAGCTAAAATACACAAAAAAAGCTAAAATACACAAAAAACAGCTAAAATACATAAAATAACAGATAAAATACACAAATACCCCCGTCGCAGCAAACCTGCATACTCAGCGAATTTCCAATGGAGATATAAATGTCTTAATACTACATAAAGCCACTTACCAAGTTTCATAAAAATGTATTCACAAATAAGCGATATATACAATTGTAATTATTCTCCATAAGAATAACATTGGGGCTGAGTACGCAGGTTTGCTGCAAAAAGGGACATAAAAAATAGGTTTTTATGCTAATATCAATATAACTCAACTAGGTGAAGTCGTATACCAGTTTTTATTCATTTATGTTCATAATTAAGGGAGACAGAGCATTTAATTATTATCCATAAGAATAACATGGGGGCTGAGTAAGCAGGTTTGCTGCTACGGGAGAATTATGCAAAAACAAATTTTGGAGCAAATATCAATAGACCTTAATGAGATGAAGCTGTATACCAAGTTTCGTCAGTATACGTTCATAAATAAGCGAGATAAAAAAATTTTCTTTTCCTCCATAAGAATAACATTAGACAACGTACTGTGTATAGCACTTTCAATATCTCGGTAACCAATTGACGTAGAGGAATGATCGAAATACCAAATTGTGTGTTTTTTTAAGCTGAATCGAATGGTCAAAACTAAAATTTAACTTTTTCAAAAATTATATGTAAAAAATTCAAAAAACCCATTTTTGGGGTACAAAACCCCCCCAAAATACCCCTTCGGATAGGTCGATCTGTCTGGTTTTCGAACTTAAAGTCATAAATGCTGCTTTACATGTTTATACCAAATTTCGTCAAAATCGGATCATTTTTACGAGAGTTATCGTGCTCACGGACACATATATATATATATATATATATATATATATATATATATACAGTATCGAACGAATGGTGTTTTTGGGGTCTGGGGACCTCAAAACGAAAAGTTATCATGGTCCCGGGCCTAGGTCTTACCATGCCGACTACGGTAATAGCTTCTTCCCTATAGGGGAAATTCGCTAAAAACAGCTAAAATACACAAATACCCCCGTCGCAGCAAACCTGCATACTCAGCGAATTTCCAATGGAGATATAAATGTCTTAATACTACATAAAGCCACTTACCAAGTTTCATAAAAATATATTCACAAATAAGTGATATATACAATTTTAATTATTCTCCATAAGAATAACATTGGGGCTGAGTACGCAGGTTTGCTGCAACAAGGAACACAAAAAATTGGTTTTTATGCTAATATCAATATAACTCAACTAGGAGAGGTCGTATACCAGTTTTTATTAATTTGTGGTCATAATTAAGGGGGACAGAGCATTTAATTATTATCCATAAGAATAACATGGGGCCTGAGTACGCAGGTTTGCTGCTACGGGATGATTATGCAAAAACAAATTTTTGGAGCAAATATCAATAGACCTCAACGGGATGAAGCTGTATACCAAGTTTCGTCAGTATACGTTCATAAATAAGCGAGATAAAAAATTTTTCTTTTCCTCCATAAGAATAACATTAGACAACGTACTGTGTTTAGCACTTTCAATATCTCGGTAACCAATTGACGTAGAGGAATGATCGAAATACCAAATTGTGTGTTTTTTTAAGCTGAATCGAATGGTCAAAACTAAAATTTGACTTTTTCAAAAATTATGTGTAAAAAATTCAAAAAACCCATTTTTGGGGTACAAAACCCCCCCAAAATACCCCTTCGGATAGGTCGATCTGTCTGGTTTTCGAACTTAAAGTCATAAATGCTGCTTTACATGTTTATACCAAATTTCGTCAAAATCGGATAATTTTTATGAGAGTTATCGTGCTCACGGACACACACACATATATATATATATATATATATATATATATATATATATATATATATATATATATATACAGTATCGAACGAATGGTGTTTTTGGGGTCTGGGGACCTCAAAACGAAAAGTTATCATGGTCCCGGGCCTAGGTCTTACCATGCCGACTACGGTAATAGCTTCTTCCCTATAGGGGAAATTCGCTAAAAAACAGCTAAAATACACAAAAAACAGCTAAAATACACAAAATACCCCCGTAGCAGCAAACCTGCGTACTCAGCGAATTTCCAATGCATATATATGTATATTAATACCACATAAAGCCACATACCAAGTTTCATCAATATACATTCATAAATAAACGATTTATGACATTTTAATTATTCTCCATAAGAATAACATGGCATCTGAGTATGCAGGTTTGCTGAAGCAAGGAACACAAAAAATGGGGTTATATACAAATATCAATACAACTCATGTAGGTAAAGCCACATACCAAATTTCATTAATTTATTTTCATAATGAAGGCAGATAACACGTTACTTATTCTCCATAAGAATAACATGGGGCTGAGTACGCAGGTTTGCTGCTACGGGAGCCTTGGGTAAAAAATTGTCTTTTTGAGCAAATATCAATGGTTCACAACCAGATGAAGCCGTATACCAAGTTTCGTCAGTATACGTTGATAAATAGGCGAGATATAACATTTTTCTTTTTCCTCCATAAGAATAACATTAGACAACGTACTGTGTTTAGCACTTTCAATATCTCGGTAACCAATTGACGTAGAGAAATGATCAAAATACCAAATTGTGTGTTTTTTTAAGCTCAATCCAATAGTGAAAACCAAAATTTGAATATTTCAAAAATTATATGTGACAAATTCGAAAAACCCATTTTTGGGGTACAAAACCCCCCCAAAATACCCCTTCGGGTAGAGCGATCTGGCTGGTTTTCGAACTTAAAGTCATAAATGTTGCTTTACACGTTTATACCAAATTTCATCAAAATCGGATCATTTTTACGAGAGTTATCGTGCTCACGGACATATATATATATATATATATATATATATATATATACAGTATCGAACGAATGGTGTTTTTGGGGTCTGGGGACCTCAAAACGAAAAGTTATCATGGTCCCGGGCCTAGGTCTTACCATGCCGACTACGGTAATAGCTTCTTCCCTATAGGGGAAATTCGCTAAAACAGCTAAAATACACAAAAAACAGCTAAAATACACAAAAAACAGCTACAAATAGCCAGAGAGCCATTTTATCAAAGGGGGGGAAGTATTGACCCCCTTTACCTTCACGTTAAAGAATCAGTCACAGAATAATTTATTTTGTGTTGGTTTCTCACCAGTTTTCTTGTAGTTTGTTTTAATCACATGTATTTTACATTATCATGATTTAAGAGTAGCTGAGGTATTGGATGATGTACAGAGAACCATACCGGAAGTGGGGGTGAACGTTTTGTTCACCCCTTTGAACTATCAATCCCAAATAGTTTAAATCAATGAACCATGGCTTTACTATATTTAACATAAAAAAAGAAGCAAACACCCTGAAAAAACTAGTACAACAGAGCTTGTAGACTGTCCAGTTTTTGTGATGTTTCTTCTTTACATAGTTTAAATTGTAGCGTGGGTTAATAAGTAGCGAACTGCATTTCAATTGTCCCAAAACCTCTCAATATATTTAATTTTAAAGTATAGCTCCTTCAGTGTTTTTGATACTTGCCCGCAGTACAGAGTTTAGGTTTTGGTAAATCTTAGCGGAGGTTAACAGGTACATACATACCAAGTTTCATTATAATCGGCTGAGCCGTTCTCAATGTATTAAATTTTAAAGTTTTACACCCTCCATCATCCCTAAACAACCCTTTCCTACCCTCCAACAAAATTGAAGGTTAGAGGATGTTAACAAGTATCCACATATCAAGTTTCGTTAAAATAGCCCCAGCGGTTCTTGAGATATTTAATTTTAAAATATAACTCCTTCAATTATTTTGATACTACCTGCATTACAGAGTTTAGGTTTTTGTAAGATGTAGCGGAGGTTAACAGGTACATACATGCCAAGTTTCATTAAAATTGGCCAAGCCGTTCTTGAGATATTTAATTTTGAAAATTTGCCCCTTCATTTTTTGAGATGCAACCCGTAACATTTTAGTTAAGACTTTTAATATGGGTAGATAACCCCCTGAAGTGCCTACACTACGTAGTAGGCAGTTTTCCGGGGTCAAAATGACCCTAGGACTTACCGTTTTCGAGATATTAGCGATTTATAAGATAATTTGACTCAAGAAAGAGAAGAAAAAGAATAAAAAAGAAAGAAGGCGTGGTAAGGGGTAGAGGGGAAGGTGAGGGGAGTGAAAGTAACAGAACACACAAGATAAATAAAACAGTGGATGGGTGAGGGGGAGAGGGGAGGGGAAGGTAAGGGGTGAGAAGAAGAAGAACACGCAAGTGCTAACAGAAGTGACCAGTAGGATCCGCAGTCGTTTAGAACCGGAAATGGCATAGTGGTTAGAGCGCGTTATTCCGGAAAGAGTAAGAAGAAAATTTTCCCGCCAAATTTTCCCGCCAAATTTGCGCGCCAAAAAAAATTGGCGCCAAACCTAACCTCACTTTTCTTCCCGCCAGATTCTCGTTACGTCAAAGACAGTTAAACCAAAGAGCGTTACCAAAGAAAATAAAGTCATTGATTTATGAATAATGGAGTTATTACGGCACGCTCATGGACAGTTAAGTAAGAAATATCTCAAGAACGGCTTGGCCAATTTTAATGAAACTTGGCATGTATGTACCTGTTAACCTCCGCTACATCTTACAAAAACCTAAACTCTGTACTGCAGGTAGTATCAAAATAATTGAAGGAGTTATATTTTAAAATTAAATATCTCAAGAACCGCTGGGGCTATTTTAACGAAACTTGATATGTGGATACTTGTTAACATCCTCTAACCTTCAATTTTGTTGGAGGGTAGGAAAGGGTTGTTTAGGGATGATGGAGGGTGTAAAACATTAAAATTTAATACATTGAGAACGGCTCGGCCGATTATAATGAAACTTGGTATGTATGTACCTGTTAACCTCCGCTAAGATTTACCAAAACCTAAACTCTGTACTGCGGGCAAGTATCAAAAACACTGAAGGAGCTATACTTTAAAATTAAATATATTGAGAGTTTTTGGGACAATTGAAATGCAGTTCGCTACTTATTAACCCACGCTACAATTTAAACTATGTAAAGAAGAAACATCACAAAAACTGGACAGTCTACAAGCTCTGTTGTACTAGTTTTTTTCAGGGTGTTTGCTTCTTTTTTTATGTTAAAAATAGTAAAGCCATGGTTCATTGATTTAAACTATTTGGGATTGATAGTTCAAAGGGGTGAACAAAACGTTCATCCCCACTTCCGGTATGGTTCTCTGTACATCATCCAATACCTCAGCTACTCTTAAATCATGATAATGTAAAATACATGTGATTAAAACAAACTACAAGAAAACTGGTGAGAAACCAACACAAAATAAATTATTCTGTGACTGATTCTTTAACGTGAAGGTAAAGGGGGTCAATACTCCCCCCCTTTGCTAAAATGGCTCTCTGGCTATTTGTAGCTGTTTTTTGTGTATTTTAGCTGTTTTTTGTGTATTTTAGCTGTTTTTTGTGTATTTTATCTGTTATTTTGTGTATTTTAGCTGTTTTTTGTGTATTTTAGCTGTTTTTTTGTGTATTTTAGCTGTTTTTGTGTATTTTAGCTGTTTTTTTGTGTATTTTAGCTGTTTTTGTGTATTTTAGCTGTTTTTAGTGTATTTTAGCTGTTATTTTGGGTCATGTCTCTGTCTTTTATTAGATTGTTAGTATATTAACTGGGTTTTTGCTTCATGATTGAATAATTGTAGCTGTTGTGTATGCCTGTAAATCAAGTGTTACTTAAGAATTACTTTGGGAAACTTTACATGTATTGAACTGTTTAGAAATGTCAAGGTAATATTAACTTAAAGGAGAGAAGAGGCTTGTAAACACTAACAGAAAAGAAAAACTATACCCTAGCTTCAAGGGTCACGAAATGCTCCCCTTTCATAACATTACACCAGATAAAGATTCTAAGTGTTGGATTCAGCTAAACTCCAGGCCCTCTATTTATGAATTAAAACTAATGCAGAAGAGGCTGGTGACAGTAGGGTATTTTGTAAAGTTAAACAAATACAGAGTTGTCTTTTTGTTGTAGTTGATTGCTTGTAAAACTCTGTAACAAACTGAATCAGTAAATAATTCTACTGAATTTACTAGCAAAATGATTGTAACCAACACCAGTATCAGAGAGCTGGTAACAAATCACACACCATGAGTGCATATTAAAAGACAACAAACATAAAATGCATTCTTTAGAAGGACAGAAATTATAGAGTATTTCGCTCTGAGCTGGTTATTTTTGTCTGAGTCCTGGTAGTTCTGCAGATTGATGGTGTAATTTCTCGGATGAATACGTTTAGGTTCGTTAAAACCGATTACCGGGGACCGTGAGGTACTCTGACGGTCTAATTTATCGTCAATTCTGTCAAAAATTACTTAAAATACTCTACCGAGGGCTACATTTAACTTAACCGTAACTTCTTAAATTTCCTTGCCAATTATGTCCAAGTCCGCTAAAGTTACTTTACCAGAGATTATATTTAACTTGACCGTAGTGCTTTAAATTCTCTAGTCAATTATGTCCAAGTCCAGTGAACTTACTTTAACGGGGACTACAATTAATGTGACCGTAGTGCTTTTAATTTCCCGGTCGTTTACTTTAGAGTCCGGTAAAAATACTTTACCGGGGGAATATTTTGTTTAGATTGTAATGTTTTCCGTCAAATATTTAGTACCCCGGTGAAATAATTTTGAACGCTCACGTTTCCACACCACGGTAAGCCTTTAGGCTAGGCCGTAGGAGCGTCGGCGCGTTCTTTTTGGTTACCCAGAGCTTCCCCTGGAGGCCTAACCTCTGGGGTGAGAGGCCCCAACCATCGCCTCTCACAGTGGTAGCCACTCCATAACAAAATGCTACCTCCTTTTTATATTTTTTTGTTTTTTGCTTTTATACTTTTTATTTGGTTTTTATTTTTATCTTTTTTTTTTGTTGCACCTTTCCATCCGGTTTTCCCCTGACAGTCAGAGGATTACAACAAACGGTTTCACGGTTTCTTACGCCAACCTCCCCATACCCTTGGACTTACAAAGGGTTTAGCCCTGCCTGATGGGTGAGCGACTGCCGGGTCTTTTTTTTATTGAACCCCACTCGAAAACATTTTTCGAGCGTAGTACTTTGCGGACATCAAGGCGCAGTTTTCATTTTTTTTCTTACAAGTCCCACCGTACGGACCGTTCCAAGGAGTAGCCTGGGTGTTAGCCAGGCGCCTCAAAGTACAAGGTCCTTCATTCACACCGGGTTGTTCGAAGGAGTAGCCGGGATGTTAGCCCGGCGCCTCAATCTACTAAGCCCTTCATCACACATTCAGGTTTACGGGGCTTTTCGTCACCCACGCCAGGGACCTTCATTCACACACACACACACACACACACACATACAGTGGGAACTTGTGATTTTAAAGAAAATATTACATTTAAAGTTAACTTTCATCTTTCATATTTGTGTAAGTAAGGTAAAACTTCTCCGGCAACAGACTTCTTACTAACAGTCTTGCCTCAGGAGTAGTTGATTTTAACATCAAAGAACATAATCCGGCTTCATTTATGAAAACCGTTGTTTTCTCAATCGGTCCAACGCCCTGTTTTTGGGCGTCAGAAAAACTTCCAACAGTTAATTTATCACTGTCATCTACATGTTTCCGAACTGCACTCCAGCAATTAACATGTTTTAGAGCAGTAGCTACGTCTTTAGCTTTAAACCATGGCTTTCCTTCATTATCAAACAGAACCAATACGGGTTTGTTATTAAATGTATAGTATTTAGCAGCCATGTCACAATTCACCCAATAGTACAGGAAAAAGGAGCGCAAAAGAACGTCTGATCAGTACCGCGACTTGGAGCAGAATGATGTAACTGTACTAGTGACATTTGGTATATACAAGAGTAACGCTGCTCCGTAGGGAAAGGTGCTACCTTTATCGAAGGTAGCAACATGGAATTGAGACAAGTGTTACTTCAAGACGTAAAACACCAAATAGTTTCTCAACGTTACAAAATATTTCTTCAAAGTGATCATCAAAAACTGACGGTGTTAAATTCCCTAAAGGCAGAAACGGTATATTTCCCGAAACATCACCATGCTTTATTGCTACTCCGATGTAGGTGTTTGATGAGGAGTCCTCCGTTATTTTATCTACTATATACTCCGAGAACACCAAAGGCCATTCCGATACGTTTATTGGCCCAGTAAGAAAGAACTCATACTCTGAGGATTTAATGCGAAATTTTGAATTTTCATTTAACTTTCTTTTAGATATAAACTTTAAAAACACCGCTTGAATAGTGGGTGTATTATTTTCAGCAGACATTCTACAAGAAGAGACAAACAAGATAAAACAGTAACAGACACAGACACGTCCGTCCACTACCGCGTCTCAGAACAGAATGATTTGATAGAGCTGATGTTTAGAGGTATATGCACTTAGTACCCGTGTGAGTGACAGCTCCGTTAAGCAACTCTTTGTTTTTTAAAGCCGAAAGGCAAGGTATCGTGATCATCACTAAATTTCCTCTTGGGTCCTGTAATTTTAAACTTTTTAATTTCACTTACAGTAACGACTTCTCGTCTCTTTGTCCTCCTGATTCTGTTTTCTTCAATTTCTAGTATTTCAACAGCTTCACTAAGGACCATCTTTTTTAATTGCTCAAAGTTTAGCGTTTCGGAGGTTTTTAAATTGAGGGTGAGGCCCTTGATTTTACACACAGATTCTAGTTTTTGTTTGTTGGTTGACCAGACAAGGTATGCATAAGTTTTAGGCCCCCCAGAAACAAACTGTACGATATAAGAGCCGGGTCCGTACTCGCTTGCCAATTCATCGGTCATTTCCCCGAGGTAATCTCCCGTAGGGACCCTGTACAGTCCTTCCCGGTATAAATAAATACACGAATCTGTATCATAATACAAGACTTGACCGCCCAAAACCTCCAAGTGTTCATACAGTTTAAGTCTCGCATGAGCTGTAGTGTAGGCCGCAATTACAACATTTACAGTTTTTAGAGGCTCACTAGCTTCATCAACATTCTGCCAATTAACTAATAAAACCTCCTGGTTAATTACTTCAACAAACTTTACTTTTGTTCCTGGTTGAGTTAACGAATTGAACAATTCTTTAGAGTCTCTCACGATTGCAGTTTTTGTCATGTTTTCGCGTTGACCAAACTTGCCCCAAAAACTGTTTAGTATGAGTTTGGCTACCGATCTCAAACCCCCGTTTTTAGCAATTTTGTCTTTCTCCAATTGAATACCCTCACGCTCAAAGAAATCAGAAACATACTTGTCTTTATCCTCTTCTGTTTTACACCAAGCGGGATACCCTGAGGCTTCCTGCTTTACTTTCAAGAATTTATTAATAAAATCGGTAAAAAGTCCCCCTTTCTCATAATTGGCGACTTCATACTCCCACAACTCATACATGTCCAAAATCATATAGCCTTTTTCTACAGCTTTTCTAATTTCATCCATAGTCCATGTTCCTACCATCGCCCTTTCCTCACTATCATAAAAACATTCCCCTTGGTTTCGAGTCTCCCCGCAAGTTCTACACAACACAAACATCAATTTATTATTCATTTTTGCGGGGAGTACGGGATGATACAAGTTGTAAGGAGGTAGAATCTTACATGTTAACAAGCCCTCTACTTCAAGACCTCTCTCTCGGCACTCATTTCCAACGTAAACAGTAGGATGACCCACGGGATACTTACAATATTTATTTACATACGGGTAGAGGGAACAGACATCAACGTATTGAATTGTTTCTCCCTCTTCACATTTACAATACGTTTTAGTATTACCCGTCCTGCCTCCAAAGAAGGAATCTCTAGGATTAAGTGGAAGTGTGTTTAGAATGGATAGTTGGTTCAGGTGATTTAATTTTTTGTCCTTCTTCAAACCTTTAAACTCACACTCCCACATCTCTACAACCTCATAGCTATTAAATTTTGCCATTTTGGACTTGGTTCTCTCGTAACGGAGATGCAAACTGTCTGAGGGATCCTCCGGCAGAGGTTCTTCTCTGCTGAATTGATAACATTTTGGGCAGCCGTGCCAATAACACCCGTGAAACTCGTAAATTCGCTCACCATCAAACCCATCTACTTTCATTCCTTTAATTTTCACTTCTTTACCCCGGCCCGCATGCTGAATCTTTACTCCACGTTTCTCCTCCTCCCATGTTAGCCACTGTAAAGCAACGGCTGACTGATTGTCTGCAAGTCGGTACCCTGATTTTGGTATAAGTCCAATAGTATTTTCTTTTAAGAAGTTACGGCGGAAGGCCAGGTTACACGCGCTGGCTATTGTTATAGCCTCGAGGAAAGGATCTACGTTACACTCTTGAAGAAGCAAGGCTCTAAATTTAATACACGCTTGAGCTAGGATTTCTACGTCCGAAATACAGTACTCCAAGATTTCCTTTTTAAAATCAAACACGTAGTCTTCAGCGACTCGTTCCTCGTACCAAATCTCGAAGGCCTTGTGTGGTTTCTCGAACATGGATTCTGGGCAATAGTATTTTTTGTCGGGCATAGGGCCTACATAATTTTGGTTTGCCAGAGTGTTGAAAAGATGCGGGAAGTAGCCCTTCTTTTTCTCGGGAGGCAGATCGAAGGCTTTAGGGAGCGCAGAGAGGGCCATGGGGAAATAGCTTAGGGAGTCAATGAATCTTACGTTGTCCATTTCCATCAAAATAATTTTAGTTCCCCTCATTACCAGCTCAGGCGTGAATTTTGTTTCTTCCATTATATGTTTTAGTAAAAACTGAAAATCAAAGCCCTGCCCGTTGTGGGCAATTACACAGATATTTTTAAACTGTTAACGAACTTGCATCACATACTCCATAAACTGTTTAACCGGGTCAGAGTTGAAGACTCTTGTACGGTTTATACATGTCATACAAAATTTACCATCGATACAATTAAAGCAAAATTGTTGTGACACGCACAGGTTAACTTGATGTACTTTTTGTTCAGGGTCAGAGGGAAGAGACTCATCTTGGCGAGTCTCCAAGTCAAAGAAAATAAACAAAAAATCACGGTCTTTCGGAGTTCTCCTATCTACCCTCATGAAACACTGATGCGCTGGGTCTTTGAACGCTTCACAGGGCTTACAGTAAACTTCTGCGCATACGTGAGCTGTCTTACGTTTTTTTGGATGAATCATTTTCTTACAGTCACGGCAGAGTTTTAAAGTTTTACAAACTTGCCCTTGATGGGCTATTAAACACCGCTCGTTTTTGAAGAAACGACAGCAAAAACGGCATGTAATGCCTCCGTGTTCTAGTTTACAGGGTGGGGAGATGGTATGGCAGGACGAGCATCTGTTAGAGCATCTGTGTCTAGCTTTGTGTTCGTAAGGGACATGGCAGGCTTCACAAAAGAAATTACAAACAAACGCTGCAGTTAAGTTTGTAATTACATTATAATGACCATTGTGAAACAGAAGGTTTATTTTAAATTTAGGATTTTCAACCCGACCCTCAAAATAGACATCCCGGCCTTTTCTGTCATAGTTGTAGACGGTAATTTTGTATTTTTTAAGATGGGATTGGAATTTTTCAAGCTCGGGGATACCGGCGCCTTCCCCCGGCATTTCTACACGGGCTTTTGCTATGAGCTTATTAGCTCTGAAAGTTTGTCTTTTCCCCTTGTCTTTTCGAATAGCGTAGATCTGAGGATCATTTTTTGCATACGCTTTACCTACTACCAAAGCCCGAGGGAGACACAAGTTGTCTTTGTTATTAATTACTACAATCCCTTTTCTAGCTTTACACTCTTCATCAAATGTATTATACAGGCCGGGCCTTACCCTCCCAGAACCTACTGGAACGTTAACTCTTGCTACATATACTTTAAACGTGTCTGTAGACTTGATGGATTCAGCGTTGGATTGAAGAATACCTCCGAAAACTTCCCAAAGTACATCACCGCTAACTTCAGAGACCGGTCTAAAATCTACGTACCCCGGTTCTGCACTTTTTAAATTTATTGACTGTAATTTAAACCCAAGATAATCGGTGGGTACAGCATCGGCTTTAGCTTTTTCAAGAATTTGATTAAGACCTTTACGAATCCAATCAAACTCAGAGATACCATTGGGAGGGTTAGTAAATTTAAAAACAGTGTTAGTCCCTAAAGTCTGAATTTTTTAACATAGGTTTGATTTTTACTAATTAAATTTATCGGGTTTTGAGGGTTCTTTTTAGAAACGTCCATCTTTCAACAAACAATTAAATACTGAAAACAAGCTAAACTTTACTAGCGCTTAAAAGAGAAAACACACCGACCAGAGTCAGGCTCACATGGATACAACTGAATTACGCAGAATCAATAATAATCTGTGCAAGAGAACACCTACGCAAGAGCAGCGCAAAAGAACGTCCGAACAGTGTGACGACTGAAATCAGACTGAAGAACTAGAGCTTGTTGTAAGAGATATATAGTATGTAGGGGAGCACAGTACCCCTGTATCACTACGCAAGTCAGAAAAACACTAACATACACACACACTACGCAAGTCAAACCAGAACTACAAGTTATCGAAAGTTAACTCCAATGAAGGTTCCAAACACGAACACCTACGCAAGAGCAGTGCAAAAGAACGTCCGACCAGTGTGACGACTGAAATCAGACTGAAGAACTAGAGCTTGTTGTAAGAGATATATAGTATGTAGGGGAGCCCAGTACCTCTGTACCACTACGCAAGTCAGAAAAACACTAACATACACACACACTACGCAAGTCAAATCAGAACTACAAGTTACCAAAAGTTAACTCCAATGAAGGTTTCAATCACTACTCTAACCAAAAGAACAAGAATAGAAAGTGAGATTACTGTTACTCAGCACATAAAACACAACACTACTCTTGACACAAGAAAGTGAGGTTAGGTTTGGCGCCAATTTTTTTTTGGCGCGCAAATTTGGCGGGAAAATTTTCTTCTTACTCTTTCCTCGCTCAGCGGCTCGGAAAAGTGAGGTTACTGTTAGTCAACACATACAAAAACTGTTCTAACCAAAACTGTTTTAAAGAACAAGAATAGAAGGTGAGATTACTGAGGTGAATTTACAGTTCAAAAGAACCAGGGCAAAAAAATAAGGTTACTGGAGGTTATGTCAGTCAACACAACACTACTTTATCCACAAGGAAGTGAGGGTTTGTTTACTTCTTTACTGTAAACTATCAAATCAAACAATTAAACACAAAACAACACTACTCTAGCCAAGACAATAAATACAACACAGAAATAAAAATAAGTACACCATGCATGGAATATAATACAGTAAAGTTGGAGTGTAAAGATTGAGGTTAGAAAAAGTAAGGTTATGTTACTCTAAAATATTATAATACAAATTAAAAAGTGAGGTTATGTTACACGTAGGATAGGGTAAGCAAACGCTCAAGTTTATCTTTGCAAAACGCAGCAAAAGGAGCAACACAGGGACACGTCTGATCGCAATGAAAGCTGAGAGCAAAGTGAGAGGAAAATAGCGGTAATTGGGGATGGTGGGGAGGTGGCTGATGCAACAGTGTTGTTTGTTGCGGGTGTCTGGACCAATCAGAGGGCAGGACGCCTAATTACGGCTAATAAAATACATCTTTATTGTAACAAATCACAGAGCCCACAGGTTACAACGAGTTTGCTGACAGAGACTTGTTCCGGATGTTGTGGTTAGATACGCAGAAGGAAGTGAGATTAGATACGCAGAAGGATGTGGAGGTTAGATGTATAAAAGGGCACTGGGGTTAAAAAAATAAATATGTAGAAGGAAACGTAGTTCAAATAATTACCACAGAATGCTAGATGATTAACAGAGCAGAAGGATGCGAGGGCTAAATAATTACCACAGAAGGCTAGATGATTAACAACAGAAGGACACGAATTAACATTTCAACCCATCAGTTTACTTAAAAATGTTACGACTCGCCAGCTACAGTACGCTGAGAGAACAGGATCTGTAGTTAGATACACGGAATTGAAGGACGCGAGGGTTAAATAATTACCAAAAAATAGTAGATAATTACACAGAGGGTTAAAATAATTACCACAGAAGGCTAGATGATTAACAACAGAAGGACACGAATTAACATTTCAACCCATCAGTTTACTTAAAAATGTTCACGTTACACCCGCCAGCTACAGTACGCTGAGAGACAGGATCTGTAGTTAGATACACGGAATTGAAGGACGCGAGGGTTAAATAATTACCAAAAAATAGTAGATAATTAAACACAGAGGATTAAAATAATTACCACAGAAGGCTAGATGATTAACAACAGAAGGACACGAATTAACATTTCAACCCATCAGTTTACTTAAAAATGTTCACGTTACACCCGCCAGCTACAGTACGCTGAGAGACAGGATCTGTTGTTAGATACACAGAAGGAAGTGAAGGACGTAAGGGTCAAACAATTACCAAAAACGGTATATAATTAACCACAGGCGATGAAAAAGATAAATAATTAACCACAGAGGGTAGCAAAAGAGCCACAGGGGGTAGCAATTACACCTAATTCCATTCCTCATAAGAGCCCATGTTATTCTATTCTCCCATAAGAGTCCATGTTAATCTATTCTCCATAAGACCCCATGTTAATCTATTCTCCATAAGACCAATGTTGGACCCAAAGCGCGGGCCCTTACTACTCAGCTGACTGAGAAGGTAGAGGGGGTATGGCGAGTGCGAAAAATTGGTCGAGTGGCTGTCTCCCGGCCGAAACTACTCACTTGCCCGCAAGCTGGGTCTGGTACTCGACTCGCCTGTCACTCGACTCGTCTAATTGTCTACAATAGTCGAGTTGACGGTAGAGTACTAACTCGCCCTTATACTCCTTATTACCCTCCTACTCGACCAATGTAAATCAGGCTTAAGGAGTTAAGCTGTCCTATTATCAGTATACAGTATTTAGTATATAAAGTATTAATTGAGTACTAATGTGTGAATAAGAGTAATGTAGTACATCGTTCAATGTCATTCCTCTCTCATTTCCTCTTAAAAATTTGGGATATAGACTAATTTTCTCTTCAAAATCTGGGATGTAGACTAATTTCCTCTTCAAAATTTGGGATGTAGACTAAGCTAACATTAATCAAGTAAACAAGTTCAGAATATGTGTTAAAACCTAAACCGTTGGTAATATGGCAACTAACTCCTGAATGCTTCCTGAATAGACTAGGACAAAACTTAAAATAATGGCTGCAATGACACTTTGTATCGGCTACTTTATACCCTATATTATATTAAATAGAAAGGCTTCAGACAGAATGAAACTTAGCATGAAAGTGCAAAGCTGAGCTGAGAATCAATTATACAGTATTTGGTAAACCAACCCTCCGCTATAAATAGTGTTTACTAGGGTGTTTAAATGGGAGAAAGTTTGAGTCAGTTTTCTGATCTGGTTTAGGATCTGATCCTATATTATATTAAATAGAAAGGCTTCAGACAGAATGAAACTTAGCATGAAAGTGCAAAGCTGAGCTGAGAATCAATTATACAGTATTTGGTAAACCAACCCTCCGCTATAAATAGTGTTTACTAGGGTGTTTAAATGGGAGAAAGTTTGAGTCAGTTTTCTGATCTGGTTTAGGCTCATATACAATTAATGAAAAGTTAATTTGTATAAGAAATACCTGGGTTAGGTGATTCAGTGACTCAGCTCCTAGGGGCAACTTTTCCAGCACCAGCCCCGTCAGAGCAGCAGAGTTGCTCAAGCACTTTGACAGTGCTTCCGTTAACTTCAACACAGTGTCATTTGTAATTGATGCATAGGACTTTGGAGTGATACTTTGTCGGCTTTGATTTTCCCCTACATTCTCTTGGTACACTAAAGAATAAAAACGTAATTTCTATTTATTATGTATTAATTAGACTCGTTCTTATGAAGATAAATCCTTTTTAATACTTTCAATTGTTACTTGGATGCAAAGTTTAATAAAAATATTAATTATAGTGTATGGACACAATACTTCAAATTAATCATAAATTTAAGCATATAAATTAGACCATTTTCAAATTGACCATTCATAAAAATAATATTTTTAGCTAAAACAAGGTCAAGCTTGAGCATGTTTTGGTGCAAGGTACAATGAAAAATAGTTTTTACATTTTACGTTAGTTTTAATAATGCATCAATAATGTAATGTAACGAGTGTGTCCTGTTAGCTTAGTGTGGTAAATTGCGATAACACGTTAGCTGCCATGTCACCTTGATCGGGAGACACTAGTTGGCTCGTTCGTGAGCACTGTCACCCAGGTCGGGGTACCAGTCATAATTTGTATGGTTATTATTTCTTGCCGCTATTTGACTGTCTTTGACGTTCAGCGGCAATCAAACATTGTACTTTAGAAATACATATTCCAAGCTGACTAGATATCGATGTTTGAAGACATTGTGATGTTTATAACAAGTTCAAATTTATGTCACAAAGTACTGAAATTTTGTCACCCCAATCGGGTACCATATTTTGAAATACCATCATAAGATATAAAGTTAATACAGATTACCTTATTTAGCATTTTTATTTTATATGATCTTTTGTAATCTATTACCGAAATTATTTCTAAATCATTTATTCTAAGACAATTATTTTTATTTTAATGTTTATTTAAATAGAAAGAAAAATTTTTTAGCCAGTGGGGCGGAGCCCTAAGATCAGATTTATTCAAAACCTTTCCAAACGTTAAGGAATCAATGATAATTAGCCAAAACCACACAAAAAATGGAAATAATTTTTTTGCAATTTTGCCAGGGGGGTGGTGGAGTCCTCAGGTTGGCTCATATCCAACTTTGGAAAATCATTCAAAAGATGTGACTTTGTAAAACAAATTTAAAGAACCATCACAAGTCCAAATTGGGTGTCGGAAGTGATATTAGAAGCCAGAGGGGTGGAGCCATGAGGGGGGAAAATTAAAATTAAAATAAAATCTCCATGAAAACTAGACTATAAATAGCTAAAAAGTACGCCACAACAACAAGTAAACAAAGGACTATGTCGTTATGATCAGGTGATGTCATCTGCACATGGGAAAATGCTGCTACTGCCCACCGAACAAAATGAAATATACCCAAAAGTCAAATTTTGGTATCACTCAGATCGGGGTGGCAGCAATTTTTTTCAGAAAAATGTTGCTAAAAAATTGTACTGTCACCCCGACCTAAGTGACATGTTCTGCCATTTTGTATATTTATTTGAAAAGATAACATTACAACTAACCTAAATAAGTATAATTAACATTGTAGAACTAAATATTATGTGAGTATGTGACTGGCAATAGAGCAAATAGTCGTGGCAGCTAAAGTGTTAAGTGATAATTTACTGATAGGGACTCATCCCGAAACACAGACGGAGAGTCTTCTTGGTTATTAAAATTTAAAACTTCAAAAACTGCAATTAAAAATTGATGTGACATTTAACATGGAGTAAAACTGATCTTACTTACAATCATGTTAGATTTGAGAATGTAATGGATTGAATTTAACATGTGATTTGACCTTAACGTAAGGTATATTTTTACTCGTCATCAAATTTATCATTTTAAAAGAAGTGACATTTAAAATCTGTTATGATAGGAAGTCATATTCTCCTTAAAGTACGAAAAGCAATTTGAAGAAAAAGGGCAGTAACAAAATTAAATCTTAAAGTGGATTTTCCCTTTACCCATCAAAAGGGAGTAAAAAATAAATAAACTAAACTAAAAACTCATAATTTAAAGCTTGGTTTGAATATGTTTATTTTATTTACCCCCTTATATTATCTGTCCCATTAATTTAAAACATTGACCCACCTCAAATTCGACTGTTCAAATCTAGCTACCAGACTCATTCTGAGTCTACATTGAAGAAATTATTTAGAAGAAGTAATTAACAAATAAAATTATTCGGATTGCATAATACTGAAGATCAAATCAATAGATAAAGAGTTACCTTTAACATTGTTATATTTACTCCTTATACTTATAAAATGTAAACTTCTGTCGTTGCTTATCGATTCCAACAGTGGTTTCCACTCTTCCAATTTAAGCCTGTCACCTAAAAAGTCTAAAAAGTTATTTGAACTGTTGACTTTAATATTAGGATTTGGTACGATACTTTGAAGTCTGCAGAGGTTTGGGTATGATTCCATAAAGTTGTGAATATTTTTCTTCCGTTCTTGAACAGATGGTATCATTTTGAAAAAATACCTGAAATAATATACCAGAATATTAAAAAAGAACGTGTATATATTAGTTTATAATATGTGAATATACACCAGAAGCATTCTTTAAAGAAGTTTTTTTTTTTTTTTTAAGGAACAGTGCAAACCTAGGTGCATTTAAGTTAGATGTGCTATTACGCATCGTAGCGTGACGTCATCTGGTGGCTGGCAGAAGCGCGTCACAAAGGTATTATGACAATCCTAAGTGAAGGAGACGGGGACATGGGGTAGTCAGAATACTTCAGCGACGCGCTTTTTTAGGAACTAGTTAGCAACCAATGGGGAACTTCAGCACTGGTGGCTATAACCTATCCAAAAACTCTGGTCAGGATCAGAACGTCTACCCTAAAGTATACGTTCTGATCCCGTCCTGGGCAGTATAACTTCAGCTGTCTCTGAAAACCAGCTGATCAAATAAACACCGTGGCGTCACCTGGTGGCTGCGCAGAACGTACTCAAATTCGTACTTCAGAATAGCACACACTTACTTAAATACACCTAGGTACAAACACTAGTACATGCAATCAGCTGGCCCTGTTATTATCTGAGTTTGACATTAGTACTGTAAACATCATATCATACTGATATTATAAATGTGAAAGTATGGATGTTTGTGCGTAACTCTGAAGTTTTATCACGTGAAAACTACTGGATCGATTAAGCTGAAATTTTTCAGAGAGGTAACTCGAGGTAAATTTTGCAGGACTTGATAGTCCTGAGTAACATATAGGCATATTAACGTTGTGAAAATCCCATAGGGCTATACTGCAGGGGGTTCAAAGTTCCCATGTATTCCTTATGGACATTCATTTTTGTTTGAGCTGATGAAAATACAAACAGCTGATCTTGATTCGTAGTAGTTCCACAGGCTAACAAAACTACCATAGTTTTTATAAATAATTCGCAGGCGAAGCCTGTGGGTAACAGCTAGTCATTAATAAATATCCCAATGGAAATTTCATCTGGGTCCAGTATCAAACCTTTACAAAATACAAATTGTAATTTTATTTTAAATGGACGATGCCGCCACCAATCAAAAGTACACAATTCTGAAAACATCGTGATTGGTACGGCGGTCAGTGTTCACCCATGCTTAAGGGTTAAAATAGGCTTAACTAGTCAAGCTTCAAACCATCTCAAAACCTAGTGAGACAATTGATGTAACACAGCTACATTAAAAGCCGAGGAAACCTAATTTACTTATTTGTGGTACAATAATGCATATATAAACTAAGCAAGAAATTAGGATTTTTACAATATATTTTAAAACACTTTCTGACTAAGTAACAAACATGCCTTGAAAGTTATATATTTATAGGATATTCAAAATATGAGGTAATATTATTTAATATACATTTTTGGTGATATCATCTTAAAGCATATTTGAGCATAACAATTTAGTGGTAATTATTACCATTCTAAGAAGCGTGACAAAAATAGAATTATTAACAAACGACTACTTAAGAGGCCAGCGGCAAAAGTAGTCAATAGTCAATAGTCAAAATATATTTATTCAATAATAGAACATGAATGGTGTCAAATTATATTGGTTTTATAACTACAACATAAATCAATGTCTCACTGGTCCAAGCAATAAAATGTTGTATACAAAAATTAAATTAAATTAGACTACTTCCAAAAAACTCATTAATTGAAAATTAAGACAGCCTAGAAAAAATCAATTCAAAACATATTAGGGAAAAACTTTATGAAATAGAATTTAAGAAATTATCTTAATTACCTCATAAGGGTAGAGGAGTAATTCTATTTCAAAATTGCCAGAAAACCAATAAACTATTAAGTCAAATGGATTCATTAAAGGAGAGTGAGTACAAAGATTATGTGAAGATGGTTGGTGATGTGGCTCCTGTGAGAGGCAACCAAGGCAGGTCCAGGGACGGGCACCGGTGTAGACGATGTTCTGCTAACGAGAATTACACAATTGAAAGTTTGCCCCATGTCCTTGGACAGTACCCTTTTGGAGAGCTCATGAGGAATGCCCGTGACCACAAAATAAGACCACTGATTGCAGAAGAGCTAAAATCAAAAGGCTTTGAAGTTTTTGAAGAAGTAAATGGCACAGCAGAAAATGATTCAATCAGGAGGGTGGACATAATTGCCATAAACAGAAGAAAAAATAAAGGATTTATTATCGACCCAACAGTCCGGTTTGAAACAAATCAAAGCCAGCCAACAGATGTCAATCAAGAAAAGATCAAAATTTATTTACCAACGACGATATATCTTAAACATAGACATATCTTATATATTATGACATAGAAAGTTTTTAAGGTATTGGTTTGTTCATTGGAGCCTGAGGAACATAATCAACATTTTTTGTTGACTTTTGGACGAAATTTAACTTAAATCAAGAGAAACTTTATTCGATAACTTTAACACGTGTAAAACATTCAATTTATATTTTAAGAAACCGTTTATACGGCTAAAATCAAACATGTGAAATTTAGTAGACTTTGTTTCTTGCAACTTGAATTGATCAAGATGTAAATTTGTAATTAATTTATCTTTATACATACAAATATTGTTTACCATCAAATTTGTCAGTTTTACCTTAACTTATTAAGGTTAGTCTCAGTTTTTATAGCTACAGGTAAAGAGTTGAACAATTTACCACCCATATATGTTGTATTCTTTTTAAAGAACTCTCAATTGTGAATTTCTAAGTTAACATTATTTTGATGTCTGTTATTGTATGAGTGGCAATATCCTAGCAATATCATAAGACATATTTTCCTTTACATACATTAGGCTATACAATCATATATATAAACAAATTGTACACTGACAAAATTCCTAGTTCACTAAACTTTTCCTTCACATGGGCTTTGTAATGTAAAATTAGCATAATTCTAATACATTTTTTTGTAGCTTTAATATTTTATCCAAGTTTTGTTGAGTTGTTGCTCCATACACACAAATATTGTAAGATATATGAGAATGGATTAATCCAAAATAAATCATTTTCAGAGTTGCTAAATCACAAAACTTTGATAATCTTCTAGGTACATAAATGCCAAAATTTATTTTGCTTACAACTTTGTCTACTTGTTTTTCCCACTTAAAACAGCTGTCTACGATTAATCCTAAAAACTCGTTCTCTTTGACTTCCATAATACGTCTACTACCCAATTTTATTTCTGTTCAAAGTTTATTTTGATTTTTCGTAGTATTGAAACCAATGTAATTAGTTTTATTGAAATTAAGTTTTAGATTAAGAGAAACCAAAAATCTAAATATATTATTCAACTCATTTTCTGCTTCTTTTTCAATGTCTTTAGAAATACTATTACTATGCATAGTACTGACGTAGTTGGGGTCCTGGGGCGATAATTGATGAGGGGGCCTACATATACATATATACATACATATATATATATATATACCGGTATATATATACTAGCTGCTACCCGCGGCTTCGCTTAAAAGACAATAAAAATGCTAACCTGACCAGCGCTATCAAATCTTTGTTTAGTTTTACCATCTGATTTCCTTTGCCCTTACTGACAAACAACTACAGCTGGTAATTTAATAAATTACATCCTTCCATAAGATTTGCATTGGAACTTATAGGACCCGGGGGGTGAAGCCCTAAGCTTGGATGTGGACATTATCAGGTCTATATTTAATGTGATATGTAAGCTATGTTCTTGCAAAATTTGAGCTTAATCGGTCCAGTAGTTTATGCGTGATGGAACTCCAAATATCCATACATACATCCAAACCAGTGGCGTAACTGCCGGGCCTGCAGGGCCCGCGGTGCAGGGGGGCCCAGGGGCTAGGGGGCCCGCAAGCCTAGAGGATCCACGAGCCAAGGGGACCCGCGGGCCGAGGTAAAAGCTCTGGCGGGCCCGCATGATGGTATACAATTGCAATATTTAATTTGGATGAATGTTAATAATTTGTATAGCATTTTCAAAAAATGAAGTCGGAAGCACCATGTCCCAAGAAAGTCTACTTAGTTTAGAAAACGACAAGGCAAGGTCAATTGACATGAAAGAGCTGAGGTTCCGGTAGTTATGCCAATGCATGTCACATCAAAACCTGCATACCCATTGAATTTCCACAACCAATACATGAACCGGTTTGCTTTTCTTAAATATATTGATACATTAGCGAGGTATTACATGTTATTTAAAATGCATTGTTGGTGATGGTAAGTTTATGTTATTTAATAAATTATTGCAAGCATAAATCGGCGTCACATGATAAGATCTGTTTAAAAACCTCAAGGTACAACAGTAAACACTTTCGCAGCAATTCTAAATAGAATCTGGATCCACTCCAAACACTTTTTCCACATTTAGACATAAATGGAGCGTGTTACTGACCTAGGTCCAGGACGTTATTAAGCTTTGCGTTTTGACACTCGCCCATTTAATTCATCGGTATTTTATACTACACTTATGAAAATTTATAAATATATGAAACTTTATTAAAAATATTAATATCCTATATAAGAAGTAAAATTAAACAATACTGAAACTGGTATTATGTATTTGGAGGTTAGGAAACGTCCTTGGCTCTTGCAAACTTATCTTAGAATCTAGTCCTAACGGGATAATGGATAGGGTTAGGGTGAAACTGTAGGATTGTGTTATAAGGGGGGGACCTTAAAATAGGTTTGCGGGGGGGCCTAAAAAAATCAGTTCCGCCACTGATCCAAACTTTCACATTTATAATATTAGCAGTAGGATACGTAAATAACATGATAACTTATGTCAAAATGTATTTATGTACACAAATAATTAACACATGCAATTATCTCTAGGATATTTTATTGTAAATACATTGATTTACAATGCTGTAGGGACGGAAGCATTGTTGAAGGCTCATAAAAAAGCCGCGTCACAGTTTTCGGCAGTGGTTGCTCATTATCTTGGTACACAGATAGAACAATGTTTTAGTTAATCTTGGGTTGTGCAAGAAGTGGTTTTTTGGATAAAATCGAGTATTGCCAATTATTTTTGAGTTTAGAGTATTATTTGCTATTCCAAATTATAGTTGAACTGATTATGTAACTGGTAACAAATAGTTTACTAAAGCAAAGTTCATTAGTTTTTGGCAAATTAATTTTTGTTAAGGAGGGAAGCGAGGGCTTTTACACCTGGGATGAAAGGTTGTTTAAATTAAATATATTATATTGTATTGACGTTAATAGCAAACAAATTAAACCTAGTTCCCGTTTTAATAAACGGGCGACTGTCCTTTGATCAAGAAACAGGCGTTAGGCCTATACCTATATGTTCGAGAAGGCCATACAGTAGAATTCAAGTTCAAACCATTTTTACTAAAGGGTCTGAAAGACCCAGAATTGGTATCAGAGCATGGTTTCGATCCACAGTCATCTGGCTTATGGGCTCAGCACAAATAAAACAGACATGGTAGCCTTTGTTTTGGGCAGACAAAATACGGTCCAGTTGTCATATGGCCAACAAAATATGTGCAAGTGATTGCTATTAATCAATATTACAATATTAAATCGTCACTTACACCCTATATTAAGTGGACCAGTCGTCATTTTTGGCCAGTACTATGTTTCTTGTCGTCATTTTCGGCCGATAATACGCGGTCCACTAAAATATGGCTCGAATGTGTAAAGTGACATTCATGACTTTAATTTTGAAAACCAGACAGATCGGAGCATGTGAAGGGGGTATATGGGGTTTTAAATTTGCCAAAAATAAGTTTTTTGCATTCTCACTAAATATTTTTAAAACACTCAATTTTGGTTTTGAACAATTTATAAAGCTAAAAAAAAACAATTTAGTGTTTTAATCATTAATCATAAGTGGTTGCAAATAAAAATAAAAAAGTGTTGTAAAATTCCCATGTTAATTTTATGGGAAAAGGTTATTAGCTTTTCCTCAGTTAATTTAAATGAAAACTTTATTTTTGTTTTTAACAATCACTTTAGCTCTATATAACAATCATTTTGGTGTTTAAAGTATTGTTCTACGTCCAACCGTTGCAGAAATAAGTTATTCAAAATGCTAAAAATACTCAGTGTTATTGTTATAGAGAATAAATACAAATTTAAGTTATATCTTGATTATTTACTAATGTATTGAAAAACTACGTATGTGGCTTCACCTTAGTTCTGTGGTCTATTGATATTTGCACAAAAAAAAATTGTTTGTTGATTGTCCCCGTAGCAGCAAACCTGCATACTCAGCCCTAATGTTATTCTTATAGAGAATAAGTAAAGTTTGATAGCACTCTTAATTATGAACCTAAATAATAAAACATATGTAGCTTCACCTGCTTGAGTTATATGGAGCACTTGGTATGGATTGACCCACACTAAAATTTGTAATAACTTTATAGTGGTTTTAAATTACCTTTCCATCACCAGTTCGAAGATTTTGCAGTTTCCTACAACCTCAGGATTCTACGCGGTTACGTCATGTTCACGTGCAGGTCAATTGTTTCAAGCTAAAACTGCATTTCGGTCTAGAAGACGTCGTTGTCAAAGTTTTTTTAAAAACGTGAAAAACACGAGACATACACATTGACACATTTAAACATGTAAATAAACTACTTGGCGTGGTGTGTGTCTCGTGTTTTTAAAAAAACTTTGACGACGACGTCTTCTAGAACGAAATGCAGTTTTAGCTTGAAACAATTGACCTGCACTACGTGAACATGACGAAACCGTGTCAAAACCTGAGGTTGTAGGAAACTGCAAAAACTTCGAACTGGTGACGGAAAGGTAATTTAAAACCACTATAATAGTTCTACCAGTTCGATCAGGGGCAATAAAATCAAAATGAGTAAAATTGTAACAACTTAATTGTTTGAGGGAAAACCTTCCTTACAACTAAGCTCTTAGTAAGATAACCATAGTCATTTTTTAAAAATTATGAGTTCTGTGAGAATTTTAAAAAATATTTTACCTAGGCCTATAGCCTATTTACTGCAGTCGAGACAGTTAATTTACGTTCAATTACCATCTATAAAAGATCGATATAGGCCCTAAGTATATCATGAACCCAAAAGAAATCACTTTCAGTCCTAGGCACCTATCACAACCTAAAGTGAAAATGTAAGAAATTATCTATTCTCGTTGTTTATTACTTTTTTAAAGTCTAAGCCCTATAAAGTGTAAATAATAGAGGTTTTTTTAATAAACAATAATTTAAATCAGAAACAGTGGGTAATTTAGGCCTACATTTCAAAATTACAAAAAATGCAGGAGTATGTTTTATTTCTTCTAAGTATTTAGTTTCTTTTGTTTTGTTTCATTCTTTATAGAATGTTGCATTACATTACAGTGCATAACATAATTACTGTAGCCATAGACAATAATCCTACAGACTTATACGATGCTCTTCTTCCCAACCTCAACTATGTAATTTTACTTGAGGGCGCAGATTTTTCTATAGGCCTTTAAACAGACAATGTAAGTTACTTTGAAGCAACAAATAATTTTAGCAGTAAACTTAAAGCCTAGCCTATAAGTTAGTATAGGCCACTCCAAAGCGGAAACCTTAATTTTTTTTTGTTGGCTGTAACTAACAAATTTTAAGAACAATAACTAGAGATTTAAATTGTGTTTACTAATTATACTATAATTCATTATGATACAGTTCCTAAAATAAAAACTAAACTTAAAAATAGTGTAAAGACGAAGCTAGATTTACCTAGAAATAACTTGGGTTGCACTTTTAGCCGAACTTAGGCGAAGAGTATGTCAATACAGAATATACAACAATAAGATAATTTATTTGGTACAAATCTATCCCTGCATTTAAAAAAATACAAGTCCTTATTCATCAGGCACAACAAAACTACTAAACTTAAAATTCAAATGTCGGAAGAGAACTTTTGTTTACATCATCCATTTCCTAAATATTTTTTGGTCATACTGTGAAACTAACATTTCCGTATTTGATTTTATCTGGTTACAGTTTACAATCCCACTAAAACCTAAATCTAATGTCATTGGTTATTGGTTATAATCAACGAGATATAAATAAATACCTCGATGGTTATAATATGTGAAGCATTTGGAAAATCGGACAAATAATTATCATTCTACAGTATTAAAAACATATTTATTTACTTATGTTTATTATAATGAGTATTATATTTTATTATATAATACCCTGCATATGTTTGAATATTTAAGTTGTATACTTACAAAAATAATAATTAAATAAATATAATTTTAAGTTCGCTATATATAATAGTAGTGAGTTTTTCTTTATATAGGTATTTTTCTCTCAATTTAGTTTTTATTCTTAAATTTAATTATTTTTGTAAAGCATTCTTCCAAGGAGGTTTATTGTTAACAATGGAGAGAAAACCGATAGCAAAATTATGTGCCGGGTGGTTAATATATCTGGGGTGAAAAGTGACTTTGATGTTAACTGGAACAATCAGGTGGACGATGTCAAAATTTCAACCAATAGGAAATAAAATAACTATACCACCAAAAGTCAAAAACACATCTGGCCAACATAACAACCATAAAACACAGCGGCACGCTTTTTCACCACGGAGTGGTGACTCCATCCAGATACATAGAGCTCAGTAATTATAACCAACAAGAATTATAATAAATAACACTAGTATTACTTAGACAGTTCCCTGGTTGATTATGAACAGCTATTACAATTCTTTTGTTTTCATTTTCAACTCCATAAGGCAGATGTTAATTTATATAGCTTTTCATTTTTGTTTTTTTTAGATTATTTGATTTTTCCTGCGTATGAGAAATGTCTAGAACTTATTTTTATACCAGAAATTAGTTATTTCCATAATTTAAAGGAAATCGTTGGAGCCGTTTTTGAGATCAGAGTTGCAAGCAAGCAAGCACGCATACGGACTCAAGCAATCAGACCTTACTCCATATTAGAGTATATAGGAGTACCTGGGGGCCCAGTAGGATATAGAAGATGGTGTAAGGGGAGGATGGACCCTTGGGGTTATATCCGGGGTTGTTTATGAATTTATGGAAAATTTCGGCCATGTAGGCTTCACTTATTCTTTGAGATAACGTGTGTGTGTGAGAGCTGTATAAGCTCGATTTGGTGCCACCAGCGCCGTCATTTTGTGGTGAAGAAAATAACTAGTCATGTATGTTTGAATCTGGTGTATCTTCTTGCCAAATTTCAGCTCAATAAGTTCAACAGATGATGTGTGATGGTTAACATTGGAATAGAAAAGGCCAGCTATGGCGGAGCTCTAATAAAGAATATTTTTATGAAGAATAACCCTATATATGTCTGCTGCTTTCAGTATGTATTAGAATAGCAATCTTTCTACATATAATTTCAGCTTATCATCCGTTCAATAGTTGATGCAGGGCCGGATTTAAGCATAGGCTACATAGGCGCGCGCCTAGGAGCACCATACAGAACCGCATGCGAAAGCCTGATACAAGCAATAAAAAATGTCACCAACTTGGATATGGACGGCAAGAAGGGTCTTCACCACTGGTTGAGCCTAGGGGCCCACAGCTCCTAAATTTGGTGCTGAGTTGATGTGTGCATGATAGTTTAACATTGGAACGGGAAGGCCAGCTTAGGGCGGAGCCTTAGCAAATATTTGCATTAGGAATAGCCTTATATGTCTGCGTTCTATTGGTTAATTATAATTAACTATAATTATCTTCCTATAAATCCCAGCTCCATCAGTCCACAAGTAAGTGCGAGATGGTATTTATATAGATTTAAATGTCAGTAGGGATTTTCAGAGCCCCTTGGGATTTTCAGAGTGGAAGTAGCACTATATTTATTCTGGTGTATTAACTACCTATATCATCCTACCTAATTTCAGCTTCAGTAGTTCAGTTTTAACATTACTGTGTGGTGGTTAACATGGGAATATTAAAGGCCAGCAGGGCGAGTCATACCCTACAGAATATTTCGGGCAGAAGAAAGCTTGCCTGCTTTGAGTGCATTAGCTATAAGTTCACACCCAACCACTCAGCTCCAACAGTCCAGTAGAATGTGTGAGTTAGTAAATATCATTTTAAAACCCAGTATGGGGCGAAGCCCCCTAAGAATTTTGAAGTGTGAGTATATATAGGACGACATTCGATTCTGGTGTACTATCTACCTTTCCTATCAAATTTCAGCATCATCTGCTCATCAGTAGTTATAGAGTAAGGTAGGGATGATTATCATGTAAATCATAAATGCCATCGGGGCGGAGCCCTAAATAATATTTTGTCAGGAGTAGGCCCATTATTTGTGTGTATAATCCTACCCAACCCCTCCATATTTAGAATGTGCGAGTTTTGGTGCACGTAACCTTAAATGCTAATGGGGCGGGACCAACGAGGTAAAATAAATATAGAGCTCTCGTCTCGTGTTAAACAAGTGAAGCCTCACTGGAAGATATTTTTGTCAATAAAACATCTGGTTAAAGAGAAAGAAAGACTAACATAACTTGTGAAGGGAGCATTTGATTGGTTAACATATTTGTTGCCATGGAGACCGGAGGGTATAGAGGGTCAAAATGGTGGAGAGCATGTTGGTACAGATTTTTACCGCAACAAGACCTCTATATACCTCGCTGAGCGGGACTCCCATAAGGATCGTCGGATTGGGGAATGCCATCGTTTTGATTCTGGTGTATTATATCTACGTCCCTATATACCTAAGTGTGTAATAATTAAAATTTAAATAGACGAGGCCAGATAGGGGAAGCCCACCCAAGAATATTTTAATCAGGAATAGCCTTATATGTCTGATTTGAGTATATTTAGCTATCTTCCTACCGAATTTCAGCTCCATTATTGTTCAATAATTGGTGTGTGAAGGTTTAATAATGGAATGAAAAACCAGCTAGGGCAGAGCCCTAAAGAATATTTTGATCTGGAATAGATTTTTTATGTCTGCTTTAGAGAATTAGCTAACTTCCTACGAAATTTAGCTCCATATCAGTCCAGCAGTATATAATATGCACAAAGGTGGCAAGGCCGTAGCCCAGGGAGGGTGCTGTGCTCTGCACAATGAAATCATATCTTCTTGCGAGGAAACAGATCATGGAGGTGGAGGGAGCACGTTCTGCTGAAATGGAATTGACGAATGGCGTGCCGCAGTGGTCCGTACTTGGTCCTATGCTCTTCCTGATCCTTGTCAATGACCTAGACCTTGAGGGACGTTCGCTTTTATTTGCGGATGATACTATACCCTGTTGACAAGGGGTAAAGATGTCAATCAAATGTCAACTTATTCTGCCGCCCTTTTCAGTGTTGCCAAGGACTGGTTTGTAGCAAACAGGTTGCAATTAAATGAAGACAAAACACAGCGCCTCGTCTATACTCTTAAGAGATGCGACCTCTCTAATCCTGTGAAACTATTGGGCTTTTAGATTGATCCAAAATTGACCTGGAATGAGCACGTAACTCAAGTGTCCCACAAACTCTCCAGAGTACTGTACTTACTGATGAGGAAGCTTAAGACATCAGTGCCAGCAGATTTTCTGATCTCGGCATACCATGCTTTGTTCCATAGCCACATCTTATATGGACTAGTACTATGGGGGCACGCCTCTGAAACAAAGAAAATTCTACATCTTCAAAAGAAGGCCGTCAGGCTCTTATGTGCTCTTATGTTCGGCAGGAAAAACCGACCACTGCATGCCCTTATTACCTATATTACATATTCTGACCATCTTTAGTCAATATGTACTTGACTCACTTGTGTATATCAAGGAAAATATTAGCTCTTTTGCTCAACGCAGTGAAACACATCTTCACAACACCCAAAGATCAGGCGACCTGGACATGCCGAGTCGCAGACTCTCCAAATCCCTGAACAGTTTTCCTATCATGGCCATCAAATTCTATAATACACTGCCAGAGGAGGTCCGGCAGGCAGAAAACCGGAAATTTAAGCAAGTGGTTCGAGCGAGGCTTTTGTCTGGACCACTGTACTCAATAAAAGAGTTCCTAGAGGACCCGTGGAGGGGAGGCCATCCACTGCCCCAGTAACCAGTGATTCTTATCTTCAAGAAATAATAACACCAATCAATTTGACTCGGTCTATCCAGGATCATCTGGTCAACGACATCACAGCGGTAATAAGGTAATAAGACCCCCTAACCCCCCCCTACGGCACTTTTTTTATTACTAAGTAAAAATTAATACTATAGGTTTAAAAAGTGCAAGTTAAATTATAAAATAGACAACACAACAGAGAGGATCCAGCAACACATTTTACATAATTGTGCATTGCGTGCATACTAATATTTAGATTTGCTTGATTAAACTACAACCTAAGGCTATCTAAGGGTGAAGGAGAGGGCTTGAGCATTCGCTGTGTGCACTTGTTTGATTTGATGGTGTTGACTTGGTTGTTTATTGTAGTTTTATTTTGTTTTGACTGCTTTTACAGTTTCCTGTTTTAGATTTTCAGTGTTTTTTCTAGGTTGCCTGGATTTTGCCACTAATTTTGTTATGTTCTATTTATTCTTTCCACCTGAGAACGGGATCAGATTCCAGATCCCAAAACTTGTTAAACTTTGTTTTTCTAATAAGTGATGGAAAATGTCCGCAAAAATTCATTAAAGAACATAAACTCGACATCACCAACAATAAATTTTAAACAAATAAAAATACTTTAACAAAACAAAATCATTCATCATCCTATAATATTTTACATGGGTAACTAAATCAAACGTTTTAAAAATAAGCATGGAAATTGGTGTTTAAAAGGGTTTAAATTGAAAACCCCGGTCCTGACCTGATGAAAACAACTTTATAATAGCGGCCAAATAAATTGGCTGTTGGGCTGTAGGCAATACAGTAGCATGATTGTACGCTGTCACATTTTGCCATAGAAAAATATCACTTGAATAATATTCTGATCAGCTGGTGTGGAGTTTTGGCATTGCAGTACATCTGCTATTGGCCGATCTCGATTGTATACATTGTTGATAGCTCGGAAAAAACGGAACTTCACGGTTTAGCACCTTCAGCTTCAGTTTTCACGCGATTATCCCACATTAAACAAATGTCATGTAATTTGCATTGTAAGGCACTCACAACAAAAACATTACAACAATAAAACATATCATCATTGTTTGGTATGTTAAACATTACAATGTATTCTGTGACTGTGTGTTTCCGTGCCATTACCGGTGTTTGTTATTGTTTACGTATCCGGTGCGCTGTTCCGTTCAGGTCTCCTCCTGTCAATGAGTCATCACTGACGATGTAAATCAGTAGACCGATGGCAGTTTTTATTACATTATTAGTGAATTTCCTATGGAAAGTGAACTATTAGCATGACCCGCACGGTGAAACTTAAACCAGGGACTACCATAGAAGTTCATAACGTGACCCCCTGAACACATATATATATACACGTATATATATATATATGCATGCACTCTTTTGGTCACATTTTTTGTCCGATTTACTTCAAATTTGGTAGGGACATTCGTTTCTATAATCAGTTGGACAATTTCGTTGGGCAAAACAATCGGAAAACCCTAAACCCCTTTTTTGGGGATTAATCTTTCAAATTTCGAGTTTTTGGGCTCTAAAAGGGTCAGAAAAGCCCCGGATGTGAAATTAATACATGTAACAAGATGGGCATTAGTGTGACGAAACTTTTAAGCTCTCTCTTGTCATTATAGCATAAATATTTACCGAGTTATTAAAGAAAATGTGTATCGACCAAACATGGGGGTTTTACATTAGAAAAGCCTGTTATTCATTTGTTAGTGTATTTTTATCATCCCCAACAACCTCACGCCTGCTTTAAAGCCAGACTGGACCTTCTTCTAACCTTATTATAATGTGCAAAATTGTATTCCCAGCATTGCAGGTAAATAGAACCAGGAGCATCAGAACAGCCAAAAAATCAATGTTTTCAGATTTGAATAAAAATAGGAATATATGTATATTTTTAACTGATTTTGAGTTTTTATAGTTTTTTATGTGGAAATTCACTTCCCTCACGTCAGCGTGCTGCGTGCGAACTCGTTATACTTTATATATGATTTACTGGTACAATGTTATTTTAAATCCTTACAAATGTTATGCATTTCAATATTTTCTGTTTAAACTACATATCACATTTTCAAGTGGTAAACGTGCTCCTCTAATAATACGACCTTTTAGCGAATTTCCCCTATAGGGAAGAAGCTATTACCGTAGGTCTTATGGTAAGACTTAAGCCCGAGACCATGATAACTTTTCGTTTTGAGGTCCCTAGATGCCAAAAACACCATTCGTTCAAATTTTTATATATGTATATATAAACATAAATATGAAATACTAACATATGAAAATGACAGAGAGAAACTAAATGTGAAAGAAGATTTATGGATTTATATCAATAATAAAATACCCCCGTCGCAGCAAACCTGCGTACTCAGCGAATTTCCAATGCATGATATATGTCTTAATACCATATAAAGCCGCATACCAAGATTCATAAAAATATATCTAAATATATAAAAGAGGAAGTATGTATGTATATATATACCCCCGTAGCAGCAAACCTGCGTACTCAGCGAATTTCCAATGCATATATATGTATCTTAATACCACATAAAGCCACATACCAAGTTTCATCAATATACATTCATAAATAAAAAATTTATGACATTTTAATTATTCTCCATAAGAATAACATGGCGGCTGAGTATGCAGGTTTGCTGATGCAAGGAACACAATAAATGGGGTTTTATACAAAAATCAATATAACTCATGTAGGTAAAGCCACATACCAAATTTCATTAATTTATTTTCATAATGAAGGGAGATAACACGTTACTTATTCTCCATAAGAATAACATGGGGCTGAGTACGCAGGTTTGCTGCTACGGGAGCCTTTGGTAAAAAATTGTTTTTTTGAGCAAATATCAATGGTCCACAACCAGATGAAGCCATATACCAAGTTTCGTCAGTATACGATCATAAATAAGCGATATATAAAATTTTTATTTTCCTCCATAAGAATAACATTAGACAACGTACTGTGTTTAGCACTTTCAATATCTCGGGAACCAATTGACGTAGAGAAATGATAAAAATACCAAATTGTGTGTTTTTTTAAGCTGAATCCAATGAAAAAAACTAAATTTTGACTATTTCCAAAATTTTATGTAAAAAATTCGAAAAACCCATTTTTGGGGTACAAAGCCCCCCCAAAATACCCCTTCGGATAGAGCGATCTGGCTGGTTTTCGAACTTAAAGTCATAAATGGTGCTTTACACGTTTATACCAAATTTCATCAAAATCGGATAATTTTTACGAGAGTTATCGTGCTCACGGACACATATATATATATATATATATATATACAGTTTCGAACGAATGGTGTTTTTGGGGTCTGGGGACCTCAAAACGAAAAGTTATCATGGTCCCGGGCCTAGGTCTTACCATGCCGACTACGGTAATAGCTTCTTCCCTATAGGGGAAATTCGCTAAAATGTCCACAACAGCTGTTAAATACAACGTACTTAGACTAAGAGAACACAATATTTGCAAAAATTAATGAAATGATGAATTAAAAATAAGAATTATCACATATGTAGAAGAATAAAATATCAAGAAAATATTAAAATATACAACAATGATTATATACTGTACATATAAGAACAAATCATATGATTTACTATTGTCCTGTATATTTAGGAGTATATTCATGTGATAGCTTTTAAATTATATTTTATTTGTTTATAGTTTATTAGGTTATAAATATTTAGACTTGAAAATGACCTAAGAGTTGAAACTAGTCGTCAAAATAAACTAAATGAAAATAAAATAAACGGTATCAGGAAACTGACACATACTTTCTCCCTTTTAGCCAAACTTTAATGGCAAAAATATTTGTTATTTACTAAATATAGAATATGAAGTATAGATAAATGTACAGAAAATTGTCTAAAATAGTTGTTTTCAGAAATATCCACCCAAATCCCTTTTTGGGAGGCACTATAGAGTCCGTTGCTACACACAGTGGTTTTGAGAGGGGAAATACCCCTTGCCCCCCCAGGGTTAAATAGCAACACATTTCGAACATCATCTGTTGGTCAATGCTAACTTGACCTGCATATCAAATTTTAATGAAATTGATCAGTAAATAAGAGAGAAATAGTTATATTTGTATTCCCCATAAGAATAACATTGGACAACGTACTGTGTTTACCGCTAAATGAAAATTTCAATTTTCTCCATAACTAGCAATCGTAGAATAGTAATTTAAAATACTAATTTATTTAGTTTTTTGAGCTCTTTTTAATGGTGAATAGTAATCTTTTTTAACATTTATGATTTTTTATAAAAAATCCAAAAAATTGAATTTTGGATGTTTTCAGTCCTGTAATTTCTGAACCCGAATTTTTCAAGAAATGCGGGTGGTGTCATTTTGTTGCAAACCTAAAGTTCTACAAACCACGAAAGTTTAATCAAAATCGTTATAGCCGTTTTTGAGAAATTTGGATTTTTCATGTTTTTTAGCGGTTTTTGGGGGATAATTACCCTTAAAAATCCAAAATCCAAAAAAATGAAAAAACACCTGGAGATATCGTGGATTAGTACCTACATACCAAATTTCATAAAAATCGGCCCATAGGTTAGGGCTCTAGCTCTGTAAACATCCACACAGACACACACACACACACACACACACACACACACACACACACACACACACACACACACACACACACTCACACACACAGACAGACATCACGTAAAAACCACTTTTTTGGGTTCAGGGAGGACCAAAACAAATATTTCCACTAACAACTCAAATTCGAAAATTTTTACGAAAACAATACTTTCTCCATATACTATGTATAGGGGGAGAAAGTAAAAGGGTACTTTGTTTCATTCATTTTTACAATGTTAATAAAAGTAATATATATATATATATATATATATATATATATATATATATATATATATATATGTGTCCGTAAGCCTGATAACTCTCGTAAAATAAACGGTATCAAAAAACACATACTTTCTCCCTTTTAGCCCAACTTTAACGAATAAATTACTTTTTATTTACTAAATATAGAATACAAAGCACGGTCGAATGTACAGAAAATATTGTAAAAAAGTTGTTTTAAAAAACATCCACCCAAATCCCTGCTTAGGAGGCACTACAGAATCCATTGCTACACTCGTGGTTTTAAGGGGGGAAATTCCCCCTATTCCTCCCTCAGGGTTATTAAGCGGCAAAATATTTCGAAATTTATCTGTTGGTCAATGCTAACTTGACAAGCATATCAAGTTTGAATGAAATTTATCAGTAAATAAGAGAGAAATAGTAATTTTTGTATTCCTCATAAGAATAACATTGGACAACATACTGCGTTTACCGCAAAAGTTAAATTTAAATTTTCTCCGAAACCAGCAATCGTAGAATAGTAATTCAAGATACTAAATTATTTAATTTTTTGAGCTCTTTTTAATGGTGAATAGTAATATTTTTTATATTTATGTATTTTTATGAAAAATCTAAACAACTGAATTTTTGATGTTTTAAGTCCTGTAATTTCTGAACCCGAATTTTTACAGGAATGCGGGTAGTGTCATTTTGTTGGAAAACTAAAGTTCTACAAACGACTAAAATTTAATCAAAATCGTTATAGCCGTTTTTGAGAAATTTGGATTTTTCATGTTTTTTGGTGGTTTTTGGGAGATAATTACCCTTAAAAATCAAAAATTCAAAATAATGAAAAAAACGCCTGAAGATATCGTGGATTAGTACCTACATACCAAATTTCATAAAAATCGGCCCATTGGTTAAGGCTCTAGCTCTGTACACATCCACACACACACACACACACACACATACATCACGTAAAAATCACTTTTTTGGGTTCAGGGTGCACCATAACGAATATTTCCTCTAACAACTCACAATTCGAAAATTTTGACGAAAACAATACTTTCTCCATATACTATGTATAGAGGGAGAAAGTAAAAAACAAACAATTTGGTATTTTGATCATTGCTCTACGTAAATTGGTTACTGAGATATTACAAGTGCTAAACACAGTACGTTGTCCAATTTTATTCTTATGGAGAAAAAGAAAAATTTTATATCTTGGTTATTTATGAACATAAACTGACGAAACATGGTACATCGCTTCATCTGGTTGTAGTTTGTTGTTGTTTGAACCAAAAACCAATTTTTCGCCTATGGTTCCCGAAGCAGCAAACCTAGGTACTCGGTCCCCATGTTATTCTTATGGAGAATAATAAAAATGTTATATATCTCTTATTTATGAATGTATATGGATCAAACTTGGTATGTGACTTCACTTAGATGAGTTCCATTGATATTTGTATAAAAACCCATTATTTTGTATTCCTTGTTGCAACAAACCTGAGTACTCATCCCTAGTGTTATTCTTATGGAGAATAATGAATATTTTAAATATGAATATATCTATGAATATATTTCTTATGAATTCTTGTAAGAGGCTTAGTGTAATATTAAGACATATTTATTCATTGGAAATTCGCTGAATATGCAGGTTTGCTGCGACGGGGGTATTTTTGTGTTGCTATGACCTTCTTCTCAGACCTAATGGCGACGGATTAACGTGTTTTTATTGTATTACAGATTGTTTTTATTTTTATTGTGGAAGCTCACTCTTGAATTAGCACATAAACATAAACGCATATTGTCAAAAATGCTCAGTACAAAGGCATAATTGATAGTTAATGCCAATCTCCAAGAAATCCGGATTTTTTGAAAATCCGGACAGGCCGACCGCCACGATTGTTCGGATTTCTGAGAGTCTACGTTGATCAGGAGTAGACCTATATCTGCTGAGTGTATGAGCTATCTTCCAATGAAGTTTCCCTCCATTAGTCCAGTAGTATGTGCAAGATGGTAAACATAACTTTCATTGCCAGTGAGGCGAAGACCCAAGTGACTGTTGAATAGCTCCCCCTATTACAGTTTGATGCTGGTGCTAGAGTATTACCTATTTCCTACTTAATTTCAGCTCCATCCGTTCAATAGTTGATATGAAATGGTTAACATTAGAATAGAAAAGACCAGCTAGGGTGAAAGCCCTAAAAAATATTTTGTTCATGAATAGCCTTATGTCTGCTTTGAGTGTATCTTTCAACAAAATTCAGCTCTATCAGTCCGGTAGCATGCGTGAAATGGCAAACATAATTTTAAATGCCAGTGGTCGGAGCTACTTTGGATATTTGGAAGGAAATACACTGTATTTTACTGTGGTTTATTATCTAGCTTAATTTCTACTAAATTTCTGCTTCATTGGTTTAGAAGTTCAGTAGTAGTAGCAGTAGCAGTGTGTAATGATTAACATGGGAATAATAAAGGGCAGCGGGGCAGAGCCCTAAAGATTATTTTAATTAGGAGAAAACTTATGTTTGCTTTGAGTGTATTATTAGTTACCTTCCCACTGAACTTTAGCTCCATCAGTACAGATACTACTACAGATACATATACATGAGAGTTGATAATCTTATTATAAAATACCAGCCAAACAGGATTTTCGGATTGGAGAGCGTCTATGTTTTACTCTGGTTTATTATAAATTTTCATACCAAATTCCAGCTGTATATGCGTACCGCTTCATTCTTGGGTGTGTGATGGTTAACATGGGAATAAAGGGCAGCGGGACCAAGCACTAAAAAATGCAAAGCCAGAATAAGCATACGTTTTAATCCGTTATATTAGCTACGATCAGACTGAGTTCCAGCTGAATAGGACTAGTTAATACCAATTGATGCTCGTATAATATTTACATTACAGTCCAGTGGTGTGAAGCCCTAAGGGTTAGGACTTTGATTAATGGCTAAAATCTTTCTTAGTGTTGACCGTTTTTGAGTTAAATTTTATTTTTTTATTGATATTCTTAAGAAGTAGTCTATCAAAACAATTTTATATGAACTTATATTTATTTATTGACACGAGTCTTGATTGCCATATGAATGGTTAAGACAAGATACAATACTTTAACTAAATGACAAATTTATATTTGATTGTTCTTCAATCTTGGCCTTCGTTGAAAAAATCTTCAATTTTATAGAAACATGTTTTGATAATTCTTCTTTTAAACTTGCTTTGAACTGGTAGCGAATTACCATAGTGGCTTGGTAATACTTAAGCCCGAGACCATGATAACTTTTTGTTTTGAGGCCCCAGATGCCCAAAACACCTTTTGTTCAAATTTATATATATGTATATATATACAAATGTATGTATGTATATATATATATATATATATATATGTATCAAAACATTAAATTCACAGATTAGGGCTACTGATGAATATAATAAACAAAAAGTAAATAAACTTGAGTACCCTGGTTAAAATAATTTTACCAGGGTACTCAAGTTTATTTACTTTTTGTTTATTATATATATATGTATGTATATATGTGTGTGTATATATATATATATGTGTGTGTGTGTGTGTGTGTGTGTGTGTGTGTGTGTGTGTGTGTGTGTTTGTGTGTCCGTTACCTCGGTAACTTTTGAAAGAAACACCCGATTTTGATGAAGTTTGGCACAAATGTGGTAACATTTATGACTAAGTTCGAAAATCAGAATGATCGGACTATGGGAAGAGGGTTTTATGGGGGTTTACAATTTTCCAAAAATCAGTTGTTCGCATTTTTTACCTTACAGTTTTTTAAACATTCAATTTTGGTTACTACCATTTTATAGGGCTTAAAAAACAAATAATTTAGTATTTTGAATCATTAAAGTTATTCTTATGGATACTAAGTAATTTTGTATATCCCCCTTAATTATGAACCTAAATGAATATAACTCTGTATTTAGTTTAACTTTGTTGAGTTATATTAATACTGTAATTGAATAAAAACGCATTTCTTGTCTTTCTTGATGCCGCAAACCTACATACTCGGCCTAATTTATTCTTATGGAGAGTTAAAAGCTATAGGCCTATATCACTTATTATTTATGAATTTTCATTAGACTTGGTAAGTGCCTTTATGTGGTAGTGAAAAACACATAAATGCATAGTAGAAATGCTAAGTATGCAGGTTTTCTGCGACGGGGGTATTTTATATTTATTATAGTCTTTTCTGGGATTATATTGTAAATTTGTATACCAATATACTGTAAACCTTTTTACCAAAAAGAAGTTCTATAGTTGGGAAAATTTAATTGTTCATTATTCCTGCTATTCCTGGTGTAATAGTTATGACTTAAATTTGTTTCTTCAAATAATCTTCTATGGATATGTATATAGCTTGCAGTTTGCAGGATATATACACCAGCAAGAAGAAGGATATCCAGACTTTAGAAAGATTTTTGCAAGAACTTGATTTTGGAATTTAGCACATAGTTCTTAGTGCTCTTTTCTGTAGCAGGAATATATTTTTCGCTTCAGGACTTAAACCCCAAAATATTTTTCCATACGATAAATAATTTGAATGGACATATGAATAATAAACAAGTTTAGTCATATTTAAACTGCTACATTTTGATAGAATTTTGACCACATATATTCCAAAACTAATTTTTCTGCTATACTTCAGTTGTAAAAGCTATAAATATATTAATATCTAATAACTAGGTTAAAAAACATTAAAAACTCTAATGAGCTTTCTCTTTAACCCCATACTGGGGAAATCGTATTTGTTTGTAAAATGGTGTGACTGAGATAAAAGGATTAAAACTATAATTAACTTAAAACCTTGTTACTATAAGACTATTGCCAAACTCTGTTTAGAAATTACGTTGATAAGATGAATTATAACAGTTTATAAATGAAAACCCTCTAAAACATATTTATTAGGTAACGGATCAGAGAGCAGTTTTTGCAAGCTTAAATCTATCTCACATTTAAACGATGGATATACAAATTTAAATAAATGTCCGAGATATTTGTTTACAACAAAAAACCTTGCTTTATCTTTATATAAATAAATAAATAAATAAATAAATAAAATTTGATTGTCATTAAGCATATATACAGCAATAGACAAGGTCAGAACAGATCTTATCCTAATACAGGTATCACATGAGTATACAAAATAAACTTTACAATTGTGCAGTCTACAGCAAAGTCATTAGGCAACATTCATAACAGTCCACAATTAAAGTAAAATTAAATTATCGTATAGACAATTATATTTCAACGTGCGAGTTACTCCAGTGCAAATGACAAAAACAAAGAACATAGCTAAAACAACAAGCTGTGCAAATAAATATAAAGTCTTACTTAAAATACAAATAACTTAGGCTAATTACATTGACTGCACAATTTCACGAAGGGACATGGTGTCACACTCAAAAAACTCAACTATATTATAAAAAGGATTGTCAACTAACCAGTTGTACAGTTTTCGTTTAAATTCGTTAAGAGGAATGTCATGTAGGTACAATGGGAGTTTATTAAAGAGTTTCTGGCCAATTACTTCATAACTATTAACAGATTTTGATAACCTATGGAATGGGATGCTAATGTGCTTTCTACTTCTAGTATTGTGAGTATGAATATCCTCTCTCCTTTGAAAATTCGGCAACTTATTTTTGGTAAAAATTAGGACAGAGTAAATATACAGGTTTATCACAGTCATAATTCTGTGTTCAATAAACAGTGGTTTGCAGTGTGCCATGTATGACGAGCCCGTAATTACTCTAATCGCTTTTTTTTGCAGTAACAAAATATCATTGACATGACTAGAGTTTCCCCACAGTATAATACCATACATCACTATACTTTGGAAGAATGAGAAGTAAGATGACTTTACATAGTTATCAGGTACACAATTCACAAGACGCCTCAACAAATATATCACTCTAGACAACTTAACACCAATGTACTTTACATGATGCTCCCATGTTAGTTTGGAGTCAATATAAAGACCTAGAAATTTAATACTTGGAACATCCTCCAATGGTAAACTGTCCCTCAGACTAAAGTACATATTTTGCGTTTTATTTTTATTGAGAAGAAATCCATTTGCTTTGAACCAGTATGATGCTTCGGATATTGTACTGTTAGTGGTGATTTTGAGAGCATCGATGTCTTTGTTAAAATTAATGAAAGTTGCATCATCTGCGTACATAACTGTGTGAGATTCCAAAAATGATGGCAAGTATAATAGGGAGTGGAGTCTATTCAGATGCATGGGAGTTAATTTTGTTCAAAACTGTTATGAAATTATCCAGATTACCGTTTCCATTTTTAACGTGCAAGTGCCTCCATGAGCACTAAGACTTCTTTAGTCTTTAACTACCATAAACAGTGAAGGACAGCCATCCATAAATCAGTAGGTTTCAGCCACCTGGCTGGGCACCACACGAAAATACTGAGATAGACTATCCTATAAGGAGGAAATGCTAACACACACATCATAGAACTCTTCTACTAAAATGATCAGCGTCGCGTCGTGTCGTTTGCACACAAAACATACACGAAGGAGAGATACTTTTAGTCATAGTTAAACGCAAGTATGTCCTCTTTCATATTTTTTTGTGAAATTATAATTTTCTCATATTTTGGGTTTGAAAGCTAAAATAATATAGCCTTGATGCTATCTCAGCAACAAGAGCTGGTATAGGGCAGAGGCGACGTGTGACGGTGGGCAGTTATTTTTCTCGAGTCGCTTGATCCAGTCAGCCTATATAAACTGAAATTCGCAAACATGATATAATTTATTTCGTCTTCAGCTCTTCTTCTTGATTTTATTTTCCACGCCTTCTTTATTTGCTCTGCAATACACATGCGCAGGGAGAGGTCAACCATATAGTCGCCCGCTTAGACGACTGCGAGGTCTACATTAATTCTAGCGGCTGTACTTTTGGAGTTCAATCCACTCGGCTGCTTTTGGAACTAGATCCACTATTTTGAAAAGTAGTTTTCTAGTGTTTTCTCTAGTTTCGTTCTGCCTACAACTAAACAAAATGTTGCTAATTTCTATATTGACTGTACTTTTGGACACTACGACGTTTGGAACTAAATCCACTCCTTATTTTAAATCATTATTGCGTTTTGGAACTAACGACACTGGTGATTTTATTCATTTTGGAACTAAAGAACTGAAATATAATTTTGGAGTTAAATTCACTTGGAACTAACACAACACACCCAAATTTATTTTTCTATACACATTTGGTATCAAATTAAAGCTATTTCTCTCTAGATGTGCCTTTTCGGGTTTGGAAAATATCCCATGAAAAGCCTTCGTCCAGGAGACATTTGAAATTTCAGCAATGTGCTACTATCTGTTGTTAAACCTGTGAACTTTTTTCAATTCACATTTGTTTATAACAAAACATATGGAGCTTCCTTTTAGTATGGAGCGTTTCCAATTCCCGCTTACTTTAGCATTTGCATTTATAATAAACAAAGCACAAGGACAAGGTCAGTCTCTTGGTCCAAGTCGCAGTATACCTACCAAAACCCGTCTTTTCCCACAGTTAACTCTTTAAGCTGTGCCCGATCATTTAATGGAGTGAAGGTTTTCATTAAAGCTTCAAAAGGACAATATGTTACTTCTAGCCAAGAAATTTTAACAGACAATGTTGTCTGGACAGAAGTTCTGCCAATTCGTATCTTTTACCACTATATGTATTACAATAAAGAAATCAAGCAATTTCGTAGGTACATTACAATGGATTTTTCTAAATTATTTTAATTTTCACTTTGTCTGACTTTAGTTTTTATGCATATTTAATTTTTTAATGAAAAAAGGGAAAGGGGAAAAAGGGTTATAGAATTATGGTTAACTAAAATCGAAGTTTGTTTAAAAAATGTCAGAGTCTATTAGAGTCTTACGAATATTGTGTAAACATTTTTAGTCAAAGAAGAACATAAATTAAACAATAAATATCATTAACGTACTTATTTTGAAGTCACGAAGTGACGCTGGCTACTAGTATATTTTAATTTATTTAAAAGAGCTTCATGATTAATATTATCAAAAGCCCTTGTTAAATAAAAAAAATATGGCAAGGGAAGACGTTTTGATCCAGATCATTAATTATACATGAAATTAACTGATAAATTGCATCCATGGTTGATAAAACTTACCAAGTTTGATCCATTGATATTTGCAAAAAATACCAATTGTGTAGACCCTGTTGCTCAATTACAAAATGATTCTTATAAAGAATACATAAAATTACATGTCTCACTATATATATCGATGAACCTTTGTAATTGGCTTTACGTAGTAGTAGGTACGTATATATGCATTTTTAATTCTCTGATTAGCAGGTTTGCTGTGACGGAGGTTTTTTGTATTTTTTTTGTTTTATAATAAGAAAATAACATATTTTTAAATAGGAACTGCAAGACAACATTTAAATGCAGTAATAAATAAATGATAAAGTAAGGCTATTCAAAAACTATTTGAAAAGTACACCTATATTATAGATAGATGTTTTCCAAATTTGTACCCTGAATTAATTGTTCTTTATGGTAAAAGATAGACTAGCTTACACATTTAATTAGTCCTTTTTAACTGAATGAAAGTGATTGAGGTTATGAAATAAAACCCATTTCTATTAATACACAAATTTATTATTTTGTTGAGTTGAAGAGCTTTTATTTGTGTGACTCTTTTCTCTTTTAAAGAACAAAAATGCAATCATGAATAATTAATTACAAACAATTTATTTACAATGACAGTAAGTTGTTGGGGAACATTAAGAGGAGGTTGTAACAAGCTGAGTGCCTACCCATACAAAGCGGGACAAACAGCGACATTTCTTTCTAACACCACTAAATGAGAAACTTAGCTTCTGTTTGGCAACACAAGAGTCTTAAGTACTCATGAAACAGAACGTAAACTGTCTACCATCTCCACGTTTCTACCACAAAGAGGCAATTTATAACGGGCATATAGAAAGTACTGAAAAATTCTATGGGTCTTAAACTTATTCTGCTTAAGAGATTTGTACATAAATTATAAGGGTGAATTGAGTAAGAATTGACTGTTGCTTGAGAGCCTCTAACGGCACATTTCTATCAACAATTCTCATGAATGGGTTGCAGTAAGAAAGCGACATTTTGTAAATATACAAAAAAAGTTAAGACTATTTGGAGCTGACTAGTATTTTCTTTGATATGGTAGTGAAATTCATGTGTTTTTTTTTCAACAAAGTATTAAGACTCTTGTTTTCCCCAGAAGTCACAACAAATTTCTTTTACAAATATATTGCTGCATTTTCTACAACTATTTTAACACATTCCCCATAACCTTTCTCTCATATCTTGAAATAAATTCCAATCCAATGACAGACAAAGTAAAATACATTTTAAACTAATAAAGCATTTGTCGTCGGTAAGCGAATGCAGACGTCAAAGTTCAAAATATACTTATCTATATAAATATATGTATATATATATATAACGTACAATAATAATCAACACATATATATAATCAATAAATTATTTTTAATCTACAATAAATCCTTTAAGCTTTTATACAAGGTAATATAAAATAAATAAATTTAATTTTTGTATAAAGCTTTACACAACTATAACTTCTGTCATTGTATTGCCTTATTTCCCAACCGTACAATTCTCAAGATTGTATAAAATTAATTTCAGAAATCAGATTTTTAACACGGCTTAGTGTTATCTTAAAGCTTACATTTTATTGATTTTGAGACGGTAAATATTTCTCAGAGAGACAAACACGAAGGAAGAAATGAATCTTCATCCAAATAAACCTAGATCATAGGAATACAAAATAAAAACCTAAATAGAAGGTAGGGAGTGGGGGAGGGCGGAGTGGAATGTGAGGCTTGATGGCAGTGCGTGCCTCCCTCGGCCGCTCCGCGTTACAACTAATAATGAGGGACCACAGTCATTTCATGGTTTACAAACAATTTGTACTTTTAATGCTTTAAAATGATTGAGATCTGGTACCCACAAGTACCACTGCCCTTTGATATCCCACAGCACATTTTGATGCATAGATTTTGCAATATTAACATCAAATTTCGATCGAACAATTATATGAGTCGTTATTTCGATCCGAACAACTAAAAACTAACATCATTAAAGTGTGATGGAAAGTAAAATTAATTGAACTGGCTCAAAAACAAACCGATTGTGATGTCGGTAAGAATACACGAAGGTTGCAACTACCTTCAATCCTTGGAATGGACAAATCATGGTAAAACACAAACATACTCATACATACTTGCATTCATGCATACCGAGAGAGTCGACATCAAGTTGTTCGATCTGTCACATAATAAACCGTTGACACACTGTTTTGCTGTTTTCACAATGAATACAACTAACCGATCGACTTAAAAGTTAATGCTTACACTACATACTTCAGTTCATTCATTAAAATGTTACTTTACGAAAACTTGTTTAAAGGATGCTAACAGTTCAAATACAAAACATAATACAGGCGTATAAACAAATGAATTCTATCAAAAATTCTTTTGATGTAACGCTTCACCTAAAATACAATAATTTATTTAAACATTCAGTCAAAATCTGTATACAATTCCTTCATAAGTTTCAATTTTTATACCGATCTTTACTAACAATCGATCTAGCTAAAAACTGTACATACGTTCTAAAACAGTTCATCACCTTAAAACATAAAAATATATATATCTTCATTTATAACTTTTTAATACTTGTAGTTTTGGTTACTGTTCCTTAACAATAACTGCGGTTTAAAATGGATTGCCTTCGATGAGATTTTTCTCTCCTGTGGCAAATATCAGACTTTGAAAGTAAATCATTGCCCCGTAACTAAACACATCAACATTTGGAGTGAAAGACATCGACAAGCTACAATGTTGAGTCAGTAAAGATCTAAACTATATCACTCTCTCAGCCTGAAACTGGCCTGATTTCCATTGTATACACAAAGACTAGAACTTTTTATTTAAAAAATAAAGATACATTGATGCTATTAAATACTGGGGCCGCCTCAAGAGAACAGATGTGAAAAAGCCTGATGTATATTAAACGGTATTGGGCGCCACACAGCTCATAGTGCAGCGAGATACCGCCTGCAGACAAGGGTCGGAGCCAATCTCAAGCCGCACCCGCAGATCGTGTACCCTGGCAATGGCTAATTGTTCAACATTTATTTCTGAACAAATTGAGACCTTTTAGAAGGCCTAAGCGACATGTTTAGTAATCTGGTTTATGGAAACATTCACTACAAATTTTAATTTCTAAGTTTATTCACAAGAAATGTTTTATTTGTTAGCTAATGTTGCTTACAATAAATATATTTTATTAATTCCTATGTTTTGTTTTTAATTCGTAAAACCAGCATCAAAAGTATTTAGGCACAACTACATCCCTTTTTTAACTCAAGTATTTTACTTAACCGTCCCTAGATCATGGCCTCAAATCTATGAATTGTAAATATAAATAATACGATAAAATTAGAGAATATTTTTAACTAAACACAAATTTAATCAAACACTTATATATATATATATATATATATATATATATATATATATATATATATATATATATATGTAGGCCTGGTTGTAAAACTGTACTCCATTTTCTACTTTATCCTAGAAAGACGTTGATTTGTACCTCCCTTCCAGCAGTAGAGTAGTGAAGATATCTTCTGGACCAATTAAAAATATAAATTATACCTTCTAGTATTCATTGGCGACTATGCAAATTTGACTACCTTTGTAACAGAATTGTATAGATTCTGTAAGATTCATATTTGATAAGGCATGGAAATATATATTTTATCACCCACCACCAGGGAGGGTATTTTAGAGCTTTATTACAGAGCGAGGTAATGCCACATAGCGTTACGATTACAATCTCAGCAGAGCTAGAACAGGGAGGCACATAATGTTACGATTACACTCCTGGCAGAGCTCAATCAGCTGTTTCAATAGCTGATGCGTTTACAACAATCAAAGATTTCACAACATACAATTATTGTTTGTTTTGGCGCTGATATAACCTTTACCTGCAGTGCCAGTTGCAGTTGAAAATGTTAGTGTTTAACGTTTTTCCAATCTTGTTTGTTCTTAATGGGTGATAAACTAGTTTACACACCTCGTGTAGCAAAGGCCAGAACACCGAGGGAAAGCTTCACGAGCGCCGGGTGGTGCATCAGTTGAACAGGAGGTGAAACCATCTTATCAAATTACAGGAATTGGCTAAATTAACTTTATATTGAGCAACATGATTTCACTTAGACCACTATTACGTTAATGTTGTTTTAATTTTATTTCCGAAAATTCTAAAATGCTATAAAACAATTTGTAGGAAGTTTACTGGTTGTACAAATGCCCAGAGGGAAGCTCTTTGTTCACGGTCCAAGGTTTCAGACTCACAGTATGGGTCATGCTAATAGTTTACTATTCCACAGGAAATCTGTTAATAATCACCTAACCAATTGAATCATTGTCTGCAATAGATAAACTTTAAAGGCTAATGGGGTAACAAATATTTATTTTTGTTTTGACACAAGTAGCAATAATAACAAACAGGCTCTATGACAGGCTTTAGTCACGAAAACATCTTCAATTTTGGTGTGGCGTATTTCCCATAGCTTACCCATGTGATTGCATGTAATACAAAATTAGCATGACTTTGAATACTAAATCATTTTGTTGAGTAGAAAATTATGGATAGGACAAGCAGGCTTACCTTGGAAAGTACAGGCATCCTAATGATAGCACTACAAAACGCACATAAAAGAATATTTCAAGCCCACTGGCCTCTTTGTCAACTTGGAGAAGAAACAAGTTGACAACTCTTTTCTTCTCCCAAGTTTTGTGGTGTTAGTAAGCTATCTATCATTAGGATAGCCATACTTTCCGAGGTAAGCCTGCTTGACCTACCCATATTTGCCTGCTAACCTGGCAAAAAGCCCTATCCAAAACTAATCTAAAACATTTTGTCTGTTAAAAAAGGCTTGATTTATTGATAAGGTTATTTATAATATGTCCAAGAATATAAACTATAGAATTGGTTGAATCGAAGGAAAATTGTATATGTATAAACATTTCCATAGAGTGGAGAAAACCTCCACAAGTGCCCTATCCTGTCTGAAAACCAATGCGCCCTCTGAGGGGTTAACGATTTCCATCTCGCTCATTAATTACCAGCTTAACACTTAGCAGAATACTTAGCGAAGAGTATCTTAAGTATGAAATCACTCAGTCAAAATTAATGAGATCTGAAATACTCCACTTAAAGTGTAAATAACATAATACAAGTCTCAAACACCTACAAAAGGCTCTGAATATTCAGACGGAGAGAGTGATTACAAGAAGTAACAATAAAGTAGATATAAATAATAGTAGAAATAAGAGTGGTAAGGGTAGGAAGAGGGAAGAGGAGGGAGTGACTAGAGCAGGGTACTTGGTGGGTTCTACTGGCTCCAGTCCAGGGGTGTGGCCAGATCTCCTGACATGTAGCTTGTGTCGCCTCTCTCGCACACCTACGAACAATGTGGGCGTGAAAATTGAGACATGCTCAAATTTTTATAAACGAAGCTGAAGTAGTAGATTTGTATATTTTGCATTGTTTTAAAGACTTTTTTATCTACCAGGTAATTGGATCAGTCTCCACAGTCAGAGTAGTGGCTCTTAATTTTATTGGCTCCATAAAATGTGGTCTGTAATTCTGTTTTTCTTGACCTTAATTGTAATAACTTTAACTACGATATATAATTAAATCGTAGTTACCATATTAAATCAAGATTGTACTTGTAGACACAAATGCTACAAATATACATATGCTGTAAATGGCATATGCTATAAATACACATATATCAGGTCCATGATCAATATTACACTGCCACCTTTTGTGGGGAAATATTAAAATGTGTAATAGGAATCACAGTTAAGTGGTAGTGGTATTAAGTTAAAAGTTAATTTTGTTAGGCCTGCAATCAAAATTATTCCTCAGATTCTGCCACATATTTCTTGTAGAAGGTAAATGAATCCCACTATAAAGTACTACAGAGTATAATATTTGCTTTAATATAGAACTGATAACAACAATTTCAGAAATAATTTAGCTATGGAATCTCTTTGGAAAACATTCAATTTTAAGTCTATAAATTAAGTCTCAAACTAAATAGTAAATAACATAATAATTGAGTAAAACACTGTATGATTTATTTCAAACAATATGGCAAATAAAAAATACCCCCGTCGCAGCAAACCTGCGTACTGAGCAAATTTCCAATGTCTAAATATCACATAAATCCGCATACCAAGTTTCATAAAAAATATATTCACAACTAAGCGATAAATACAATTTTAATTAGTCTCCATTAGAATAACATTGGGGATGAGTACGCAGGTTTGCTGCAACAAGGAACACAAAATAAAGGGTTTTTATGAAAATATCAATAGAACTCATTTAAGTACAGTCAAATACCAAGTTTCATTCATATACATTTATAAATAAGCGATATATAACATTTTAATTATTCTCCATAAGAATAAAATGGGGACCGAGTACCTAGGTTTGCTGCTTCGGGAACCACACAGGGAAATTTTGTTTTTTGTGCAAAAAACAACAAACCACAACCAGATTAAGCCATATACCAAGTTTCGTCAGTTTATATTCAGAAATAAGCGAGATATAAAATTTTTATTTTTATTCATAAGAATAGCTTTAGACAACGTAGGACTGTGTTTTGCACTTGCAATATCTCAGTAACCAATTGATGCAGAGGAATGAACAAAATACCAAATTGTGTGTTTTTTTTTAAGCTGAATCTAATAGTAAAAACTAAAATTTGTCTATTTCTGTTTTCAAACTCGTTCAAATAAATGGTATTTTACACATTTGTGCCATATTTCATTAAGATCAGACCTGTTTTACGAGAGTTATTGTTCTTACGGACACATATATCTATATGAAAATTGAACGAATGGTGTTTTTGGCATCTCTGGGGACCTCAAAATGAAATGTTATCATGGTCTTGGGCCTAAGTCTTACCATGGCACCTACGGTAATAGCTTCTTCCCTATAGGATAAATTTGCTAAAATATGTATGAATTTGTTATAGCCTTGTATTACGAAAAAAATTAATTGATGGCAGTTTTTGATCTGGTATAGGAAATATGTATTTGGATTTCAAACCACACTAAACAATGCAGCAGTGCTAGTTTAGAGCCTTAAATCCCTCTCGTTGGTTGGAGAAGAAACAATAGGCGGAGACAACCAGGTTACCAACACGCAATAGTGGGGACACATTAACGGACAACACAAGATAGTTTTGTTATACTGGTGTCAGGCTTGTCAGTTGGTATTGACGTCGGTCTTGACAGTTGGTTTTTACTAAAAGTTTCCAGCTAGTCTCTTTGGAAAAAAACAGCTATTCTTTTCCAAAGCTGTAAGTCTATGCCGTAAGTAAGCATTAACTGACTGATCATATTTATTGGTAATGACGATGTGTCATAGTTAGCCCCACTCATGTATACTTTCTAAAATCTGACTAAGAAATAATAATAATCTGAATTATTTAACTAAGTTAAAGCCTGAATCACTGAGAATTTAACAGCTGTAAGTACAAGTTAAGTGTTTTGATATAAACACTCCCTAACAAAAAAAGTGAACTGATTAGTGTGACCATGTGATCACACTTTCACCTGATCACATGAAATCTGTATGGATAGTTTTCATCAGTTGGCTGCTAATTTTACATCCTGGATTACAGTACAGCTTGTATCAATTTCATGATATGTTACCTGATTATTATAGAGATAGAACAGAAATGTAATCTTAAATATAAATGTGAATATGACTAGTCTATTGCCTAGGCAAACATTGCATGTAAGGGCGTATAAGATGATGTAAATAAATAAACGAGTTCGCATGCAGCACGCTGACTTGAGGGAAGTGAATTTCCACATAAAAAAACTATAAAAACTCAAAATCAGTTAAAAACATACAATTATTCCAATTTTTATTCAAATCTGAAAATATTGATTTTTTTGCTGTTTTGATGCTCCTGGTTCTATTTACCTGCAATGCTGGGAATACAATTTTGTGCATTATAAGGTTAGGAGAAGGTCCAGTCAGGCTTTAAAGTAGGCGTGAGGTTGCTGGAGATGTTAAAAGTACACCAACAAATGAATAACAGGCTTTTCTAATGTAAAACCCCCATAAGACAACGTACTGCGTTTGGTCAATACACATTTTCTTTAATAACTCGGTAAATATATATGCTAGAATGACGAGAGAGGGCTTAAAACTTTTGCCTAACTAATTCCCATCTTTTTCCACGCATTAATTTTGCATCCGGGGCTTTTCTGACCCTTTTGGGGCCCAAAAACTCGAAATTTAAAGATGAATCCCTAAAAAATGGGTTTAGAGTTTTCCGATTGTTTTGCCCAACGAACTTGTCCAACAGATTATAGAAAGGAACGTCCCTACCAAATTTGAAGTAAATCGGACAAAAAATGTGACCGCTAGAGTGCATACACACATATATATATATATATATATATGTCTATATATATATATATATATATACATATATATATATATACAATTTTGAACGACCCCCCAAAACGTTTTCAGGGGGTCACGTTAGGAACTTCTATGGTGGTCCCGGGCTTAAGTTTCACCGTGCGGGTCATGCTAATAGTTCACTTTCCAAAGGAAATTCACTAATAAATTAATTAAAATAGAGCATGATTATTATTATAATTATGATTTTATGAACTTGATATGATAGTTTGCAAAATTCCTGGTTATTTTCCTGGGTAAACAGTGGAAAGGTTAAATTTAGTTCCTGACTTACTAAAGTTCCATCAATAAACACATAAAAAGTCGTTATTTTTCACTGTTAAAGTCAGCTTCAACATAAATAGGCCTAATTTAGTAGTACAAACTATTTGTATAAATTAGTGTTTTGCCAGGCAACTGAACAATCACAATCTAACGGGACATGAAGCAATCTGAACAAAAATACTCAAGCAATAGTTGGTGATTACCTAAACAATTTCCATTTCGGAGAGCGTGAGGCGGCTGGTAGACATGGCAACCCCGCTATCGCTCGAGGTGCTGTGATCATCCGTGTCACTTTGGTTGCTCGTGTACCCGATTACGTCTACTTCATCTGTACAGTAAACCCAAGTGACTTAAGACAACAAAAACAAATACAAAGTCACTTACTTGGCTGCTTGATTAAAACAAAACTATCTAGGGTGTACCTATATCTTCAGGAGCTGATTATTCTAAACAAATAAAAGATTCCTGATACCACCACTGGGCCTAATGCTTGGTTTGCTGTCTATTGATCCGTATGGGCTGTTTCAATAAATATATCGTAGTTTAGGAAGCTCTTGACATTTTTACTTGAATCTCGGGACGTGCATTATTCATGTTTTTAATAATAAATTGGCACTAAAATTGACGGTTCAAGCTGTAACCGTTTAAAAATGGCAGCAGCTTTAACTTTCATAGTTAACTATATTAAATAGGAAAATTTTTGAAAAAATGTAGATTCCATAAAAAAAGTGCAGTTTGATACTGTAAAGATGATCAAAACTCAAGCCGAGTTATTCAAATTTCAGAATAAAAGAGTGAAATCTATATTGTGTGAAAATCACTTAAATTGAGCATAGTTTTACTGAAAAAAAATATAAATTCTCCCCCATTTTGAAATGGTAGCTAGAAACTTCAAATTCATTGTAAAATATATATGAATAAGAACACGTGTAAAGTTTCTTGTCGAAATCTCCAATATTATTTCAAGACAAAATATTAAATTGGTTCCTGAAATATGATGTAATTTATTTTAAAACACATTACAAAATTAGACAGCAAACCAAGTGATTAACACATTCGGTGCGCGTCACCCGCCGACACGGGATGCGGCCAGGCTCCAGTTGCGCTGGCGCTGAGTAGGTCTCCCTTTATTATTTAGCCACTGAGCCGCCAGCAATCATCGAAATGAAACAATACTGATTGCGTAATTTGGTGATGACTGGCTGATGAGAATGAGGTTAATTTTTTAGTTTCACCGCATTTAGTGTCACAGACTGGTGCGAATCCCTCCTGCCACGTTTTCAGGCAGTAATGTGGTTGTGAGCCGGTTACAAAGTGAGGTTATATTATGAGTTTACGATATGCCAATTTACTGTAAAGCTTGACCCGGGAGCCTGGACTTTGCTTTGTAACATGTTTCGACAATTGGCACAAATAGACTAGAAACATTTGGGTGGTGAGAGGGTATTATATAAGTGTATATAGCCTATTTCATTTTACACATATTTTAAAGTGATAACGAGTTGTAGTGATTTCCCCCCCCCCACTTTAATACAAATGCAATAGTTTTTTTTACATTTCTTACGCTGGCGCGGACCAGAAATGATGATAGCTAAAAAAAGGGAAAAAAGCTTTTTGATAAAAAAAGACATAATTTCCTGCCTATATATTATACATGCCAAGGTAAAGTGGTTCCACATAAGTAAATTTTATCACTCAGGGGACCCTATCATTTCTTTTAGCAGGTAATGTGTTTTAAGAATCCATGTTAATAAGAACTTTATTATTTATTTGTTATAAGAGGAATCAGCTCCCAAAGTTTGTAGGTTTGGATACACCCTATATAAATGGTAACTTTTTATCAGGCCTCAGGAATACTGGAATACCTATGTTTTATCATCATAGTGGAATTCCAGGAATCTAAGCTCTGAACGATTATTTTTCAGGTAATCTTAACTTTCCAGAGAAATATATCAAATGGTTTGGAGTCAAGAGAACCAAACTAAAAACACTGATGTTGGCATATTGTATTTCATCTTTTCGTTATAAGTAGCTTCTGCTAATGTAACTAACACATTTGCCTACCAGTTTTCCTACGTCCATCGACCTCTGGGAATTCCTATTATTTTTGGACTTCTAATGACGATCAGGATCCGATTCTTCATTATTATGAAGGAGTTTGTTCGCAATCATCAGTAAAACAAATGCAGTATGACATAACCTTACGCATAAGCAAAACATTAAAACAAATATGAGCTAGTTTCTATATCTCTTATTAGCAGAAAACACCTAATGTAAATTTAATATCTGTTACCTGATTCGGAGATGGAAGATGGCGAGCAGGCAGAAACAGGTACTGAAGAAGAAGATCTTGACGAGTTTGTACTCGACACTGTGGAAATGGAACACTCTGAAACCGAACGTCTTTTTGTGTAAAGGGAGCCTAGCTGTTCTAGCCGCCTCCTCAGGTACCTTTGTTCTCGACTAAGATGCTCTTTCTGAATCGCATGCTTTCTCTCCTGGTTTTCAAGGTTCTGAAAATTAAAATTAACGAATTAAACAGAAAGAAATGTGTATATGTATTAAGGTATCTAACAATAATGGCCTTTGCAAAAAGTTAAAGATTTTTATTTTAGTCATTAAACTAATACAAATAATAGACTACGTCAAGTTCTTATAAAGAAATAAGTAACATCTAGACTAAATAGGTATTTTCAATTTTGTGTAATTAAATTATGTTAATTTACAGATTTTTATTTTATTTTTTTATTTCTACATTATTTAAATATACAGATGTATAATAAAACAACATGCGTGGTCAAAACTAGATAACCTATTTTAATTATAGAAATATAAATTGATTATATTTATATTTAGGAAGTAAGATACGATATATGTATTTATTATATGTATATGATTATTTTATGTCAATATGAATGTTATTTTATATTTATCATATATTATAATTTATTATATTTTAATAATTACATGTATTCTGTATCACTTAATAGTCACATAGTATGTAAAAAAAATAAAGAACCCTCAACACAAAATAAAGTTTATTCTTATTCTTAATTTTGTCAGTTAACAAGTAACTGATCATCAAAAATGTAAAATATTGCGCTTTCAACATATTGAACAAATGTCTAAAGTTTAATCTGGTTTTAAAGGCATTTTAAATTTGCTCTGTTGCTCTGTACCTATTTTGCATTCTGATTTGTTCATAACATGTTTATACAATAACTGCTAAATTATACTCTGTAGAATAGATTTACCAAATAGAGCGTATTTGATGCAGTATTCTTATGTCTTATTCTTATTAAAGAATACAATATACATATACAAGTATACAATATATGCTAATTTATATTAGATTATTACAGCAATTAATTGAGTCTTTAAGAAAAAGAAACTATAAATTAAAATTACAGCGTGTCATTCTTTTTTATAAGGTATCCAAGAAAATATTTGATCCTATTAAATTAAAATTAATATAATTTAAAACTTTTGTTAACTTGTCTGGAACGACAAGTTTTTTTAAAACAACTACAAAATAAATAATTAAAGAAAACTTCAATCACTAAAAGAGTTCCAACTTTACGTTTACCAAGTGTTCTCTTTCAAACGAGTGTTCTCTTTCATATGAGTGATAACTTTAGAGGGAACCCTCCGTACCACAAGATAACTCTTGTAAGACAACTCTTAGGTTTATTCACGTGCCTGTCTAGAGAAGAGTAGACTTGGTTAGTGAACACTCTCAGAGTCATCACTTGTTAGTGAATTTCCTTTTGAAAGTGAACTATTAGCATGACCCGCACGGTGAAACTCAAGCCCGGGACCACCATAGAAGTTCCTAACGTGATTCCTAAACACGTTTTGTGGGGTCGTTCAAAATTTTATATATATATATAGACATATATATTAGAGAATCAAATTCACAGTAAAGGGCTACTATAATATAAGTATAAAAACATGAAAATAACCATGAGTACATAGAAAAGAAAGACAGAGATAATATATTAAATACCATGCAAATTCAATCAAACAACCCAATTTTTAATAAAATTATAAATATAAGAACAGACTCAAAACGCTTGCACCAATAAGAAAAAGTAAAACAGCTATTATCATAAGCTTATATTTACGTTTTTGTTAATAACACCAAGAGTTAGGTTAGCCCATTATGAATTAGCACTGTGATCATGAGTTTAAGTCTAAACATGTTAGTGCAAGTATAATTAAAAAATATATTCAACAGGGTACTCATGGTCGTACGGTTGTGAATAAATATATATGTGTGTCTGTGTGTGTGTGTGTGTGTTTGTATTTTTGTCCGATTAACTTCAAATTTGGTAGGGACGTTCCTTTCTGTATTCAGTGGGACAAGTTTGATGGGCAAAACAATCGGAAAACTCCAAACCCCTTTTTTGGGGATTGATCTTTCAAATTTTGAGTTTTTGGGCCCAAAAAGGGTCAGAAAAGCCCCGGATGTAAAATTAATGCATGTAAAAAGATGGGAATTAGTGAGGCAAAAGTTTTAAGCTCTCTCTCATCATTCTAGCATAAATATTTACCGAGTTATCAAAGAAAATGTGTTTCGACTAAACACAGTACGTTGTCTTATAGGGGTTTTACACTATAAAAGCCTGTTATTCCTTTGTTAGAGCACTTTTATCATCCCCAGCAACTCACGCCTACTTTCAAGCCTGCCTGAACCTTCTATCATTATAATGTGCAAAATTGTATTCCCAGCATTGCAGGTAAATGAAACCAGGAGCATCAGAACAGCCAAAAAAAATCAATGTTTTCAAATTTCAATACAAATTGAAATACATGTATGTTTTTACACAGATTTAGAGTTTTAAAAGTTTTTATGTGGAAATTCACTTCCCTCACGTCAGCGTGCTGCGTGCGAACTCGTTTTTATTCACCTCACTCAGATGATCAGATGATCGATGATCAGAAATTATAACTTTCTGTCAAACAATTAAAACTAGCAAATAAAGTAGGTAAAATTCCACGTAGTATTTTTTTATAACCACATAGGTTATTAATTTTTGAAGTTTTTCATTTGATCCAAACACTACATTGCAGGTTCAAGAATATTTTGTTTCTCCTATAGGACAAACAACTGAGGAATTCTTAAAACAAATTATGAAATCAGCTTTTCTTTACAAAAGCTTCAAGTCTCTTAAAATAAAAACAAAAACTACAATGTAGGCTTTCAGGAAACTATTTACAGTACCTTTATAAACCTTTTTGCTTTAGTGAGTAACCCTAACGTAGTATGTCTTGATGCTTCATGACCAAGAGGTACCATTTCTTTCAGCTTTTCCAGACAGTTTCGGAGGTGTGCTCGTCTGCAACATGTAACAAATATTACATTGCGGGAATATTAGGCTTACAGCAACAAGTTTTGTAAAGACTGTAATTGGAATAATAAATACCAGTAATACCAATAACAAATAATTATGAATATATATATATATATATATATATATATATATATATATATATATATATATATATAACATATCTATTTCAATTAATTCAACCAAAAATAATTCTACGAACAATGGCTGCAGGGCTTTAGATATTTTAGGGACGGTAAATTCTGTGATATTGTTAAAATAAAAGATAAAGAATTTTACTTAGACAAAAACCCTTAAATATAAACCCAAACAATTATGACATTTAAGAAGTGAACAATAACATACAATGTGATTAATATGGTGGTTAGCTTAAATACATCTTACAAACTAAAATGTGGAGAGAATCTGGCAATGCCTCCCTCTCCTATATGACTTATCTGACTGAAATGTGGTGACATTACCTCTTATTGCCCAGCTACCCCGATTAATTCTGCATCTACGTAGTTTCCTAAAATAGTATATAAGGAGTGACCAATACAGTATTTGTTTCATTGTTATAACCTTATCCTTCTTTTATTGTTATCTTAACTGATCGAATAGTGGTTGAAATAGAGTGTAGTGCGTGAATTTGTGCAGTATCCGTGTGAGTGAACGGTCAAAATAGACTGTAAATTTATTTGATTTTTACTGCTTGCTTCAGCCTATCCATATTTGAAAATCTTGGATAGTAGAAAACCCTCTCCTAAAGGCTACGACCACACTAGGCGACCTGAACTCCGCGACTATTTTATTCGCAACCAGGTCGCGGGAAAGTGCCTTCCTACGGCGACAACTACAGTGTCACAGTTATCAAAATGGCTCCCTGAATGAGGAGGATTAGATGCTAATGATTGCAGTGAGAGCTTATTTGGAAAATAAGAGAAAACATAGATTTGGGGTTCATCCGATGAATGTCGTTGATTTAAAACACGGACAGTTTCACATATAATGACATTTCTCAGAGGTGATAAAGACAAGTTTTCTTCTTATTTCCATATGAACAAACTCCTGTATCATAGTTTCACAAACTCCTGTCGTACATTAACAACAATATAGTTAAAAAGGGCACTGAGTTTCACTTTCCAATCTTATCTGAAGAACGTCTAGCCGTTACTTTAAGGGTAAGTTTCTAATCTCTAGAGTGTTATATTATTGCATCTATTATAGTCTTAAAATAAATCTTAACTAAGAATCCCAAAGAGGTCTTCGCACATTTACCTCTTTGATAAAAGTATTAGTAGTGGGCATTTGGGGCTTCTGGGCCAAGTGATTGACAGCTTCCGGTCACGTGACCGGAAGTGCTGAGTCATGAAAGACGTCATCTGAGGCTGAGCCAGTGACGTAGGCGGTTTTGTGACGTAATGAGGGAAAGTTTAAAGTTCAAGGTCACTGGGAGGTAATTTTAAAAAAGTACTACCTCGCACTCGTAAAATCCGATTGTGATTCGATAGTTGTCATTCGATAAAATATCGAATGAAAACAATCGAATGAAGCAATCGAATGAAACTAGTGCGAGGTAGTACTAATACAAATATTACTTTATTTTATTTACAATAATTCATATTACAAATATTACTTTATTTACAATAATTCATGTTTACAATAGTTCCCCGTTGTTCGTTGTCATCGATGTTGTTGTCTTTTTCGACACCAATCTGTTCTGGTAGGTGTTTCCATTTCATTACCATCATGTGGAAATAATACCTGACGGCAATTAAATGGAAACATCTATCAGATCTTGAGTGAAATGACATTGTTATTTTGTGAAGAGCGTCTCGGAGAGCTCGATGTTCACCGGTCGAGAGCCGGAGGTGAACTGACTATTCGCTAGCTAGCGTTCTGGTATCAAACAAAATGGTGGGGGTAAAAGTGTGGTGGGGCGGAGCAGATGGCGGACGGCAGATGGCAGGCGGCAGGTGGCGCGGGGCAGATGGCGCGAGGCAGATGGTAATTCTTGAATTCATTTACCACCTTATTCCATTATTGTTTAATAAAACATCCATCAAGGATGACATCGTCGCTTCTGTATCAGATGGTGTTGTTGGAGAAACTTCATGTACTTGTATTTCATCAGATATATTTTGATCAGTGTCATTGTGTTCAACATTATAAGAGACAGATGTGGAAGAAACATTATTGTCTTGTATTTGTGAATCCATGTGTACCGCACAAGAGCTGGACATATAGTGATGTAGCGTTTGCGCGTAGGTTAGGTACTCGACTCTTCCCCCACCACACCAGTCCCCCCACCAAGTTTTACATCGCACAATAACTAGTTTACATGTGTTAGTTAGGGTGTAGCTCTTAAACTGACAAGACCTTAGCTCCGTAACTGAAAACTTCAATAATGTTTGCTCAACGCTGTATAATTATAACAGTTACTATGATCTAACCATAAATAAAGAAGTTATTTAGGTTTGACCTTCAAAATAGTTGTTATTCCGCTAACGCTGCGATGCCCTTGGTCGGATCTAAATTCTGATTGCACCTTCTTGTCCGTCTTGTCGAGCCGCGTAATTTGAGTACCCACATGATATACCTTAAACCAAAAATAAAGAAGTTATTTAGGTTTGTCCATGAAAATAGATGTTCTTTGCAAATTGCCCAAGTCCCCAAGGCCACCCGAACAATTTCCAAAACGGGGAACAGCGCAGTTAGTACTTCTCACTTGGATTATAAAGTGTTCTATTCCCCGCTCTGTATTAACGAAGTCACCCGACCTTGAATTAATAACCTACGGTGGACCGCGCAAAAATTTAAAGTTGTAAACTGAAATTACCCTTTGTGTTACTGAATGGTAGATTGTTTTTCTGCATCGACATGTTGATTGAAGCGTGAGTTAAACAAGACTGAGGTAGCACTAGTGTGTAGTAAAGGTACCTACCTTTCCCCCACCAGACCACTCGGTCATAATTTAAAACCATAAATAAAGAAGTTATTTAGGTTTGACCTTCAAAATAGTTGTTATTCCGCTAACGCTGCGATGCCCTTGATCGGATCTAAATTCTGATTGAACCTTCTTGTTCGTATCGTCGAGCCGCGTAATTTGAGTACCCACATGTTGTACTTTAAACCAAAAATAAAGAAGTTATTTAGGTTTGTCCTTGAAAATAGTTGTTCTTTGTAAATTGTCCAAGTCCCCAAGGCTATCCAAACAATTTCCAAAACGGGGAACAGCGCAGTAAGTACTTCTCACTTGAATTATAAAGTGTTCTATTCCCCGCTCTGTATTAAAGGAAGACAATCATAATCAATTAATTTAACAAGCCCCATTTAAAACCTACTCATAGGCAGTGGTCAAACTCAGTTGAGAGAAACGACTCGCGACTTTTACGATAATACTAAAACTCTTTATTTCAATGATTAGGTTAGAGGTTACGAACGAACACAATAAGCTGGACCGACTTATAATTTATACTAAATCATATATTATATTACTGCCGAGAACTTGACTTAGCAACAAACAATAATACAATATTTTACACAATTAAAAGGCAAAATAAATACTGTAAATATTACTCACAATAATATTAATTATTTCAATCTTCGAGATTGATGTTATAATAGTGATTACTAATTTTCCGATGTCAAATAATAGCAGGTTACCAATTCTGTGACTAGTGGCGCATCCTGACTGTGTCGGATTGAACTACGTACTGCTTTACCGTTTGAATGGCGTGCTGAAAGCTACCTGTAGCGGCCGCGCTCAGAACTACTTGGGTTTGTTATTATTGCATAAACGATGTTCTTCATTATTTCTTCAAGTTTTCCTATTTCAAAAGGCTACTCTACCTAACGATTTCAGATTTAAAATACATTTAAATACTATTCAAGCAAATAATTGTTAAATAATGATAGTTTTTTTTTTTTTAGTATCGTTTAGAATACCAAAAAAATACACTTGTAATCATAGTATATATTTTTTCATTTTATTCTAAAACATTACCATCGTTTTCCAGAGTAAAATATATTAATGTTTATTGAAATACTATGTTTAACCTTAGCCGTGGCCAGGGTTAAACAAATAAAACGTAAGTCGAATTTTATTCTAAAATGGACAATTTGTTCAATGACCTCAAGTTGGAGAAGTGAAACAGGGGCCCCAGTCACGTAACATTTGCATTTTAGCTGTTCCTCCCATGAGAGAACGACTCAGTTGAGTTGAGAGAACGACTGGCAACTTTTAAGGTAATACTTTAATTTTATATCTGGTAAATCGCTGATAGAGAGGAGACATACACAACCAATTGGCCCGACTGATAATTCATACTAAATCATATATTATACTACTGTCGAGAATGTAATTTGTTAACAAACAAAAGAAGTATTTCAGACAGATTAAAAGTAAACTAATTACTGTGTTTATTATTCGCAATATACTTTTTTTTAGTTTTTTCGAAATTGGTGACATGTTAATAATTACGAATTTTTCCGATGTACGTAAGTGGAAGATTACTGATTCAGTGACTAGTGGCGCAACCTGACAGTGTCGGGGTAAACCACGTACTGCTTTACCGACTTGGATGACATGATGCGGGTTGCCCTAGCGGCCGCGGGCGGAACTACTTGATAGTAAGGTTATATAAAGAATAAAAAATATACTGAGCTTAGCAATAATTTAATCAGGTTTTTTTTTTTAGTTCTCGTCATCTTACGTAAATTTAAAATTGATTAGGCCTAATTCACCTTATAATTAATGAAAGAAGTAAATAAACAAATATTTTTCGTAACGAAATTCTAAAACATTTTCTGTATATATATATACTAATATTTCCGGTTGCCTTTTTAGATTACCTGGTGTTATATTATAAAAAAGCATAATTTTTAAGATAAAAAAGTGAAGGCTCAATATAATAAATATAAATTATCATCTATTACCAAGTAGCACGTTTTTAGAAAATGCTCTCAATACTCCAGTAATAAACGAAACAGCAATATTTACAATGTTCCAAAAGTAGGTTAAGTAGTTTGAACGTAAAACGTTTTATTGGGGGTCTAAATCAATTAAAATAACTATTTATTTAAGAAACAAATTGTAACTTAATATAAGGTTTACAAATTGTCTATAATATTAAAATAGCTATTTTTAATATGCATGTACCCATAAAATACATGTTAATCTTAATACTATATTTATAGTTCAATATGGTCACATGTATTGTAGTTTCAAATCTTTGCTTAAGACTGTTAATGTTCACATCTATGTACAATCGTAGGTAAACAATAAATTAAGCCATAAATAAATTTCGAAAAATCCCGTGATAAAGGATAGAACAACAGACTTATGGGAGAAACAGATGACTGGAGCTTCTCCTTTAAGCAGGAAACCCATTATGTCGGCACGGCACGGCACAGCACAGCACAGGCACACTTTACATAGGGGTTAACCCATTAGTAACGGCCACGACCGCCCAGTAACGTCCCGTCCCGTTCCTACAACCTGGCGGCCTCAGCAGTAGTAGTGACAATAGATAGTAATTGCATGAACAGAAACAGAAAATCGAAAACAAACAAATTCATACTTTAGTAACGATGACCCTTAGAATGTCTTTAATTTATTGACTTCCATATACTTTTTACTTTTGGAAAATGCATTATTATTTTACAAATTTATACGAGCATTTATTCTCTATTTCCTAAAGAAATATAAAAGTAGGATTCGATATTAACTACCAAACCTTACACTGACAAGCTCAACAAACTCAAAAAAAGTTTCAGTGCGCAAGTAGACTAAGTAATATGATTATTCATAAATTTAACATAATTGATAACTTACAATATTTATGCAACCAAACTCTTAAAAAAGGCAAATGGGTGTGTGTCTGTTGTCATCTCTGTACCGTTTTAATGCAAAAACTCCTAAACCTGAAGAGCTAAAATCTACATTTAAACAAATAAATAAATATGTTCCAACTTAAATCTTTACAAAAATCTTTGCAAAATAGTTGTTTAAACCAAGGAAACTGGACGATTTTGATTAAGTTCAACGTTAATAAAAGCACTTCATAGTTCTAACATTGGCCGCTTGTAGCGCACCGCTCAAGTAATGCTTAGTTCGTCCCGGCACCGACAGAAAGCGATACTAGTCAAATTAATAACAACAATTGTAATTTATGACGACATAAATAATAATATTCCGTACACCCAACACTATATTGTTTAACAAAATGTATAATAAATGTAATAAAACATATTTTTAAATGTATCTATATTTATTTACTTCTGTAGTGATATTTGTTTATATTTTACAAACGTGTTAGTAAATTTAACTTTCACTAGTAAAATAATATTTATTTTAGTACTAATAAAAATTCGACCAAAATCAGCTAATATTGGTATTAAAAACAAATATTGTAAGTCAAAGAAAGGTTTAGAACTATTTTAAAAGTTGCGAGTCGTTTCCCTCAACTGGGTTCGATGAGCGACTTTATTACACTCTGTCCTTCCAACCGCTTAGAATATTTAGAATAATTTTATAATAATTCTGCTAAATACATAGCACCAGCCACGCAACATTTCGCGTTTCTATCTGCTTACCCCATAAAGGCCTCTTCACAAATTACGTTTTAATACTTCACCGACGCCCGACGTCTTGGTCGTATCTCACAATGATATATAATGGGGCAGTTCACACTAAAGTAATAATACGGATACGGTAGTCTATAATACTATAGTCGATATTTAATCGAATGACCTAACCATCTGTTGTGAACTGAAGGCTATCCTAATGTAGCAGTAGCTTTATAAGCATTATAAAGAAATTTAACCCCCACAACAAGTTTGACCTGATTTCGTTTTTACTACCAATACAAATATTAAAAAAATATATAAAAACGGAAAACGGTGCGAGATAAAAATATATTTCCAAAGTAAATTTTCTCCTTTAAATTAAAATCTACGTATAATACATTACCCAATACATTAGTTACCCGATGTAAAATATAAAATATACTACGCTAAATTTGTACTTCCGTTTTTTTCATATGACATGGTTTTTATATTTTAGTGATTATCTGCAAATTTGGTTTGAATTGTTATTTTACGTATTATTCACCATTCTAGGTTATTTCAACATAAATGAGTCATAACCAAATTATCTTCTAAAAGAGGATAGAACTACACAAATTCACTAAATCTTTTTGAAAACACCGTTATGTTCATTCCAAATACCATATTAAATATTTTTCTACTTACGGTTTTATTAAATGCTATATCTGGCTGTCTAGCTAGATTTGACTAGGACTCTTTCCATTTAGCCTGATAACCGTCATGTTAGAGTATATATTACAGATGTTTACGTAAATAATCATTCACGAATTATATAACCAACAAAACAAAAGATAATTAACTTTCAAAAGGAGCGACTTGGGAGGCCTGTGAATGACAACCATCTAATTGATAAAACTGGCTAAATAACAAAAATAGAGTAAATCCGCTCATACACAAACCAACGCAACCACATAATAAACATAAAATTCACTTAAACATATTCCTGGTTTATTAACTTTGGTCGGAATATTTGTGGGGGGCTGTATGGAAAGCTCCGATTGGGGGGCAACGGAAAGGGAGCCCTCAAGCGAGTCCAAACATATAAATGGCCATAGAGTTTGCCATAATATACGCGGTTAAATCAACGAAAGTTTAATTGACAATTCCGTTACACTGTGTGCAATACTGGAATAATCCAATGAATATAATCCCAACAAGCAGCATTTAGGAAGTTCCAAAATGTATTTATGCCTGAAGTATATATTTCTATTAAAAATAATCTATATATGTGGTAATTTTGTACATGCTTGTCCTCATTCAGAAACTGTCCGCAAATTATTAATACATATTTTTTACCTGATCTGCATATAAAAAACTAATATCTTTTAGGTGTGTTTAAGTTCAGTAATTCAAGTTGAAACTTTTCCCAGCACAATCAAACGTATCCTGCAACAATGATTCATTATAATAGTTAATACACTTGAATTCCTCCGGTTGCAGATGAGTTTATTTCACCGAATTAGTTACTTAACAGAATTTAGTTAAATTCGTAATAATTTGTTATTTGTTTTTGAGCATCAGCAAGTTTTGAACTTTATACATCTTAGCCCCTAGATTGTTTGTAAGCTTTATACTAATCGAACAAATAATAGCATCAAAATAACAGTATTAAAATTAAATGGTTTTATTATCAATAGGCCTAATTTATTGTAACTAATTTATTGTCTTGATTTCATGTAACAAAACACAAACTCCATGCGGTTTCTCTCCTTAGGTTATCAAACAAATATTCGAAACAAATAATTAGATAACGTTCCTTATGCATTTAAATGTAGGTAATAAAAAAGTTAACTCAAAAAGTGCGCTTTACATTGATTTTAAAGTGACAGTCTTTATTGAACGACCTATAAATTCAATAACAAATAATTTGGATGAGTAAAAATAAAACATGAGATGCACAGACAATTGGCCCGACTGATAATTTATAAGAAATAATATATTATATTACCGACGATGATGTAACTTGTTAACAAACAAAATAAGTATTTTCAGACAAATTTAAAGTAAACTGATTACTGTGTTTATTATTCACAATAATATTACTTTGTTTAGTTTTCGAAATTGATTATATATATATATATATATAAATATATATATATTAATAATAATTACTAATTCTTTCGATATAAAAAAGTGGTAGATTACTAATGTAACTAGTGGTGAATCCTGACAGTGTCGGGGTGAACTACGTACTGCTATACCGACTTGAGTGGCGTGATGTGAGCTGGCTCTAGCGGCCGCGGTCGGAACTACTTGATTGTAAGAATATATAAAGGACCAAAAATATACTGAGTTTAGCTATAATTTAATCAGGTTTTTTAGTTTTCGTCATCTTTCGTAAATTTAAAAATTGATTAGCCCTAATTCACCTTTTAATTAATCAAACAAGTATTGTGAGTATGAATATTCTCTCTAGTATGATGATTCGGATATTGTACTGTTAGTGGTGATTTTGAGAGCATCGATGTCTTAGTTAAAATTGATGAAAGTTGCATCATCTGCGTACATATCTGTGTGAGATCCCAAAAATGATGGCAAGTCATTTATCACGATAAGGAATAAAAAGGGACCAAGCACAGAGCCTTGTGGTACTCCAATATTAACCTGAGCAACACTTGACTTCTCTCTACCAACACAAATCACCTGACTACGGTTCTCCAAATAAGATTTCATTAGCTCTGAACTCTTAGCCCTTATCCCATAAAACTCTAACTTATTTATGAGTGCAACACAATCAAAGGCCTTACTCAGGTCACAAAAAGTAGCCTGAGCAAAGCCCTTGTCCTCAAATACTTGAAAAACAACTCTCACCAATGATTCTATAGCATCTGTTGTTGACCTATTTTTCTAAACCCGAACTGTGATTCATTAATACACAGATTATGATCTGATTATGTCTGTTCAAAATAATTACAAAGTGATGATAAATTAAAGTCTCAAAAACTTTACTGAATGCTGGTACAAGAGAAATGGGCCTATAACTAGAGGGGGAATCTATTTCACCTTTTTTATACACTGGCACAACTCTGGAAAGCTTTAGTTCCATAGGAAAGAAACCTCCATGTAAACATATATTTATACAATAAGTTAACGGACAAACTATGCTAGTAATTATTTTCTTAAGTAGATTACAGGAAACATCATATATATATATATATATCAACACTGTCTGATGTTTTAAAACTCTTAACAATACGTAAAACTATTTCAGGTGAAACTTCAGTAAAACCAGTAAAACTATGCAAAGTCACTGGCATGGAACCTTGTGGAAGCAAATCTACCGAGCTCAAACTGGGCCTAACAATAGAGCTTGATATTTCATTTACAGAATTGATAAAAAAATCATTTAATTTATCTGGAGGGATGTTTTAGTATTGTCTGAACAGTTAATAGTTTCTTCCTCATAATTATTAAATTCTTAAATAGGGAGGTGGTGTTTGTGTGTCTTCAGCTCAATGTGCAATAAGAAGCTAATACTGTATATACAGGGTGACATTGAACTTCCCTGGCAAAATGTCTGTTCCCCTCCCACATTATGTCTACCCTTCTCATCAGTGTCAGTTTATCGGATGTTTTATCTTCTTAGACTAATATTACTAGTACTTTAAACATCAAACATTATTTGTAACGATAGTATTACAAATTGTTATTAACTTATTGCAGTTTCCTAAATAGTGTTTTCTTTTTATTATTTGCACAATCCCGAAAAGTTACCCAAAATATAAAGTAAAGTAATAACGTTAAGAAATAATGCAATACGTTGTCTTTTGATAATCCTAAACCCAAGAAGTTCTGACCACGGCCGCTAGAGCAACCCAAGTCGGTAAAGCAGTACCTATTTCATCCCGACACTGACATGTTACGCCACTATACTCAGAAACGGTAACTTGTCATATTTTTGTTTCAAAATTAATATTTAACAATTATTTAAATATTTTGGTAGTGCAAAGTAATCTATACACGATACCCTTGGTCGGAAGTGTAATAACTAAACATTAATCTCTCCCCGAAAAATCAATACATATCTTCCAGTATTTTAAGAAACGAGAATTTTCTAAGTCCCCAAGGTCATCTGAACATGTTGCCAAAACGGGGAATAGTGCAGTACGTGATTCTCACTTGGACCACAAACTGCTCTATTCCCCGTTCTGTATTCGGGAAGATAAGTTTGAAGAACCCCAAAATGCTACAACCAAGGTCGGTGGTACAATGGCTAACAGCATCCTGAAACCCAATCGGACTTTGGACAGTAAAGGGCGCCAGGCAGCTGAGATCCAAAGTTTAAACCAAGGTATTTTACAAAGACTAATTTTAAAATTCAAAAATTCAAAAGGGAGATACTCACAGTTATAGGCAATAAACCTGATAACAGGAACCTTTTATTAATTAACCTCCCAAAAATACAAGGGAAGTTTCTCGAGGGTAAGATGGGTAATGTCAACCGGTTTGCGCGCCGTATTGACATAAGGTCGGTTTTCGCGCCATACCTTTTTTTGTAAGGGGTTAGGAAAAGGATGAGAAACATACTGATCGGTTAACGTTACTTTTACAAGGACAGCCGAGGTCGGTTTTGCAGAGGTCAACAGTATCACTGAAACCCGGTGGGACATAGACCCAAACACCCGGCGTCAGGCTGCTGCGAACCCAAGTTTTGATATATATATACTTGCAATCATAGCTGTTAAAGGTGCAGCGCAGAGAATTGTTCGTTGCATGCTAAAAAAACTATGGTGGAACCTTCTTTTCCTCTTTTTAAATCGTTAAACATACTCCCCTTAAAACACTTATACGTTTTTATAATAGTAAGCACTTTTTTTATTAAATCTCAAAAATGGATTTCAATTAAAAGAGGTTATGAATTAAGGCACCAACGATCGAACTCATTCTTTATACCATTGCCTAGGTTAGAATTTTCTAGACATTCTTTTGAATACATTGGTCCAACTTTGTTCAGTAAAATACCAAATCACATAAGGAATTGTTTTAGTTTAAAGAAGTTTCAAAAATTAATAATTATTTGGCTATTTGATATTCCAGATATAAATATTCTTTTTGAATTCAATGTTTGAGTATAGCGCTTTGGCCAGGTAAAGTTAGTTTGTTAAAATTGTTCGGTATTATGTCATTATGCCTGATACTGTTTATTATTTGTATGATATATGTTTCTTTATTACGATAGTTAGCACTTTTTATTTATTGTCATTACTGTTAATTTGTTAATTCAGTTTTTGTAATGCACCGGCCTGCATCCCTGCATCCCTTTCTTATTAAAATGATGGTCACCCCGACACAGGTTCGCCTTTGGGGGACCTAATTTCTGTTTAGGTACTTTGTTTACTTATTAACTAGCACTTAATTATCTTTTGTTTTGTTAGGTTAAGTCTCTATGTTGAATCATTTTGTTGTTTATTGATTTGTTATTTATTTATGTAATAAGTGAATTCAATGTTATGTTATGTACTTGAATAGAAATAAATACTTTCTTTCTTTCTTTCTTTCTTTGGCAAAACTTAGTAGATTCTTAACACCCCATAATTGTAACGTTTGCTCCAGTACGTAGTTCACTCCGTCGCTGCCAGGGTGTGCTACTCTGTCGGTTTTAGTATGTCGTTCCAACATTGGCCGCTTGTGTTTCGGTTATACTTAATTCGCTCTGACACCGTCAGAAAGCGTGACTACACTCGGCCTACTATTTATTCAGTTTTTACATAAAAAAAAATACATAGTAATTAATATTTTGCCGATTTAAGAAAATTGAATTATTTAATATTAATGTGAGTAATATCCACACTATTTAGTTTGCTTTTAAATTGTGTAAAATACTTTATTATTGTTTGTTACAAAGTTAAATTCTCGAGAGTTACATAATGTTTACTTTAGTATGAATAATAAACCTGACCATCTAGTGATGTATGTAATCTCATACTTAGTTACTTGATAGTTTGATGTATCAAGTTGGGTACTCAAACTACAGACGGTTCTTTTCAGATTATGTAGAATAATGGTTCACTAAAATATTCTTTCCCACCGTCAGTTTGTAAATGCTTTAGTATCTTTTTATCTTTACTATTGATTTTTTCACGCTCCATCTAACCTATTGAATCAAACCTCTGCAAGGTTTATTTTTAAAACATCCTCAGGATGGTCTTGAACTCTACCTTACTCACATTACGTCAGGAATAAGTCGCCAACTAGGTATTAAATTAAAAGTAGAGATGGAGCTTAGACCATTACACAGAAATGATATGTATTGTGTTTTGATGATATAGCAAACACCCCCCTCTAACATGAAAATTTTCCATTTTATCAAAAGATTGTACAACGAATTTTGTGTGAAACGGATAACAGTATTCCTTGTTTGAACTTGGAGCTTTCTTGCAATCCTTACAATAGTAGAATAGTGAAGTAGAAAGGTAAATCCTTTGCTATTTTACAAAATATTTGCTTTGGTCTTGACCCGGTTTATGAACTTAGGATATATCAGTGTGCACTTTGTAGCGTCGGAACAATATATTATCAAAGCCCCTCACTTACCCCCACCACGGATTGTTGGCTATAAAAGCGGGGGTTGACTGCAGAAGTTTCACAGTCTCAGGCCGACAGCCTAGCTAGCTGTTTACCTTAGCTGTCTGTAATAGCATCTTTAGTATAGAGTTGGTACCACTGTATACTAAAGACTCTACCTTAGCATGTTAGATTGTTAAGCATGATAGATAACCGCTTGTAGTTTGCTGCTAGGTAATGTAGTTAGTCTAATATATGTTAGTGTTTGGTATCGGTTTGAAGTGTCTTATTTACTAATGAAATATGTACTCCCGTCCCTACAGGTCCCCACTCAACTACCTTGGTCAAAACTTGGGTTCGCAGCAGCCTGACGCCGGGTGTTTGGGTCTATGTCCCACCGGGTTTCAGTGATACTGTTGACCTTTGCAAAACCGACCTCGGCTGTTCTTGTAAAAGTAACGTTAACCGATCAGTATGTTTCTCATCCTTTTCCTAACCCCTTACAAAAAAAGGTATGGCGCGAAAACCGACCTTATGTCAATACGGCGCGCAAACCGGTTGACATTACCCATCTTACCCTCGAGAAACTTCCCTTGTATTTTTGGGAGGTTAATTAATAAAAGGTTCCTGTTATCAGGTTTATTGCCTATAACTGTGAGTATCTCCCTTTTGAATTTTTGAATTTTAAAATTAGTCTTTGTAAAATACCTTGGTTTAAACTTTGGATCTCAGCTGCCTGGCGCCCTTTACTGTCCAAAGTCCGATTGGGTTTCAGGATGCTGTTAGCCATTGTACCACCGACCTTGGTTGTAGCATTTTGGGGTTCTTCAAACTTATCTTCCCGAATACAGAACGGGGAATAGAGCAGTTTGTGGTCCAAGTGAGAATCACGTACTGCACTATTCCCCGTTTTGGCAACATGTTCAGATGACCTTGGGGACTTAGAAAATTCTCGTTTCTTAAAATACTGGAAGATATGTATTGATTTTTCGGGGAGAGATTAATGTTTAGTTATTACACTTCCGACCAAGGGTATCGTGTATAGATTACTTTGCACTACCAAAATATTTAAATAATTGTTAAATATTAATTTTGAAACAAAAATATGACAAGTTACCGTTTCTGAGTATAGTGGCGTAACATGTCAGTGTCGGGATGAAATAGGTACTGCTTTACCGACTTGGGTTGCTCTAGCGGCCGTGGTCAGAACTTCTTGGGTTTAGGATTATCAAAAGACAACGTATTGCATTATTTCTTAACGTTATTACTTTACTTTATATTTTGGGTAACTTTTCGGGATTGTGCAAATAATAAAAAGAAAACACTATTTAGGAAACTGCAATAAGTTAATAACAATTTGTAATACTATCGTTACAAATAATGTTTGATGTTTAAAGTACTAGTAATATTAGTCTAAGAAGATAAAACATCCGATAAACTGACACTGATGAGAAGGGTAGACATAATGTGGGAGGGGAACAGACATTTTGCCAGGGAAGTTCAATGTCACCCTGTATATACAGTATTAGCTTCTTATTGCACATTGAGCTGAAGACACACAAACACCACCTCCCTATTTAAGAATTTAATAATTATGAGGAAGAAACTATTAACTGTTCAGACAATACTAAAACATCCCTCCAGATAAATTAAATGATTTTTTTATCAATTCTGTAAATGAAATATCAAGCTCTATTGTTAGGCCCAGTTTGAGCTCGGTAGATTTGCTTCCACAAGGTTCCATGCCAGTGACTTTGCATAGTTTTACTGGTTTTACTGAAGTTTCACCTGAAATAGTTTTACGTATTGTTAAGAGTTTTAAAACATCAGACAGTGTTGATATATATATATATGATGTTTCCTGTAATCTACTTAAGAAAATAATTACTAGCATAGTTTGTCCGTTAACTTATTGTATAAATATATGTTTACATGGAGGTTTCTTTCCTATGGAACTAAAGCTTTCCAGAGTTGTGCCAGTGTATAAAAAAGGTGAAATAGATTCCCCCTCTAGTTATAGGCCCATTTCTCTTGTACCAGCATTCAGTAAAGTTTTTGAGACTGTAATTTATCATCACTTTGTAATTATTTTGAACAGACATAATCAGATCATAATCTGTGTATTAATGAATCACAGTTCGGGTTTAGAAAAATAGGTCAACAACAGATGCTATAGAATCATTGGTGAGAGTTGTTTTTCAAGTATTTGAGGACAAGGGCTTTGCTCAGGCTACTTTTTGTGACCTGAGTAAGGCCTTTGATTGTGTTGCACTCATAAATAAGTTAGAGTTTTATGGGATAAGGGGTAAGAGTTCAGAGCTAATGAAATCTTATTTGGAGAACCGTAGTCAGGTGATTTGTGTTGGTAGAGAGAAGTCAAGTGTTGCTCAGGTTAATATTGGAGTACCACAAGGCTCTGTGCTTGGTCCCTTTTTATTCCTTATCGTGATAAATGACTTGCCATCATTTTTGGGATCTCACACAGATATGTACGCAGATGATGCAACTTTCATCAATTTTAACTAAGACATCGATGCTCTCAAAATCACCACTAACAGTACAATATCCGAATCATCATACTAGAGAGGATATTCATACTCACAATACTTGTTTGATTAATTAAAAGGTGAATTAGGGCTAATCAATTTTTAAATTTACGAAAGATGACGAAAACTAAAAAACCTGATTAAATTATAGCTAAACTCAGTATATTTTTGGTCCTTTATATATTCTTACAATCAAGAAGTTCCGACCGCGGCCGCTAGAGCCAGCTCACATCACGCCACTCAAGTCGGTATAGCAGTACGTAGTTCACCCCGACACTGTCAGGATTCACCACTAGTTACATTAGTAATCTACCACTTTTTTATATCGAAAGAATTAGTAATTATTATTAATATATATATATATATATATATATATATATATATATATATATATATATATATAATCAATTTCGAAAACTAAACAAAGTAATATTATTGTGAATAATAAACACAGTAATCAGTTTACTTTAAATTTGTCTGAAAATACTTATTTTGTTTGTTAACAAGTTACATCATCGTCGGTAATATAATATATGATTTCTTATAAATTATCAGTCGGGCCAATTGTCTGTGCATCTCATGTTTTATTTTTACTCATCCAAATTATTTGTTATTGAATTTATAGGTCGTTCAATAAAGACTGTCACTTTAAAATCAATGTAAAGCGCACTTTTTGAGTTAACTTTTTTATTACCTACATTTAAATGCATAAGGAACGTTATCTAATTATTTGTTTCGAATATTTGTTTGATAACCTAAGGAGAGAAACCGCATGGAGTTTGTGTTTTGTTACATGAAATCAAGACAATAAATTAGTTACAATAAATTAGGCCTATTGATAATAAAACCATTTAATTTTAATACTGTTATTTTGATGCTATTATTTGTTCGATTAGTATAAAGCTTACAAACAATCTAGGGGCTAAGATGTATAAAGTTCAAAACTTGCTGATGCTCAAAAACAAATAACAAATTATTACGAATTTAACTAAATTCTGTTAAGTAACTAATTCGGTGAAATAAACTCATCTGCAACCGGAGGAATTCAAGTGTATTAACTATTATAATGAATCATTGTTGCAGGATACGTTTGATTGTGCTGGGAAAAGTTTCAACTTGAATTACTGAACTTAAACACACCTAAAAGATATTAGTTTTTTATATGCAGATCAGGTAAAAAATATGTATTAATAATTTGCGGACAGTTTCTGAATGAGGACAAGCATGTACAAAATTACCACATATATAGATTATTTTTAATAGAAATATATACTTCAGGCATAAATACATTTTGGAACTTCCTAAATGCTGCTTGTTGGGATTATATTCATTGGATTATTCCAGTATTGCACACAGTGTAACGGAATTGTCAATTAAACTTTCGTTGATTTAACCGCGTATATTATGGCAAACTCTATGGCCATTTATATGTTTGGACTCGCTTGAGGGCTCCCTTTCCGTTGCCCCCCAATCGGAGCTTTCCATACAGCCCCCCACAAATATTCCGACCAAAGTTAATAAACCAGGAATATGTTTAAGTGAATTTTATGTTTATTATGTGGTTGCGTTGGTTTGTGTATGAGCGGATTTACTCTATTTTTGTTATTTAGCCAGTTTTATCAATTAGATGGTTGTCATTCACAGGCCTCCCAAGTCGCTCCTTTTGAAAGTTAATTATCTTTGGTTTTGTTGGTTATATAATTCGTGAATGATTATTTACGTAAACATCTGTAATATATACTCTAACATGACGGTTATCAGGCTAAATGGAAAGAGTCCTAGTCAAATCTAGCTAGACAGCCAGATATAGCATTTAATAAAACCGTAAGTAGAAAAATATTTAATATGGTATTTGGAATGAACATAACGGTGTTTTCAAAAAGATTTAGTGAATTTGTGTAGTTCTATCCTCTTTTAGAAGATAATTTGGTTGACTCATTTATGTTGAAATAACCTAGAATGGTGAATAATACGTAAAATAACAATTCAAACCAAATTTGCAGATAATCACTAAAATATAAAAACCATGTCATATGAAAAAAACGGAAGTACAAATTTAGCGTAGTATATTTTATATTTTACATCGGGTAACTAATGTATTGGGTAATGTATTATACGTAGATTTTAATTTAAAGGAGAAAATTTACTTTGGAAATATATTTTTATCTCGCACCGTTTTCCGTTTTTATATATTTTTTAAATATTTGTATTGGTAGTAAAAACGAAATCAGGTCAAACTTGTTGTGGGGGTTAAATTTCTTTATAATGCTTATAAAGCTACTGCTACATTAGGATAGCCTTCAGTTCACAACAGATGGTTAGGTCATTCGATTAAATATCGACTATAGTATTATAGACTACCGTATCCGTATTATTACTTTAGTGTGAACTGCCCCATTATATATCATTGTGAGATACGACCAAGACGTCGGGCGTCGGCGAAGTATTAAAACGTAATTTGTGAAGAGGCCTTTATGGGGTAAGCAGATAGAAACGCGAAATGTTGCGTGGCTGGTGCTATGTATTTAGCAGAATTATTATAAAATTATTCTAAATATTCTAAGCGGTTGGAAGGACAGAGTGTAATAAAGTCGCTCATCGAACCCAGTTGAGGGAAACGACTCGCAACTTTTAAAATAGTTCTAAACCTTTCTTTGACTTACAATATTTGTTTTTAATACCAATATTAGCTGATTTTGGTCGAATTTTTATTAGTACTAAAATAAATATTATTTTACTAGTGAAAGTTAAATTTACTAACACGTTTGTAAAATATAAACAAATATCACTACAGAAGTAAATAAATATAGATACATTTAAAAATATGTTTTATTACATTTATTATACATTTTGTTAAACAATATAGTGTTGGGTGTACGGAATATTATTATTTATGTCGTCATAAATTACAATTGTTGTTATTAATTTGACTAGTATCGCTTTCTGTCGGTGCCGGGACGAACTAAGCATTACTTGAGCGGTGCGCTACAAGCGGCCAATGTTAGAACTATGAAGTGCTTTTATTAACGTTGAACTTAATCAAAATCGTCCAGTTTCCTTGGTTTAAACAACTATTTTGCAAAGATTTTTGTAAAGATTTAAGTTGGAACATATTTATTTATTTGTTTAAATGTAGATTTTAGCTCTTCAGGTTTAGGAGTTTTTGCATTAAAACGGTACAGAGATGACAACAGACACACACACATTTGCCTTTTTTAAGAGTTTGGTTGCATAAATATTGTAAGTTATCAATTATGTTAAATTTATGAATAATCATATTACTTAGTCTACTTGCGCACTGAAACTTTTTTTGAGTTTGTTGAGCTTGTCAGTGTAAGGTTTGGTAGTTAATATCGAATCCTACTTTTATATTTCTTTAGGAAATAGAGAATAAATGCTCGTATAAATTTGTAAAATAATAATGCATTTTCCAAAAGTAAAAAGTATATGGAAGTCAATAAATTAAAGACATTCTAAGGGTCATCGTTACTAAAGTATGAATTTGTTTGTTTTCGATTTTCTGTTTCTGTTCATACCTTATATTAAGTTACAATTTGTTTCTTAAATAAATAGTTATTTTAATTGATTTAGACCCCCAATAAAACGTTTTACGTTCAAACTACTTAACCTACTTTTGGAACATTGTAAATATTGCTGTTTCGTTTAGTACTGGAGTATTGAGAGCATTTTCTAAAAACGTGCTACTTGGTAATAGATGATAATTTATATTTATTATATTGAGCCTTCACTTTTTTATCTTAAAAATTATGCTTTTTTATAATATAACACCAGGTAATCTAAAAAGGCAACCGGAAATATTAGTATATATATATATACAGAAAATGTTTTAGAATTTCGTTACGAAAAATATTTGTTTATTTACTTCTTTCATTAATTATAAGGTGAATTAGGCCTAATCAATTTTAAATTTACGTAAGATGACGAGAACTAAAAAAAAAACCTGATTAAATTATTGCTAAGCTCAGTATATTTTTTATTCTTTATATAACCTTACTATCAAGTAGTTCCGCCCGCGGCCGCTAGGGCAACCCGCATCATGTCATCCAAGTCGGTAAAGCAGTACGTGGTTTACCCCGACACTGTCAGGTTGCGCCACTAGTCACTGAATCAGTAATCTTCCACTTACGTACATCGGAAAAATTCGTAATTATTAACATGTCACCAATTTCGAAAAAACTAAAAAAAAGTATATTGCGAATAATAAACACAGTAATTAGTTTACTTTTAATCTGTCTGAAATACTTCTTTTGTTTGTTAACAAATTACATTCTCGACAGTAGTATAATATATGATTTAGTATGAATTATCAGTCGGGCCAATTGGTTGTGCATGTCTCCTCTCTATCAGCGATTTACCAGATATAAAATTAAAGTATTACCTTAAAAGTTGCCAGTCGTTCTCTCAACTCAACTGAGTCGTTCTCTCATGGGAGGAACAGCTAAAATGCAAATGTTACGTGACTGGGGCCCCTGTTTCACTTCTCCAACTTGAGGTCATTGAACAAATTGTCCATTTTAGAATAAAATTCGACTTACGTTTTATTTGTTTAACCCTGGCCACGGCTAAGGTTAAACATAGTATTTCAATAAACATTAATATATTTTACTCTGGAAAACGATGGTAATGTTTTAGAATAAAATGAAAAAATATATACTATGATTACAAGTGTATTTTTTTGGTATTCTAAACGATACTAAAAAAAAAAAACTATCATTATTTAACAATTATTTGCTTGAATAGTATTTAAATGTATTTTAAATCTGAAATCGTTAGGTAGAGTAGCCTTTTGAAATAGGAAAACTTGAAGAAATAATGAAGAACATCGTTTATGCAATAATAACAAACCCAAGTAGTTCTGAGCGCGGCCGCTACAGGTAGCTTTCAGCACGCCATTCAAACGGTAAAGCAGTACGTAGTTCAATCCGACACAGTCAGGATGCGCCACTAGTCACAGAATTGGTAACCTGCTATTATTTGACATCGGAAAATTAGTAATCACTATTATAACATCAATCTCGAAGATTGAAATAATTAATATTATTGTGAGTAATATTTACAGTATTTATTTTGCCTTTTAATTGTGTAAAATATTGTATTATTGTTTGTTGCTAAGTCAAGTTCTCGGCAGTAATATAATATATGATTTAGTATAAATTATAAGTCGGTCCAGCTTATTGTGTTCGTTCGTAACCTCTAACCTAATCATTGAAATAAAGAGTTTTAGTATTATCGTAAAAGTCGCGAGTCGTTTCTCTCAACTGAGTTTGACCACTGCCTATGAGTAGGTTTTAAATGGGGCTTGTTAAATTAATTGATTATGATTGTCTTCCTTTAATACAGAGCGGGGAATAGAACACTTTATAATTCAAGTGAGAAGTACTTACTGCGCTGTTCCCCGTTTTGGAAATTGTTTGGATAGCCTTGGGGACTTGGACAATTTACAAAGAACAACTATTTTCAAGGACAAACCTAAATAACTTCTTTATTTTTGGTTTAAAGTACAACATGTGGGTACTCAAATTACGCGGCTCGACGATACGAACAAGAAGGTTCAATCAGAATTTAGATCCGATCAAGGGCATCGCAGCGTTAGCGGAATAACAACTATTTTGAAGGTCAAACCTAAATAACTTCTTTATTTATGGTTTTAAATTATGACCGAGTGGTCTGGTGGGGGAAAGGTAGGTACCTTTACTACACACTAGTGCTACCTCAGTCTTGTTTAACTCACGCTTCAATCAACATGTCGATGCAGAAAAACAATCTACCATTCAGTAACACAAAGGGTAATTTCAGTTTACAACTTTAAATTTTTGCGCGGTCCACCGTAGGTTATTAATTCAAGGTCGGGTGACTTCGTTAATACAGAGCGGGGAATAGAACACTTTATAATCCAAGTGAGAAGTACTAACTGCGCTGTTCCCCGTTTTGGAAATTGTTCGGGTGGCCTTGGGGACTTGGGCAATTTGCAAAGAACATCTATTTTCATGGACAAACCTAAATAACTTCTTTATTTTTGGTTTAAGGTATATCATGTGGGTACTCAAATTACGCGGCTCGACAAGACGGACAAGAAGGTGCAATCAGAATTTAGATCCGACCAAGGGCATCGCAGCGTTAGCGGAATAACAACTATTTTGAAGGTCAAACCTAAATAACTTCTTTATTTATGGTTAGATCATAGTAACTGTTATAATTATACAGCGTTGAGCAAACATTATTGAAGTTTTCAGTTACGGAGCTAAGGTCTTGTCAGTTTAAGAGCTACACCCTAACTAACACATGTAAACTAGTTATTGTGCGATGTAAAACTTGGTGGGGGGACTGGTGTGGTGGGGGAAGAGTCGAGTACCTAACCTACGCGCAAACGCTACATCACTATATGTCCAGCTCTTGTGCGGTACACATGGATTCACAAATACAAGACAATAATGTTTCTTCCACATCTGTCTCTTATAATGTTGAACACAATGACACTGATCAAAATATATCTGATGAAATACAAGTACATGAAGTTTCTCCAACAACACCATCTGATACAGAAGCGACGATGTCATCCTTGATGGATGTTTTATTAAACAATAATGGAATAAGGTGGTAAATGAATTCAAGAATTACCATCTGCCTCGCGCCATCTGCCCCGCGCCACCTGCCGCCTGCCATCTGCCGTCCGCCATCTGCTCCGCCCCACCACACTTTTACCCCCACCATTTTGTTTGATACCAGAACGCTAGCTAGCGAATAGTCAGTTCACCTCCGGCTCTCGACCGGTGAACATCGAGCTCTCCGAGACGCTCTTCACAAAATAACAATGTCATTTCACTCAAGATCTGATAGATGTTTCCATTTAATTGCCGTCAGGTATTATTTCCACATGATGGTAATGAAATGGAAACACCTACCAGAACAGATTGGTGTCGAAAAAGACAACAACATCGATGACAACGAACAACGGGGAACTATTGTAAACATGAATTATTGTAAATAAAGTAATATTTGTAATATGAATTATTGTAAATAAAATAAAGTAATATTTGTATTAGTACTACCTCGCACTAGTTTCATTCGATTGCTTCATTCGATTGTTTTCATTCGATATTTTATCGAATGACAACTATCGAATCACAATCGGATTTTACGAGTGCGAGGTAGTACTTTTTTAAAATTACCTCCCAGTGACCTTGAACTTTAAACTTTCCCTCATTACGTCACAAAACCGCCTACGTCACTGGCTCAGCCTCAGATGACGTCTTTCATGACTCAGCACTTCCGGTCACGTGACCGGAAGCTGTCAATCACTTGGCCCAGAAGCCCCAAATGCCCACTACTAGTATTGGTGTCAAAAGGCGTCGTTAATTGTCAAAACTAGTAAAAGCACCACTGACACTGACAAAACTGAACTAGTTCATAAAAACAACAAAGGAATTGGATGAAGAAATGAAGGGGGGAACTGACATGCAGCGCGACCTGTCGCCAAGTGTGACCGGCACCATAAGATAAAATGGGGAGTGGATTTGTCGCCGTGACCAAAAAACGCTACCAGACGCGTTCGATTTGCTGTCCCAAGTCACGGGTCGCCTGGCGTGGCCGCCACCATTGGATTCAACGCTTTAAACTTTGTTCTCTGTCGCAGAGACCAGGTCGCGGCGACAAAGTCGCCTAGCATGGCCATAACCACAGTCAGAATTGTAAAAAAAGGGACTGAAAGCAAAACTCAAAACAAAAAACCGTTTTGACACATTATTTTTCCATTTTTGGACTGTACAAACAGGTTCCAGGTGGGCGCCGTATTTTGCCACCCAGTCCAGCGTCGACCTACTCCCACAAAACAGGTTCCAGGTAAGCCAAGTGACGACCACGGCGCCGTATTTTGCCACCCAGTCCAGCGTCGATTTACTCCCAACAAACAGGTTCCAGGTACGCCAGCCAAGTGATGACCACGGCGCCGTATTTTGCCACCCAGTCCAGCGTCGATTTACTCCCACAAAACAGCTTCCAGGTACGCCAAATGATGACCACGGCGCCGTATTTTGCCACCCAGTCCAGCGTCGATCTACTCCCACAAAACAGGTTCCAGGTAAGCCAAATGATGACCACGGCTTTGTTTTTTGCCACCCAGTCCAGCGTTGTCCTAATCCCACAAAACAAGTTCCAGGAAAGCCAAATGATGACCCCGGCGCTGTCGTTTGCCACCCAGTCCAGCGTTGATCTACTCCCATAAAACATGTTCCAGGTAAGCCAAATGATGACCACGGCGCTGTCTTTTGCCACCCAGTCCAGCGTCGTTTTACTCCCACAAAACAGGTTCCAGGTAAGCCAAATGATGACCCCGGCGCTGTCGTTTGCCACCCAGTCCAGCGTCGATTTACTCCCACAAAACAGGTTCCAGGTACGCCAAATGATGACCACGGCTTTGTTTTTTGCCACCCAGTCCAGCGTTGTCCTAATCCCACAAAACAAGTTCCAGGAAAGCCAAATGATGACCCCAGAGCTGTCGTTTGCCACCCAGTTCAGCGTCGATCTACTCCCACAAAACATGTTCCAGGTAAGCCAAATGATGACCACGGCGCTGTCGTTTGCCACCCAGTCCAGCGTTGATTTACTCCCACAAAACAGGTTCCAGGTACGCCAAATGATAACCACGGCGCCGTATTTTGCCACCCAGTTCAGCGTCGACCTACTCCCACAAAACAGGTTCCAGGTAAGCCAAGTGATGACCCCGGCGCTGTCTTTTGCCACCCAGTCCAGCGTCGATCTACTCCCACAAAACAGGTTCCAGGTAAGCCAAATGATGACCACGGCTTTGTTTTTTGCCACCCAGTCCAGCGTTGTCCTAATCCCACAAAACAAGTTCCAGGAAAGCCAAATGATGACCCCGGCGCTGTCGTTTGCCACCCAGTCCAGCGTCGATCTACTCCCACAAAACAGGTTCCAGGTAAGACAAATGAGGACCAAGGCGCCGTGTTTTGCCACCCAGTCCAGCGTCGATCTACTCCCACAAAACAGGTTCCAGGTAATCCAAGTGATGACCACGGAGCTGTCTTTTGCCACCCAGTCCAGCGTCGATCTACTCCCACAAAACAGGTTCCAGGTAAGACAAATGAGGACCAAGGCGCCGTATTTTGCCACCCAGTCCAGCGTCGATCTACTCCCACAAAACAGGTTCCAGGTAAGCCAAGTGATGACCACGGAGCTGTCTTTTGCCACCCAGTACAGCGTCGATCTACTCCCACAAACCAGGTTCCAGGTAAGCCAAGTGATGACCACGGAGCTGTCTTTTGCCACCCAGTTCAGCGTCGACCTACTCCCACAAAACATGTTCCAGGAAAGCCAAATGATGACCCCGGCGCTGTCTTTTGCCACCCAGTCCAGCGTCGATCTACTCCCACAAAACAGGTTCCAGGTAAGCCAAATGATGACCACGGCTTTGTTTTTTGCCACCCAGTCCAGCGTTGTCCTAATCCCACAAAACAAGTTCCAGGATAGCCAAATGATGACCCCGGCGCTGTCGTTTGCCACCCAGTCCAGCGTCGATCTACTCCCACAAAACAGGTTCCAGGTAAGCCAAATGATGACCACGGCTTTGTTTTTTGCCACCCAGTCCAGCGTTGTCCTAATCCCACAAAACAAGTTCCAGGAAAGCCAAATGATGACCCCGGCGCCGTATTTTGCCACCCAGTCCAGCGTCGATCTACTCCCACAAAACAGGTTCCAGGTAAGCCAAATGATGACCACGGCTTTGTTTTTTGCCACCCAGTCCAGCGTTGTCCTAATCCCACAAAACAAGTTCCAGGAAAGCCAAATGATGACCCGGCGCTGTCGTTTGCCACCCAGTCCAGCGTCGATCTACTCCCACAAAACAGGTTCCAGGTAAGACAAATGATGACCTCGGCGTTGTCTTTTGGCACCCAGTCCAGCGTCGATCGACTCCTATAAAACGTCCACCTTGAAACTTGTGCGTCTGTCACTGATTAAAATTCCCACCAAGTAGCGTAGGAAAATACACATTAACTAGACAGTGGTTTAAAAAATACCTCGCCTCCCCACTACCTATACGGGCTAGGCTGTTTAATTTTTGCAGATTGAGATTGTGTATATTATTAATATATTTTAGGTGTATATTTGCATATAGTTTTAGGGTAAACAGTAAAAAGACACATGTAGTTATATAATAAAAAAACTGAGCATGAATATGTCTGACAGAAGTTAGTATGGAGTAAAGGTAACTTTTTTGGTGGCAGGGAAACATGTGGGATTTTTATGTTTAAACATGTTTTCTGCAGTGAAAGGGTTATAATTTTTCAAAATTGTCGTATTAATTAAGTACTTTATGTAATATTTGATTAAGTTTCAGTTATTTAATGTGTATACAATTGTTACAATGGGTAAGAGATTTATGTAACTCTAAACCAATAAAATAAAATCCCCCTGTCAGTCTCTCTCTCTCTCCCCCGTCACTCTCTCTCTCTCTCTGAAATACAAAAGTATAGTATTATATTATTACTAGTGGCTTGAAGGGGCCATAGCCTAATAGTAACCTTCCTCCAATACTCTGCAGTCAGATTTTTTATACTCTTTATATGCCGAGGCAATTGTCCGAATGCAATAAAAAAGGAGAAACATTTTAGTATTGTAAAAAAAAATAAAAGAGTACCTGGTATTGAGACTAATATACTCCTTCGATGAGTTAAATCAAAATAAACAATGAGTTCACTTATTTCCAAAAGAATTATGAATGTTTCTAATTAAATGCATTGTATGTTTACACATGTTTAGTTGATGTGATGTACATGAAGTGTACAACTTGTATATAACACCATTTAAACTGAACTTTGTATTTTCAGTGAATAAAGTTTTGATTGATTGATTGAAATTAAAACAATATAACCTAAGTAGGTACACATGGCAGTTCACAAACAAAATAGACACTTAATCACATGTTTAAATGCAAACAAAGCAGATGTTTTTAAATCCCCATGCTATTTAAATGGGAATTATTTATTCCATAACAAATGTTCGGTATATAATTAATAAAAATGAAAAATCCCCTTAAATTTCATGCCCAGACCTTTAAAATGAGACCTCTCCCAGCTATTTACAAACTCCCATTCGCTTGCAATTTCACTGTCAAATTTGGGCTTACGGAATCATATATAGATTATAAATATATATTCTTCCCTTCGACACTCACATTTTTTGATAAGGCCGACACACAATAATTCTGGACAGTTATGGAAAAATAACAACATCTACACATTCCCTATTCTGTTTAGATGGTCATAAACTCATACCTATAACTTCTTGAACATATGCGTTGTCATTACAGTAGTCTTTTTATATTACGCCTGAAACAATTGTTCTTGATGTTGTGTTACCATTTATTTGTTATCAACAGCTATCAAATATAGGCCAACAATTCAATTGATTACTGTTAAGATTACACTGATACACACTGATTACACTGTTGTTGATTACTGTTATTGATTACTGATTGCTGATTGATTACTGTATTGATTACTGTTGATAAGATTTACACTGAAACTTTGAAAGCCTGTGGGAGTAGCCCAAATAACCTAAATAAATTATAAGGGATTTCTGCAAATTAACACGTTAATACATTTCCAACAGTATGAGTGAATTTCTCCTAAAACGCACACAAGGTAAGAAAAGCAAATCACAATTGTTGTGTTTATCTATTAATGTAATGATAAAACCATGAAAATAACAATGGGAGTGCATTTTGATAAGGATAATTTTGTAGCGATGGGGATAGTTTTTCAAATATCACTAAACCTCAGCACATTTTTACAAAATACATTTATGACTAAGCAAGATATAGGACTACAATCCTATACTCTAATATGAGTAAGGTTTGCTTGCTTGCTTGCGTGCTTGCTTGCTTGCGTCACGGATCTCAAAAACGGCTCCAACAATTTCCTTCAAATGTTCAAAATAACTAATTTCTGAGATAAAAATAAGTTCTAGACAGGCCTCATCCCTAGGAAAAATCAAATAATGTAAAAAAACTAAAATGAAAAGTTAAAAAAATTAACATTAGGCTTATGGAGTTTCAAATCAAAACAAAAGTATTGTAACAGCTGTTCATAATTAACCAGGGAACTGTCAAAGTAATACTCATGTTGTTTATGATTATTAACATGTGGTTTCCTGAGAGCAGAGATTAACAGATTTGAGTAAAGATTACATATATAGAGTAGTAAAATAAATCAAAGGGACATTGAGCTATAAATAACAACTGGAGGGACCTTAAAAGTGTAGAAAAGAGGCAAATGAATAATTCAAATCTGATTATCAGTAGGGGGAAGTGGTGAAATATTACTCCGAGTCATCTAAACAAACTGCCTGACCTTCCCCCGAGCAAAGCTCGGCCCCCAGGACTTGTATTTATACAATAAGAGTAACACTAGCTACATTACACCAAGCTTGCTATTACTCAAAAGGACTACCCAGATAGTTTTAATTTATCGTTGAATTTATATATTCTCCTAATGTTTTAATTCCCTAGCTAGGATTTTAAAATCTTTGCTCGTGCATAATTCAGTTAATTGTTTAAATTGAGGTCTATGGTGAGTAGGTACGCTTAAAGTTGTTATGTTTTAGCGAATTTCCCCGATAGGGAAGAAGCTATTGCCGTAGGTGGCATGGTAAGACCATGATAACTTTTCATTTTGAGGTCCCCAGATGCCAAAAACACCATTAGTTAAAATTTGTATATATGTGTATATGTGTATTATATATATATGTCCGTGTGCACGTTAACTCTCGTTAAAAAGGTCAGATCTTAATGAAATCTGGCAAAATTTTGTAAAGTGCCATTTATTTGAACGAGTTCGAAAACCAGACGAATCGCACCATCCGAAGGAAGGTTTTGTACCCCCAAAATGGGTTTTTTGTGGTTTTACATCTAATTTGTATTTAAATCAAATTTAAATTTTCACCATTGAATTCAGTTTAAAAAAACAAACAATTTGGTATTTTGACCATTACTCTATGTCAATTTGTTACTGAGATACTGAAAATGCTAAACACAGTAGGTTGTCTAATGTTATTCTTATGGAGAAAAAGGAAAAATTATATCTCGCTTATTTATAAACATAAAGTGATTAAACTTGGTATATGGCTTCATCTGGTTGTGGTTTATTGTTGTATTCATAAAAAACCAATTGTTCGCCTATAGTTCCCGTAGCAGCAAACCTAGGTACTCGGTCGCTATGTTATTCTTATAGAGAATAATTAAAATGTTATATATCCCTTATTTATGAATGAATGGAACTTGGTATATGACTTCATGTAGATGAGTTCTATTGATATTTGAACAAAAACCCAAATTTTTTGTTCCTTGTGGTAGCAAACCTGCGTACTCATCCCCAATGTTATTCTTATAGAGAATAATTCATATTTTAAATATCGCTTATTTGTGAACATATTTCTTATGAATCCTGGTAAGTGGTTTAATGTGTTATTAAGACATATACATTGTATACATGTATATTCATTGAAAATTCGCTGAGTACGCAGGTTTGCTGCAACGGGTATATTTTTTGTGTTATTATACAGTATTTATAGTGGAATTGTTATAGAAATTTATGTATTAGCGAATTTACCCTATAGTGAAGAAGCTATTACCGTAGTCGGCATGGTAAGACCTAGGCCCGGGACCATAATAAATTTTTGATTTGAGGCCCCTAGATGCCAAAAACACCATTCGTTCAAATTCATATATATGTGTCCGTAAGCACGATAACTTTCGTAAAAATGGTCCGATCTTGATGAAATTTGGTATAAACGTGTGAGGCAGCGTCATTTTCATGAGTTCGAGAACCAGACATCTCGCTCTATTTTAAGGGGGGTTTTGGGGGATTTCGTACCCCAAAAATGTTTTTTTTAACTTTTTACACTTAATTCTTTTTAAACCCAAATTTTGGTTTACACCATTAAATTAAGTGTAAAAAACCAAACAATTTGGCATTTTGATCATCGCTCTACGTCAATTGGTTACCGAGATATTGAAAGTTCTAAACACAGTACGTTGTCCAATGTTAATCTTATGGAGAATAAGTAAAATTTTATATCTCGCTTATTAATGAATATATTCTAATGAAACTTGGTATGTGGCTTCATGTGGTTGGGGTTTACTGATATTTGCTTAAAAAACCCATTTTTGTGGTCTCCATGGCAGCAAACCTGCGTACTCAGCAGCTATAATGTTATTCTTATGGAGAACTAGCTGGTACCCGGCGTGTTGCTGCCGCAGAAGAGGCGTTGAATTTGTTTTATGTAAATACTCGTTCATTTTCAATATGAGCTTGTTCGCTTCGCTCACTCGCCTATCGAAAAAGGAGTGTGAGTTACCATTCAAGTAGTTAATTTCCATAATGATAAACAGCTGTTTACAATATTTTAAGTTATAGATATCATCTGATAAAATCAAAAGAAAACTTTCTTCCATATGAATAACATTGAAACTTTGAAGTCCAGTGGGGCACAGCCCTAATATCCTAGGACTTCGGTTAATGGCCTGTAACCTTCCCAGGGTTAACCTGTGTTACTATGCAAAATTTCAAAGCAATCGGATGAACAGTATGGCAGCGCATAAAATATGAACGGACAGACGAACAGACGTAGAAACATTGATTTTTATATATTAGAAGATAAGAAACTTGTGATATCTTGCTGGTTTATGAACATAAATTGGTAAAACTTGGTAAGTTACATTATCTAGAGGCAATCTATTGGTATATGCATAAAAACCCGATTTTTGTGGTCCTTGATGCAACAAACCTGCATAGGCTTAGCCCATTGGCGTAGACATACGAGCAGGTCTCGTTCCTTACTTGTAATTTTATTAACGTGTGAATTGGAGTATAAAATTGGTGTTTTTAAATGGATTAATGGCATATTTTAATTAAAATATTGTTTTATTTCAGTTTAGAGAGTCGCATTGGCACACACACAGTAGACATAAGTAAAAATTAGCAAAATCAGTGTTGACCATGTGCAAGTCTCAAAGAATTAACCGATCCCGTCAACTTCCAAGCAAGCCTGCCACCGTTTATTTTACTTGGGCCCTCCCACCAACGTTGCCACAGACCGGATAACACATTGAGAGTTGCACAACTGGTCAGCTTTGGTCGTGTGCGGGAATCAAACCCACGAACATCGTATCGCCACCTGGCCAAGGTGTTTCCACGACGTAGCCAACTCAGCTAACACGACCAAAGGCCTGGCGGCGATATTAAGGGTTTTCAGTCAGTCCGCGCCCCTAGCGGATAGAACCGTAGTCGCCCGCGGTCATTAGTTACATATTTTGCTGCTAGAGTGCAGCACCAATCAATTCCCGTTATAGGCTACTACAAATAGAATAAAATTACTACCTCAATGGGTTAATCAGTCATAATGTTTTTCTTATGGAGAATAAATAAAAAGTCATAACTCGCTTGTTTAAGAATATGCTTTGATGAAAGTTGACAAGTGGCTTCATGAGGTAGTGAAGTGCCATTTGAAATTCGCTGAGTATGCAGGTTTGCTGCAACAGGGTATTTTTATATATTATGATAGAGTCAAACATATTTTATTCACAAACCGTTAAATAGTTAAGAAATACTCTAACAGACGTTCTGGTAGAAGGTTTTAATAATTAAAATTGTGAATTGTTGTTTTTTGTTTAACAGAACATAGACTTCCACCACATTAGATTGATGTTACTTGTGTTATCTCAACTAATGTGCTGCCTCATTAGTCAAGAAATCCCACATTTAAACAAAAAAATAACACCAAGGAGAAACAATAAAAATTGCATTATCCAAACCAGCACTCTTATTAGTAAACTGAGTGGCCTACGTACAGTTGGAATTATAGACAACTTTTTTAATTTCTCCTCTACAGCAATGTAAAACATAAATTAGTACATACACATTCAATATGTGGAACGTAGCATATACAGTGTGTTAATTTTTATATGCTCACCATTGGGATCTCGTAAACCATAATAGTTACCAGGAAGGTTAAATGAGCAAAGTAAAGTAGTGCGTAATTATAATTATATACTATATAAAATGGTGCAAAGAAATCAAAAATGTTCCACCAAACTCGTTTGCGACGCTACAAACACAATTTTTGACCAAAAACAAAAATTACTTATAACTTTCTTATTTTTTGAGATATACAAAAAATGTCAGATCAAAGTTACGTTAAATTTTACGTAAAATTTGAATATGTAGCTTACAATATTCAAATTAATAATTATTGATGACATTGTAGCAAATTAATTAATGTACTCGGTTGCTGACATAAAATGGTCAAGTCCAAAATCTGTAATGCAAGTATAGTATTTTTATGATTTTATTTGAAAGAAATCTTTTCCCCGATTACAAAAATACCACATATGTGGTGTTTTGTTAACAAAATAAGTCCATAATTGAATAAAAGCCGTTTTTTAGTAACCATTAGTTGGGTATTTTGTACTGGCTCCAACATAAAAGTATTAAATTTATGTTTTACAGCTGATTAACATAAAAAAATGGAGTCAGAGAAAAATCTGCTGTTTTAAAATGTAAGAAAATTTTTAAGATTTAATTTGTTTTTAATAAATATAATACTTTTATAAAAACTTTATTTTCTTACATTGTTAAACAGCTGATTTCTCCCTGAATCAGCTGTAAAACATAAATTTAATACTGGTATGTTGGCGCCAGTACTAAACATCCAACAAATGGTTGCTAAAAAACTGGTTTAGTTCACCACATATGTGGTATTTTTGTAATTGGGGAAAAGATTCCTTTCAAATAAAAATATAAAAATACTATACTTGCATTACAGATTTTAGACTTGACCATTTTATAACAGTAACCGAGTCCATTATGTAATTTTAAGCTACATATTCAAATTCTACATAGATTTTAACACAAGCTTTGATCTGGCATTTTTTTGTATCTTACAAAATAAGAAAGTTATAAGCCATTTTTGTTTTTGGTCAAAAATCGGTTTTTGAGCGTAGCGAACAAGTTTGGTGGAATATTTTTGATTTCTCTGCGCCATTTTGTTTAGTTTATAATCACACACTACTTTGCTCATTTGACCTTCCTCGTAACTATTATGGTTTACGAGATCCCAATGGTGAGCATAAAAAAATAAACTGTATGTATTGCTTTTCTCAAAATTTTAAATTTGAGTTATGAATTTAAATATTTGTTTTGATGTTTCTTGAATCAAAAAAGGGAGTTTTCACTGTTATATGTCTGCCTAACTGATTAGGCTACTGAACTTTTTATTATATATCCAGGGTTGTCATTTATCATGAGACATAGGATTTTACATGTTACAATTTTCACGTTGTGTGTTTTAGTATAGGCTACCCAAACAAAATAATCTGCAATGTTTACCCGTTTATAAAGATTAAATTTGGTATCTTGATGTATGTACATATATAAAAAATCTCTTAAATTTTTGTTACACAATTTTTAGTCTCTAAAACTATTATTTTGATACAATATAAAAATATTGGTGTCAATCAAAAGCTCTCAATCTCTAGATTTGCCTTTTGGGGTTTTGAAATTGAAAAACATCCAACTTCAGGGCTCCACCCCAATGGGATCTCAGAGTTACAATGTTAATCTTTGGAGTTATTTTATTTAGATATTCATCTGATAATATTGTAAAATATTCAAAACATCTGGCTCTGTGTCTGCGATAAACATGACACCGGCTAGAGTGCCTTAAATAACATCATACAACAAAGGATGTATGGTATTTCCTATTAGTTAATTTTTCAGGGGCATCCAGTTCAAATTTGTTTAGAGAAAAAAAAACTCAAAAAGTTTCTTTTTCCCTCTGATTTACATTAAATTTTAATTACTTTTTGCATCTACGTTGTATTTTGAACCCTAAAACGTATGTTGCCATCATTTTTTAGGGTCTCAGGCTTAATCATCAATCTGTCCGATTTAAATTAAATCTTCAATATAATAATAAAAATTAATGGACAAAATGTTTAAAACTGTTTTTGCTGATTATTCAGCTTTTTGTTTTATTTCAGTAACAAAACATTTAACAAAAATTTACTATGGATTTTGGGGATCTACATCCTAATCAAGAACGCACAACTCAAAAATGTTATTTTTTTGCCCAATTTGGATGAAAGTTAAAATTAAAATTAAAATGAAAGGACATATTATTTCAACAATGCATGTTGTACACTAACATATGCATTTCTGTTATTTTGGAAGTCTCATTAGGGATCCTTTTATACAATGTCATCAATTCAACATTTAAACAAGGAATCTAGAACAATATTATTTTGGTAGTGAAGATTTATATATTGATGTGTATACTCAATCTCATTCTGCAAACATTTAAATAAATCTTCTGAGGTTAGAAAAACGTTTTCTGAATAATCAGTTGGTGAGGTTTATTTCTTATAATCAAAGGACAAATATGGAAGATAAGATAATCTATTTTAAAATAAACAAACAGAATATAATCCTAGTCATGTATGCACTGATAAAGATTTAAGATTTCTTATAGACCTAAATAAATATTTTAACAATGATTTTGATATAATGACCTAGGAAAAAGTTTACGATTATAATTTCTTAGCAAATTTCCTAAGCTATTGTGAGGTACGATCAGTGGCGGATCCAGCCAGGGGGCGCCCCGCCCCCCTTGGACTCAGAAAATGTTTAATAATGGGTAATAGTATGACGCTGTCTGTCGCTGTACTCGTTTTTGTTTTCAATATTTACAATTTTCAAATTCCAAAAACAACTACCGTATAACCCCGTTGGAGAGCATTTTTGTTTTGCGCGGCGGGTGTGCATCCCTGCAGCCTTCCTCAATCTTCTTCTTCTCTGAAACCTTTGCGTTCTACCTTCAGTGTTGCCAGACTGGGTTTGCTATTTTACCCGCAAACTATCTATAAAATCCCCGCCTTTACCCGTTTATTCTGTAGTAATCCCCACAAAATCCCCACGCGAGCTTCAAATACCCGAAAATCGGGTAATTGCCAGATGATTACTCAGAAATTAATCTGTATACCTGAAATAACGCCAGTTATAGTAATCTTAGCGCTTATTCAGGGCCGGATTTAGGAGCCGTGGGCCCCTAGGCTCAACCAGTGGGGTGGGCCTTGGTGACCTTTTTTTCTTGCTTGTATCAGGTTTTTGAATGGTGATCTATGTGGTGCGGACCTCTAGGTGCGCCCCTAAGTAGCCTAAACTTAATTCCGGCCCTGCGCTTAGTTTTAACATGTTTTAACCGAGGCCAATTGGTGTTACTGGAGATGACACTCTCCAACAATAATGGGCTAGATTTCCTAAGTTCAAAAGTTGGTACACTGGTCAGAAAATGACAAACCGAATGACGAGTCAACAAAAATAATCATATGATTAAACTATTTTGTTACAGTTAACTGTCATATAGTTATTCGTTAATAATTGTACGTTGATTATTTTTTATCGGGTTATATCCACCATATATGTATGTTTGAAAATGTAAACCGGCTGTACCTGAACCGGATCAAAATAGTTGGATAGATTCAACGAGTTTAATGTTGTTTGAAAGGTCTTGTCTGGGTGAAAAAGTGAGGCTTTTTTGTAGACCGTAATTTTCTTCAGGTACTCTAAGGCCGCCTTCCCACTAGGTCGAAGCACAGAGTAGAAAGAATCAGAGGTCGCTTTCTTATGGGAGTAGCACACGTCTCAGGGGCAGTTACAATTCTTTCCGGTAGGCAGCGCTGAAGTCTTTAAATGCACCTTGTTTGAGAGGGGAAGAAGTTAGTGATGTACAAGAGGAATGTCTCATCTCCCTCCCGAACAGTTCCGCTCGAGATCTGTCTGACTCAAAAATAAGCAGAAAACTGAATTATCAGGCTAGACCAAAAGGTTGGATACGGCAGAAGAGAGAGTAATCCCGAGCGGTGAGCGCGCTCGTTTACACGCTCCTAGACCTCTTAGGAATAATAAAACTACAATTAAACTTATACGTTCCTTTTCTACATAAGTTGTCGCATATAACGGTATCAATATATATTAGTTTAAAATTATGTTTAATTTTTAATAATGAAAAATATTAAAAAGTTGTAAGAGCGTGACATGAAAAAGTCAGTAAGCGCAAACTTTTTTTTATTTTTGAGGTAGAAAAAACGTCCAGCGAGAAAGTTGTAGCTAATTAGTTGGTATCCAAAAGTTATTGGAAAACATTTTCTATGCAATTTCTAGACTGTTCAATAATCAGATGTAAATAACCTGATTAGTTTAGTTGGTTAAATCAGTTTGTAAGACTTAAATTCATGAATTAGTGTTTTCTATTTCTTTAATGAAATAAACAAAATATCTTCCGGGAAGTACAGTTATTGGTTTTGTTTTAAACCCTTACCATGTTCATTAAACAGCTTCATTCTCATTTTATTTATAGCAAAAATGCTGTCCATAAAAATAATTTAAATTCTCAAGTGCCCCCTCCCCCCACAACAAATTCCCAGATCCGCCCCTGGGTATCATGACTATGATAATTCTTTGTTTTATGACTTAAATTTTATGACTATGTTCACAATTTTATTACATATATAAGTGGTTCATTCTTCAATATTTGTTACCAAAAGGTTATTTTGCATTTATGATAGTCCATACTCAACAAACGTAACAAATTAGTTTGTTACATTTTGTTTGGTTTGTCTCAAACCTTTTTCACTATCAGTTAATGGTTTTTGAGCTTCGTTATTTAAGAATTTATACTTTTTTATTCTAAAGATCACATTTTTTAAATTATCTATTTACCGTAATTAATTTGTTATGCTACTATTTAAAAACCGATGGAGATAATGAGTTATATTTTTGCCAAAATGTTGTCTGAGACAGGGCTTTAAAATAATGTATCATATAACATAGATTACCTCTGAAAATCTACAAATACTAGTGATCCTACATTTTTGGAACACCCTGTGCTTCGAAAAAGTTAAAAATATTGTTACACTTTTCCTGGGCTGAGGTTGCTACTTTACAAATCTATGCCAAAAAATATGTGTGCATCATGTTAATGGACACACAAAAACACACACACATTTAAATTTATTTTTTATATTTCAACAAAGTAACCCGATTTCTTTTTCATTTAACATCTATATTTTAGACTGACATGTTTTGACCCTTATGGTAACTTTCAAAGTCTATAAAAATATAACCTCACATTTAAATCATGTAAAGAGTTTGTTAAATAAAATTGCATCATTGACATAGCCAATAACTGTATATAGATAATTTGTTTAAGGCTAAACATCCCAGGATTAGTTACAAATTCTGCCACCACGTCGCAGCACCAAAATGGAGTCATTTTGTACTCCTGTTTATTGGTGGAATTTTCGTCCGATGTTTATTTGCAAAACTGATTTGTAAACAGAATAAGATTGTTATTTAAGCTACTGAAGCATAATTTTAATTAAGTTGTTGGTTAGAAAAAAAATAATAAAATCTTCGAGTTACAAAAAGAAATATGCAAATCACAGGTAGTCATTTTATAGACAATAATTTTTAATTAATTTTACACTTTTAATATTTAAAATCACCCGAGTGGTTCAATTGGTATCATGTTTTATCCATTTAAAATAATGGGATGAGAGCGCGCGGGAGACACGAAACGGCTGCAGGGCCGGCCGAGGTGACTCACTGTGGCTCTCCCCCCACCACTCGGCTCAGCCGTCGCTCGTCGTGTCGTCGTACACTCCTTGTGCTGGATGACGACTTTCCCGCCCTTCCACCCACGTGCTCTCGGTTATAAGTTACCGTGATTCTTCTTACGGTTTTGTTTCGTCGTCTGCTTATTGTTTTTATTGCAAACGTTAATTTGTTAAACTTTTGTTCTCCATGGATCGCCGAAGAACAACCAAATCTAAAACGCAACTTCGGCTTTCAACGAAGAGGAAGAAGCGCAAACTGCCTCTCGCTTTGCTCGCTGCTAAATCTCACAGGTCAGTATTAGTTTTATAAACAAAATTAATAAGGAATATACAGTCGACTCTCGCTAACTCGAAATTCAAGGGACCACGATTTTTCTTCGAGTTATTTATAGTTTGACTTAGGCATCGAGTTATGGAGGTCTTTCCAGTCTTTGGAGGTCTTTCGATAATGAATTTGAGGAAGAAAAATCCGATCTTTTGAAGTCTTTAGCCTTAAGCGACGAGGAAAAAGCTTCAATTGAAGTTGGCACCCGTGGACAAAGAGAAAACAGTCGTTGGCTTGAAGAAAGAAAAGTTAGACTGACTGCTTCAAATTTCGGGTTAATCTGCAAGCGAAGACCTACATCATTGTGGGCACCTGTTGTTAAACAATTGCTCTACAATAAAGTTTCAACGGGTGCAATGATGTATGGAGAGCTTAATGAATCTGCTGCTATACAGTGTTTTGAACAAAAACACGACACTAAAGTCCTTCCTTGTGGTTTGTTCATTGATAAAACGCTTGACTTCCTGGCAGCTTCTCCAGACGGTGTGGTGGGTGAACAAGACATCATAGAAGTTAAGTGTCCAAAGTCTGCTGAACTATTGACTATAGCTGAAGCAGTTAAGCAGATCAAGAGCTTTTGTTTGGCACTTGATAAATCATCCAAGAATATTAAGTTGAAAATAAACCACAATTACTATTATCAGGTAAATTAATTTTTAACAATATCCAGGTCAATTACAAATTCGTTAAACCAAAGTATCTTGTGCACTGCCTTCCCAAGCTGTTTTTAATTTTTCTTATATTTCAATTTAAAATTTTGATTAGTATATTTTTTATTTTTTATTGAAAAGGTCATTTTAAGAAACAATGCAACTTTTACCGAATTTCTTTGTACACAATACGAGTTAAATATTTTATTTTATTTTAATTAGTTTCTATGGAGGCTAGAGTGATTTAATATTAATGCCGAGTGTGATTGTTGTACTAAGGACTTCACAGTATCCTAAACCTCAGCAAACAATAATTGTAATTAATTATGAATGATATAAGTCGGGATATTTCCAATGCTCAGTAAAATATTATCACGAAAATACTATTACATTACAAATACCTTACATTACAAACACATGTAATACATTACAAACCTTTTTCCTTTTTAGGTGCTAGATCAACAGCAAACTGCCGACAAATGTAAAATATTATGGCAATACAATTTCATATTTTTATCTTTCCTGTTTTTAGGTGCAAGGCCAACTGCACATTGCGAACAAAAGAAATTGCTACTTTGTTGTGTGGACGAAAAAGGACATACACATAGAAGCTATTGAGCGAGATGACAGGTTTTGGAAAGAAAAAATGGAGAAGGCGTTGTGTTACTTCTACAACTGTGCTCTTCTACCAGAACTTGTAGATCCTAGAATCTGTCGCAGTATGCCGATAAGAGAACCACAAGTTTCACTTGCGGGATTCGCATTCAATAGCTAAATATCAAGGGCCAAATAGCCTATACGACGTAACGTATATTCTTATAAAAATGTTTCTTGTATATTTTTGGTACTGTAAATTTTGTAACTGTTACGTAGCTGCATTAAGTAAATTAAATTCTTTTGCCCTGTTTATTGTTTATTTATTTATCTTTTTCGTGTATTAAAAGGTAAGGTGTATTTCAAACAAATATCTTAACTATTTAATAATTTAATTTAACATGGTGTTATTGAATGACGTTAATATGGAATAATGAACCCGTAGATAATATCATAAATCCTCTCTCTACCTCGTAACTATAATTTTCTACATTTGTACTAGATGTTTCTTTTCGGCTTACGGAAAATACCGTTAACATATAACAAACACCTGTCGTAATCAGTAGTCAGTAGTGTTTCCGGCCAGAGTGCGAATGCGAGTACTGAGTTGACCTATGCTACAGTAAGCAGCAGGGCCGCGCGTCAGAGGGGTCGGGCAGTGTGGCGGTGCGCCAGGTGGGGGGGGGGCGCTGGCGTGAGAGAAATAATGATAATATCTTTAAAACACGATTCCGATACGACCATTTGACCGATTTCATTTCTGAAAACGGCAAAATTATTTTAAAATTTTTATTTACAAAATGACTACCTGTGATTCAAAAAAAAATTATAATAATAATATTTTTTCTATGCAATTTTTTTATAAACAAAGTTAAAAAAAAATCACCTCAGTACCTTACATTTAGTATTCATGTTATTTACAAAATAACTTACAAAACAAAAATCGGACAATAACTACGCAAATTATCAGTAGTATAAATTTGCCACAGAGGTGCTGCTATCTATCGGGCCAGAAACACAACTTTTTCAGGGATGTTTAGCCTTAAGAACTCTTGCTGCATGAATATTTTTTTCTTATGCATGAAGGACCTTGTTTATAATACATACTCTCTCTCATACTCATAGTCTCTACTTTTTCATGCAGTTTTTTGTTATTTTTCAAGGTATCTGCTATTATCATTAATTAGTTTGAAAATAATGTTCTTATTTTTGAAGCTCAATTTAATTTGTAAGTGTTTAAATGTATTTCTTGTGACTTTACTCATTCAATTGTGGTATGGTATGCACATATATTTATTTTCTTCTTCAATTGGTGTTCTTCTTTTGGTTAATTTTGCCTTTGGCTTTTTATTTTTATCATGTTGTCAGTTATTTTCACTTTACATCTGTTTTTTTCTCTGCTAGGTATTTTATCGTGTTTGTTTCTTCCTTCTCCCAGCATTTGTTGTGCAGAGCTGGCATGTATAGTCAACATTTACCTCGTCCTAATACATACACTCTCTACTGATGTCATGGAGGTTGGTTAATCATGTTCAGATTGTAGCATGCTAGTGTTTCGACCAGCTACGTGTAGTCTTTCTTTTTGTTGATGCAGTCCATGTTTATAACCCCAACGAGGATGGTATAACGTTTCTCTTCTTTAATATCTTGAAGAACTTCATATTTGGTCTCCACAACTAATATACTTAAAACTAATATACTAATATACAACTGCCTCTTCATTGTTCCCTGTTCTATAAAATCCCATAATGAATAAGGATGAGTTGCCTGGACTGATCTTTTCCGTTGCCACGAAACAGAGCATTTCAATACAGATATTTTCAGTGTCATCAGCGTTGCCTCTGCTTTCTAGAACCTTTTTAACATAGTAGTGCAATAGTAGTAATAATTTAGTGTGCAACCCTATCAGTGAGTATCATATGAGTCTTGTGCCATTAATGATCTCCTTCTTTTGTCCATGCTATTGCTCTCTTAAGATTACAATGGCTGGTTTTACTAAGTCTAGAAGTGTGTTCCTCCATATGGTGCTTAGTCTGACAGTTATATATTCATACTGTTGTTTAGATTTTAATTCGGGTTTAGCTGATTCCTGGCACAGATGTGTGGCTGAATTTTGTCTTCATAGTCAAAGTAACTAATGTGATGTTCAGTTATAGACTGCAGGGGTGGATGACTCCTGGGTTAAGTATTCGGCTGGTTTTAGTATCAGGATTAGTCAAAGCGCTGTACAGTTTTTTACTGCAGGTCTGGCTGGTTCCTAGGGTAAGAATTCAGCTAGTTTTAGTTTTAAGGTTAGTCAACAAGGTTTAGCAATTAAGGTTCAACTTTTGGCAGCAAGTTTGACTGATTTCTGGGATAAAGATTTGGCTGGTTTTTGAGTCAGGATTAATCATTATGTTGCTTAATTTTTGGATAGGGGTTTGATTAAGTCCAGGGTCACCGATTTTAACAGGATATTTTGTTGATTCAATAGTTTCTGTCATCTAAGGTTGGATGATGCATGCTGCAATGCTGAAATGGAAGATTAACTGTAAGATCAGTTGAGAGCTTGAGCAATGCAATGCAACAAATTCCAGGGGAGGAAAAAGGGACAATCCCTTTTAATAACCCACGGTAAGTCATCAACAACTTCAGATTTGTAGAAGAATAGTGATTCAAAAAACTTCATGGTAGGCAAATTCACAAAACACAAACAGAAAGTCGAATCAGCAAATTTGCCCATATTAGTCAGGAAAAAAAAGAATATGAAGGTGTAAACTGTCCTGAAAATTAGTTGTCAAATCTGTGATAGAGCTGAAAGATAAGGTGGACTTTTTGTGGTTAGTATATCTTATCAGCTGTCTTGCTATATAGTATCTATCACTGTTTTGTATATGTCCACTGCAAACATATTAAAGCATTTATTTTAAAGTATTAACTATTAAAATATTTGTAAAACCAGTGAAAAATTAAAATACAACCACTTCATTTGTAAGAATGGTGGAGAAAGACTTTAAATATAATTTCTATCTACCTAACATTAAAAACACATTGAGGCGGGGTCTAATAGCCTAATTCACATGTCTGATAAAACCAAAGATAAATCCTTAAACGGTTTCCACTATTTCAGTTAACTAAACATTTCAATAACTAATACATAGAAGATTTAGTTCTTGATATTGTAAAGACAAATTGTTAAACCCGACCCCATTCAAGAGGATTGGGAAATGTGATCTGAGATGTTAATTGATAGGAGAATCATTCCGAGGAGTAAACAATAGGACAAAAGGAAATACGGAACATTAGAGACATAAGCCCGTCACAGCTGAATGCAGCGACTTGCTCAGTGCTGCCGTGATGTGAACTTGTGACCTTGAAACTGCAGACATAGCCAGCCTACATGATTACACCTATGCATTTCATCTATCTTACATTGAACAATAACCAAACATTTTTTAGAGAAATACCTAGTTTGCAAATCCTACACTTTTACTTTGATAACAAATATTTAAGAGAGGTCCTGTTTTTAAATGATTCAAATCATATTTATCAAAGTGAATTCAATCAATATGTTTAAATAGATTCAGTTGAAGGAAGAGATCACTCACCTATTACGTAATTTTTTTACCTTATGGAGAACCCCAAGGGTCAGTTTTAGGGCCTATTATTTTTTATATATTAATGAAGTCTCGCAAGTCTCTAAATTATCCACTCCCAACACTGTACCCTATGATGATATTACTTCATCTTTTATGAATCAAAGGGCAATATAGATTTATCAATTTACGAACAGCAAATCTTGTTTGATATTAATAATTTCTACAATATTTATTATCAATCTTTCATTAAATGTGTATAAAACAAAAGCTCTACTTTTTTAAAATTTTACAGTCAAGGAGTTTTTTATTGATTTAAAAATAATGGTTGACCGTAGAGAAATCAAAGACTATAATGGTTGACCATTCAAGAGTATTTTAAATTGCTGAACCTCAACATAGATTTCAACTTGTCTTGAATAGTCAAACTGAACTTATGTGCACAAAATTAAACTCATCAAACTTATTGCGAGGAGATTATCACAGAGCTGCAGTCAAACATTACTACTATGAGTATTCCACACTTGCGGTTACAGTTACAAGTCATATGGTCAAATGGAAAACAAAGGTTTTTAAAACTAAAAAAAGATAACCAAACAATTCTTGTAAATCATAATAATATTATGAAGCTGAAAGTTTATGAGTTTATTTGTTTGGGGCTCAATCACGCTCCAACCACTAGACCAATTGAGCTGATATTTAGTAGGAAGATAGCTAATATCCTAATGCAATATATAGGCTTGTCCACGTTGTAAAATTAATTTCAGAGACTTCAGAAGTCACTATCTAAACCGATATTAAATATTTTTTCTTTAATTTTTTTCAACTGGAACTGGTATTTGATTTATTCACAATAATAGACCATTTACACTATATCAAGAATCAAACTTATTTAAATTCAATTTTAGAGATTGAATCGAGTTATTGGGTTATTGGCGAGCACTACAGAAGTGTCATCTGCAAATTGCGTTAGAATTCCATTTCTAATATATGAGGGAAGGTCTGCCACATAAATTATAATAATAAGTGGTCCCAAAACAGAACCTTTTGGAATACCTATATTAAATGGTTTCCAGGATGAAACAGAGTTATTTTTTCAGACTTGCATTACACTCTTTGAAATCTATTTTGAAAATAAGATTTTAATAATAACATTTGGCTAATCCTCTCATTCAATAATATTCAATTTTTTCTAGTAAAATGTTATGATTCAAGAAATCAAAAGCTTATATATAGTATGAATTGTAGTTACCCAAATATAAAAAGAAATCTACAAAACATTAATTCTTCCTAAAAATTGTTGATCTGCGGGTCCTAGAAGCTCAGGGCCGAGGGAGTTGCGCTTGCCCCTGCCTCCAGCCTTGAGGGAACTGTTATTATTCTGAGTCGCCAGAATACTACCCCTATAAAAGTACCCCCAAGAAAAACGTCTAAGTCATTTTGATGTCATGAAGGACTTTTTGTGGTTAGTATATCTTATCAGCTGTCTTGCTATATAGTATCTATCACTGTTTTGTATATGTCCACTGCAAACATATTAAAGCATTTATTTTAAAGTATTAACTATTAAAATATTTGTAAAACCAGTGAAAAATTAAAATACAACCACTTCATTTGTAAGAATGGTGGAGAAAGACTTTAAATATAATTTCTATCTACCTAACATTAAAAACACATTGAGGCGGGGTCTAATAGCCTAATTCACATGTCTGATAAAACCAAAGATAAATCCTTAAACGGTTTCCACTATTTCAGTTAACTAAACATTTCAATAACTAATACATAGAAGATTTAGTTCTTGATATTGTAAAGACAAATTGTTAAACCCGACCCCATTCAAGAGGATTGGGAAATGTGATCTGAGATGTTAATTGATAGGAGAATCATTCCGAGGAGTAAACAATAGGACAAAAGGAAATACGGAACATTAGAGACATAAGCCCGTCACAGCTGAATGCAGCGACTTGCTCAGTGCTGCCGTGATGTGAACTTGTGACCTTGAAACTGCAGACATAGCCAGCCTACATGATTACACCTATGCATTTCATCTATCTTACATTGAACAATAACCAAACATTTTTTAGAGAAATACCTAGTTTGCAAATCCTACACTTTTACTTTGATAACAAATATTTAAGAGAGGTCCTGTTTTTAAATGATTCAAATCATATTTATCAAAGTGAATTCAATCAATATGTTTAAATAGATTCAGTTGAAGGAAGAGATCACTCACCTATTACGTAATTTTTTTACCTTATGGAGAACCCCAAGGGTCAGTTTTAGGGCCTATTATTTTTTATATATTAATGAAGTCTCGCAAGTCTCTAAATTATCCACTCCCAACACTGTACCCTATGATGATATTACTTCATCTTTTATGAATCAAAGGGCAATATAGATTTATCAATTTACGAACAGCAAATCTTGTTTGATATTAATAATTTCTACAATATTTATTATCAATCTTTCATTAAATGTGTATAAAACAAAAGCTCTACTTTTTTAAAATTTTACAGTCAAGGAGTTTTTTATTGATTTAAAAATAATGGTTGACCGTAGAGAAATCAAAGACTATAATGGTTGACCATTCAAGAGTATTTTAAATTGCTGAACCTCAACATAGATTTCAACTTGTCTTGAATAGTCAAACTGAACTTATGTGCACAAAATTAAACTCATCAAACTTATTGCGAGGAGATTATCACAGAGCTGCAGTCAAACATTACTACTATGAGTATTCCACACTTGCGGTTACAGTTACAAGTCATATGGTCAAATGGAAAACAAAGGTTTTTAAAACTAAAAAAAGATAACCAAACAATTCTTGTAAATCATAATAATATTATGAAGCTGAAAGTTTATGAGTTTATTTGTTTGGGGCTCAATCACGCTCCAACCACTAGACCAATTGAGCTGATATTTAGTAGGAAGATAGCTAATATCCTAATGCAATATATAGGCTTGTCCACGTTGTAAAATTAATTTCAGAGACTTCAGAAGTCACTATCTAAACCGATATTAAATATTTTTTCTTTAATTTTTTTCAACTGGAACTGGTATTTGATTTATTCACAATAATAGACCATTTACACTATATCAAGAATCAAACTTATTTAAATTCAATTTTAGAGATTGAATCGAGTTATTGGGTTATTGGCGAGCACTACAGAAGTGTCATCTGCAAATTGCGTTAGAATTCCATTTCTAATATATGAGGGAAGGTCTGCCACATAAATTATAATAATAAGTGGTCCCAAAACAGAACCTTTTGGAATACCTATATTAAATGGTTTCCAGGATGAAACAGAGTTATTTTTTCAGACTTGCATTACACTCTTTGAAATCTATTTTGAAAATAAGATTTTAATAATAACATTTGGCTAATCCTCTCATTCAATAATATTCAATTTTTTCTAGTAAAATGTTATGATTCAAGAAATCAAAAGCTTATATATAGTATGAATTGTAGTTACCCAAATATAAAAAGAAATCTACAAAACATTAATTCTTCCTAAAAATTGTTGATCTGTGGGTCCTAGAAGCTCAGGGCCGAGGGAGTTGCGCTTGCCCCTGCCTCCAGCCTTGAGGGAACTGTTATTATTCTGAGTCGCCAGAATACTACCCCTATAAAAGTACCCCCAAGAAAAACGTCTAAGTCATTTTGATGTCATGAAGGGCGGGGCCTAAAGCCGCATGAAAGTTGGCCTGCGACTGGAATCCTACCCCCAAAACATTATCATTTTACCAAATTGTAATCACAATAATACTTAAATAATTAACTCAACAGTTCAGCCCCCAGAATACTGCCCCCAATGAACTAACCCCGGAAATCCAACACCCCGCGTATAATGCAGGTAATGTTTCTCTACCACTAAATAGGATCATCGTCTTTAGATTATGGTAGTCTGTATTATATTATATTACTCTATATCATGCTATATGTTATTGATACTCCAGGCCAGAGGCTGTTTCGACTCTTGGATCTTAAATATTTGTTGCTATCCTCAGGTATGCCGTATAAGATAAGTAACTGAATGAATTTGCCTGTCCATTGTAGACGACAACCATAATTATTAGAGACGTGATTGATTGAAGTTAATTCACCTGACTCTTAACTAACTATTAATGCATTTAATCTTAAAAGTATGTCAGGGAAGCCGCAACAAGAACCAAATTTAATATTATGCATTGCCGTAGGAGACCTATTTAACAAATTAGGAGAACTATTTGACAAATTAGATCAATTGAAATGATTGGCTAAATTTTATACATTTATATTCTTTCTAATAACGTACAAATTACAATTATTAATTGGGATGTAGTTCTTTTAGCGAATTTCCCATATAGGCCCCCTATATTTCCACTACATTTCCCCTATTACCGTAGGTCTCATGGTAAGAATTAAGCCCGAGACCATGATAACTTTTCGTTTTGAGGTCCCTAGATACCAAAAACACCATTCGTTCAAATTTATATATGTGTGTGTGTGTGTGTGTGTGTGTGTGTGTGTGTGTGTGTGTGTGTGTGTGTGTGTGTGTGTGTGTGTGTGTGTGTCCGTAAGCACGATAACTCACGTAAAAAAGGTCCGAACTTAATGAAATTTGGTACAAATATGTAAAGTACCATTTATTTGAACGAGTTCGAAAAAACAGACAAATCGAAGGGGGGTTTTGGGGGGGTTTTTGTACCAAAAATGGTTTTTTTGGGTTTTCACATGTAATTTTTAATTAAATAAAATTTTTATTTTCACCATTGAATTCAACTTAAAAAAACAAACAAATTTGGTATTTTGATCATTTCTCGATGTCAATTGGTTACTGAGATATTGCAAGTACTAAACACAGTAATGAACGTTGTCTAATGTTATTCTTATGAAGAAAAATAAAAATTTGTTATCACGCTTATTTATGAATATAAATTGACGAAACTATGGCTTCATCAGGTTGTGGTTTGTTGTTGTTTGCACAAAAAAAAAATTTTTCACGTATGTTACCGTATCAGCAAACCTAGGTTCTCGGTCCCCATGTTATTCTTATGGAGAATAATTAAAATGTTATGTATCGCTTATTTATAAATCTATATGAATGAAACTTGGTATGTGACTTCACTAAGATGAGTTCTATTGATATTTTCATAAAAACCCATTATTTTGTGTTCCTTGTTGTAGCAAACCTGCATACTCATCCCCAATGTTATTCTTATGGAGAATGATTAAAATTGTATTTATTGCTTGTTTGTGAATATATTTTTATGAAACTTGGTATGCGGCTTTATATGGTATTAAGACATTGGAAATTCGCTGAGTACGCAGGTTTGCTGCGACAGGGGTATTTAATTATTCCGCAATTAAAACTGGCTATAACTCAAGAGTATCAATAACACAGCACAGTTTAGACTAATAATATGTCTAACCTGCTTACTCAGCGAATTTCCAATGCATATATTTGTATCTTAATACTACATAGAGCCACATACCAAGTTTCATCAATATACATTCATATTTATGACATTTTAACTATTCTACATAAGAATAACATGGTGGCTGAGTATGCATGGTTGCTGAAGCAAGGAACACAAAAATTGGGGTTTTAAACAAATATCAATACAACTCAAGAAGATAAAGCCACATACCAAATTTTATTAATTTATGTTCCTAATTAAGGGAGATAACACGTTACTTATTCTCTATAAGAATAACATGGGAGCTGAGTGCGCAGGTTTGCTGCTATGGGAACTATCGGCCAAAAAATGTTTTTTAATGTAAATATCAATAGACCACAACGATATGAATCAATATACCAAGTTTCATTAGGATAAGTTGATAAATAAGCGAGATATACAATTTTTCTTATTCTCCATAAGAATAACATTGGACAACGTACTATGTTTAGCACTTTCAATATCTCTGTAACCATTTGACGTAGAGCAATGATCAAAACACCAAATTGTGCGTCTTTATAAGCTGATTCCAATGGAAAAAACCTAAAGTTTGACTTTTTCAAAAATTTTATGAAAAAACTCAAAAACCCATTTTTGGGTACAAAACACCACAAAATACCCCTTTGGATACGTCGATCTGTCTGGTTTTCGAAGTTAGAGTCATAAATGCTGCTTTACACGTTTATACCAAATTTCGTCAAAATCGGACTATTTTTACGAGAGTTATCGTGCTCACGGATATATATACAGTTTTGAACGAATGGTGTTTTTGGCATCTGGGGACCTCAAAACGAAAAATTATTATGGTCTCAGGCCTAGGTCTTACCATGGTGACTACGGTAATAGCTTCTTCCCTATAGGGGAAATTCGCTAAAATGTGATAAATAAAGATTACTAAATAACCGATAAATGATGTTCACGTTCAGTGGTAGAGACGCGTTACTTATTTCAACTTTTACGTACAGCAAGGGGATTCATTTGAGGAGGTAGCTTTCTAGGGGTAGTATTCCAATGGTCGTACTCTGCAGATTAGTTCTCTGGGGGGTAGTTTTCTGGGGGGAGATTTCCGGGGGCCGAACTGTTGAGTTAATTATTTAAGTGTTAATGTTTCCAGACGCGGGCCAACTTTCATGCGGCTTTAGGCCCGGCCCTTCATGACGTAGACGTTTTTTCTTGGGGGTAGTATTCGGGTGGTTATACTCTGCAGATTATTTCTCTGGAGTTAGATTTCTGAGGGTAGTATTCAGGTGTTAGATTTACTGATATTTTATTAAATACCACTTAATTCAACTACTTCAACCGTGAAATTTTGGTCTAGTAAAATAGATATTAATTTATCTGTCCTTAAATTTTGCGGCCGGAAGAATGCCTCCAAACCTCTGACATCAAAATGACGTAGGAGTTTTTCATGGGGATTCTTTTCTGGGGGTAGTTTTCCGCCACCCCAGTATATTGCTATACAGAGAGACAACTTCTGGATGAAATTCCTAATAACAGTCTTTGTTACAAGAGTGCCCCCACAAGGTTTTTTCTTTCTGTTAACTTTATATTTGGACAGGGCATTTCTATATGGTCTCATGATAGGGTTTTCAAAAGAATTTTTATGGGGGGATGGCAGGTGTAAAATTGTAACTGCTTTCTTAATTTGTAGAATCAAAAATAGTTCAACCACCAAAGCAAGGATTTCTCTCAGTCTTGTACAAAGATTGTTATAGTTCAGTTCAACAATGTAGCTAGAGTAGTGAGGATCACCTCCTGTATTTCTTTTTGTTTACATTCCCATTTATAGAACGGCGAGAATCATCTCCCGTAAAGCACATTCTTACAACATTTTCATTATTAGCATTAAAACCATTAAGCAATCATTTATACAGTCCACTAATTTATATGTGAAAGTACAATAAACTTAACAGTATTTTGTTCAACAAGTATATGGTTTTTTATGCGGACCACGCACCGCAACAATACCAATGATAAAAGGAGTTCCCAGTACCACTTAACAAAGGAGTATATTAGTGCATCGATTCAACTTACCTATTCTTTTCCAGCTCATTGTGTGTTGTCCTGAAACATAAAAAAATGAATTAGTAAATACTTGGCTTGCTAGCCCAAAATTTAAACCAGCTAAACAGCATTTAAACAAATGTAAAAAAATTTAATCTTATAGGAATTGATTGAGTTTATACCTTTTAGTGCCGAGGCACTTTGTAACAAGTTTTTTTTATAAGATCTGCCTGAATGTCACATATTTTGTTTTGAGATGGTCACAGGACACACTAAAAGTAATAGCATCTATACCTAAAAAAGGCAAAGCCCTCACTCACTCATAACGAATTCTCATACTTCCCATTTACCTAGAGAGTTGAAATTTTGTACACTGATTCTTTAGGCATAAAATAGGAAAACTAAATGGTTTTCATCCTGATCTGACCTTAGGGCTCTGCCAGAGACCCCGACAAAATTCCTATGTTCCATGCTCTTTATGGACATCCATTTTTGTTTGAGCTGATGAAAATACAAACAGGGGATCTTGATTCGTAGTAGTTTTACAGGCTAACCACAGAATGCAGCACACACAACTGTCGTAGTTTTTATAAATCATTTGCAAGGCAAAGCCTGCGGGTAACAGCTAGTTTTAGATATAGAGATTTAATGAATTAATTAATTTCTAAATATAAAATTATGTGTCTAATATGAGTGTAGTGAGTTAAAATACCCCCGTAGCAATAAACCTGCATACTCAGGGTTTTCAATGCAAATATGTGTATCTTAATAGTACATGAAGCCACATACCAAGTTTCATCGATATACATTCATAAATAAACGATTTATAACATTTTAGCGGATATCCCCTATAGGGAAGAAGCTATTACCGTAGGTCTCATGGTAAGACTTAAGCCCGAGACCATGATAACTCTTCATTTTGAGGTCCCAAGATGCCAAAAACACCATTCGTTCAAATTTTTATAGGCCTATATGTTTATACCAGACGAAAACCAGACGAATTGCACCACCTAAAAGAAGGTTTTTGGGGGACTTAGTACCCCAAAAATGTTTTTTTTTGGCTGTTCTGATGCTCCTGGTTTCATGCTATGCAATGCTATGAATACAATTTGCTCATTATAAGGTTAGGAGAAGGTCCAGTCAGGCTTGAAAGTAGGCGCGAGGTTGCTGGGAATGATACAAATACACCAACAAATGAATAACATGCTTTTCTATTGTAAAAACCCCTTAAGACAACATGCTGTGTTTAGCCAATATACATTTTCTTTAATAACTCTGTAAATATTTATGATAGAATGACGAGAAAGGGCTTAAAACTTTCGCTTCACTAATTCCCATTTTAATACATGCATTAATTTTACTCCGGGGCTTTTCTGACCCTTTTTGGGCCCAAAAGCCCAAAATTTGAAAGAATTATCCTAAAAAAAGGGGTTTAGAGTTTTCCGATTGTTTTGCCCAACGAACTTGTCCAACTGATTATAGAAAGGAACGTTCCTACCAAACTTGAAATAAATTGGACAAAAAATGTGACTGCTAGAGTGCATACACACACACATATATTTATATATATATATATATATATATATATATATATATATATATATATATATATATATATATATAATTTCGAATGATACCCCAAAACGTATTCAGGGGGTCACGTTAGGAACTTCTATGGCGGTCCCGGGCTGAAGTTTCACCGAGCGGGTCATGCTAATAGTTTACTTTCCATAAGAAATTCACTAATATGTAAATTACAAAAATTCTGAATTTACAAGAAGTTTAAAAATAGGTGTATAAGATATTTTGTGAAGGTGGAATGTCATAATTGTTTAATGTTTTAAAATTGTTTGAATAAATTTCACTTTGAAAATCACTTTTATTTCATTGATTAAAACTGTTTACAATACAAAATAATAGTATATAGTATATATTTGTAATTATTAAATGACGTACTACCGACAACGCTGCGTTTATCTCAAGATCCACAGTGGGGTCTTGGCTCACATCGCGATTCAGTCAGCCAGCGCGGGGCGTGGGCGTGCGGATATGCGTGCGGAAGCGGCTGGGTGAGAGTTTTGTGTGTGTGTGAGCTGGCGTGGCGCGCGGATGCGCGTGTGTAAGCGGCTGGGCGAGAGTGTTGTTAGTGTGCGGCGCAGGCACGCCGGGCGTGCGGATGCGCGTGTGAGCGGCTGCCCGGTCAGTGTGTTTGTGTGGAACGGCGAGACCTCTAGCGCCCCTAGCTTAACCGTACAGAACTACGTGGGCCAGCAAGTTCGCCGTACAAGCAGACCGAGCATACCGTTCCCTATGCCGTGGAGGATCTACTTGTGGTATTTTTAATATGTGGAACTTCGAATCATGTTAAAATTGAAACAAAGGGAATCTGTAAAAGAACAATTCAAAAAGGCAAAAATAATGACAGTTTATAGCTTATTTGTTTTTCAGTTAACCATCTATATTAAATCAAATTTGGATAAGCTGCCAAAATTAAATACTTATCAGTATAAAACGAGGAAAGGTAACCAACTGGCATACAATTGGCATAACACATCTATTTACACAAAGAAACCCTCATATAAGGGAATACAGTTTTTTAATCATTTGCCAAAGTATATAAAGGAAATAAAAGATCCTAAAAGCTTCAAAAACCAAGTAAAAATGCTTCTCATAACTAACCCACTATATAAAATATATGATTTTTTACATGTTTCAAATAAGTGGACCTACAACCTTGCACAAAGAGATGTATAACATTTAGTTAAGGCCTATTTAACTTTTAACCTATCTCAAACTGATTGTAATATTATGCATTATTTTATTTTATTTTTGTAAATGACACCATTCTGTACAACCTATGTGCTTCATGAATAAAGTTATTTTGATTGATTGATTGATTGATAGCTTCTTCCCTATAGGGGAGATTCGCTAAAACAGTAGCTTCTGTCAGGAAATTTTTTAGATTATTTATAACAAAGAAATTAGACTGATTGATAACCATATTGCATGATATTATAAATACTGCTTATAATTACTGCTTATAAATTGTCATGCAAGCTTTGTAAATTAAGCTTTTGGGATATAAATATGACCTATAAATGTAATTTTGTTGACTAAATAGTTTGCTTATTGTCTATTTATAATGTTTTTTTCATAAGTTAAACAGGCTAGTTTTTGCACTGCAACAGTTTTTCAGGAAAATATTTATTTGGCATGTACTGTTTACAGACACTAAATAAATGTCAATAAGGTATTAAAACCGATATTGTCAGTGTACATTTGATGGTCGTTTCCTTTGTTATCAATGATATTGATGGGTTACGTTAACTTATAAATTAGTTTTGAATAACAATGAATACAGAACTTTTTTAACAATATTGGTTTTAATAATGTGGTTTACATTATGAGCCATTATAGCTGATTCTGATATTAGAAAACTCTTAGAAGCTTGTGTCCATATCTTGAACTTAATCCATGACAATAATGAGTAGGCCTAAACATTATTTTCCTGGTAATGAGAACGTGCATGAATTACAAAAAAATAGTTACTGAAAATAAGATATTTAACACTACGAGATCCATGCAATGATGTATTGTTGTTGCCCTTTTACCCAAAAAGTGCTTTGCAACGATATACCGTCGTGTGTGTGTTTTTCCAAAAACGTTTTGCAATTATATACCATATCAATAATATGTGATAATTTAACTGTAGTCTACTATTTTCAAAATTTTGAATTTTTACCTAAACCTAACAACACACATCTTATTAATCACATTTTATAGATTACCTGATTTAGAATGTCCCTTTTCTTTGAAAGGGTTGTTACATTTAAAAGAAAAACAACTGCCTCCAACCTGTGTTTTCATCTAGGTCAGTCATAGTTAAAATAATACCCCCATCGCAGCAAATCTGCATACTCAGCGAATTTCCAATGGAGATATAAATGTCTTAATACTACATAAAGCCACTTCAAACTACATAAACTACATAAAAATATATTCAAAAACAAGCGATACATACAATTTTAATTATTCTACATAAGAATAACATTGGGGCTGAGTACGCAGGTTTGCTGCAACAAGGAACACAAAAAATGGGTTTTTATGCTAATATCAGTATAACTGAATTAGGCGAAGTCGTATGCCAGTTTTTATCCATTTATGTTCATAATTAAGGGAGACATAACATTTAATTGTTCTACATAAGAATAACATGGGGGGTGAGTACGCAGGTTTGTAGGAATGCAGGAGCCTTTGGCAAAAAATTGTTTTTTTTTAACAAATATCAATAGACCACAACCAGATTAAGCCGTATACCAAGTTTCGTCAGTATACATTCATAAATAAGCGAGATATAACATTTTTATTTTCCTTCATAAGAATAACATTAGACAACGTACTGTGTTTAGCACTTTCAATATCTCGGTAACCAATTGACGTAGAGGAATGATCAAAATACCAAATTGTGTGTTTTTTAAGCTGAATCCAATGGTAAAAACTAATATTTGACTTGTTCAAAAATTACATGTAAAAAATTCAAAATTCATTACAAAACCCCCCCAAAATACCCCTTTGGATAGAGCGATCTGGCTGCTTTTCGAACTTATAGTCATAGATGTTGCTTTACACGTTTATACCAAATTTCATCAAAATTGGATCATTTTTACAAGAGTTATCGTGCTCACGCACACACACACACACACACACACACACACACACACACACACACACACACACACGCACGCACACACACACACACACACGCGCACACACACACACGCACACGCACACACACACACACACACACATATATATATATACAGTTTCGAACGAATGGTGTTTTTGAGGTCTGGAGACCTAAAAACAAAAAGTTATCATGGTCCCGGGCCTAGGTCTTACCTTGCCGACTACGGTAATAGCTTCTTCCCTATAGGGGAAATTCGCTAATAAAATCACTAATATTTAAGTTGATAAGCTAACATGAAATCAAAACACTATAAACATTTTATAACAAAACTAGTATTCATAAACTTGCTAAAAAAAAATCATCTGAAATAGGCTTGAAAATGAATGTTCAAAGGAAATAATCTTCTTAATCACGGATGCCAAACAACTAAAGGACAAAATACGAGGATTTGGTTATTAGTTCTTATTAACTCTACAAAGTCAAATACGGAACTATACAGACTAAAAAAAAAATATAATTTATAAACTAATTTTAAATAATGGAATCACTATTACTGTATTACATATTAAATATCTGCATTTTGTTTTCATAGCGTATGACTACTTCTAGCCACAATGCCATAACAAATCTGAGCTGTTCCCTGGTCTCATTAGTTTGGAGATGGCAGTTAGAATCAAATCTAGACGTGTACAGTAATTTTGAGCTGGCAAGACCTCGTGACCGGCTGCCTGATATGACATGCAAGACAGGCGCTCAGAGATGAGTGGTGTGTAACATTTTTAATAAATCGTGTTGTTTGAATATTATTGATATATCGTATTGAATGTTTTAGGATGTAATCCAAAACTATAGACCTAATTATGTTTTTTTTTCAATCAAAATGAACATTAGGAAGTTAGTTTAGAGCCTTGTCCACACCGAGCAAAAATGATTGTTCCAAAAAAAAAAACAGAACAAACATATTTTTAAAGTTTGTACAAATTTGTTTTACAAACAAAATGATGGGGTTTTGTCAAACAATCTAGTTCTTTTTTTTGTATTTCAACGCCAATGGCATTTTTGTTATCAGATTACACAAACGCTTTTAGGAAAAGCAGTCCAAACCCCTCAAATTTTTGTGGAAATCCCGGAATTTGAACCTGAGACCCCTTGAACCGAAATCCAAGATGCTAATCGTTAGGCTAGCGAGATGCAATGTTTGTTAAAACACTAAAACACTGTTTGAGAAAACTTGTTTATCAAGCATTTGCTTAGTGTGGTTGAGCCTTAGGAAAGACTTTCAGCTAAAAAGGGGTCATTCCACGTGAAATCACCTAATTTTAGAATTAATGGTTGCATGACCATTCTAGAAATTTTTTATCTTCTCACCAGGTAAATATATAATCCTCAGAAGAATGAAACAAATTTTTTCAAATTTTTATCTTACGCGGTTCAGGATTTATGCTTACTTGAAATTGCTGGGGAGTGTATTAGCATTTTCAAGGGTTTGCGCTAAAAATCATAGCTTCTATGGTTTCTAAGATATTTTAATTCTGGTTATTCCGTTTTTAAGATAAAGATGTATTTTATGTTAAACTATCCAATAAAGTCTTCAAATGTGAAAATAAATTATTTGTATGCTTTTTCTACTGAAAAACATCGGCTGTGGACACACTGTACTTTACCACTAACATTGATGATGCTCACATCTCGGAAAGTCCGGTGAACCACAAAATGATACTTATACCATCCAAAGTACGTAGTTAGCTAAGTTAACACACAAAAAATCAACCATTGATCAGTTCCCATTTTCTAGATATTAAACTCCAAAATCGCTAAATTTTGGTGATAAAAATTTCCATTTTTGACTTCAAATATTATTGGCAAGGAAATCAAATCTCAATGATGTTATGTATTTTTATTAAATACTGCTATGTGGAGCTATAGACCACAAATTAATTTGTGGTCTCATTCCCTTTTTGATACATCAATTTTTGAAAATGGCTGCTCGGCTCATTGAAAACACATTTTAGCGAATTTCCCCTATAGGGAAGAAGCTATTACCGTAGTCAGCATGGTAAGACCTAGGCCCGGGACCATAATAACTTTTAGTTTTGAGGTCTCCAGACCCCAAAAACACAATCCGTTTGAAACTGTATATATATATATATATATATATATATATGTGTGTCCGTGGGTGCGATAACTCTCGTAAAAGAGGTCCGATTTTGATGAAATTTGGTACAAACGTGTAAAGCAGCATTTATGACTAAGTTCGAAAACCAGACAGATCGCCCCATCTGAAGTGGTATTTAGGGGGGGTTTTGTACCCCAAAAATTGTTTTTGTGAAGTTTTTACATGTAATATTTATTGAAATCAAATTTTAGTTTTCACCATTGGATTCAGCTTTAAAAAACACACAATTTGGTGTTTTGATCATTTCTCTACGTCAATTGGTTACAGATATATTGAAAGTGCTAAGTACAGTACGTTGCCCAATGGTATTCTTATGGAGAATAAGACAAAATTTATATTTCGCTTATTTATGAACGTATACTAACGAAACTTGGTTTACAGCTTTATCTGGTTGTGGTCTATTGTTATTTGCACAAAAAAGCAATTTTTAAGGATTATTCCTGTAGCAGCAAACCTGCGTACTCAGCCTCCATGTTATTCTTATGGAAAATAAGTCAAATGTAATGTCTCCCTTAACTATGAACATAAATTAATAAAACTTGGTATGTGGCTTCACCTAGTTGAGTTATATTGATGTTCACATAACAACCTATTTTTCGTGTGTCTTTTTGCAGCAAATCTGCGTACTCATCCCCCATGTTATTCTTATAGAGAATAATTAAAATTGTATTAAATCGCTTATTTATGAATGAATATTGATCAAACTTGGTATGAGGCTTCTTAGTTGAATTATATTTACACTTGCATAAACACCAATTGTTTGTGATCATTGTTTCAGCAAACCTACGTACTCATCCCCAATTTTATTCTTATGGAGAATATAATTAAAATTGTATATATCGCGTTTTTATGAATATATTTTTATGCAACTTGGTATGCGGCTTTATGTGGTATTAACCCATTGGCTCACAACCCCGAGTATACTCGTGGCCGCCGAAAGTAGCCCAGACGTGCAACCCCGAGTATACTCGGGATAGCACTTTTTATAAAAAAAAAATAAAATTTTTATTTTTAAATTTTTTCTTTTTTGTTTATTTGTTGTTTTAACTTGTTTTCATTTTTTGTTTGAATGTATTTTTTATGCATATGCCCATCCTTGGGGAAACTTAGTCAAATTTAGGAAAAATATGATTTTGGAAAATATGTTATATCTAAGTCAAATATAAATGTATCACTAACATTTTTTATTTTCTCGTAAAAAAATAAATAACCCACAAGTACATAATAGTTGTTGGGCTGAAACATTTTTTTTTTTTTTTTTTACATGTAACTCCTTTTAAAATTTATGTTTTTTATAAACTATATATATACATATATATGATATATATATATATAATATTTACCATACATAAATGCTGTATCTTCTTCTTGTAGATAATTTATTTCTCTAAAGATTAGTGCAAAAATTAAGTAAATTGAGCAATAATTGTTGCTATAGTGACAGTTTTAGTAAAAGTCTACATTTATGTAATTTTTCTTAGGAAACTAAACGGTTTGTCAGGTGGCAAATTTCAGGTAAGCCAATGGGTTAAGACATATTATGCATTGGAAATTCGCTGAGTATGGAGGTTTGCTGCGATGGGGGTATTTTACAATTAATTTACTACCATACAAATGTATTTTCAAGTAACTTGAGTTACATCATTTTGGAGGTCTTAATCTTACCTTCGAAACGAAATAACCAGAGCTAAAATATCTTAAAAACCATAGAAGCTGTGATTATCAGCGCAAACCCTTGAAAATGATAAAAATTACTCTCCTCGCCAACTTTAAGTACGCATAAATCCTGAACCGCGTAAGACAACATTTTTTTAAAATTGGTTTTATTCTTCTGAGGAGTAAATATTTACATGGTGAGAAAATCAGAAATTTCTAAAATGGTCATGCAACCAGCATTAGGTGATATCACATGGAATGGACCCAAAGACACAGCCTTCCCACCAAAAAGATTCATTTCTAAGTGCCAATACAAATTGAAATTGAGATAGCAGTCTTATTCGTCTCTCTTGCTAAACTTTTTTTAATTTTTTGTTGTTATTAATACTGAAGGCAACATAAAATTTACTGTAACTTTCTCTAAGTGAATAAATAAAAAATTCCTGTTTCCACAACATAGTTCCTGGCTCATGATCCCCCAGTTCTCCTAATTCCCAGGTTATTTTCTGTTGAGTGGCCACACTAATTTGTAGTTTAATTAATATGTCACACCCAAAATTGTTATTGAGAAAAATAATGACAAAAACAATAGTAGTTTTGTCTAATGTATCTCTTAATTATGAAATTATACACTTTACATAATAATCTACACAACTTAGCATTGATGTTATGCTTGGACTTGACTTGATAGGCTACTTAATTGCCAGCTTTTTGAACACCCTAAAAATTGTCTTCATACAGGAAATAATTTTAGCCTATACATCCATTATTTTCTTGGTCGTTTTGAAAATAATGAACAAAAACCTACATGAAGTTAGTTAAGAAAAAATTCAAAATTCATGAGTTATTGCTATTTTTATTGATGCTAGAGCCAGAGGAACCATCAAACATGTTGATAATTTTTTAGCACTATTTAATCCAAACAAAACAACACATTCTTAGGCTTACCTGTGACAGAATCCCAAGTATTTAATTCACATATTACTAAATCATCCACAACCTAAAAATAGTAGGCTACACATTATATACATTTTAGATACATTTTCTTTATAGCCTACATGAAACCAACCAGCAGTTCTACACCGCCACACAACTTATACAATTTATTTTATGACGATCCTATACAGGGCCGGTGCAAGAGGTTTTGGCGCCCTAGGCACAACTATTGTGGGGCGTCCCCCTCCCCAAAAATCATTCAATACAAAAAAGCACGAAAATGTTTTACTACTTGCAACCGGCATTAAATGTTGCAAGTTGACTTATCATTACTGTAGCTATTAAAATCCACCGGAAGACACTCTCCCAGAGGTACCTCACCCCCTGTGATGACGTCAATAAAATGGCGGGCGAAGAAAATTGCAAAGTTTGGTTTTTAGATACTTAGTTTTTTAATGACTGCATGGCCCCAGAACCCCAATTAAATTTCAACATTTTGCAGTGTTTTAGTAAATAAACTGTACAAATTTACTTTTGCTGCTAAATGGGCAAACATAGTGTTTTTCTTGAAGCTGGATACATTTTCTTCTTAATATGTTAATACAAAACAAAAAATCAAAAATCATATTTAAAATATTTTGTTACAACAATAAAAATAAAAAATTTTAATTTTTTTGAAAAAGAATGTAGGCTTAGTAAAAATAAAAAATGAAATAAATGTCTTATCAGTTGTTTAGTAAAGTGCAAAAACTATTTCCTTATATACAACTTTTTAGCTTTTTACTTTATGAAAAATACCCCCGTCGCAGCAAACCTGCGTACTCAGCGAATTTCCAATGCATTTATATGTTTCTCACTCCTATATAAAGCCACTTACCAAGTTTCAGAAAAATACATTTATAAATAAGTGATTTATAACATTTTATTTATTCTCCATAAGAATAACATTAGGACTGAGTACGCAGGTTTGCTGCAACGAGGAAGATAAATACCCCCGTAGCAGCAAACCTGCGTACTCAGCGAATTTCCAATGCATATATATGTATATTAATACCACATAAAGCCACATACCAAGTTTCATGAATATACATTCATAAATAAACAATTTATGACATTTTAATTATTCTCCATAAGAATAACATGGCAGCTGAGTATGCAGGTTTACTGAAGCAAGGAACACAAAAAATTGGGTTTTATACAAATATCAATATAACTCATGTAGGTAAAGCCACATACCAAATTTCATTAATTTATTTTCATAATGAAGGCAGATAACACGTTACTTATTCTCCATAAGAATAACATGGGGCTGAGTACGCAGGTTTGCTGCTACGGGAGCCTTGGGTAAAAAATTGTCTTTTTGAGCAAATATCAATGGTCCACAACCAGATGAAGCCGTATACCAAGTTTCGTCAGTATACGTTCATAAATAAGCGAGATATAAAATTTTTATTTTTCTCCATAAGAATAACATTAGACAACGTACTGTGTTTAGCACTTTCAATATCTCGGTAACCAATTGACGTAGAGAAATGATCAAAATACCAAATTGTGTGTTTTTTTAAGCTGAATCCAATGGGAAAAAATAAAATTTGACTATTTCCAAAATTATATGTAAAAAATTCAAAAAACCCATTTTTGGGGTACAAAACCCCCCCAAAATACCCCTTCGGATAGAGCGATCTGGCTGGTTTTCGAACTTAAAGTCATAAATGTTGCTTTACACGTTCATACCAAATTTCATCAAAATCGGATAATTTTTACGAGAGTTATCGTGCTCACGGACACACACACACACATATATATATATATATATATATATATATATATATATATATATATATATATATATCCCCCGTTGCAGCAAACCTGCGTACTCAGCGAATTTCCAATGCATAATATATGTCTTAATGCCATATAAAGCCGCATACCAAGTTTCATAAAAATATATTCATATATAAGCGATATATACAATTTTAATTATTCTCTATAAGAATAGCATTGGTGATGAGTACATAGGTTTGCTGAAACAAGGAACACAAACAATTGGTTTTTATGCAAATATAAATATAATTTAACTAGGTGAAGCCACATACCAAATTTAATCAATAGTCAATCATAAGTAAGCACTATATAACATTTTAATTATTCTCCATAAGAATAACATGGGAGATGAGTAAGCAGGTTTGCTGCAACAAGGAACTAAAAAAATGGGTTTTTATGCAAATATCAATATAACTCAACAAGGTGAAGCCACATACCAAGTTTTATTAATTTATGTTCATAATTAAGGGAGTCATTACATTTTACTTTTTCTCCATAAGAATAACATGGGGGCTGAGTACGCAGGTTCGCTGCTACGGGGATAATCAACAAAAAATCAATTTGTTGTGCAAATATCAATATACCAGTACTACGTGACCCCACGTGCCAAGTTTCATCAATATACATTTATTAATAATGGAGATATCAAATTTTATTTATTCTCCATAAGGATAACATTGGACAACGTACTGTGTTTAGCACTTTGAATATCTCTGCAACGGTTGGACGTAGAATCACAATTTAAACACCAAAATGATTTTTTTGTGGAGCTGAAGTGATTGGTAAAAGAAAATGTGAAGTTTAAAGTAAAATTAACTGAGGATAAGCCAAAAACCTTTTTCCCATAAGATTAACATAGGAGATTTTATGAGCAGGTTTTTTTGGATTTTCTCCGCAACCACTTAACCTAGCTTAATAATTCAAAATACCATATTATTTGTTTTTTTAAGCTCTATAACGTGGTCTAAACCAAAATTAAGTGTTTTAAAAATTTTAGGGTAAAAAATGCAAAAAACTGATTTTTGGAAAATTTAAAACCCCCATAAACCCCCCTTCCCATGGCCCGATTTTTCTGGTTTTCGAACTTAAAGTCATAAATGTCTCTTTACACATTTGAGCCAATTTTCATTGAAATCGGACGTTTTTTACTCAAGTTATCGCATTTACGGACACATATATATATATATATATATATATATATATATATATAGATATATAGATATATAGATATATATACATATATATAAATTTGAACGAATAGTGTTTTAGTCATCTGGGGACCTAAAAAAAAAAAATTGTCATGGTCTCGGGCTTAAATCTTACCATGAGACCTATGGTAATAGCTTCTTCCCTATAGGGGAAATTCGCTAAAAATGAGTTGTTATGCAATTATCAATATAACTGAACCAGGTGAAGCTACATTACCAAGTTTTATTAATTTATGTTCATAGTTAAGGGAGATACAACTTTACATATTCTCCATAAAAATAACATTAGGGCTGAGTATGCAGGTTAGCTGCTACGGGGACAACCAACAACATATTTATTTTTTGTGCAAATATCAATATACCAGTACAACATGAAGCCACATACCAAGTTTCATCAATATACATTCATTAATAATCGAGATATCAAATTGTATTTATTCACCATAAGGATAACATTGGACAACGTACTGTGTTTAGCACTTTGAATATCTCTGCAACGGTTGGACGTAGAATCACAATTTAAACACCAAAATGATTGTTTTGTGGAGCTGAAGTGATTCGTAAAAGCAAATGTTAAGATTAAAGTAAAATTAACTGAGGAAAAGCCAAAAACCGTTTTCCCATAAGATTAACAGGGGAATTTTATAAGCAGGTTTTTTGGTTTTTTTCCGCAACCACTTAACCTAGGTTAATAATTCAAAATACCATATTATTTGTTTTTTAAGCTCTATAACATGGTCAAAACCAAAATTGTTTTAAAAATTTTAGGGTGAAAAATGCAAAAAACTGATTTTTGGAAAATTTAAAACCCCCATAAACCCCCTTTTCCCATGGTCCGATTTTTCTGGTTTTCGAACTTAAAGTCATAAATGTCACTTTACACATTTGAGCCAAATTTAATTGAAATCGAACGTTTTTTACTCAATTTATCGCATTCACGGACACATATATAGATGATCTATAATAGAATGCTGTATTTGCATTACCAGAGCTGCCATCCTATGTATATGAAAAAGTCTATTCCAAAAAGTTTATCAATTCGTGCAAAATCTCTTTGTAGTGACAGCTCTGACTTTGAAAAATACATATCTAAATTGAACTCTGCTTTTATTGACCGAGGTTACTCAAAAACTTTTAGATATAATCAGATGAGAAAACCAAAGAATATTGTACAAAACACACATTTTTCTAACGATCCACAGTTTATCACAGAATATTTTCCTGGGCTTCAAAAAATTAACAATATAATGAAAGCAGCTTTCAATGTTTTAAAAATTTGAAAAATATGTTGGTGAGACCCAAAATTCAAAATTCTCGGCCTGAAAACAATTTGGAAATCAATCACGGCTGCGAACCTTGCCACAAACCTCGGTATGGCATTTGGAAAATTATGTGTAATACAACTGAATTTAAAAGCAGTGTCACAAACAAGACTTACCCAATAGTTGGTAAATCAACCTGTGACACCCACAATGTGATTTACCAACTATCGTGTAAACACTGTGCAAAAGATTATGTTGGTCGGACATCGAATTCCTTACGAGTACGTATGACTGGCCACCGTTTTGATGTGGTACATAAAGACAAACGAAAACAAATTTATAATCATGCAACTCACCACAACCAAAATTTTAAAGGGTGCTATGAACTAAAAGCACTTCACAAAATTAAACCACATCAAAATCCAAAATATAACCAACTGATATTAAGAAATTCTGAATTGGCACATCAGTTGGTATTGAAGACCAAGGTTCCTTCTGGGTTAAATCTCAGGTAATATTTTCTTAAGTCTAAAATAATTCAACTCAGCTGACTTTAATTTAAATTTTATTTTTTTACCTGTACCTAAAATCAAATGTTTTAGTTTTTAAAAGTCAGATGTAAAATATTTGTTTATTTTTATTTATTTACTGTTCAATTCCATTCTTTCTCCTTTGTTGCTTGAAAACGTTTGTATTATAAACGAAAATTCACAAAAAACTTCTTTTCATCACTTATATCTATCTGTTTTAATGTGTTAGTATATATATATATATAAATTTGAACGAATAGTGTTTTTGGCTTCTGGGGACCTCAAAACAAAAAGTTATCATGGTCTCGGGCTTAAGTCTCACTGTGAGACCTATGGTAATAGCATTGACTGTAAATACTAAAGTAGACTTAAGACTTCTCATTGCCATTGTAATAAACGGTATCAGGAAACTGACACATACTTTCTCCCTTTTAGCCAAACTTTAATGGCAAAAATATTTGTTATTTACTAAATATAGAATATGAAGTAATATAGAATATGAATATAAATGTACAGAAAATTGTCTAAAATAGTTGTTTTCAGAAATATCCACCCAAATCCCTTTTTGGGAGGCACTATAGAGTCCGTTGCTACACACAGTGGTTTTGAGAGGGGAAATGCCCCCTTGCCCCCCCAGGGTTAAATAGCAACATATTTCAAACATCCTCTGCTAGTCAATGCTAACTTGACCTGCATATCAAATTTTAATGAAATTGATCAGTAAATAAGAGAGAAATAGTTATTTTTGTATTCCCCATAACATTGGACAACGTACTGCGTTTACCGCTAAATGAAAATTTCAATTTTCTCCGTAACTAGCAATGGTAGAATAGTAATTTAAAATACTAATTTATTTGGTTTTTGAGCTCTTTTTAATGGTGAATAGTAAACTTTTTTAACATTTAAGATTTTTTACGAAATCAAAAAAACTTAATTTTGGATGTTTTAAGTCCTGTAATTTCTGAACCCAAATTTTTCCAGAAATGCGGGTGGAGTCATTTTGTTGGAAACCTAAAGTTCTACAAACCACTAAAGTTTAATCAAAATCGTTAGAGCCGTTTTTGAGAAATTTGAATTTTACATGTTTTTTGGGGATTTTGGGGGGATAATTACCCTTAAAAATCAAAAATTCCAAAAAATGAAAAAAAGCCTGGAGATATTGAGGGTTAGTATCTACATACCAAATTTCATAAAAATCGGTCCATAGGTTAGGGCTCTAGCTCTGTACACAGACACACAGACACACACAGACACACACACACACAGACACACACACGCACACACACACACACACACACACACACACACACACACACACACACACGCACGCACGCACGCACGCACGCACGCACGCACGCACGCACGCACGCACGCACGCACAGACATCATGTAAAAACCACTTTTTTGGGTTCAGGGAGCACCAAAACGAATATTTGCACTAACAACTCAAATTCGAAAATTTTTACGAAAACAATACTTTCTCCATATACTATGTATAGGGGGAGAAAGTAAAAAGTGTCCCTAGTTTTGTGTATGCCAGGACTGAAAGAGTTCGTAGTTTACACCAATCACCAACAGAGTATACTGCTATCAACTATTACTTATCCTCTCAAGGAGGGGATAATACAACAGTTGGTGTGTCAGGAAGCAATCATAAGTTGATTATCACTTGCTTTCTGGGGTGGAGATATTTTAAAAGTTAACGTAAATAACTCAAATAAAAAGTTGACAGCAGCACAATCTGTCGGTGACCCAATCAAACTACTTCAATTTTAAATTCTAGCATACACTAAAAGTGGAACAGCTGGGCCATATGGATAGGATGTCTCCTTCAGTATTTATCGTCAATGGTAATAGCTTCTTCCCTCTATAGGGGAAATTCGCTAAAAACAAATTTTTATGATTTTTTTGCAAAACCACTTTTTTCTTGGATAATTTATATTTTTACCCGTTTGCAAAAAATGGACCACAATGCAATATTTTACCTAAAAAAGACATTTATGAATATAAGCTTAAAGTTAAAACAAAAAAAATAAAATAAAAAAAAAAACAGAAAATGTTTGAAAAAAACATATGGTATTACATCATCACGGAACCACTCCGTGATAAAGATTTTGGGCCAAAACGGCCATCACGGAACCGTTCCGTAAAAAGTATTCAATGGGTTTAATAATAATAACTCTTATATCTGGAAAAATTTTGATTTTGATTGTGTCATTTTAAATAAACTAACTTTCACAGTTAGTTAGTTAAAATATAAAATATTGAAAAGGGTTTTTATGTCTGTCTGTCAACAATATATTAGTGCTACATATTCTGGCTTTTTTAAATTTTACTCTGCAGAAAATACAATATTAAAGTCAGCATGTTAATACTTGCGCTCGAGGCCATAATAGCGTTTCGTTTTAGGCTAATAAACTTACCTGAAATAAAAACTAGTTGTTGGAATTTGTATATTTATAATTTGTTATAAGACCCATTTTGTAGGTGTGTCACATATTTTTTATATGTAGGTGTCCGCTCTGTAACTTTTGACGGAACCTTTCCGATTACGATTAATTTGTTTATGAATGTGTGAGACAGTATTTACTGGCATGAGTTTGAAAACAAGAGATATTGGATGATGGCAGGAGGGTTTTAAATATATTTAAAACATTGTTTTTAGACATTTCATGTAAGAATAAACAAAAATAATTTTGGCTTTTACTGTTTCATAGGCTACCCCATAAAAATAAATAATAACTTATTAGGTATATTTGAATTAGATATTTAAATAAAAATTACATTAATAAAGTTGCAGTCAGACGAACAAGTAAACCGTAAGTGAACAAATGGTTGAATCGGAAAGTAAAACTGCAAATAAAAAATGGTAAGCCTCGCTTTGAAGTGTGTTAATAAATAATATTCAAACTGTTTTAAATAATTTAACTTATGCATTTTCATCGTATTTCCTGAGTTTAGAATACTCAAGGGAAAATTTTCCAAATTCCAAACAATGAATGATTTTCAATTAGATATGCCATGTATATTCGTATTTCATAAATTCCTCGATAAAATCTAAAATGCTTCTATGCCTCCACGTAGTCATAGCAGTATAAACAGTGCACTTTTTACAAAATTACAACAGTGATAGAGAAACGGCACAGTGCCAAAATTATCAAGGAGTAAAAAATATAAGTGAGGTTATGTTCTTCACCATGGCCTAACTCAAAAAGACCATGACCGTGAAAAATGAACAGAAGAAATGCAGAACTACTCGCGACCACACACATCGGTTTTTGCCTCACTGCAGTGTCACATCGCCGATGGTTGCCGGCCAGCGCACGACGCCTGATGGGTATCACAACAGTTGCCTGCTCAATTTTTCTATACACACAACGATCAGGCCGGTCGATCGAGGGCCAGATTTAAGCATATGCCACATAGGATCCAAATACCAGATACAAAAGCCTCAAAAAAGCCAAAAATAACAAAGGTCACCAGGTTGCCGACTAGGGCGGTAGGGGCCCTGCATCTAGGGACCTATAGTACTAGCGCCATATTTAGGAGCTTTGGGCCCCTAGGCGCAGCCGGTGGTGCAGGCCCCTACCAGGCCAGAAAGTTGGCGCGCGCCTATGTAACCTATGCTTAAATCCGGCCCTGTATAGTACAGCTCCTAAATCCTGCTTAGACACATACATATCGTGAATTTTCCTTCTTATACAAGCCTTTGTGAAATCGTCTACTTCTATTTTTTTGTGTCATTCATTTTTTCCCACTGGGCGTGGTAAACTGTACATCGTCGTGATCAGCTATGGCAGTGCTAATAATCTTTTTTAAAGTTAAAGCACCGACACCTGTCACTTTTGAAACTTTTTTGGCTAAATTAAACCTTAGCTCATTTTCATCACGTGTTTGTTTGAATTTTTCTGACACGTTAACACTACTTCCCCAGCCTGTCTGTGTGTTGGCCTCCCGGTAAATGAAGAACGGCGTTCAGAAACATCACCCATGTTATAAACAATAAATTTTACACAGAAAAAACAAACAAAACGTATAGACTTAAAAACAATTAAGAAAGATAAACATAAATATATCAATACAAAAATAGCTGAAAACTGGATAGGTAGGTCTACTTCAAAGAATCAATGCTTTCAGACAAAAACAAATATAACCCTCTAACGTTTTTTTATATAGTTAAAATGTTTTCCAGCTGATATAAGAAACAAATTAAATCAATTTTATAAAGCCACAACAAAACAGTTAAAATAATTCTTAACTGAAATGTGAATTTGTAGCAGTTGCAACTGTTAATGAAAAACAACAAGTTAGTCGTCACTAAGTTCCTTACCAGCCATTGATTATGAACAGTGGATGGGGTTACACTTCCCCTTACCCCTCTCATGGGTTGATTGACAGGTAGTGGGAGGTTGATTTTCCTCCCCTATATGCGTGAAAAATTCTCGCGCAAGTCACCGTCTAAATAATTGACCTATACCGGTAGTATGTGTTTTTTGTTCTGCTATTATATATTATTTTGTTCATAGTTTTATAAACTTCAAGAAAATAACAGTTCTTTTTTTATTCATTTATTATTAGGTATAAGGCGTTTATTACCATTTCAAACAGACTGCGTGGAAATAGACAATTTGTACGTATTTAATAATGTTATATGTGACTCATACATACAATTTATGTTCCATGATTGTTATACATTTCTATGTAGGGAATCTGAATGCCAACACTTTGTAGGCTACATTCACCTAAAAAATTGGCTTACTTACAATAAAGTTATACTTTTGAAATTTCAGTCAAAATTTATTCCAATTTTTTAATTTTTGTACTTTAACAAAAAACAAAGGTCTCTGAATTTGATTTACTTTACCATTTTCAGGTTCCCCTGTCTTTTACAAGCAGATTGAATATTGATAGGTTTCATCCATTCTGCAATTTACTGCAAATTTTTTAAATAATGTCTGCAAAATCGCAAAAATGACAGGGGCACCGAGCAATTCAGTTTGGTAGTCAGAGGCTTAAAGTCATAGCCTAAATGCTACTTTACACGTTTGTACCAAAAATCATCAAAATCAGTCCATTTTAACGAGAGTTATCGTGCCCATGGACACATATATTACAGTTTTGAACAAATGGTGTTTTTGGCATCTAGGGACGTAAAAACGAAGCTATCATTGTCCCGGGCCTAGGTTGGGTAGCACAGTGGTTAGCGTGCTCATTTCATAATTTGAAGTTCGCCGGTTCGATCCTGAGAAAATGTGAAGATTTGATACTGGATCCAGCCGTCACTGGTAATTGGGCTATTAGAATCAGTCGGTCTTAGTCAGTAACAAGGCTACACAGGGAATCTCACCTATTCTACACCCATGAATATCATTCATTCATATTCGCTTTAAAATACGCCCAGGTTGTGTCGGTGTCTTAAAGAGATATTAAGATATTAAGACATTTCCATGCTGACTACGCTCCTCACAGGGGAAATTCGCTAAAAGGGATATTTTAATTTTTTACATTCTGAGTACTATTATCCCTGAAAGTTAATCACTGCAAACGAGTTTGTTGACTGAAGGCCAGTTATCAAATTAAAGTCATAAACTTATTATTTATTAAATTGCATCATTTTGAAAAATTACAGGTTATAAAACATGATTGATTTAGATAGCTTTCACTCACACAATATATCTAGATGAGACAACGTTTGACCATATTAAATATATTTGACCATTGGGCCATTCCATGTCAAATCATCCAGCCAAATTACAATTTGACACCCAAGTTCTCAGATTTTTATGAAATTTTGTATACATTAAGTGTGTACAAAAATAAGAAAAAATGCAAAGTTTCACCAAATTCCATTAAGTAGTTTCAGAATTATAGTCGTTTAAAGTTTTAGAAAAATGTAATTTCCAATGGCAGTATGAGCGGGAAATCAGCTTGTATGTTTCCACGTTTTTCTAAATAAAATTTATATTTATGTAGCTAGAGGCTTCAAACTTTATGAATTTGTCATAAATTTAATGGAGAATCAGATTATACTATAAGTGTTGGCATTATAACTTTTCATCATTGTTTAAAAAATCGTATAGCACAAAAATTATAGTTTTTTTCAAATTGTGACGTTTATGTAAAAAACAATCTTTGGCTAAAATCTCTCTCCAGATACCCTAATACAACCATATATCACTGAAAAGAGCATAACATTTCCTTTTAAATGGTGAAATAATATTTGTGGGTTTACGTGTTCTAAAAGTTTTATTACAATGTAAAGTTAATAAATAAATTTTTGAATAGCGGAAAAGGTATTTTCATTGACAAAGACAGAGTTTGTGGTAAGGATGTTAGAAAGTCAATAATATCTTATAAAATATAGGACTATGGAGCTAAAATCATATGTAATACAATTTGCATGGCATATTTTGTAATAACATAAGGCTTACTGTTGGATATAACACATTTACAACAAATAATTTTGTACAGTATGATGTAATTTTGAATTTAAATGTATACCCTTGTTAGCCTACGTATTACTGGAGAGCTGCATGTCAGTCTCAAAAGGTGAAATAATATTTGCAAGTTGTAGCATTACAAGAGTTTTAATACAATATAAAAATATGAAATGACATGGCTTAAGTGCTCCTTTTTTACCTCAATACTGAGGGTGTACTGATTTAGCTTACATTAAACAACCTCGTGAATTTATGATACCTACACAAAATATACAATATTTACATTTCATTTAGTTACCGCACTGGTTTACTTACTTCTTATCCAGATTTTCGTGGGAAAATTCTTCTGTTGTACAAAATGATAGTATATCTTCAAATTGTGTTAAAAGTTAAAAATTGTTAAATAGTTTTTAAAGGTCTTGGCTTGGTTCGAAAGTAACTTGAAATGTAAGTAAACACAATCACTGAAACTTAAAACTGATGACCGTCTATAGTGATATTTTAAAGTTGTCCCAGGCTGTGTTAATTTATTTTTGAGAGTCAGAATCAATCTTACAAGTTCAATCCCATTGTGACGTTACCACTGGAGGTTTTACTTTACAAAGGAGATGAGGTGGTGGTACGGGACAGTTTTCTTCTTTTTGAGGCCAATAAAAGTTTTCAGCTGTACCATGAGGATTGCATAAAGAGGATATTATAATCCCCTTCTTCCTCATTAATTTGCTGAACCATTCCAATCCACCAGTTGCTTTCATAAACCCAGGCAACAAAGGAACGGAGGTTAGGTTCAATCATTGGTCCTGATGGGTTAAACATGTTTTTTCTTAACACGTTGGCTGCTGTGGGCCCCGATCGGTTTTTTTTCTTAACATAGAAACTTATGCAAATTTCATGTTTAAACATGTTAGCAGCAGCGAAAGTGTTAAACAGATAACAGAGCCTGAGCTCACTCTTTTTGCTATGATTTCTTCTGACGATGCAGGCTGGAAAAAAATTAAAACTTCTTGTTCCAGTTATGCTTTGCCCAGATTCAAAACGACTACTTTGGGTTATTCTGATATTTTCAATATCTTCTTCACTCAAAAAGAAAAATTTTATTTTTGAAAACAGATTATGACAAAGTGTGAACATTTGCCAAGCATTTACAATCCGTTCACTTGCTTTTGAACTTTGGAGGTTTCTCTGTATTAGTTCTTTTGTCTTGCCCCCGATTCCGTCACATACAGTTTTTCCATGACTTGTTGCATGAAAAGACCTTCCATAACTTCCATGAAAATTTTCCATGACTTCCTTTAAGTTGAACATTTTTTTCATGACAAATTCATCATGGTATTGAAATTTTTATACTGTGCACTGCACCCATCAGTAATGTATTCCACTCTGCCAACTGATGGAAATGTCAGCTTAATTAAATCAATCGTTTTTTCTTGGACAGAGAAGACAAATGGTACATCGTGTCTTAGGTCATCAGAAATGAAACACTATGATGTTTCTAGTACCACAATGATGTTTTAAGGTACCATCTCCATTTTTAGAATATATTACTGAACTGAACAACTTAAATGGCTCCAGTGGTATGACTGTACTTAATTTTGAAGAACAAAATTATAATTCTCAGCGAAATCCATTAAGACCAAAACTTCATCAAATCATTTCATATTTTTATATTGTATTAAAACTCTTGTAATGCTACAACTTGCAAATATTATTTCACCTTTTGAGACTGACATGCAGCTCTCCAGTAATACGTAGGCTAACAAGGGTATACATTTAAATTCAAAATTACATCATACTGTACAAAATTATTTGTTGTAAATGTGTTATATCCAACAGTAAGCCTTATGTTATTACAAAATATGCCATGCAAATTGTATTACATATGATTTTAGCCCCATAGTCCTATATTTTATAAGATATTATTGACTTTCTAACATCCTTACCACAAACTCTGTCTTTGTCAATGAAAATACCTTTTCCGCTATTCAAAAATTTATTTATTAACTTTACATTGTAATAAAACTTTTAGAACACGTAAACCCACAAATATTATTTCACCATTTAAAAGGAAATGTTATGCTCTTTTCAGTGATATATGGTTGTATTAGGGTATCTGGAGAGAGATTTTAGCCAAAGATTGTTTTTTACATAAACGTCACAATTTGAAAAAAAACTATAATTTTTGTGTTATACGATTTTTTAAACAATGATGAAAAGTTATAATGCCAACACTTATAGTATAATCTGATTCTCCATTAAATTTATGACAAATTCATAAAGTTTGAAGCCTCTAGCTACATAAATATAAGTTTTATTTAGAAAAACGTGGAAACATACAAGCTGATTTCCCGCTCATACTGCCATTGGAAATTACATTTTTCTAAAACTTTAAACGACTATAATTCTGAAACTACTTAATGGAATTTGGTGAAACTTTGCATTTTTTCTTATTTTTGTACACACTTAATATATACAAATTTTTATTAAAATCTGACACCATGGGTGTCAGCCCCTGGATGATTTGGCATGGAATGGCCCCATTAAATATAAAAATAACTTAAATGTTTAGTTTTGACAAGTAACTTGGGCTAATGCTTTGTTTGTAATTTAATGAAGGCCTAAGTAATAAAAAGGGATTTTCTAGGTAATGTCAAATACAACTAACATAAGTTAGAAGTTTGCACGATTTTACACATTTACAATGTTTACAGCCTTTTTCTGAGGGCCCTTATCCCTCCCCCCTGGGATAACTGTATCCCCCTAGAAAATATTTCGGGTACAGTTTCATAAGCGGCCACCAACTAATCGGATGATATATATTGATCTTAAACATTTGATATATCGAATCACATTTTAAATCAATCTTTAAACTAAATAATACAAACACCCAAACATTCGAGTCATGGCGTATGTTGAAACAGTCTCTGAAAACTGGGATTAAGAGCGATGATGTAAGTTACTCATATATTTTAATGAATCATTTAACAAGTAACAAACTAAAACTAATATACACCCGTCGCAGCAAACCTGCATACTCAGCGAATTTCCAATGAATATATAACATAACACTTAACAGGATTCATAAGAAATGTATTCACAAACAAGCGATATTTAAAATATTAATTATTCTCCATAAGAATAACATTGGGGATGAGTACGCAGGTTTGCTGCAACAAGGCACGCAAAATAATGGGCTTTTATGCAAATATCAATAGAACTCATCTTAGTGAAGTCACATACCAAGTTTCATCCATATACATTCATAAATAAGCGATATATAACATTTTAAGTATTTTCCATAAGAATAACATGGGGACCAAGTACCTAGGTTTGCTGCTACAGGAACCATAGGCGAAAAATTGTTTTTTTGTGCAAACAACAATAAACCATAACCAGATCAAGCCATATACCAAATTTTGCCAGTTTATGTTCATAAATAAGCGAGATATACAATTTTTCTTTTTCTCCATAAGAATAACATTAGACAACGTACTGTGTTAAGCACTTTCAATATCTCGGTAACCAATTGACATAGAGCAATGATCAAAATACCAAATTGTTTGTTTTTTTAAGCTAAATTCAATGGTATAAATTAAAATTTGATTTAAATTAAAATTACATGTGAAAACCCCAAAAAACACATTTTTGGGGTACAAAACCCCCCAAAAACCCCCCTTCAGATGGTGCGATTCATCTGGTTTTCGAACTTGTTCAAATAAATGGTACTTTACACATTTGTACCAAATTTCATTAAGATCGGACCTTTTTTACGAGAGTTATCGTGCTTACGGACACATATATATATATATAAATATATATATAAATATATATATAAATATATATATAAATATATATATAATATATATATATATATATATACATATATAAAAATTTGAACGAATGGTGTTTTTGGCATCTGGGGACCTCAAAATGAAAAGTTATCATGGTCTCGGGCTTAAGTCTTACCATGAGACCTACGGTAATAGCTTCTTCCCTATAGGGGAAATTCGCTAAAATTTAATAATACAACAAATAATAAAGAAACATATAGGCCTAACCAAGCAAAAACTTAGTTAACGGTATATTTGCTTATATTAACTTAGTTTATTAAATCCATGAAAGCAGCCCATAAAGTTTACCCTGGTAAAGATAGCTTAAGTTTTAGCTGAGTTATACGTTTCTTTATAATTTGTTTAAGTTATTTGTTTGTTTATTTTATTTGTAGTTTTCGTTTGTTTGTTATTTGTTAAATGTTTCATTAAAATATATTTGTAACTGGCATCGCATATTATTATTGACAACATACAATTTGTTAATTTTAGATTATAACATTAATATAAATATCGAGCAAATAATTTTTGATATTTAGGTACTGTTAAAATTTGATTCAAAGTATTGAGTGTTCCGATTCGATATATCGAATGTTTAAGATCGATCTATCACATCCGATTAGTTAGTGGCAGAAACTGCACCCAATATTTCTAGCTACATGTCACTTACAAAAATTGAAATACCGGTACGATTTTGTTGAAGAAGGTCAAATTTACAAAGTTAGGCTATGGCCTGTAGCAAAAATAACATTTTGAAACTATTACACCTAATGCATTTTTACCAATACAATATTTTGTTCCATAGAACTTTCGGGTTTTTCAAATTAAATTTGTAATCTCGTACAGTAAGCCCACACTCCTCTAGCACTTTTTGTAAAAGTTTAAAACTCCGAGCACTTTTTCAGGAAAACATTGTAGGCCTAACTTATCCAAAATGTTTTAGCACTGAAAGGGTTACCAACCCACATATTCGGTGAAGAACTTTGATTTATAGCCTCAGAAAAACAGTGATAAAAACCATTAGGCTTGCAATGTGTAAAAATGCTAGTCAATTCCAATATTTTAATAAATTTATTTTATTACTAAGCCTATGCCCCAAGTATTATTTTAATGTCAATAAAGTATTATAAATTGTATTGGTTATTTACAAAATGTATTATTGTCACCCAATCCCTCCCCCTAAGCAAAGGTATAGACATGGTGGCATTAAAAAAAACACGGTAAAGGTGACAAAGGTCACCACTGTAGGGAGCTCCAAACAAAGAAAAGGTTTCTACAGTTATATTTAAGTGTAAGGACTTACCTGTTCCCTTGAGATTTCTTTGTCTTTGTTCTTTTACTAATGCTTCTGAGATCATCGGGGGGAAGAGTTGAAGCATATCCATGTTCCGCTTCTATAATATAACAAAACAAGGTCCAAATGTTAAAATCAGCTGATTAGAGAGAGAACTGACAATAGGAGCCATGTTGACAACTACCTAATAACTTTAACATAAACAAAGGAAATCTCACCTCTTTCTCGTCTTTCCAAGTACTCCGCGGCTTGTAACAACGCAGCGATGCTCATGGTTCACTATAAAATAAAAATACTAACGATAATCTATAATACAAACGTTAACACACAACAAATCAACAGGACTCTCACCCACCGATCTCACTCTTGCATTTATTGATGTCAAACGCGTAGTGAGCTTACAGAGTGACGGCTGCTAAGAGCGAGCTGATGATTGGACGAAACGTTGTAAACGGTCGCCATTCTGGCCAATCAGATCTCGATTTGAAACGCCTTGACTACCTGGGCAGTCACGTGAATCTCATGCCTTGAACGAAACAAAACAAACAGCTGTGACTGGGACGCGATTACAGAGTACATCAACACTACGGGTCATGTTGCGGACAGCTTTCACAGGTTGACTCATTACTAAAATTGGAATGATTATAAAACCTGCTGCAAATAAATATTTTTTACTGAATTTCTTTTAAGTTTATAATTCAAGTAGTTATATTAGTGCTACCAAATAGCATAAAGAGTTAAATTTAAGAGAAAATAGCAAACACAGCAGTATTCTTCACTTGATTTGTTTTTGCAATTAAATCATGCAATTATTGTTTTCATATATAGCATTTGAACTTTATTGAAGAATATCCAAGCAAATGTCTGAAATGTTTAAAAACAAATATGACAAAAAGTATCAAATAGTAACTGTTATTTAGTCTTTCTACTGATAATACAATTTCCCTGAAAAATCTGACAAATCAGACCTTACACGTTTTTGACTTAGGCTTATCATATATCCTATATATTAAAATACCCCCGTAGCAGCAAACCTGCGTACTCAGTGAATTTCCAATGCATATATATGTATCTTAATACCACATAATACCAAGTTTCATCAATATACACTCATGAATAAACGATTTATGACATTTTAATTATTTTCCATAAGAATAACATGGCGGCTGAGTATGCAAGTTTGCTGAAGCAAGGAACACAACAATTTTTTTAACAAATTTCAATATAACTCAAGTAGGTAAAGCCACATACCAAATTTTATTAATATATGTTCTTAATTAAGGGAGATACCACGTTACTTATTCTCCATAAGGATAACATGGGGGCTGAGGACGCAGGTTTGCTGCTACGGGAACTATAGGCAAAACAATGGTTTTCAGTGCAAATATCAATAGACCACAACAATATGAAGCAATATACCAAGTTTTATAAGGATAAGTTGATAAATAAGCGAGATATACAAGTTTTCTTATCCTCCATAAGAATAACATTGGACAACGTACTGTGTTTAGCACTTTCAATATCTCTGTAACCAATTCACGTAGAGCAATGATAAAAACACCAAATTGTTTGTTTTTTAAGCTGAATTTAATGGTGAAAACTAAAATAGAATTTACTAAAATATTATATGTAAAAAACTCAAAAAACCATTTATAGGGTACAAAATCCCCCCAAAATACCCCTTTGGATAGAGCGATCAGGCAGGACAAGTTCATTGGTCAAAACAATAGGAAAACTCTAAACCCCTTTTTTGGGGATTAATCTGTCAAATTTCGAGTTTTTGGGCCCAAAATGGGTCAGCAAAGCCCTGTGTGTAAAATTTATTCATGTAAAAAGATGGGAATTAGTGAGGCGAAAGTTTTAAGCCCTCTCTCGTCATTCTAGCATAAATATTTACCGAGTTATTAAAGAAAATGTGTTTCGACTAAACACAGTACGTTGTCTTATGGGGGTTTTACACTAGAAAAGCCTGTTATTTCTTTTTTAGAGTACTTTTATCATCCCCAACAACCTCACGCCTACTTTCAAGCCTGTCTGGACCTCCTCCTAACATTACATAATGCGCAAAATTTATTCCCAACTTTGCAGGTAAATGAAACCAGGAGCATCAGAACAGCCAAAATATCACTGTTTTCAGATTTTAATAAAATTGGAATAAATGTATATTTTTACACTGATTTTGAGTTTTAAAATTTGTTAAGTGGAAATTCACTTCCCTCACGTCAGCGAGCTGCGTGCGAACTCGTTATTTGTTTTGAAGGTTGCTATGGCATACCTTTAAATATCAGCTGATAATTTAGCCATACTAAAAAATATGTTTATCCCAATCTTCCTTCACTAATCTTTCATATTGAGCGAGGTGAATAAAAACAAGAGAACTCTTCCACTTGCATAATTTTAAGTGAACTCTTGACAGCAAGTGAAAATAAACGGTATCAGGAAACTGAGACATACTTTCTCCCTTTTTGACCAACTTTAATGATTAAATTACTTTCTATTTACTAAATATAGAATACAAAGCACAGTCGAATGTACAGAAAATCTTGTAAACAAGTTGTTTTCAAATCCCTGTTTTGGAGGCACTACAGAATCCATTACCTCATTTGTGGTTTTAAGAGGGGAAATGGCTCCTATCCCCCCCCCCCCCAGGGTTGTTAAGAGGAAACATATTTCGGATTTCCTCTGTTGGTCAATGCTAACTTGACAAGCATATCAAGTTTGAACGAAATTGATCAGTAAATAAGAGAGAAATAGTAATTGTTGTATTCTCCATAATAATAACATTGGACAACGTACTGCGTTTACCGCAAAATGACAATTTAAATTTTCTCCGCAACCAGCAATTGTAGAATAGTAATTCAAAATACTAAATTATTTATTTTGTTATCTCTTTTTAATGGTGAGTAGTAATATTTTTTTAAATTTATATTTTTAATGTAAAATCCAAAAAACTGACTTTTTTTATGTTTTAAGTCCTATAATTTCTGAAAAATCCAAAAAACTGACTTTTTTTATGTTTTAAGTCCTATAATTTCTGAACCCGAATTTTTACAGAAATGCGGGTGGTGTCATTTTGTTGGAAAACTAAAATTCTACAAACTTCTAAAGTTTAATTAAAATCTTTGGAGCCGTTTTTGAAAAATTTGGATTTTTCATGTTTTTTGGCGGTGTTTGGGGGTTAATTACCCTTAAAAATCAAAAATGAAAAAACACCTGGAGATATTGTGGGATTAGTACCTACATACCAAATTTCATAAAAATAGGACCATTGGTTTGGCCTCTAGCTCTGTACACATCCATACAGACAGACAGACAGACACACAGACATCATGTAAAAACCACTTTTTTTCGGTTCAGGGAACACCAAAACGAATATTTCCACTAACAACTCAAATTCGAAAATTTTGACAAAAACAATACTTTCTCCATATACTATGTATAAGGGGAGAAAGTAAAAAGAGATCACTCCTACTACAAGGGAACCCTATTCTAACACAAGACAACTCTTAAAAACATGTGAATAAAGAAAAAGTAAAGACTTGCCTTTGAAGAGATCACTTTTAAATTTACAAGTCTGGGATTACCCACACTCGTCATTGTTTACTTGCATGTGAAATGGCTGCTTTTATTTTAAATTTTAAATTAATATAATTTAATTACCTTAGAACTTATTTTCCGAGAATGAAAAATATACAGATGTATAATAAAACAACATGCGTGGTCAAAACCAGATAACCAGTTTTAATTATATACATATAAATTGATTATATTTATATTTAGGAAGTCAGATACAGTATACCTATTTATTATATATGTATATCAATATTAATCAATATATATATGTATGTTATATTTTATATCAATTTGAATATTATGTTAATATTTATCATATATTATATAGTTGTTTATATTTTAAGTACCTGGGGGGGAAGGCCAGTCAGTTTTTTTAGATGACTTGGAGTAATATTTCACCACTTCCCCCTACTGATAATCAGATTTGTATAATTCATTTGCCTCTTTTCTACATTTTTAAGGTCACTCCAGTTGTTATTTATAGCTCAATATCCCTTTGATTTATTTTACTACTCTATTTATGTAATATTCACTCAAATGTTTTAATCTCTGCTCTCAGGAAACCACATGTTAATAATCATATACAACATGAGTATTACTTTGACAGTTCCCTGGTTGATTATGAACAGCTGTTACAATTCTTTTGTTTTGATTTGAAACTCCATAAGCCCAATGTTAATTTTTTTAACTTTTCATTTTAGTTTTTTTACATTATTTGATTTTTCCTGGGGATGAGGCCTGTATAGAACTTATTTTAATCCCAGAAATTAGCTATTTCAAACATTTGAAGGAAATTGTTGGTGCCGTTTTTGAGATCCATGTCGCATGCAAGCAAGCAAGCAAGCACGCAAGCAAGCAAACCTTACTCATATTAGAGTATAGGATAAGTATATGTGTTCTATATCACTGAATAGTCACATAGTTTGTAGATAAATTTTTTTTAAATCAACACAGGCCTTGCCTTGGAGGGTAAATTTTAACGAATTTCCCCTATAAGGAAGAAACTATTACCTACCATAGGTCTCATGGTAAGACTTAAGCCCGAGACCATGATAACTTTTCATTTTGAGGTCCCCAGATGCCAAAAACACCATTCGTTCAAATTTGTATATATGTGTATATATTATGTGTGTGTGTGTGTGTGTGTATGTGTGTGTGTGTGTGTGTGTGTGTGTGTGTGTGTGTGTGTGTGTGTGTGTGTGTGTGTGTGTGTGTGTGTGTGTGTGTGTGTGTGTGTGTGTGTGTGTGTGTCCGTAGGCACGAGAACTTTTATAAAAAAGGTCCGATCTTAATGAAATTTAGTACAAATGTGTAAAGTACCATTTATTTGAACGAGTTCGAAAACCAGACAAATCATACCATCTGAAAGGGGGTTTTTGGGGGGTTTTGTATCCCAAAAATTTGTTTTGAGTTTTCACATGTAATTTTAATTTAAATCAATTCTAGTTTTCACCAATGAATTCAGCATAAAAAACAAACAATTTTGTATTTTGATCATTGCTCTACGTCACTTGGTTACTGAGATATTGAAAGTTGTAAACACAGTACGTTGTCTAATGTTATTCTTATGGAGAAAAATAAAAATTGTATATCTCGCTTATTTATAAACATAAACTGACAAAATTTGGTATATGGCTTCATCTGGTTGTAGTTTATTGTTGTTTACACAAAAAATATTTTTCGCCTATGGTTCCCGTAGCAGCAAACCTAGGTACTTGGTCCCCATGTGATTCTTATAGAAAATAATTAAAATGTTATATATCACTTATTTATGAATGTATATGGATGAAACTTGGTATGTGACTTCACTAAGATGAGTTCTGTTGATATTTGCATAAAAAGCCATTACTGTATTTTGTGTTCCTTGTTGCAGCAAACCTGCGTACTCATCCCCAATGTTATCTTATGGACTACAAAATAATTAATATTTTAAATATCGCTTGTTTGTGAATATATTTCTTATGAATCCTGTTAAGTGTTTTGATGTGTTGTGTTAAATATTCATTGGAAATTCGCTGAGTGTGCAGGTTTGCTGCAACGGGGTATTTTATTTTCTCGATCATTTTTAAGACAGGAAATTAGTAGTATTGATAAGGTCAGAACTAGTGTTTAGTTTTTGGTTAAATAGACGGTGTGTTAGGAATGAATTTTGCATTTGTTATAAAAACACTACTTGATGAAAACAACATGCGTGGTCAAAACTAGATAACCAATTTTAATTATATAGAAATATAAATTGATTATATTTATATTTAGGAAGTAAGATACAGTATACATATTTATTATATATGTATATGAGTATTTTATGTCAATATGAATATTATGTTAATATTTATCATATATTATAGTTTTTATATTTTAATAAGTACATGTGTTCTGTATCACTGAAAAGTCACTTAGTATGTAAATAAAATTTTAATAACTCAACACAGGTCTTGCCTTGGAGGATACATTTTTTATTTTCTCGATCATTTTTAAGTTAGGAAATTAGTAGTATTGATAAGGTCAGAACTGGAGTTTAGTTTTTGGTTAGGAAGACGGTGTGTTAGGAATGAATTTTGCATTTGTTATAAAAACATTACTTAATGTTGTAATTCATTGTAATTGTTTTGGGAAAATAAAGTTTATTCTTATTCTTAATTTTGTCAGTTAACAAGTAAATGTAACAAGTAACTAATTATCTAAAATGTAAAATATTGCACTTTCCACATTTTTTACAAACATATTTCTTCAGTTTAATCTGGTTTTTAAAAGCATTTTAAATTTGCTCTGTTGCTCTGTACCTATTTTGCATTCTGATTTGTTCGTAATATGTGGTTATACAATGTCTGCTAAATTATACTGTAGAATAGATTTACCAAATAGAGCATATTTGATGCAGTATTCTTGTGTCTTATTCTTATTAAAGTATAAGATATACAAAGTCAAAGAAACTATAAATTAAAATTACAGTGTGTCATTCTTTTTTATAAGGTATTCAAGAAAATATTTGATCCCATTAAATTAAAATGAATATTATTTTAAATTGTTGTTTTCTTGTCTGGAATTACACGTTTTCTAAAAACAACTACAAAATGAATAATTAAATAAAACTTCAGTCACTAAAAGATTTCCTACTTGACGTTTACCAAGTGTTCTCTTTTAAACGAGTGTTCTCTTTCATACGAGTGATCACTTTAGAGGGAACCCTAGTAGTCTACCCGGGAGATGGGCCCCAACATGGGGTCTTATGGGCCTAAAATCTGCCTTCTGATTGGTCGAGAGCCGGTCACATGATTCAAGATGGCGGCTCCCATGGTGGCGTTCCCGCCAAATTTGCGCGCCAAAAAAAAAATTTGCGCCAAACCTAACCTCACTTTCCTTCCCGCCACTTTTTTCCGTCCAGGTAGTGTTACCAACTTAGCAGAGCTAATGTACCATACATAATTATATGTATCATATATAATTATATGTACCATATAACGCGTCAAACATAACCTTACTTCCTGCTGTGGCTAGCCTTCCGTGGCTAGACACTTAGCCAGTGTTGCCACTCTAAACGCTACCTACAAAACCTAAATCAGTTACGCAAAATTATTATATGTATTATGTCAAACTATCTAAAATCATTATATGTATATATTACGTCACGCTACGATGTGTTACCAACCTATGGCAATGTATATTTCGCAAGCAAGTACAGCCAAACCATTATATAAAACCATTACATGTATATATACCAGAAAGTGCCGCCAACTCAAAATATAAAACTATTACATGTATATATCGCAAGAAAGTGTTGCCAAAAAACTAAAAATCGCTTATATCTCGAAAACGGTAAGTCCTAGGGTCATTTTGACCCCGGAAAACTGCCTACTACGTAGTGTAGGCACTCCAGGGGGGTATCTACCCATATGAAAAGTCTTAACCAAAATATTGCGGGTTGCATCTCAAAAAATGAAGGGGCAAATTTTCAAAATTAAATATCTCAAGAACGGCTTGGCCGATTTTCACTAAACTTGGCATGTATGTACCTGTTAACCTCCGCTAAAATTTACCAAAACCTAAACTCTGTACTGCAGGTAGTATCAAAATAATTGAAGGAGTCATACTTTAAAAATCAATATCTTAAGAACGGGTGGGACGATATAATTGAAACTTGACATGTGGATACTTGTTAACATCCTCTAACCTTCAATCTTGTTGGAGGGTAGAAAAGGGTTGTTTAAGGGATGATGGAGGGTGTAAAACTTTAAAATTTAATATATTGAGAACGGCTTGGCCGATTCTAATGGAACTTGGTATATAGGTACCTGTTAACCTCCACTACTATTTAAAAAAAACTTAAACTCTGTACTGCGGGAAGTATCAAAACAATTGAAGGAGCTATATTTTAAAAATCAATATCTTAAGAACGGCTTGGCCGATTTTAATGAAACTTGGTATGTATGTACCTGTTAACCTCCGCTACATCTTACAAAAACCTAAACTCTGTACTGCGGGAAAGTATCAAAATAATTGAAGGAGGTATATTTAAAAAATCAATATCTTAAGAACGGCTTGGCCGATTTTAATGAAACTTGGTATGTATGTACCTGTTAACCTCCGCTACGATTTACAAAAACCTAAACTCTGTACTGTGGAAAAGTATCAAAACAACTGCAGGAGCTATACTTTAAAAATAAATATCTTGAGAACGGGTGGGACGATATAATTGAAACTTGGTATATAGGTACTTGTTAACCTCCGCTACGATTTAAAACTACTCAAACCGTGTACTGCAGGTAAGTATCCGAAAGAAATGAAGGGTAGAAATCCACAGCGGCGCGAAGGTCAGCGGGACTTACAACGGTGCATATTACCAAGGTAAGTAATAAAAAGAATATGTTTACAGCTAAATTAATTTATTATACATATATAACACTAACTAGTATATACATTTATCATGGTCTGTCGCCAGACTCCCGCTCTTGTCTCCCGGCATCCTCTTCTTCTCCTTATTCTTCTGCTCCCCTCCCCCTCTCTCCAGGTCCCGCCAGCCACAACCTTCCCCCGTCAACTGTAACAGGGAAAACCCAAGGTTAGCCACTATCTAACAGCAACATCCGCAACAAGTCTCTGTCAGCAAACTTGCCGTTACCTGTTCTGTGATTGGCCGGAATAAGCTCGCACCCCATTGGTTGTAATTAGGCGTTCTGCCCTCTGATTGGTCCATACACCCGCAACAAACAACACTATTGCATCAGTCACCTCCCCACCACCCCCAATTACCGCTATTTTCCTCTCACTTTGCTCTCAGCTTTCATTGCGATCAGACGTGTCCCTGTGCTGCTCCGTTAGCTGCGTCTTGCAAAGATAAACTTGAGCGTTTGCTGACCCTATCTTACGTGTAACATAACCTTACTTTTAATTTGTATTATTGTATTCTGTGTAACATAACCTCACTTTTGATTTATATTATTGTATTCTCTGTAACATAACCCCACTTTTGATTTGTATTATATATTTTTGAGTAACATAACCTCACTTTTTAATTTGTATTATTGTATTCTGTGTAACATAACCTTACTTTGTGCTATAGTAATCCTTCCAAAATGGCTGTAAATCCTGTCGAGATACTCAGTTCTGACGATACTTATGTGAAACACTTTAGACTTTACGGTACAAGAACAATTTTCAAATTTTCTAATCCTCCTCCTGAAACCACCGAAATTGATTGGCTACGACAAGGTTTTGCCAAAATTGTCAATGAAATGAAAGAGCGGGCCCATGAAAACGATCAGCTCGGCTTTACTTTACATAGTCTAAATTTAAAAAGTAAAGAACCTGGTTTTGTAGCTTTCCGGCCCGCGAACGAAGTAAATGAAGACATCCTTTGGCAAATTTTCGGGGGTATCGTTCAAAGTAATTCAGAATCAATTAAATCCACTGATACGTTTCAAGTTGAATGTACCCGAGTTAATCTCCCTGTAGGTTCTGGAAAAGTAAGGCCTGGCTTGTATAATACTTTTGAAGAGGAATGTAAAGCGAGACGGGGAATAGTTGTAATTAATAACAAAGATAATTTGTGTCTCCCTCGGGCTTTGGTGGTGGCCATAGCAAACTTGACTAAAGACCCTCAGTATAAGGCAATACGTCAGGACAAGGGTAAAAGACAAACGTTTAGGGCCAGAGAACTTGTTCAGCGGGCTAGGGTAGAGATCTCAGAGGAAGGCGCCAGTATCCCCGAATTGGAAAAGTTTCAGGATTTGCTAAAAGATTACAAAATCACGGTCTACAACTTTGACAGAAAAGGTCGTGATGTTTACTTTGAAGGGGCAGTTGAAAATCCTAAATTTAAAATAAATCTTCTGTTTCACAATCGGCACTATAACGTAATCAACAGTTTGACCGCGGCTTTCGCCTGTAACTATTTTTGCGAAGCTTGCCATGTCCCTTTCGAACACAAAGCTGAGCACCGATGCTCAAACATCTGCCCCTACTGCCAAACCATCTCGCCTCCCTGTAAAGAGGAGCATGGGGGAATAGTTTGCCCGGACTGTAACATGACTATGAAAAACCAGCACTGTTTTATTGCCCATAAGGTTGATAGATGCAAAACAGTAAAAAAGTGTCTTGACTGTGGGAAATTGATTAATTTAAAAGAGAGATCAGGACCTCACAGATGCGGGGAAGTTTTTTGTAAACCCTGCAATGCATTCAAAGATCCAAATCATAAATGCTACATGCAACCCAATGAAGGAAAACCTAAAACTAAAGACTACCTTTTCATTTTCTTTGACTTGGAGACTCGCCAAGACGAGTCTCTTCCCTCTGACCCTGAACAAAAAGTACATCAAGTTAACTTGTGCGTCTCACAACAATTTTGCTTTAATTGTATCGATGGTAAATTTTGCATGACATGTAGAAACCGTACAAGAGTCTTCAACTCTGACCCGGTTCACCAATTCATGGAGTATGTGATGCAAGTTCGTAAACAGTTCAAAAATGTCTGTGTAATTGCCCACAACGGGCAGGGCTTTGATTTTCAGTTTTTACTAAAACATATAATGGAAGAAACAAAATTCACGCCTGAGCTGGTAATGAGGGGAACTAAAATTATTTTGATGGAAATGGACAATGTCAGATTCATTGACTCCCTAAGCTATTTCCCCATGGCCCTCTCTGCGCTCCCTAAAGCCTTCGACCTGCCTCCCGAGAAAAAGAAGGGCTACTTCCCGCATCTTTTCAATACATTGGCGAACCAAAATTATGTAGGCCCTATGCCCGACAAAAAATACTATTGCCCAGAGTCGATGTTTGAGAAACCACACAAGGCATTTGAGATTTGGTACGAGGAACAAGTAGCGAGTAACTATATTTTTGATTTTCAAAAAGAAATCCTGGAGTACTGTATTTCAGACGTAGAAATCCTAGCTCAGTCCTGTCTTAAATTCAGAAGTATTTTCTTGAAAGAATGTAACGTAGACCCTTTCCTCGAGGCCGTAACTATTGCCAGTGCGTGTAACTTGGCCTTCCGCCGCAATTTTCTAAAACCAGACACAATTGGCTTGATTCCTAAAAACGGGTACAGACTGACTGACAACCAATCTACAGCGGCCCTTCAATGGCTAAGCTGGGAAGAGGAGGAACGGGGAGTGAGGATTGAGCACGCTGGCCGGGGTAAAGAAGTTAAAATTAACGGGCTAAAAGTAGACGGGTTTGATGGTGAGAGAATTTATGAGTTCCACGGGTGTTATTGGCACGGGTGTCCAAAATGTTTCCCTTACAATCGAGAGGCTCCTCTGAAGGAGGATCCCTCAGATTCACTTAATTTAAGATATGAAAGAACTTTGAAAAAGATGTCAAAAATCAGTGATTACGAAGTTGCAGTAATGTGGGAGTGTGAGTTCCGTAAATTAAAGAAAGATAAAAACCTTAAACACTTGAACAGTCTGCCGATCCTCAACAACCTTCCCCTTGACCCCAGACAAGCGTTCTTTGGAGGCAGAACGGGCAATGCAAAAACATATTATAAATGTGAAGGGGGAGAAACAATCCAATATGTAGATGTCTGTTCCCTCTATCCATATGTTTGCAAGTATGGCAAATATCCTTTGGGCCACCCCACAATCTATGTGGGAGATAGGGAGTGCAGGCAGCGAGGACTAAATGTAGATGGTTTGTTGAAATGTAAAATTCTACCACCTCGGGATCTCTACCACCCGGTTCTCCCAACAAAAATGAATAATAAATTGATGTTTGTTTTATGTAAAACTTGCGGGGAAATTCAAAATCAGGGGGATTGTGAACATGAGAGTAGTGAAAGGGCGTTAGTTGGGACATGGACTATGGATGAAATCAGAAAATCTGTAGAGAAAGGATACGTTGTGCTTGATATGTATGAGTTGTGGGAGTACGAGGTAGCCACATACGAGAAAGGGGGATTGTTTACAGATTTTATTAATAAATTCTTGAAAATGAAGCAGGAAGCCTCAGGCTATCCTAGCTGGTGTAAGACTGAACAGGATAAAGATAAATACATTTCAGACTATTTCCAACATGAAGGTATTAAATTGGACAAGGACAGAATCGTTAAGAACGGGGGTTTGAGACAATTGGCAAAATTAATGTTAAATTCATTTTGGGGAAAATTCGGACAGAGGGAGAACCAAACTAAAGCAACAATTGTAAGGGAATCTAAAGTTTTGTTTAACATGTTAATAAGTCCAGAAGTACAAGTCAATAGGATCCAGCTTGTTAACGAAGAGGTTGTTGTTGTAAACTGGGAATATATTGAGGAAGTTGGGGAACCTTTGAGAAATGTAAATGTTGTAATTGCGGCCTACACCACTGCCCAGGCGAGACTTAAACTTTATGAACACTTGGAGGCTTTGGGTGGGCAAGTCCTTTACTATGACACAGATAGTTGTATTTATTTCTACCGGGGAGGGTTGTACAGGGTCCCTACGGGAGATTACCTCGGGGAAATGACCGATGAATTGGCAAGCGAGTACGGGCCCGGCTCTTATATCGTTGAATTCGTTTCTGGGGGGCCTAAAACCTATGCATACCTTGTCTGGTCAACCAACAAACAAAAAATAGAATCTGTGTGTAAAATCAAAGGCCTCACCCTCAACCTAAAAACCTCCGAAACATTAAATTTTGAACAGTTAAAAAAGATGGTCCTTAGTGAAACTGCTGAAATTTTAGAAATTGAAGAAAACAGAATCAGGAGGACTAAAGACAGAGATATTGTAACAGTAAGTGAAATTAAAAAGTTTAAAATCACAGGACCTAAAAGGAGGCTCGAGGGTGAGTACGACACCTTACCATTTGGCTATAAAAAGATACAAAGACTCGAGTAACCCGACAGGAATTACGGGAGGAGCGATTCGCTCCCTGCGCTGTTCTTTGCGTAACATAACCTTACTTTCGATTTGTTTGTTTAAAATGTCTCATATAACCGCCTATATATTTAATGATCTGCCCGTACAGTGCTGTACAGTATCAGTAAATATTGATGAGGAAGTTAAGTGTAATGATTTAAATATACTCTCTGAACTGCACTGAGTTGACTTCCCCTTAGTAATATATTGTAAGTAATAACAATGAATTTTAATATATTTTAAATAAAGCTAAAGAGGTTATGAGGAGTTATGGTAATCACTTTGAATTTGCCCATAACAATATCCTCACCTCTGTAAATATAGTTGAGCAAGTCTTGAATAATGCAAAAAATCCCCACTGTATGAGTGTGTGTGTGAATGAAGGTCTCTGGCGTGGGTGACGAAAAGCCCCGTAAACCTGAATGAAGGTCCCTGGCGTGGGTGACGAAAAGCCCCGTAAACCTGAATGAAGGTCACTGGCGCGGGTGACAAAAAGCCCCGTAAACCTGAATGTGTGATGAAGGGGTTAGTAGATTGAGGCGTCGGGCTAACACCCCGGCTACTCCTTCGAACAACCCGGTGTGAATGAAGGACCTTGTACATTGAGGTGCCTGGCTAACACCCAGGCTACTCCTTGGAACGGTCCGGTGGGTGAAACAAAAAAAATATATAAAAGTAAAATACAAAAAAGTATAAAAGTAAAAATAAAAAAACGGGGGAGACAGCTAGTTTGTTTTTGGAAGGTCTCCACGGGCCATGGCGGTGGAGGGGCCATGGTTTGTCTTTAAAAAAATCTCTATCCTTTGTTTGCTCAAAGGGAGAGGACATTAGTCTGTACTGGGCATCAACCAGGTAATCTGGATTGACTCACGCACGGAATAATGTTTAACCTGGGTGCACATGCACGGATGGTCTCAAACCCCATCCAAGCAAACAGACACTTACAGGGGGTTTATTACGGTGTGCAAGGGTTCCTAGACTTCTGAATCAAATAGTAATAAAAAGTGACAGTCATTTTAGGTCATATACAAATTTAATACGTTACTATAATTCATTGGTAATAAGCGGTAAAGGTTTATCTAAGTACTTTAGTTAAGAACAATATAGAATAGTTTACACGGGGTTTGGGAAATGGTTTGGTGTTAAAGTAATTTTTGTTAAATTATGTTGACTTTTACCTGTTTTTAGGAGCAGTTGGGTTCGTCAAGCTTTACCTAATTTTTAGCCGTTATTTAGGGACGTGTCTCTGCCTTTTTATTATATAATTAGTACATTAACTGGGTATAAGTCCCGAGCTTGTAGAGGCTAGTATGTAGGAGTTGGAAAGCCTAAGCTGTAACTTCTATTTTGTATGTTAAATTAAGTGAATAAATTCCTAGCTCTTTGATTTAAACCGTTTTGAATTGGCAATACAAAGGGTGCGGGGTAGGGAAGGGGGTCAGTCGCCAGACCCCTCTTCGCTAAAATGGCTCTCAGGCTAATTTACAGAGCCTTAGCCGTTACGATGTATAATTAAAAGCAGTTATTGTTCAGATATGTTTACATTTTACCTGTTATCTATGAGTATTTTTCCAGTTGGATTCATATTTACAACCCGTCTACAAGTCGGAATATATTATTTAAGTGGGTTCTGGCTTCATGTGTGGAGATTCTTTTTTTGCTTTTTAGTATTGTTAGTGTATGTAATTTATGACGTTGAAGAATACTTGTAATACCATGCTTATAAAAGCAGGATTCTTTCAATTTCGATTACTTTGGGAAACTTTCTATGCGTTTAATTGTTTAGAAACCTCAAGATACTAAAAACAGTAATTTAAAGGAGAGAAGAGGCTTATAAACACAGACAACAAAAAACCTATACCCCTATTCCAAGGGAAGCTAAACGCTCCCTTTTGATAACATTACACCGGAAGTTGTAGGTCCAATCTGGACCCACTTTGAACTGATTCTAAGTGTTAGACACAGCTAAATGCCGGGTCCAACGTGTTTGAATTAAATTAACGTTCCGAGAAAGAGACAGATGACAGTAGGGTACTTTTGTAAAGTTAAAAAGGTACAGAGATTACACACTTTAGAGGTCAGATGTGACTTTTTGTTGTAGTTAGTTGCTTGTTAAACTCTGTTACGATATACCAACAACCAGAATATATACTCTGTCTTGAATACTTTCAGTCTGCATTCACAAGTAAAAAGATTTTTATCAACACCAAAACTAAATTTAACGAGGAGTTGACCACATCAAAAAAAACCATGAACAAGAGTAAATCTAAGAAGGCAACAAGCGGTGAAATTCGTTCTTTATAAGGACAGCAATTATGGAGTGTTTTCTCCTCGGTAGTTTTATTTTTGTTTACCCTGAAACCAGAGCAGCAAGCAGTGTGAGGGGGCCGAGCGCAGCAAATGAAAGTAGCGTGACGTAATAAATATATACATATAACAATCAGTATAATTTAGCGTGACCTAGTATTGCAAGGAAAAAAATAGGTTGGCAGCGCTACAAAGAAAAAAAAACCAGGTTGGCAATACGGTCCTAATGTAGGTTAGGTAAAGTGGTATGAGAGGCCAGGAGGGAAGGGGAGGGGGAGGTGGAGGGGGAGTGGGAGGGGGAGGGTGGGGAGGGGTGGGGGAGAAGAGGGGGAGGGAGGGGAGGGTTTTAATTTCCCTTTGACGGTGTTATTCCTTGGTCATTTGTATCCAAGTCCGGTGAAACGACGGGGTCGTCCTGCGGTTTTACGGTGTAATCTCTCGGTCGATTGTGTCTACCAGGGTTACATTTAACATGACCGTAACTTCTTAAAGTTCCTTGCCAAACGTCTGTCACCGAGTCCGCTAAAACTGTCCACCGGGGAAACATTTAACCTTACCTAAATATTTTAAATTCCCCTGGTCAAACGTTTCCAAGTCCCTCCCTTGATGTTATCATGAGGATGGGGTCACACGCTCTGTACTTCTCACATCAATATCAGTTATGGAGCCGGCTTTCACAGATTTTGTGGTATTCTCAAATTTTCATGCACCCTTACGGATGCTTAATGTTTGTCATCCGATACATGGTGTGCAGGTGACGCATCACATGCACATCATGTATCATTATTGTCTCCTCCATTGCCTCTAGGTTGAGTAACGTGCAGATAGTATGTGTGTGTGTGGTTTGATTGCCACGTTTGCCATTTGAACTCCTGCACTGGTTGGCTGGACAACTTTTTTTTAAAAGGTATGTGTAAAATATCTTTAACTCCAGTGTAATCAGGGAGAATACAGCTTGGAAGTTTCACACTCATCCTCATTAATACATTTAAAGCAGTACTGTTGAGAAACGCACAAGTTACCTTTATGAACTTTTTATCAGGGTCTGAGGGAAGCGACTCGTCCTGGCGAGTCTCCAAGGAAAAACATATGAAAAGAAAGTATCGGTCTTTTGGTGTTCTCCTATCTACCCTTATGAAACACTGATGCGCTGGGTCCTTGAACGCATCACAGCGTTTACAATAAACTTCTCCGCATACGTGAGCTGTCTTACGTTTTTTTGGATGAATCATTTTCTTACAGTCACGGCAAAGTTTTAAAGTTTTACAAACTTGCCCCTGATGGGCTATTAAACACCGCTCGTTTTTGAAGAAACGGTTGCAAAAACGACATGTGATGCCTCCGTGTTCTAGTTTACAGGGTGGGGAGATGGTATGGCAGGAGGTGCATCTGTTTGAGCATCGATGCTCTGCTTTGTGGTCAAAAGGGATGTGGCAGGCTTCACAGAAATAACGGCATACGAAAGCAGCAGTTAAGTTTGTAATTACATTATAATGACCGTTATGAAAGAGCAAGTTAATTTTGAATCTAGCGTCTTCATTACCTCCTTCAAAGTAAACATCTCGGCCTTTTTTATCGTAGTTGTAGACGGTAATTTTGTATTTTTTAAGATGGGACTGGAATTTTTCAAGCTCAGGGATACCGGCACCTTCCTCCTGCATTTCTACACGGGCTTTTGCTATGAGCTTATTAGCTCTGAAAGTTTGTCTTTTACCTTTATCCTGACGTATTGCTTTATACTGAGGATCATTTTTTGCAAGTGCTTTACCTACTACCAACGCTCTAGCCGGGCATAAATTGTCTTTATTATTAATTACTACAATACACTTCCTAGCATAACATTCCTCGTCAAACGTGTTGTACATCTCTGGATGTACTCTCCCCTTACCTACTGGTACGTTAATCCTAGCTACATCAACTTTAAACGTGTCGGTAGATTTAATGGATTCACCGTTGGATTGAAGAATACCCCCGAAAACTTTCCAAAGGACATCACCGACAAGAGTACATATCAACAGACAATTAAAGCATAAAATGCATTATTTATAAAAGCAATAATTATGCAGATAATCTAAGAAACTTGATCAGCCGTGTCTCATCGTTAGGTTATGTTATGCTCTGTTAAGTTAGGTTTGTGCATGGAAATATGAAACATCGTCAGTCTTAGTGAGGTTTATTGATGCAGGTTTAAGTTAGGTTTCGCGCGCGATGTTGATGTCAAAAAATTGGCATCGACAAACCTAACTTAAACCTGCATCAATAAACCTCACTAAGACTGACGATGTTTCATATTTCCATGCACAAACCTAACTTAACAGAGCATAACATAACCTAACGATGAGACACGGCTGATCAAGTTTCTTAGATTATCTGCATAATTATTGCTTTTATAAATAATGCATTTTATGCTTTAATTGTCTGTTGATATGTACTCTTGTCGGTGATGTCCTTTGGAAAGTTTTCGGGGGTATTCTTCAATCCAACGCTGAATCCATTAAATCTACCGACACGTTTAAAGTTGATGTAGCTAGGATTAACGTACCAGTAGGTAAGGGGAGAGTACATCCAGAGATGTACAACACGTTTGACGAGGAATGTTATGCTAGGAAGTGTATTGTAGTAATTAATAATAAAGACAATTTATGCCCGGCTAGAGCGTTGGTAGTAGGTAAAGCACTTGCAAAAAATGATCCTCAGTATAAAGCAATACGTCAGGATAAAGGTAAAAGACAAACTTTCAGAGCTAATAAGCTCATAGCAAAAGCCCGTGTAGAAATGCAGGAGGAAGGTGCCGGTATCCCTGAGCTTGAAAAATTCCAGTCCCATCTTAAAAAATACAAAATTACCGTCTACAACTACGATAAAAAAGGCCGAGATGTTTACTTTGAAGGAGGTAATGAAGACGCTAGATTCAAAATTAACTTGCTCTTTCATAACGGTCATTATAATGTAATTACAAACTTAACTGCTGCTTTCGTATGCCGTTATTTCTGTGAAGCCTGCCACATCCCTTTTGACCACAAAGCAGAGCATCGATGCTCAAACAGATGCACCTCCTGCCATACCATCTCCCCACCCTGTAAACTAGAACACGGAGGCATCACATGTCGTTTTTGCAACCGTTTCTTCAAAAACGAGCGGTGTTTAATAGCCCATCAGGGGCAAGTTTGTAAAACTTTAAAACTTTGCCGTGACTGTAAGAAAATGATTCATCCAAAAAAACGTAAGACAGCTCACGTATGCGGAGAAGTTTATTGTAAACGCTGTGATGCGTTCAAGGACCCAGCGCATCAGTGTTTCATAAGGGTAGATAGGAGAACACCAAAAGACCGATACTTTCTTTTCATATGTTTTTCCTTGGAGACTCGCCAGGACGAGTCGCTTCCCTCAGACCCTGATAAAAAGTTCATAAAGGTAACTTGTGCGTTTCTCAACAGTACTGCTTTAAATGTATTAATGAGGATGAGTGTGAAACTTCCAAGCTGTATTCTCCCTGATTACACTGGAGTTAAAGATATTTTACACATACCTTTTAAAAAAAAGTTGTCCAGCCAACCAGTGCAGGAGTTCAAATGGCAAACGTGGCAATCAAACCACACACACACATACTATCTGCACGTTACTCAACCTAGAGGCAATGGAGGAGACAATAATGATACATGATGTGCATGTGATGCGTCACCTGCACACCATGTATCGGATGACAAACATTAAGCATCCGTAAGGGTGCATGAAAATTTGAGAATACCACAAAATCTGTGAAAGCCGGCTCCATAACTGATATTGATGTGAGAAGTACAGAGCGTGTGACCCCATCCTCATGATAACATCAAGGGAGGGACTTGGAAACGTTTGACCAGGGGAATTTAAAATATTTAGGTAAGGTTAAATGTTTCCCCGGTGGACAGTTTTAGCGGACTCGGTGACAGACGTTTGGCAAGGAACTTTAAGAAGTTACGGTCATGTTAAATGTAACCCTGGTAGACACAATCGACCGAGAGATTACACCGTAAAACCGCAGGACGACCCCGTCGTTTCACCGGACTTGGATACAAATGACCAAGGAATAACACCGTCAAAGGGAAATTAAAACCCTCCCCTCCCTCCCCCTCTTCTCCCCCACCCCTCCCCGGACGACCCCGTCGTTTCACCGGACTTGGATACAAATGACCAAGGAATAACACCGTCAAAGGGAAATTAAAACCCTCCCCTCCCTCCCCCTCTTCTCCCCCACCCCTCCCCACCCTCCCCCTCCCACTCCCCCTCCACCTCCCCCTCCCCTTCCCTCCTGGCCTCTCATACCACTTTACCTAACCTACATTAGGACCGTATTGCCAACCTGGTTTTTTTTTCTTTGTAGCGCTGCCAACCTATTTTTTTCCTTGCAATACTAGGTCACGCTAAATTATACTGATTGTTATATGTATATATTTATTACGTCACGCTACTTTCATTTGCTGCGCTCGGCCCCCTCACACTGCTTGCTGCTCTGGTTTCAGGGTAAACAAAAATAAAACTACCGAGGAGAAAACACTCCATAATTGCTGTCCTTATAAAGAACGAATTTCACCGCTTGTTGCCTTCTTAGATTTACTCTTGTTCATGGTTTTTTTTGATGTGGTCAACTCCTCGTTAAATTTAGTTTTGGTGTTGATAAAAATCTTTTTACTTGTGAATGCAGACTGAAAGTATTCAAGACAGAGTATATATTCTGGTTGTTGGTATATCGTAACAGAGTTTAACAAGCAACTAACTACAACAAAAAGTCACATCTGACCTCTAAAGTGTGTAATCTCTGTACCTTTTTAACTTTACAAAAGTACCCTACTGTCATCTGTCTCTTTCTCGGAACGTTAATTTAATTCAAACACGTTGGACCCGGCATTTAGCTGTGTCTAACACTTAGAATCAGTTCAAAGTGGGTCCAGATTGGACCTACAACTTCCGGTGTAATGTTATCAAAAGGGAGCGTTTAGCTTCCCTTGGAATAGGGGTATAGGTTTTTTGTTGTCTGTGTTTATAAGCCTCTTCTCTCCTTTAAATTACTGTTTTTAGTATCTTGAGGTTTCTAAACAATTAAACGCATAGAAAGTTTCCCAAAGTAATCGAAATTGAAAGAATCCTGCTTTTATAAGCATGGTATTACAAGTATTCTTCAACGTCATAAATTACATACACTAACAATACTAAAAAGCAAAAAAAGAATCTCCACACATGAAGCCAGAACCCACTTAAATAATATATTCCGACTTGTAGACGGGTTGTAAATATGAATCCAACTGGAAAAATACTCATAGATAACAGGTAAAATGTAAACATATCTGAACAATAACTGCTTTTAATTATACATCGTAACGGCTAAGGCTCTGTAAATTAGCCTGAGAGCCATTTTAGCGAAGAGGGGTCTGGCGACTGACCCCCTTCCCTACCCCGCACCCTTTGTATTGCCAATTCAAAACGGTTTAAATCAAAGAGCTAGGAATTTATTCACTTAATTTAACATACAAAATAGAAGTTACAGCTTAGGCTTTCCAACTCCTACATACTAGCCTCTACAAGCTCGGGACTTATACCCAGTTAATGTACTAATTATATAATAAAAAGGCAGAGACACGTCCCTAAATAACGGCTAAAAATTAGGTAAAGCTTGACGAACCCAACTGCTCCTAAAAACAGGTAAAAGTCAACATAATTTAACAAAAATTACTTTAACACCAAACCATTTCCCAAACCCCGTGTAAACTATTCTATATTGTTCTTAACTAAAGTACTTAGATAAACCTTTACCGCTTATTACCAATGAATTATAGTAACGTATTAAATTTGTATATGACCTAAAATGACTGTCACTTTTTATTACTATTTGATTCAGAAGTCTAGGAACCCTTGCACACCGTAATAAACCCCCTGTAAGTGTCTGTTTGCTTGGATGGGGTTTGAGACCATCCGTGCATGTGCACCCAGGTTAAACATTATTCCGTGCGTGAGTCAATCCAGATTACCTGGTTGATGCCCAGTACAGACTAATGTCCTCTCCCTTTGAGCAAACAAAGGATAGAGATTTTTTTAAAGACAAACCATGGCCCCTCCACCGCCATGGCCCGTGGAGACCTTCCAAAAACAAACTAGCTGTCTCCCCCGTTTTTTTATTTTTACTTTTATACTTTTTTGTATTTTACTTTTATATATTTTTTTTGTTTCACCCACCGGACCGTTCCAAGGAGTAGCCTGGGTGTTAGCCAGGCACCTCAATGTACAAGGTCCTTCATTCACACCGGGTTGTTCGAAGGAGTAGCCGGGGTGTTAGCCCGACGCCTCAATCTACTAACCCCTTCATCACACATTCAGGTTTACGGGGCTTTTTGTCACCCGCGCCAGTGACCTTCATTCAGGTTTACGGGGCTTTTCGTCACCCACGCCAGGGACCTTCATTCAGGTTTACGGGGCTTTTCGTCACCCACGCCAGAGACCTTCATTCACACACACACTCATACAGTGGGGATTTTTTGCATTATTCAAGACTTGCTCAACTATATTTACAGAGGTGAGGATATTGTTATGGGCAAATTCAAAGTGATTACCATAACTCCTCATAACCTCTTTAGCTTTATTTAAAATATATTAAAATTCATTGTTATTACTTACAATATATTACTAAGGGGAAGTCAACTCAGTGCAGTTCAGAGAGTATATTTAAATCATTACACTTAACTTCCTCATCAATATTTACTGATACTGTACAGCACTGTACGGGCAGATCATTAAATATATAGGCGGTTATATGAGACATTTTAAACAAACAAATCGAAAGTAAGGTTATGTTACGCAAAGAACAGCGCAGGGAGCGAATCGCTCCTCCCGTAATTCCTGTCGGGTTACTCGAGTCTTTGTATCTTTTTATAGCCAAATGGTAAGGTGTCGTACTCACCCTCGAGCCTCCTTTTAGGTCCTGTGATTTTAAACTTTTTAATTTCACTTACTGTTACAATATCTCTGTCTTTAGTCCTCCTGATTCTGTTTTCTTCAATTTCTAAAATTTCAGCAGTTTCACTAAGGACCATCTTTTTTAACTGTTCAAAATTTAATGTTTCGGAGGTTTTTAGGTTGAGGGTGAGGCCTTTGATTTTACACACAGATTCTATTTTTTGTTTGTTGGTTGACCAGACAAGGTATGCATAGGTTTTAGGCCCCCCAGAAACGAATTCAACGATATAAGAGCCGGGCCCGTACTCGCTTGCCAATTCATCGGTCATTTCCCCGAGGTAATCTCCCGTAGGGACCCTGTACAACCCTCCCCGGTAGAAATAAATACAACTATCTGTGTCATAGTAAAGGACTTGCCCACCCAAAGCCTCCAAGTGTTCATAAAGTTTAAGTCTCGCCTGGGCAGTGGTGTAGGCCGCAATTACAACATTTACATTTCTCAAAGGTTCCCCAACTTCCTCAATATATTCCCAGTTTACAACAACAACCTCTTCGTTAACAAGCTGGATCCTATTGACTTGTACTTCTGGACTTATTAACATGTTAAACAAAACTTTAGATTCCCTTACAATTGTTGCTTTAGTTTGGTTCTCCCTCTGTCCGAATTTTCCCCAAAATGAATTTAACATTAATTTTGCCAATTGTCTCAAACCCCCGTTCTTAACGATTCTGTCCTTGTCCAATTTAATACCTTCATGTTGGAAATAGTCTGAAATGTATTTATCTTTATCCTGTTCAGTCTTACACCAGCTAGGATAGCCTGCGGCTTCCTGCTTCATTTTCAAGAATTTATTAATAAAATCTGTAAACAATCCCCCTTTCTCGTATGTGGCTACCTCGTACTCCCACAACTCATACATATCAAGCACAACGTATCCTTTCTCTACAGATTTTCTGATTTCATCCATAGTCCATGTCCCAACTAACGCCCTTTCACTACTCTCATGTTCACAATCCCCCTGATTTTGAATTTCCCCGCAAGTTTTACATAAAACAAACATCAATTTATTATTCATTTTTGTTGGGAGAACCGGGTGGTAGAGATCCCGAGGTGGTAGAATTTTACATTTCAACAAACCATCTACATTTAGTCCTCGCTGCCTGCACTCCCTATCTCCCACATAGATTGTGGGGTGGCCCAAAGGATATTTGCCATACTTGCAAACATATGGATAGAGGGAACAGACATCTACATATTGGATTGTTTCTCCCCCTTCACATTTATAATATGTTTTTGCATTGCCCGTTCTGCCTCCAAAGAACGCTTGTCTGGGGTCAAGGGGAAGGTTGTTGAGGATCGGCAGACTGTTCAAGTGTTTAAGGTTTTTATCTTTCTTTAATTTACGGAACTCACACTCCCACATTACTGCAACTTCGTAATCACTGATTTTTGACATCTTTTTCAAAGTTCTTTCATATCTTAAATTAAGTGAATCTGAGGGATCCTCCTTCAGAGGAGCCTCTCGATTGTAAGGGAAACATTTTGGACACCCGTGCCAATAACACCCGTGGAACTCATAAATTCTCTCACCATCAAACCCGTCTACTTTTAGCCCGTTAATTTTAACTTCTTTACCCCGGCCAGCGTGCTCAATCCTCACTCCCCGTTCCTCCTCTTCCCAGCTTAGCCATTGAAGGGCCGCTGTAGATTGGTTGTCAGTCAGTCTGTACCCGTTTTTAGGAATCAAGCCAATTGTGTCTGGTTTTAGAAAATTGCGGCGGAAGGCCAAGTTACACGCACTGGCAATAGTTACGGCCTCGAGGAAAGGGTCTACGTTACATTCTTTCAAGAAAATACTTCTGAATTTAAGACAGGACTGAGCTAGGATTTCTACGTCTGAAATACAGTACTCCAGGATTTCTTTTTGAAAATCAAAAATATAGTTACTCGCTACTTGTTCCTCGTACCAAATCTCAAATGCCTTGTGTGGTTTCTCAAACATCGACTCTGGGCAATAGTATTTTTTGTCGGGCATAGGGCCTACATAATTTTGGTTCGCCAATGTATTGAAAAGATGCGGGAAGTAGCCCTTCTTTTTCTCGGGAGGCAGGTCGAAGGCTTTAGGGAGCGCAGAGAGGGCCATGGGGAAATAGCTTAGGGAGTCAATGAATCTGACATTGTCCATTTCCATCAAAATAATTTTAGTTCCCCTCATTACCAGCTCAGGCGTGAATTTTGTTTCTTCCATTATATGTTTTAGTAAAAACTGAAAATCAAAGCCCTGCCCGTTGTGGGCAATTACACAGACATTTTTGAACTGTTTACGAACTTGCATCACATACTCCATGAATTGGTGAACCGGGTCAGAGTTGAAGACTCTTGTACGGTTTCTACATGTCATGCAAAATTTACCATCGATACAATTAAAGCAAAATTGTTGTGAGACGCACAAGTTAACTTGATGTACTTTTTGTTCAGGGTCAGAGGGAAGAGACTCGTCTTGGCGAGTCTCCAAGTCAAAGAAAATGAAAAGGTAGTCTTTAGTTTTAGGTTTTCCTTCATTGGGTTGCATGTAGCATTTATGATTTGGATCTTTGAATGCATTGCAGGGTTTACAAAAAACTTCCCCGCATCTGTGAGGTCCTGATATCTCTTTTAAATTAATCAATTTCCCACAGTCAAGACACTTTTTTACTGTTTTGCATCTATCAACCTTATGGGCAATAAAACAGTGCTGGTTTTTCATAGTCATGTTACAGTCCGGGCAAACTATTCCCCCATGCTCCTCTTTACAGGGAGGCGAGATGGTTTGGCAGTAGGGGCAGATGTTTGAGCATCGGTGCTCAGCTTTGTGTTCGAAAGGGACATGGCAAGCTTCGCAAAAATAGTTACAGGCGAAAGCCGCGGTCAAACTGTTGATTACGTTATAGTGCCGATTGTGAAACAGAAGATTTATTTTAAATTTAGGATTTTCAACTGCCCCTTCAAAGTAAACATCACGACCTTTTCTGTCAAAGTTGTAGACCGTGATTTTGTAATCTTTTAGCAAATCCTGAAACTTTTCCAATTCGGGGATACTGGCGCCTTCCTCTGAGATCTCTACCCTAGCCCGCTGAACAAGTTCTCTGGCCCTAAACGTTTGTCTTTTACCCTTGTCCTGACGTATTGCCTTATACTGAGGGTCTTTAGTCAAGTTTGCTATGGCCACCACCAAAGCCCGAGGGAGACACAAATTATCTTTGTTATTAATTACAACTATTCCCCGTCTCGCTTTACATTCCTCTTCAAAAGTATTATACAAGCCAGGCCTTACTTTTCCAGAACCTACAGGGAGATTAACTCGGGTACATTCAACTTGAAACGTATCAGTGGATTTAATTGATTCTGAATTACTTTGAACGATACCCCCGAAAATTTGCCAAAGGATGTCTTCATTTACTTCGTTCGCGGGCCGGAAAGCTACAAAACCAGGTTCTTTACTTTTTAAATTTAGACTATGTAAAGTAAAGCCGAGCTGATCGTTTTCATGGGCCCGCTCTTTCATTTCATTGACAATTTTGGCAAAACCTTGTCGTAGCCAATCAATTTCGGTGGTTTCAGGAGGAGGATTAGAAAATTTGAAAATTGTTCTTGTACCGTAAAGTCTAAAGTGTTTCACATAAGTATCGTCAGAACTGAGTATCTCGACAGGATTTACAGCCATTTTGGAAGGATTACTATAGCACAAAGTAAGGTTATGTTACACAGAATACAATAATACAAATTAAAAAGTGAGGTTATGTTACTCAAAAATATATAATACAAATCAAAAGTGGGGTTATGTTACAGAGAATACAATAATATAAATCAAAAGTGAGGTTATGTTACACAGAATACAATAATACAAATTAAAAGTAAGGTTATGTTACACGTAAGATAGGGTCAGCAAACGCTCAAGTTTATCTTTGCAAGACGCAGCTAACGGAGCAGCACAGGGACACGTCTGATCGCAATGAAAGCTGAGAGCAAAGTGAGAGGAAAATAGCGGTAATTGGGGGTGGTGGGGAGGTGACTGATGCAATAGTGTTGTTTGTTGCGGGTGTATGGACCAATCAGAGGGCAGAACGCCTAATTACAACCAATGGGGTGCGAGCTTATTCCGGCCAATCACAGAACAGGTAACGGCAAGTTTGCTGACAGAGACTTGTTGCGGATGTTGCTGTTAGATAGTGGCTAACCTTGGGTTTTCCCTGTTACAGTTGACGGGGGAAGGTTGTGGCTGGCGGGACCTGGAGAGAGGGGGAGGGGAGCAGAAGAATAAGGAGAAGAAGAGGATGCCGGGAGACAAGAGCGGGAGTCTGGCGACAGACCATGATAAATGTATATACTAGTTAGTGTTATATATGTATAATAAATTAATTTAGCTGTAAACATATTCTTTTTATTACTTACCTTGGTAATATGCACCGTTGTAAGTCCCGCTGACCTTCGCGCCGCTGTGGATTTCTACCCTTCATTTCTTTCGGATACTTACCTGCAGTACACGGTTTGAGTAGTTTTAAATCGTAGCGGAGGTTAACAAGTACCTATATACCAAGTTTCAATTATATCGTCCCACCCGTTCTCAAGATATTTATTTTTAAAGTATAGCTCCTGCAGTTGTTTTGATACTTTTCCACAGTACAGAGTTTAGGTTTTTGTAAATCGTAGCGGAGGTTAACAGGTACATACATACCAAGTTTCATTAAAATCGGCCAAGCCGTTCTTAAGATATTGATTTTTTAAATATACCTCCTTCAATTATTTTGATACTTTCCCGCAGTACAGAGTTTAGGTTTTTGTAAGATGTAGCGGAGGTTAACAGGTACATACATACCAAGTTTCATTAAAATCGGCCAAGCCGTTCTTAAGATATTGATTTTTAAAATATAGCTCCTTCAATTGTTTTGATACTTCCCGCAGTACAGAGTTTAAGTTTTTTTTAAATAGTAGTGGAGGTTAACAGGTACCTATATACCAAGTTCCATTAGAATCGGCCAAGCCGTTCTCAATATATTAAATTTTAAAGTTTTACACCCTCCATCATCCCTTAAACAACCCTTTTCTACCCTCCAACAAGATTGAAGGTTAGAGGATGTTAACAAGTATCCACATGTCAAGTTTCAATTATATCGTCCCACCCGTTCTTAAGATATTGATTTTTAAAGTATGACTCCTTCAATTATTTTGATACTACCTGCAGTACAGAGTTTAGGTTTTGGTAAATTTTAGCGGAGGTTAACAGGTACATACATGCCAAGTTTAGTGAAAATCGGCCAAGCCGTTCTTGAGATATTTAATTTTGAAAATTTGCCCCTTCATTTTTTGAGATGCAACCCGCAATATTTTGGTTAAGACTTTTCATATGGGTAGATACCCCCCTGGAGTGCCTACACTACGTAGTAGGCAGTTTTCCGGGGTCAAAATGACCCTAGGACTTACCGTTTTCGAGATATAAGCGATTTTTAGTTTTTTGGCAACACTTTCTTGCGATATATACATGTAATAGTTTTATATTTTGAGTTGGCGGCACTTTCTGGTATATATACATGTAATGGTTTTATATAATGGTTTGGCTGTACTTGCTTGCGAAATATACATTGCCATAGGTTGGTAACACATCGTAGCGTGACGTAATATATACATATAATGATTTTAGATAGTTTGACATAATACATATAATAATTTTGCGTAACTGATTTAGGTTTTGTAGGTAGCGTTTAGAGTGGCAACACTGGCTAAGTGTCTAGCCACGGAAGGCTAGCCACAGCAGGAAGTAAGGTTATGTTTGACGCGTTATATGGTACATATAATTATATATGATACATATAATTATGTATGGTACATTAGCTCTGCTAAGTTGGTAACACTACCTGGACGGAAAAAAGTGGCGGGAAGGAAAGTGAGGTTAGGTTTGGCGCAAATTTTTTTTTTGGCGCGCAAATTTGGCGGGAACGCCACCATGGGAGCCGCCATCTTGAATCATGTGACCGGCTCTCGACCAATCAGAAGGCAGATTTTAGGCCCATAAGACCCCATGTTGGGGCCCATCTCCCGGGTAGACTACTAACCCTCCGTACCACAAGACAACTCTCGTAAGACAATTCTTGGGTTTATTCACGTGCCTATCTAGAGAAGACTAGACTTGGTTAGTGAACACTCTCGAGTCATCACTTGTTTTTATTCACCTCACTCAGATTTATTAAAAACTAATAAATTCAATATGAAGTTATCCTTATTATGAGCAAAGCAAGCAAGCGGCGCTTTGCGCTGCACGGGGTTACTCTGGTAAAATATAGTAAATTGAAATTTTCACACCAGAGTGTATCAGCCTTAAACAAATAAAAATAGATTCATAAATAAGCAATGTGATGTATACATATTAATCCTCCAAGAGCTATTTTATACTGCTTTGTATACTAAAATTCCATTTTAGCGAATTTCCCCTATAGGGAAAACCATAGCTATTACCGTAGGTCTCATGGTAAGACTTAAGCCCGAGACCATGATAACTTTTTGTTTTGAGGTCCCCAGATGCCCAAAACACTATTCGTTCAAATTTTTATATATGTAATGTATATATATATATATTTTTTTATTGTTTATTCAGTCAGTTATATAACGTCATATTTATATGACTGGTAACGGTAAGTGTACTCGATAACTTTTGAAAAAAAAATTCAATTTCGATTAAATTTTGCTTGAACGTGTAATGCAACATTCATCACTTTCAGTTCGAAAACCAGAAAAATCGGACCATGGGAAGGGGGTTTTATGGGGGTTTTAAATTTTCCAAAATTCAGTTTTTTGAATTTTTGACCCTAAAATTTTTAGAACACTCAATTTTGCTTTCGACCATTTTATAGAGCTAAAAAAACAAATAATATGGTATTTTGGATTATTAACCTAGGTTAGGTGGTTGCAGAGAAAATCCAAAAAACGTGTTGATAATAATCTTCTATGTTAATCTTATGGGAAAAAGGGGTTTAGCTTTTCCACAGTTAATTTTACTCTAAACTTCACACTTGCTTTTATCAATCAGTTCAGCTCTACAAAACAATCATTTTGGTGTTTAAATTGTGATTCTACGTCCAATAGTTGCAGAGATATTCAAAGTGCTAAACACAGTATGTTGTCCAATAATATATTCTCCTTAATATTCTCCTTATGGAGAATAATTCAAATTTTATATCTCGATTATTATGAATGTATATCGGTGAAACTTGGTGTTTGGCTTCATCTAGTACTGGTACTGTATATTGATATTTACACAGAACAATTAATTTTTGTTGATTGTCCCCATAGCAGCAAACCTGCATACTCAGCCCTAATGTTATTCTTCTGGAGAATAAATAAATTGCTAATATATCACTTATTCATAAATATATTTTTATGAAACTTGGTAAATGGCTCTGTGTGGTAGTGAGAAACATACATTGGAAATTCGTTTAGTATGCAGGTTTGCTGTAATGGGGGTATTTCTCATATTTTAGAGATTTTGTGGTATGATAACCCTTTATTGACTTGAAATATTAAATAAAGCTATTAAATAAAGCTATTAAATAAATACCTAAATACTATTTTTATATGGTTATTTAATAATTAAAATATCATCTTTCTTCTATCAATAAATTGTACTATTTAAATTAATTCCTAGTCTACTAGAATTTCCTATGCACAGCTTGCGCATCCCGTTTTGAGAAGTGAAGTGAGAATAGTATATTTAGTTAAATAGTAAACAAAATAATTATGACAGTCTGAAACAGCTGTTTATCTAATTTAATTGAATTAAGAGTAAACACATGTATCATAAACCAAATAAAACTCTCCTCCATATGAATAACATGGGGACTTGTGGAAGTCCCGTGGAGCAGAGCCCTGAGGCATAAATCGAAAATCTAAATCCAGTTTGCATATCTGCACACCTAGACTCGCGTTTTATTATATAATATGTGGGGGTAAATCTTAAAACAAAAGAGCCTTATTGTTTACAAAGTTTGTATGTAGCGTATTAATAATATATATATAATAAAATAGATAGATAGGCTGAAACTTTGTTTAGTAAGCAGTACTTTTAATTTTCTTGTTTAGCAACGTTAGATTTTCAACTTCATAACAAGAACACATTAATCTGTTCAGGTTTTGCAAGTAAAAGATAACTTTCTATCACTTAATTAAATTATTAACTGTCAATAATTTAATAGAATAGACTTCCTGAATAAAATATGTTTTACAGCACATTTGTTTTTACAAAATAAATAGGCCTATTTAATCTCCAATGTGTAGGTGACTTGATTTTAAAAGTTTCATTAATATAGGCCTATGATAATTAATAAGGGAGTTTCAACTTTATAACAAGAACACATTGATCTGTTTAGGTTTTGCAAGTAAAAGATAACTTACTACCTCTTAATTAAATGATTAATTGTCAAATAATCTATATATTTAAATAAAGAAAAATATAAATATAACATGGTCTGTTCATGGTTTTTTTCTTCGCAGCCATAACTCAATAACGGCTGGACGGATTTTAATGTTTGAGGTGAGGTCTTTCCAATACGTCTCAGAATTTTAAGAAAGGGCATCACTTAAATACAGTAAAGGGCTGAATTTTCAAAACAGTGGCGCTATCCGACGGCGGAAGTCTAAACAACGTTTTGGTCGAAAGTATGTTTTTATCATCCGTTTTAATATCAGATAATTTTTATGTTGGTTTACAACTAAAGTAAACTTTCGTTGGTTACAAACTTGCTCGGATTTGAGCAACAGGACAATTAGTTTAGAATAGACTTTTTGAATAAAATATGTTTTACAGCATATTTGTTTTTACAAAATAAATATTTAATCGTCAGTGTAGATGACTTGGTTTTAAAAGTTTCATTAATATATGAATATATGAAAAAAGGCTATACAAATATCATTTTCATATATCAAATTTATTTTATATTTAAAATTTTGATGGTTTACTAACTCTAGTTTTTTTAACAATTATTATTTTCCAAACCAAATTTTGTAAAACCGTTTTGGTTATAAATTTTGTCAATATCTAAACCATTATACATAAAAGCTGAACAGTTTTCATTGTCATTAGTGAATTTCCTTTGGAAAGTGAACTATTAGCATGATCCGCACAGTGAAACTTAAGCCCGGGACCACCATAAAAGTTCCTAACGTGACCCCCTGAACACGTTTTGGGGGGTCGTACAAAATTTTATATATATGTGTGTGTTTGCACTCTAGCGGTCACATTTTTTGTCCGATTTACTTCAAATTTGGTAGGGACGTTCCTTTCCGTAATCAGTTGGACAAGTTCGTTGGGCAAAACAATCGAAAAACTCTAAACCCTTTTTTTTTGGGGATTAATCTTTCAAATTTCGAGTTTTTGGGCCCAAAAAGGGTCAGAAAAGCCCCAAGTGTAAAATCAATGGATGTAAAAAGATGGGAATTAGAGAGGCAAAAGTTGTAAGCCCTCTCTCGCCATTCTAGCATAAATATTTACCGAGTTATTAAAGAAAATGTGAATCGACTAAACACAGTACGTTGTCTTATGGGGGTTTTACACTAGAAAAGCCTGTTATTCCTTTGATAGAGTACTTTTACCATCCCCAGCAACCTCACACCTACTTTCAAGCCTGCCTAGACCTTCTCCTAACCTTATAATGCCCAAAATTGTATTCCCAGCTTTGCAAGTAAATGAAACCAGGAGTATCAGAACTGCCAAAAAATCAATGTTTTCAGATTTCAATAAAAATTGGACAAATGTATGTTTTTACACTGATTTTGAGTTTTAAAAGTTTTTATGTGGAAATTCACTTCCCTCACGACAGCGTGCTGCGTGCGAACTCGTTTAAATTTAGTTTAAACTCTCACAGACAGTTGGACTCAAACAAATATTATTAACAACTAGATCACAGACACAATTGCTCTGCTTTGACTTCTCTCTTCACAACACATCTTCTGAAACTATTTTTAAGATGTCTTCTGTCTCTCTTACTTTTGTAAGTGAATTTTCATCCAAACTTGCAGTAGGTAAACTTGAAGAGCATACAACACACCCTTCATTTGGCACTGTGATGTTAGAGGGATCTGGTAAACTGGTCACTCCTGGTACATTGCTGCTGTCTAATCTAGACCGAGTCGTTGCTAAGTCGTCTGCTCGTGTAGATGAAATTTGAAGTCTTGGAGGGTGGGGGGATTGAGTGTGAGATTGGAGTCTGAGGCGGAGTCGAATGGATGTATCGTTGTATAAGCATTTGATAAGACCTTCATGTGTCATGCCATTTCTGATATCTCTTCTTGATTTTTGAAAATATGATAAAATTTCCACAGACGCTCCTGTTCTCTGTTGAAAGTCACAAATATTTGCTGCAAAATGATAAGTTCTTATCTCGACTCTTATAGTCCCGATTGGGGAACAAACCAGGCTTAAAGCCTCTTTTTATGAAGACCTCGGTGAGTTGTTTAAAAGCCAGATTGTAGTCTTGTGTGATAAGTTTCACTAGTAGGTGCCCGTAGAAATTCGACGAATACATTAGGCCTTCATAAAGATTGAGTAATCCAACGGTAACGAGTAGGAAGAATCAACAACAATGAAATACCTGTCTGAAAATTTGACAAATTATGAAATGCACTTTTATATGTGGCTAAAGTTACAAGACTTTTACGGCTAAAAGTCATAAGACTTTTACGGCTAAAAGCCAAAAGACTTTAACAGCAAAGAAAACTATTACTATTTTTAAGACTTTTAGTCACAAAACTATTAAAGAAAACTAAAAAAAAAATTACTTTTAAAGGGAACATATCACGTTGATGTTTATTATAAACAAAAGTAAAAGTCAAAGTCAAAATTCTCTTTATTCACAACTGATTCACACAGGGCACATTTGAATAGCGTCAAATTCTGTTACAGAATACATTTCTTAACCTAAGTTTTTACAATATGATTGTTACATCTTAAAATACTCGTCTATGGAGTATATAGTTTTGTCAATTAATTAATTTTTCAATTTTTTCCTGAATTTTGGTAAAGATTCCTCATTTTTAATTTCTTTAGGTAGCACTTTAAAGAATTTTCCTCCTGCATAGGATGGTTTTTTTGTATATAATAGAAGCCTGTGGTGAGTGGGTATGATTTCCGTTTTTTTTCATGTGTTGTATGGATGTGTCAAGGTATTTATTTCTGAGTTGTTGAACAAAATTGGATCCTTATAAATCATAATGGTATCAAAAATATATTGGCCATAAACAGTTAGAATATTTAATGTCTTAAAATATTCCCTAGCCGATTTTTCACGATGAAGGGTTTTAATGATTCTAATTGCCTTTTTTTGTTGTTTTAAGATTTTGTCAAGATTTTCTTCTTTTGTTGATCCATAAGACATATTCCAAAAGAAATGTAGGAATGAATATAAGAATGGTATATCATTTTGAGAGTGGATTCGTTACATAAGAAAGACATCTTCCTCAAAGCATACATACCGGAGTTAATTCTAGACAAAATCTTTTCCACATGTTCATTCCAATTCAGATGCTTATCTACCAAAAGACCAAGAAATTTTGTACTATTGATCACTTCAATGGGTTCAGAGTCAATTTGAATGACTGGTTCTGTTAAAACTCTTGATTGAGCTGTTTTAAATGCGATATAGTTAGTTTTTTCTGTATTTAAATTTAGGTTGTGCTTTTCTAAAAATTGTGCAATATTTCCTAATTCTAACAAAAGACAAAATTTCTAATTGTTGTATTGATTTAGCGGAAATTTTCAAATTTGAATCGTCAGCGTAAAGGCAAATATTACTATGTGGAGGGCTTGTAAGGCAATTAGAAATGTTTTTCAAGTAAAATATAAAAAATAAAGGTCCCAATATTGATCCCTGGGGTACTCCAATTTTTATTGGTTTTAGTTCTGATTGATAATGTAATATTCTATTATTTTTTGTGGTATAATTTATCTGAACAAATTGGTATCGGTTGTTTAAATAAGAGCTGAACCATTTCAAAGAGGACTTTTTTACTCCAATTGAATTCAGTTTTTCAAGTAGTGTTGAATGGCTGACACTGTCAAATGCTTTAGACAGGTCCATAAAAATGCCTACACATGGATCTCCTGCATCTATTGCATCGATGATCGATTCTATAAAAGAGACACTTGCCGATATTACCGATCTTCCGTTACAGAATCCATGCTGATCACTATCTATTAAATCATTTTGTTCTAGGAATGCCATTAACTGATTGTGAACTGCCTTTTCATAAATTTTGGAGATGGTCTATGGGCAAAAGGTCAAGGAGACACTCCAAAGTGGCACCCGGGCTGCTACTGAGAGCTCCAGTGACAAGTAGGCCTGCAAGTCTTTGAACGCCCGCCAGCCTCCGCATCGCCAAACCAGCTTTCAGTTTCGTCCACCAAACGAAGGATCCGAACGTCATCGCCGGTCTTACTACTGCAGCATAAAGCCAATGTATTAGTTTGGGCTTAAGCCCCCAGGTAGATCCTACCATCTGCCTGCAGGCAAATAGGGACCACTTGCCTCGACCACTTTGCAACTGTGGCCCCCATTGCCCCCCAGTATCTCCTCCCCCCTGTATCCACGCCTGGTTGTCGATTAATAAACAAAATAAATCTGTGGTTAATATTTAAAATATTACTTTTGAGAGATCATAAAACTAAAGTCGTCAGATAAATATAAAAAGTTATATTTATATGAGCCAAACAGTCCAATAACATTTTGATAAGTTAAAATATTAAAATAAAAATTTTGAAGTAAAAAGTATGGTTTTGGTAAATGAAAAGAATGTTGATAAAAATAAATATATGCGTACCTAATTAATATTAAAAAAGGTACTTTTGAAAGATCACAAAACTAAATTTGTCATATAAATAAAAAACTGCTACTTTAAAAAACAAGATTTATAACATTATCAACAGATACGGGAGTGCACCAGATCTTAGGGTTAAAAATGTGCGAGTTACATAACGTTGATCCAAATCCCCCCTCCCCCACATAAAGCAGCATAACGCAAAGTCATACCCCCTCCCCCCCTTAAGTGTGTTACATAATATGTGTATGGTCCCTAACAGTACACCTAATCTGAGTGTGGGAAAGATTTTGTTCGGGGGAACCAAAACAATCATCAGAAGGTTCCGGGAATCTGTGAGGCTAAATTTTGCGATGAAAACAGCAAAGTATGTTGTTAAGATTTAGTTTTGTTTTTGACAAATCTAATACTTTCTGAACATAATTTCTGTTTATTTTTCTTACGTATGACACATTTTTCAGTTATACAGATTCTATCTTCGAGTCTTTAATCTTTAAAGTTTTGTCCAGCTATAAAGCTTAATTTTTTTATTCTCTGATATATTGAATTTTAAAAGTGTTTGGATCACTTAAGTTTAATACCAGTGACTCTCTAAAAACTCAAGTTGGGTGAAAACATGTTTTTTTGTTAAGAGAAAACTGTGATATACTATCACAACTTATTTAAAGCAGAACAAACTGTTTAGTAAAATCCGGAATTTGTAAAACAGGAGCCTCAGTTATAGCTTGTTGTAATTTAATAAAACTTTCCTCGCATTGTTCAGTCCAAATAAATTTACTATTTTTGCGCCTTAATTCATTTAATGGTGTGCAAAGATCACCAAAATTATCAATGAAAAAGCTTAAATAAGACACCATTTCCACAAATTGTGACTCATCTTTGGCATTCCTAGGCCTAGTACAATTCTTAATTTGCAATAGTGCGGTCTGGATAGATTTTTACTTCATCTTGACTAATAAGGAGCCCCAAAAACTTGATTTCTTTGTAAACAAACAATGCCTTATCTGGTTTAACAGTTATATTGTGATGCCTTAACCTTTCTAACAGTTCCCTCACATGTTTAATGTGACTTTCATAATCGGGGGAGTACACTATGATATCACCAATGTAATTTAAACAAAATTTATACTTGATATCATACAACACATCATTGAGGTATCTTGACAGAATTCCTGACCCACTAGCAAGTCCAAATGGTATTAGCTTAAACTAAAAGGCAAAAGCTCAAAAGGGAATGCTGAACCCTGATAAAATGCTGATATTCTTTTGCAATTTTTATCTGGAAAAATGATTGCGTTAAGTCGAGCACTATAAAATATTTGCCACCCTTTAAGTGCGCTATCAGTTCTGACATAACACCAATTGGATAAGACACACACAGGTTCTAGCTTTTTATTTAACCCAGCAAAATTAACCACAAGTCTATACTGATCTGTTCGCCACATTAGTCCGGATTTCTGAGAGTCTACTGTAATGTAAATTTAAATTTAATGTTTAAGTATAATGAAGGTGCAACGTGGTGAATACACCTTTCATCCAACTAATGCATTTCAACAAATTATAATACTAATATACACAATATTTACAAAATCTGACGTATTTGTATATTTTTACAAATACTTTAATTTAGTGTTGCGGACTATGCCCCCCACGACCCGTCATGAGTGCCGAGCGCCGCCCCCCCCCCAAAAGCGCCGTACCCCGTGCTGGAGCACGGCTCGCACTGCCCTAGATCCGGTACTGATTAAATAGTACGTGTTTTGAACAGACTTTATAAGTACAAAGTGCCAGAACGTTTAACTTTAATTTCCATTATATACCTCTATCGTTTTGTGTAAAAGAACTTTTTAGAATTCCATTTTAATTTGTTTTTAGATAATTCTATCTTCCATTGCCTTGTGTGATTTTAAAACAATTCTGTAAAAACTGCCTGCTTTTACCTCAAAACACTTTTTTTAACTGCATTTTTGCAAATTGTTGTGGATATTAAATTAGCCTACAATAACCCACTGTATTGATATTTAGGTTAGACCATCCAGCATAGTTGTGTAATTCATCTTACTTACATTTAAGTTTTTTTTCTTTTTTAAAAGTAACACTAGCAAAACCAGCTGCTCGAATTTGAGCATATACGGTTTTGTTAGAAATTGTGATGCCATTCCAGAAGTTAGCTTAAAACAGCTGAGTTCTGCTCTGTATTTTTTACCTTGAACAGCTGTCAAACGTACAACTTAAATTATTACTGTTCTTATATAAGATTAACACTGCAACTTTGAAGGGCTGTGGGGCGTAGCCCTGAGGGCCGATGTAAATGTTAATGATTTTCTGCAAACCTAAGCATTGAGGATAGATACTTCAATCATCAAAATCGGTCCAATGGTTCCTGAGATCTCAGAATGACACAAAATCTGCTTGTGTATTATATATTAGGACATTGTAAATACTGGTTGGAAAAATACCAGTTTCACCAAAAATAAAAATAAGTTAATTTCAATTAAAACTGACATATTTTTATTTATAACGTAAAAAAATATACAAAATCAAATTAGTTTTTGAACATGTCTAGCTATTTTTTAGCTATATATGCTAACTATATAAATTACAATTTACTAGTGGTTTGTAGGGGTTTTCAATGGTTATACCCCCTAAAATTTGGTTTTAATTTACTGCTTGCATTCTAAGGGAAATAAATCTTTAGAAGAGTATGAACACATACTAACACATACACAAAGCAGAAGCTTAAATTCCTGAAACCCACTAGAAATAATTTTAACAAAGCAAATAAGAACCATTTCTATATTCCTCCACCCCCAAACAATGTAAAATATAAAAGAAAAATTTTAATCACAGGTAGGATTCCAATTACAATTCAAAAATGTCTACCTTACATCATAATATTCAACATCTTCCTTCTCGAATAGATATATTAAATATTTTCTTGAATGAATTAAGACCAGATATTATTACTTTAACTGAGCATAAATTACCAAAGAACAAATAGAATTACTTTCACTATCAAATTACAAAGCATATTTTTTTACAAGTTGTAAGGGGCAGGGTGGAGGTGTTTTAATTTTTACTTTCTCCCCCTATACATAGTATATGTAGAAAGTATTGTTTTCGTAAAAATTTTCGAATTTGAGTTGTTAGTGGAATTATTCGTTTTGGTGCTCCCTGATCCCAAAAAAGTGGTTTTTACGTGATGTCTGTCTGTCTGTGTGTGTGTGTGTGTGTGTGTGTGTGTGTGTGTGTGTGTGTGTGTGTGTGTGTGTGTGTGTGTGTGTGTGTGTCTGTGTGGATGTTTAGAGCTAGAGCCCTAAACCTATGGACCGATTTTTATGAAATTTGGTATGTAGGTACTAATTCTCAATATCTCCAGGCTTTTTTTCATTTTTTGGAATTTTTGATTTTTAAGGGTAATTATCCCCCAAAAATCGCCAAAAAACATGTAAAATCAAATTTTGTCAAAAACGGCTCTAACGATTTTGATTAAACTTCAGTGGTTTGTAGAACTTTAGGTTTCCAACAAAATGACACAACCCGCATTTCTGGAAAAATTCGGGTTCATAAATTACAGGACTTAAAACATCCAAAATTCAGTTTTTTTGATTTTTCATGAAAAATCAGAGATGTTAAAAAAGATTACTATTCACCATTAAAAAAGCTCAAAAAACTAAATAAATTAGTATTTTAAATTACTATTCTACGATTGCTAGTTGCGGAGAAAATTTAAATTTAAATTTAGCGGTAAACACAGTACGTTGTCCAATGTTATTCTTATGGGGAATACAAAAATAACTATTTCTCTCTTATTTACTGATCAATTTCATTAAAATTTGATATGCAGGTCAAGTAGGCATTGACCAACAGATGATGTTCGAAATATGTTGCTATTTAACCCTGAGGGGGGGGGGCAAGGGGGCATTTTCCCTCTCAAAACCACTGTGTGTAGCAACGGACTCTATAGTGCCTCCCAAAAAGGGATTTGGGTGGATATTTCTGAAAACAACTATTTTAGACAATTTTCTGTACATTTATCTATACTTCATATTCTATATTTAGTAAATAACAAATATTTTTGTCATTAAAGTTTGGCTAAAAGGGAGAAAGTATGTATCAGTTTCCTGATACCGTTTATTACTCATACAAATATTTCTTGTAAGCCTTTGGTTTTACTTGCTTTACAATCGTTATTGATAGATAAGATCTTTGAGTGCTGCTCAGCAGAAATTGTTATTAAGGACTTTTCATTTGCTGTCAGGCATATATCGTTCACCTATTAGTACAAACCTTGAACAATTTTTAATAAATCTCAAAGTCCTATTGAATGTACTATGTAATAAATTTAAACATGTAATTGTTGCTGGGGACTTTAATATAGATGTGTTTTCAAAAAATAATACTTTAAATATTTTTGTAAATATTCTTACTATTTACAACATGAAATATATGGTGAAATTTCAAATTCGTGTGACTGAAAATTCTGAGAGTGCAATTTATAATAATGTTAGAAATATAAGTCCTGAAAATGTCAATGTTACTGGCCTAATCACACACCTCTCAGATCATGATGCCCAGATCATGGATATTTTTAATGTAAGTAACAATCATAAATATGTGACTAGAAAGCTGAATCGGAAAATTAACGACACTAATTTGAATTATTTTTGTCAAAACTTAGCTGCAGAAAATTGGTTGGATATTCCATCACGCGATGTTAATTACATGTACAGGGCTTTTTATTCTAGTTTTAAATATTATTTTTGTGTTAATGTTCCTCAGATATATGTGTCTGAAAAGGCATTTGATGACAATAAGTGGATCTGTTCTGAAGTGAAAGAAAAAAGTAAAAAATTCTAAATTTAGAATTTGATTTTAGACAAAACAAAGATAAATCATTAAAAGTTTTAATACCCCGTCACAGCAAACCTGCATGATCAGCGAATTTCCAATGGAGATATAAATGTCTTAATACTACACAAAGCCACTTACCAAGTTTCATAAAAATATATTCACAAACAAGCGGTATATACAATTTTAATTATTCTCCATAAGAATAACATGGGGGCTGAGTATGCAGGTTTGCTGCTACGGGAGCCTTTGGCAAACAATTTTTTGTTTAGCAAAGATCAATAGACCACAACCAAATCAAGCCTTATAGCAAGTTTCGTCAGTATACGTTCATAATTAAGCAAAATATACAATTTTTCTTTTCCTCCATAAGAATAACATTAGACAACGTACTGTGTTTAGCACTTTCAATATCTCGGTAATCAACTGACATAGAGAAATGATCAAAATACCAAATTGTGTGTTGTTTTAAGCTGAATCCAATGGTAAAAGCTAATATTTGACTATTTCAAAAATTATATATAAAAAATTCAAAAAACCAATTTTTGGGGTAAAAAATCCCCCCAAAATACTCCTTCGGATGGAGCGATCTGGCTGGTTTTCGAACTTAAAGTCATAAATCTAGCTTTACATGTTTATAACAAGTTTAATTAAAATCGGATCACTTTTCCGAGAGTTATCGTGCTCACAGACACATATATATACAGTTTTTAACGAATGTTGTTTTTGGGGTCTGGGGACCTCAAAATGAAAAGTTATCATGGTCCTGGGCCTAGGTCTTACCATGCCGACTACGGTAATAGCTTCTTCCATAAAGAGGAAATTTGCTAATAAAGATAAATACCCCCGTAGCAGCAAACCTGCGAATTCAGCGAGGTTCCAATGCATATATATGTAAATTAATACCACTTAAAGCCACATACCAAGTTTCATTAATGTACATTCATAAATAAACGTTTTATGACATTTTAATTATTCTCTTATAAGAATAACATGGTGGCTGAGTACGCAGGTTTGCTGAAGCAAAGAACAAAAAAATGGGGTTTTATACAAATGCACATAACAAATTTGATTAATTAATGTTCATTATTAAGGGAGATAACACGTTACTTATTCTCAATAAGAATAACATGGGGATGAGTATGCAGGTTTGCTGCTTCGGGAACTATCAGCCATAAAATGTTTTTAGTGCAAATATCAATAGACCACAATGATATGAAGCAATATACCAAGTTTAATCAGGATAAGTTTATAAATAAGCGAGATATACAATTTTTCTTATTCTCCATAAGAATAACATTGGGCAACGTACTGTGTTTAGCACTTTCAATATCTCTGTAACCATTTGACATAGAGCAATGATCAAAAAACCAAATTATGCGTATTTTTAAGCTGATTCCAATAAAAAAACTAAAATTTGATTTTTTCAAAAATTATATGTAAAAACTCAAATAACCCATTTTTGGGGTACAAAACCCCCTCAAAATACTCCTTCGGATAGGTCGATATGTCTGGCTGCTTTACACAAATTTCGTCAAAATCTAATTATTTTTACGAGAGTTATCGTGCTCACGGACACACACATATATATATATATATGTATATATATATGTATATATATATATATATACAGTTTTGAACGAATGGTGTTTTTGGCATCTGGGGACCACAAAACGAAAAGTTATCATGGTCCCAGGCCTAGGTCTTACCATGCCGACTACGGTAATAGTTTCTTCCCTATAGGGGAAATTTGCTAAAAACAAGATCTTAAAAAACATGTAGGAATTAATATACCCCCGTCGCAGCAAACCTGCGTACTCAGCGAATTTCCAATGCATAATTTATGTCTTAATACCACATAAAGCCGCATACCAAGTTTCATAAAAATATATTCATATATAAGTGATATATACAATTTTAATTATTCTCTAAAAGAATAACATTGGTGGTGAGTACGTAGGTTTGCTGAAACAAGGAACACAAACAATTGGTTTTTATGCAAATATAAATAGAATTTAACTAGGCGAAGTCACATACCAAGTTTCATCAATATTCAGTCATTAATAAGCGCTATATAAAGCATTTTAATTATTCTCCATAAGAAAAACATGGGGCTGAGTAAGCAGGTTTGCTGCAACAAGGAACAAAAAAATGGGTTTTTATGCACATATCAATATAACTCAACAAGGTGAAGCCACATACCAAGTTTTATTAATTTATGTTCATAATTAAGGGAGTCATTACATTTTACTTATTCTCCATAAGAATAACATGGGGCCTGAGTACGTAGGTTTGCTGCTACGGGGATAATCAACAAAAAATAATTTTTTTGTGCAAATATCAATATACCAGAACTACGTGAAGCCACATACCAAGTTTCATCAACATACATTCATAAATAATCAAGATATCAAATTTTATTTATTATCCATAAGGATAACATTGGACAACGTACTGTGTTTAGCACTTTGAATATCTCTGCAGCGGTTGGACGTAGAATCACAATTTAAAAACAAAAATGATTGTTTTGTAGAGCTGAACTGATTGGTAAAAGCAAATGTGAAGTTTACATTGAAGTGAACTGAGGAAAAACCAAAAACCTTTTTCCCATAAGATTAACATGGGAGATTTTATGAGTAGGTTTTTTGGATTTTCTCCTTAACCACTCAACCTAGGTTAATAATTCAAAAAACTATATTATTTGTTTTTTCAAGCTCTATAACATGGTCAAAACCAAAATTAAGTTTATTAAACATTTTAGGGTGAAAAATGCTAAAAACTGATTCGGAAAAAATAAAACCCCCATAAACCCCCCTTCCCATGGTCCGATTTTTCTGGTTTTCGAACTTAGTCATGAATGTCACTTTACACATTTGAGCCAAATTTCACCGAAATTGAACGTTTTTTACTCAAGTTATCGCATTCACAGACACATATATAATACATATATATAAATTTAAACGAATAGTGTTTTTGACATCTGGGGACCTCAAAAAAAAAAGTTATCATGGTCTCAGGCTTAAGTCTTACCATGAGACCTTCGGTAATAGCTTCTTCCCTATAGGGGAAATTCGCTAAAAAAGAAATATTTTAATGAGAAAGTTAATAGTTCAAAAAATAAAACGAGTTTGCACGCAGCACGCTGACTTGAGGGAAGTGAATTTCTACATAAAAACTTTTAAAACTCCAAATCAGTGTAATAACATACATTTATTCCAATTTTTATTGAAATCTGAAAACACGAGATTTTTTGGCTGTTCTGATGCTCCTGGTTTCATTTACCTGCAAAGCTGGGAATACAATTTTGTGCATTATAATGTTAGGAGAAGGTCCAGGCAGGCTTGAAAGTAGGTGTGAGGTTGCTGGGGATGATAAAAGTACTCCAACAAAGGAATAACAGGCTTTTCTAGTGTAAAATCCCCATAAGACAACGTACTGTGTTTATTCTATACACATTTTCTCTAATAACTCGGTAAATATGTATGCTAGAATAACGAGTGAGGGCTTAAAACTTTTGCCTCACTAATTCCCATCTTTTTACATGCATTAATCTTACATACGGGGCATTTTTGACCCTTTTTGGGCCCAAAAACTCAAAATTTAAAAGATTAATCCTCAAAAAAGGGGTTTAGAGTTTTCCGATTGTTTTGCCCAACGAACTTGTCCAACTGATTACAGAAAGGAATGTCCCTACCAAATCGGACAAAAAAACTGACCGCTATAGTGCAAACACGTATATATATATATATATACGTAATATATATATAAAATTCTGAACGACCCGTCAAAACGTTATGTAGAGAGTCTCTCTCTACATCTGAAGAAGTCTCAAATGGAGACGAAATATTATGTAATATGTGTGTAAAAATAATTTCTTTGTTGCTGTGTTCATCTGAACCAGTTTATTCAGGTGAGTTAGCTGTGTATCCCACCTTTTCTCAATGAAACTGAACATATGTAAAGTGTTACAGGCCTGTATCACTTCTCCCTGTTTTCTCAAAAATTTTTGAAAAAGTTGTCTATCACCAATTAGGGTCTTACCTTGAATGTAATAGTTTATTCGATACACAACAGCATCGTTTCGATCAAAAAAGTCAACAATAACGGCTGACATCAACTTTGTTCAATCATCATTGATTCAATTAATAGGGGAGATAAAGTTATGGATTTTTCTTGATTTCTCAAGGGCTTTTGACAGTGTAGATCATGATAAATTGGTGGATGTTCTTTTTAATTTAGGAGTAAGAGATAATGAATTGGCATGGTTTAAATCATATCTCTTTGGAAGAAAACAGTATGTAAAAATTAATTTTTACAAAGAACACTTAAAGTTTAGATATAAAGAAGTATGTAGATCCCAGGCATTACCAATCAATTTTTGTGTACCTCAGGGATCTATACTTATCCTTTGCTGTTTCTTTGTTATCTCAAGGGTTTAACAGATGTAATTTGGGAAGTAAACAGTTCCATTTGTCTATATGCGGATGATACAAAAATATAGTCATTTCCGGGAAAATTGAAGAGACAGTAGAAGTTTCACCTCATACTGGCTTGTCACTGATCAAAGAATTTTTAAATAGTAAGAATCTCCTTTTAAATTCTGACAAATCAAGCTTCACTTCATATTTTACTTATCAGGCAAAAAATAGACCGAACCCAAGTATTTTCATTGATGAGAACGAATTAATAGATCAAGTACAAGACAAAAAATTTCTGGGTTTGATTATTGACAAAAATTTGAGATGGGACGAACATGTTGATCATATACTGCGTAAAACTTCGAGTGGTCTATATGCCTTAAGACGTATGGCAAAACAATGCAACATTGACTAATTGAAATCTGTCTATTTTGCTTTAATTCATTTGCATATAGCTAACGGAATTAGTATTTATGGAGCAACCACCAAGAAAAACATAAACAAAATTTTAATTCAACAGAAAAGGGCACTACGTATTATATTTAATCTAAAAAGTAAAGATTCTGTAAAACATATTTTTTCTGAATTAGATATATTAACAGTTTACGGTCTGTATATTTATGAGACGATAAAATATGTTAAAACATGTCGATCTCAAAGATATGTCGAGAAACACAGACTGGAAATATTTAAAATGAAACCTTCCTAAAAAGGGATTAAATTCTTTGACTGTTTGCCCAAATCTTTAAAAGATGAGAGTAACATATGCAACTTTCTTAAATTAAAAAAAAATACCTGTTAAAAATGACTTCTGTCGGGCCAGCTAGTAATAGATAAATTAAGACAATAGATTCATAAGGCTTATGTGTCTATCTATATGTTATACATGCATATTAATGACTTGTTCACTGTATATACTATATATACTTTTCTAAATAAAGAATTTTGATTTGACTATGGAAAGGGACCCTAAAATGTTTAAAAACACTCAATTTTGGTTCCAGCCATTTTATAGAGCATAAACAAACTTATATCTCCCTTAGTTATGAACCTAAATTAATAAAACTTGGTATGTAGCTTCGCCTGGTTGAGTTATTTTGATAATTGAAAAAAAAAACACATTTCTTATCTTTCTCGTTGCAGCAAACCTGCATACTCAGCCCTAATGTTATTCTTATGGAGAATAAATAAAGTGCTATATATCACTTATTTATTAATGTATTTTTATGAAACTTGGTATTTGGCTCTATGTAGTATTGAGATACATATATGCATTGGAAATTCGCTGAGTACGCAGGTTTGCTAAGATGGGGGTATTTTAATTTTGAAAGATTTTCTAACAGTCTCAATAGATACACTCTATCTCAATAGATAGAGTGCGCCAGCTCTTAGGGTTAATATGTGTGGGTTACGTAATGTTGATCCTACCCCCACACCCCTCCCCCACATAACGCTACGCCATACCCCCTCCCCCCTTTAAGTGTGTTACGTAATATGCGTTATGGCCCCTAATGTATTGATTGTGTTAACACCTACAGAAATACTCTCCATTTATATCATCACCTGGCAAATGCTAGCTTAGTCTATATTAATTGATTAGCCTCACTGGCAATGAACTGTGTATTGAGTCACCCACCTCAGAGATAGGGTATGAATTAATACATCATTATCCTAATTATCACATTTTTATTGGTAACATAATCACATTTCTGCAGGAGCATTTATTCTGAGTAGAGCAAAAGCCACTAAAAAGACCTGCTTTATAGCTTTCAACAAGTGAATCCGAACTTCCATTAAAGGCATCATGTGTTCCAGACCATCCTGAAAATACACATAACTGGTTAAAAAAGAAACTGCACTGCACTGCATTCTAAACTTAAAATAACAAATACTTTAAACAACATTTATATTTTATTTATTTAAAATGAGGTATATTTTTGGTTCCTATCTATTTTTGTTTGAACTTTTTTTCTGAACCTATAGATGTTACTTAGCGACTGAAAGGCCCCGTTTGAAACAAAAACTATCATTGCTGATTGATGTTTCTTAACAAAAGTATAAATAACACAATCAGAATTATGATAATTACATATAAATGGTTGGTGCCCACCGAAATTCAAGGGACACAATGATTGAGTATTTGATAGAACCCTACGGGAAAAGTCACCAACAATAGAATATTTTTAGTTTTTCTAAATTAGCACAATATGACTTACGACTTCTCTCTGTAAATGTGTAATATTTTTAATTTTTAAATTAAATAAGAAACAAAACGGAAGAAATAAATTATATAACCTAATAAACGTTATCAGGAAATTGACACATACTTTCTCTCTTTTACCCCAACTTTAATGAATAAATTACTTTTTATTTACTAAATATAGAATACAAAGCACAGTCGAATGTACACAACATCTTTTAAACAAGTTGTTTTCAAAAACATATGCCCAAATATCTCTTTTGGGGGCACTACAGAATCCATTGCTACACATGTGGTTTTAAGAGGGGAAATGCCCCCTATTCCCCCCCAGGGTTATTAAGGGGCAACATATTTTGAATTTCCTCTGTTGGTCAATGCTAACTTGACAAGCATATCAAGTTTGAACGAAATTGATCAGTAAATAAGAGAGAAATAGTAATTTTTGTATTCCCCATTAGGATAACATTGGACAACGTACTGTGTTTACCGCAAAATGAAAATTTAAATACTAACTTATTTAGTTTTTAGAGCTCTTTTTAATGGTGAATAGTAATTTTTTTATATTTATGTTTTTTATGTAAAATTCAAAAACTGAATTTTTATGTTTTAAGTGTAATTTCTAAACCTGAATTTTTACAGAAATTCGGGTGTTGTAATTTTGTTGGAAAACTAAACCTCTACAAATGACTAGAGTTTAATTAAAATCGTTAAGAGCGATTTTTGAGAAATTTTGATTTTTCATGTTTTTGGCAGTTTTTGGGGGATAATTACTCTTAAAAATCAAAAAATGAAAAAACGCCTGGAGATATCGTGAATTAGTACCTACATACCAAATTACATAAAAATCGGACCATTGGTTAGGGCTCTAGCTCTGTACACATCCATACAGACAGACAGACAGACAGGCACACAGACATCACGTAAAAATCACTTTTTAGCGAATTTCCCCTATAGGGAAGAAGCTATTACCGTAGTCGGCATGGTAAGACCTAGGCCCGGGACCATGATAACTTTTCGTTTTGAGGTCCCCAGACTCCAAAAACACCATTCGTTTGAAACTGTATATATATATGTGTATGTGTGTGTCCGTGAGCACGATAACTCTCGTAAAAATTATCCGATTTTGATGAAATTTGGTATAAACGTGTAAAGCAACATTTATGACTTAGTTCAAAAACCAGCCAGATCGCTCTATCCGAAGGGGTATTTTGGGGGGTTTTGTACCCCAAAAATGGGTTTTTCGAATTTTTTACATATAATTTTGGAAATAGTCAAATTTTAGTTTTTCGCATTGGATTCAGCTTAAAAAAACACACAATTTGGTATTTTGATCATTTCTCTACGTCAATTGGTTACCGAGATATTGAAAGTGCTAAACACAGTACGTTGTCTAATGTTATTCTTATGGAGGAAAATAAAAATTTTATATCTCGCTTATTTGTGAACGTATACTGACGAAACTTGGTATACGTTGTGGAAACTTCATCTGGTTGTGGATCATTGATATTTGCTCAAAAAAACTATTTTTTACCGTAGCAGCAAACCTGCGTACTCAGCCCCATGTTATTCTTATAGAGAATAAGTAACGTGTTACAGTGGAGTCTCACAAACTCGACACAATGTGGACTAAGACCCTGTCGAGTTTGTGGAATGTCGAGTTATCCAGAATTACATTGGGAGGGGAGGAAAACACATTATTTAGCTGTAAATTGTATACTGTATTCGATTTTATTTAAACCCATTATAGTATAAATGTATAATGATACTGTATTACAAACTTAAGAAAACTATACAAATTAGATAAATACTTAAAAGTTGAGAATTAATAACTAATTGTCCTCATTTTCAAAATATATAGTCTTGTAATACATGTACTGTATAGTAAATGAGGTGTCGAGTTTCCTAGAGTGTCGAGTTATCGGGAGTCGAGTTTGCGAGAATCTACTGTATCTTCCTTCATTATGAAAATAAATTAATGAAATTTGGTATGTGGCTTTACCTACATGAGTTATATTGATATTTGTATAAAACCCCATTTTTTGTGTTCCTTGCTTCAGCAAACCTGCATACTCAGCCGCCATGTTATTCTTATGAAGAATAATTAAAATGTCATAAATCGTTTATTTATGAATGTATATTGATGAAACATGATATGTGGCTTTATGTGGTATTAAGATACATATATATATGCATTGGAAATTCGCTGAGTACGCAGGTTTGCTGCTACGGGGGTATTTTGGATTCAGGAAGTGCCAAAACGAATATTTCCACTAACAATTCAAATTCGAAAATTTTGACGAAAACAATACTTTCTCCATATACTATGTATAAGGGGGAGAAAGTAAAAAGACGTCTAATAACAATGTTTAAAATTCCCTTGTCAATTAATTGAATGGGGCTATTTGATTTAATCAGTTGATTACTTAAATACATGATGTTTACAAATAAATTCCTTGTGAGGGTAGTTCACAGTTACCCTCACAGGTTGCAACATTGACTTATAAAAAAAACCCTATGTAATCAAGCTTATTCGATTGTTTTAGAGCGTGTACAAACACATTAAATCCAGTCAACTAGCCTAAAACTTTTGCCAATTGTTGGATTTTGTTTTCACGACGGATGAAATTACATAACCTGTTTACTCTATTGTTACATAACAAACTTTGTTTTGATATTTAAAGGGATGAGTGAAGCGTCCCTCGTGGAGCCACGGAGAAATACTACGAACATAAGTGCTATTCTTTACTCTGAGCTCAAGGGGCCAAACTAAAAATTGATATCATGGGATGTCACTACTTAAAGGGATGTCAATAATTAACACTGTAGATGGTGTCAATTAATATCGTAATTGCAACATATGAGAAAATATTATCTTCTTTGGGTCATTCTGAATTGACTTCAGTAATTGCAATATATGTGATGCATCTTTGTAAGATACTGCCACTAATTATTTTCTCCAAGCCAGCTGATTCCTTTTGCTACAACCTATATCAACAATATATGTGTTATAATAATCAGCTGGTTAGAGAAACTTAAGAATGCAATAGTGATAAAATAGGTTTTAAAAACTTTGTTATATTCTAAATGAGATTATTTAAAAAATGTAAGTAAATTGTGCAAATATAGAGAGATTGATCTTTCATTTTACACCATCCGCGTGTGGTATCCGCATGTGTATCCAAATGTCTCTCAAGTTCTTCCGGAAGATTTTTAATTTGGTGTTTTAATACATAGGATGGTGGGGTGGTTACAAAAACAAAGGGATTTCACAGGGTTTTCAAAACAAAATTCCAGTACACATTTTGACACTTGTGACATTTAAAACATAACCATAGGTTCTATAATTTTGCTTCAAATTTATTTATAAGCATATTTGTAGATCTAGATATATTATAAATTATCCTCAACCATACGAGGTCCGACGAGAGAAATATTTTAATGTATATACAAAAATTAAGATATCTGATTGTGTTTATGAGTGCTTATTTCAATATATCTTCCTTGTTGCAGCAAACCTGTGTACTCAGCCCTAATGTTATTCTTATGGAGAATAAGAGTTCGCAGGTTTACTGCGACGGGGATATTTTATAATTACTGTTAATTGTTATCAAAGTGCTAAACACAGTATGTTGTCCAATGTTATCCTTATTGAGGATAAATAAAATTTGATATCTCGATTATTTATGAATATATTTATGTATTAATATATTTATGTATTAATTTATTTATGTATTTATGTATATATTTTGTTTTTAATTTATTTACGTATTAATATATTTATGTATATTGATGAAACTTGGTATGTGGTTTCAACTAGTAGTGGTATATTGATATTAGGGGTCTGCGGTGCACCGAAAAATGGATACCAGTACGGAACAAAACAAATTACCATATTCGGTTCGGTACCATTAACTGTGCCCGGTACTAAGTCGGTACGGTACAGCCTACAACAAAAAAAAAATACAGCATTCACTGTTTATCAACAAAAATTTTCCTTTAGTTTTTTTTAAACATCTTTTTCGTCCGTTGACATTCCATTTACATTTACACGACGTGACGTTCCTTTGCTCACGACAGCAACTTTCAACTTCGACCGACATTGGCGAGTTTATAGGTTGACGATCACGAATGATGACGAGATGCCTTTACAGCTCTGATAAAGCCGCCTCCACACACTGGCCGAATGTTTTGTCGAGTTGCATACGACTCGTCGAGTTATTTTATAATGAGAATAACAGAGGGTAATAACAAACTACAACGCATTTACACTGTCACGCTCGTCTTTGCTCGCCTAGACTTGGCCAGTGTATGAAGGCGGTATAAACGTAAACAAAAACCTACAACCGAATTTATATGACATTTAATAATTTTTATATCAAACTGAGGGATAAACAAATGAATCTCTGTTTTTTATATCAACGAAATTATAACACCGTTTTGTGTTGTACATTGTCGATTGTTTAACGGCCCCCTAACCTCAAAACCGTTAAACTTAATACTACTTAAAATCGCCAAACATTTGGCAAATACATTCTGATCTACGATCGTGTGTTACAGAGAGTAATAACATGTAGAAAGTCTAAATTGACACTTGTTATGCAAACGTAATAACATGTACATCAATTGAAAAACACGAATCGGGCTTATCATAACATTTTCCTAATAGGCATTATGACGCTTCCTAGCGTTTTATGGATGGAAATTAAACCAACCAAAAGAAAATGTTTTAATTAAATATTAAATATGCCGTGAACGGTTTATAACAGTGTTTATTAGGTTAACTATTAGTTTGATTGCTAAAACGTAGATTAATAAAAAAACAAATCTTTTACACAAACTACTATTGTAACAAATAAAAAAGTTTAGCCTACACTGGTTCTTAATTTTATGTCGTATTTCATAATTTTGGAAACTGTGTATTTCTTTCTCTCTGGTATTCACTTTCTAGGTATACTCTTTGTGTGACGATGACGTTTGGACGTACTCACCACCTCCACTTAAAGTGACCGCGCGTCGTCTTTGTTGATAAAATGTTTTGAACAAATGTTGTGATAGCCTTTATAGTTTAACTATTTAAAACAAACAATGAGTGATTGTGATGGATTCTTGATGAACCCCCATCGCCATAGACTTCTGTTATGACGAGTAGGCTACAACTTTGACGTCTGCTGAGAATGTGTCATATGATTGCAAATAAAAGTTCTTATTCTTTTGTGTTACTTGGTTACAAGATTTAAAAGTTGTTGGAGGCTATAATTTACAATTCATACCACCTGTATTTAATTATAGCTCTTTGGGAAGCCCCAGTGCAGCAAATAAATGTTTGTAATGTTTTGGAAAACCAAAATAACCTATATATAAGTCAATTTAGAAATTTTGAAAAAGAAAAGGAAATTTGTTTCAAAAAACTTAAATTAGAAGATGTTAGTCCTAACCAATTTAAATCTGTTAAACATTTGAGGCAAGAACTCCAAAAAAGAGAATATGAAAAATGGTGTTCATTACCATACAAAGGGCGAGGAGTGAGCCTTTTTGAAGAATACCCCAGCCAATCTATCTTTTCACCGCATGGAAGGGCTCACAACATCAGAATAAAGAATCCCTGAAAATGATTGGTGATGTTGCTCCTGTGAGGTCAAATCCGGGTAGATCCAAGGATGGCACCCAGTGCCATGATGTTCTAGCACTGAGAATTATGTACATGAGTCTTTGCCACATATCCTTGGATTTTGCCCGTTTGGAGAGCTCTTGAGGAATAATAGGCATCACTCAATTAGAAAGATTATTGCCGATTCCTTCCGGGAAAATAATTTTACAGTCTTTGAGGAAGTGCCCTGTATATCAGAGAAAGGTTCAAACAGGAGATGTGATATTGTGGTACTAGATTTTAAAAAACACTGGTTATATTATTGACCCTACTGTGAGGTTTGAGACTTGTAAAACTCAACCGGATGAAGTGAACAGTGAAAAAAAGAAAATTTACGAACCCACAATATCATATCTAAAAGAAAAATAAGGAATGACCAAATATGAAGTAATTGGACTATTAATCAGTTCAAGAGGAACCATATCAAATTTGTTGTGTTTGTTTTGGAAAAGATTCGGCCTGAAAAATGAAGTTTTAAAAAAGATTTCTGCTACAGCCTTAAAACATTCTGTCGCAATTCTAAGAAACCATCTATATGCTCAACATTGAAATTTAAAATCAACTTCAAAATTGTATTCTGTTTGTTAATATTTGTACTGCATCTTTTGTATTTTATACAGCTTTCTCGATGGAGAAGGAAGGTGTTAATTTATTATAAATAAATTATCTTTATATATATCTCTATATCTTTATATCTCTATTTATATATATATATATATATATATATATATATATATATATATATATAATCAAAAGTTTACCTAAATACCCAAATTTTGTTTGTCTTCCAGTATGTTTTCTTTTTTAAAATCTGTTGTTTGTATTTGTTCTGTTTGGTTTCTGAATACACTTAGGCTGTGATAAATTGCGGCTATTTTATTACCACAAACCGTACTGATTTTGTACTAAGAACCGAGGTACAAAAATATTTACCGTACCGAACCGTACCGACCTTAAATTTCTGGTACCGCAGACCGCTAATTGATATTAGCACACAACAAATGTTTTTTAATAATAGTCCCTGTTGCAGCAAATGTGCATTCTCAGCCCCCATCTTAATCATATGGAGAATAAGTAACGTTTTACATCTCTCTTACTTATGCACTTAAATTAATAAAACTTGGTATGTAGCTTCCATCTGGTTGCGTTATATTGATAATTGAAAAAAAAACAAAAAAACCATTACTTATCTTCCTTGTTGCAGTAAACCTGCATACTCAACTCTAATGTTATTCTTATAGAGAATAAATAAAATGTTATATAGCAATCATTTATAAATGTATTTTTGTGAAACTTGGTAAGTGGCTTTGTGTAGTAGTGAGACACGTATATTTGCATTGGAAATTTGCTGAGTACGCAGGTTTGCTACAACGGGGGTATTTTTATAAGTGTTACCAACTACACCAACAATGTGGATTTTCATGATGAACAAACAGCAAGCTGAACTGGAACCGATACCACATTACTCAGTTTAAGTCGACCCTTTAAAATTTATACCGTGCGTGTATGAAGTAACAGTTTTAAATGATCATATAACATTCTTTGATATTCACACACGTTTAGAATATAACAGCCATTATGAAAATATACTTATCAGACAATCTTGCCCTGCAATTGCAACTAAGTTGGTCAAAATCGTAAATAAAACTCAGTAAATACCTTCTTTACTATTTTCAGGAAACTAACAGATGTTTTCTATAATATTTACAGTAGGTCTCCTGATTCTCGTTTCCAAAGTTTCTAGCACACTGAAGTCAGTTCTATTATTATTAATTACGATAATGTAATCTGACTTACATTCAGTACTCGGTTATATTTATAGAAGACACTGAAATTGGAGGCCAATGAGGACAAAAAAGAAACTACATAGTGTAGCTTCGGCTGACTCAAGTCTTGACACTCTGCGACAACGGTGGGCCATTCTGCGAGGTAATCAAACACAAGCCTCCACTCTTCCTGTAAGGCAAAGTGCATACTTGTTTGTTATCAACGTCATATTAAAATGAATAACAAAATCAATTATGTAAAACTCGGTGCTAAATAAGGCTGACCACTAATAATAGGAAAAGACAAGGGGCTGTAATCCATCTACTTACGATTTTATTCCGTGATTAGTAAGGATACCATAAATCTACCCTCGGTTTCCATACTAATAATAATTATTTTTATTTAATTTTTCTAATATAAAATTTAAGTCAACTAGATATATATATTGTATGTAAAAACCCTATTGGAAGTTTTTATCCCCTTCATTCTCTTCCTTGGTTGCTCAATCATTTATTTTCTATTTAAAATTACCATTACAAACATGGATGACACAATCTCACAAATGCCATGAACCTTTTTACACACATAAACTTAAAATTGTCCTAAATTAAAGAACAGGTTAACATTAAAGTGGTATATAAACAATTACTCTAATTTGTAGATTGTCAAATTATCCCAAAATGTTTCCCTAAATAACAAAAATATTACTAGCTCTGTCATGTTTCATTCAAAGCTCAAATAATCTGCATATATAAAAATTAATGCATGTATATATGATCCATATGGATTCCTAAACCACTTAACCGAAATTAATGAAACTTTGCATGGTCATTCAGGTTAACTGTAGGAAGGTTTAAAGCCATTAATCAAAGTTCTAGGACTAAAGAGCTTTGCCCCACTGGACATCAAGGTTACCATGTTACTCTTATGGAGGAAAGACCTGTTACCACTTTATCAGATGACTAATTAAAAATATTGTAAACAGCTGTTTACTTATTTATGTAGTGAGTTTTAATGTAACTATTACAAGTGAAGATTTTTCAACACAATTCTTGAGCACAGCAATGTGCGCCGGGAACGGCTGGTTTCATATCAAACAATTATACTGGCATGAAGATCACAAATTGGACATAACAAATCTTTTACTCAACCCAAGTTATAAATTCCCAGTATGCTTATTTGAGCAATTCAATGCTTGTGATAATAAGCATCCCCCTTAATAAATCACTTAATGAAATACCACTAAATTCATTAGTAGAGTAACTTGGCCACACCAATTATGCAAATGAGCTACACCTGACGAGCATCAGCCTAGCGCACTTGCAACTTGCGCACTGGCAGCCGTGCACAGGCGGATCCGTTGTCGCTGGCCAGGTGCCGGCAGCTCGTAGATGTTGGATCACTAGACATACAAATCAGCTGAATACGGATCTCACAAGCTGCGGAGAATCCGCAAGCATCGTTGTGGTGTAGTCAGGAGTTGCGATAGGTCAGGCTCGGAGTTATTTCCGCACCGTGCGGCCTCGCGCTGTCGAACCAGTTTCGGCAGCCAAGGTTAGCGGTGAGAGTCATTGCCGCCCGCTGTCAAACACGCACCGTCCTAATTGCAAGTTGCCGCCAAGATGTGTATGTAATCGACAGACTGCCAAAGTCATTCTTGTGTAACAAAAACATACAGGGGTTTCAACCTGCACTACTAAATAATAAATGATAAGGTGTAATTAAAAAACAACACAGATATGAGATAACAACGCTTTATTAATTCTCCACAAGTCTGACAACATACTCCCTATTCATCCCCACCCTCTCGTACACAAGTCTGGCATTTGGGTTATCATTATATTTCTCCACACCTTCTTCCGTCAAAGCCGTCAAGTATCGTTGCAGTAGGAAGACCTGAGCGACGTGACCCCTCCCTTCCACATCCTTCTGAAAATCAATTTCGGTCACCACAGAAATGTTCTCAGCTCCAACATTCGCACCAAATAACTTGTTTTTTGTCACCACCCGCTTGAACTTCAGCACTTGATACGGTGTGCCAACCTCCAATTCCGTCAGTTTTAGTCGTGGGAGGAAGTCGGCCATCGACTTGTTGTTAAAGCGTTCTTGGAGGGAAGCCATTTTTTTACTGAAACAACACATTAAATATTAACCTTACATGCATAGAAACAGTTTAAATAATTCTAGCAAAACAAACCATATGAACAAAACCAAACAAACGCAACGTCGTTAAGTAAGACAAGGTGATCAGGGCGTGTATAGGACATTGCAGCTCACCTCGGTGCAACCAGGACATCCTAAATGCATTTATATAAACTCACCTGTACCACAAAAAGTCAAGTCGTTCCTGCAATGAATTCGCCACTGCAAGTCAACATCAGCCTGCTCCCCCGTTCGCCGGAAGAAATTCCAGACCTGATCGCCCATCTTCAGGGAATATTTACAAACTCTTCCTTAAAATGTAAGAAACAATATACTACAATGTAAATCCTCATTCCCTCGCTCAGACCCCTAGTTTAACCAGTATATAACAAAAAATGTAATAGTCACAGAACACATAACAATATAAAGTAATTGTAACTCAGAGCTTTGTCATGTAGGAATTTAGCACTATTATACACAAGGTAAGAAACATTATGTAACCATATTAATTCTCATTCCCTCACACAGAGCCCCTTTCAACTTGTATTGAAATGGCGAAATGTATTGGATGCAAAAAATACAACCATAGCTTTTTTATGAGGAGATTTACGGATATTATGCATACAGTTAACAGTTGTTGTCACACGCTCGTTGCAAAGGGCACGCAGTTCAGCATCCAACCACTCACCAAACAGTGAGATGAAGCCTCAGTTGTAGTCGCTGACTTCGATTACCAGCCTGGAGTAGTGATAATCACGTACTTGTAGCGAAATTTGCTTCTTCATCTCTTGCTTGATGCGTACCAGCTCGCCTTGATTATCTGTATTTGCAGTGATTGCCATGTGCCAAAACATGTTCTTGAAGTCTTTTACATACTGCGTCATTAGATGGTTGGCAGCTGGTTTGCAGGCAGAGCATAAATTAAAATATTCAATGATGCTCTCAGAGTATAGAACTAACTTGTTCTATTCCTCTTGAGACATTGTAATTTCCGGTGTTGGTTTTTCCCCAATGGAGTTGAATAGGGCATCCAACTCGGGGTCTTCCCAGTCTAATGTTTGTGTGAGATGGTTTCTATAGCGTTGGATACAAAGTGTTGACTCGTAATTGTTTGATGGTAGAATCTTCATGTTTTCCGTGTAGAGCGGGGAGAAATCTTTCAAGAGACGTGGTGTTGTAAAGTATTCGTCAAGCCTTTTCTAAAGTACATGATTGTGTTCAAACATTCCGGGGTGATTTGCATTTGCATCCACAATTTCTTGTCAACCATGTACACTGTAGGATCAAAATATTCACCTTCACTGTCTAGCCCAATCAAAATATATAGGGTGTCAGATAAGGGGAAACGTTGTTTCACTATCAGTGTAGACTCGAAGAAGCCGATACTGGTGTTGTAAGATGGTAATTCAAGTTGATGAGGAACAGCGTATGAGTTGCCTCCCAGATCCTTACTTTGTTGGTAATAATAGTTTACCAACACGCTCGGTGATGATGATGATGATGATAGTGGAGTCGTGGAAACGTATGATGAATTCTGTGAAGCGGTGGCAGCGCTGCTTGTGATGCGTGGTTGTTGATGTTGTGAGAGCGCTAATAGAGTATTCGCAGCGGTGGTGGTGGCATCGGCGGCAGCAGCAGCAGTGGCAAATGAAGCAGAGGTAGCAGCGATGGTGGATAGCAGAGTCGGTGTAACCCGACGACGTTTCTTCTTGGTTGAGTTTTCAGAGGTAGGAGGCGGCAGCTTCCGCTTGGCGACCATGTTCTCCAGCTTGCTAAGGTCCATGGTGTAATTTACTGTAGTGTTGCTCAAAATAGACTCACTCCCGGACTGAGATCGCTGGTTCCCAGCTCCTTATATGCCACCCAGACCCCTCCAACCCTTCCCCGTTTGAGTGGGGAAATGAGGAAGGTGGTAGGAGAGAGAGAAAGTTCACCTAATTTGTAAGGTATAAGTGTATAATTTGGGATGGGGGAAATACCCCCTCTCTTCTACTCCCATTTCGTTATTTTTTTACACCACCGCCATTATCTTGGGGCACAGGTAGCGGGAGCTAAATATTTATCTCCAGCTCTGAATTTCTTGAGTTTATCGTCGTAAGTAAGAGTTTGATCAAACGTGGTGACATCACCAGACGAGTCTCCTGCTTTAACGCTAGTTATTTTCTTGTTATCGGCATCCCAAAAAGTTTCATCTTTGTTAAGTTCCAAACTTTTTTTATTGTTTTCTCAAGGTTAGATACACGAGTGACTATCCCATTGTATATTTCATTGTCAACGTATAAAAGTTTGGCTTGTTCTAGATTCCCTACGCGGCCTGAAAGCTTGTTATATGTTTCCTTTTTGACATATAAGGTTTCCAAATATCGACGATTGACTGAATCGTGCTCTTCTTCGGGATCGGCTACAAAACACAATCGCTTATTTCCAATATTTACATGTTCTGTGAATTCACTTGCTGCCGTTAAAGGCGTGCGCTGGAGTAGCAGCGAGTTTCCAATCTTATCCTTCACGTGTCGAAACATTACTGTCGCGAGAGTTGATATGCATGTTTGTTTTATAACCAGCTGTTGTGACCATTGTCAAAACCCAACCATTTCACATACGTTCGACCCGCTTTACGCTTCAACACACCTTTTCTACCGAATAAGTGTCAGGGAATTTGGTTTTCTGCATCTCGTGCGAGTAAAACCCTCCTTTAATGTCTTATCCATTAGTATCGCGTAAATAATACACAGGTGGCAAGGTTTTACGTATTCTCTTTACAATAAACAGTTCCATACTCCAAGACGGTGTGTGTCCCTTAGCAAATATAGTTTTATAATTGGATACTCTAACAACGTCGTTTAACTTGAATTTGGGTTTATCATCAATGGTTTTTGCAACGTTCACTTTTTCTAGAAATTCCTTTTCAAGTTTCTTCTTAACATCGACCAGACTCATGCCGATCGTACGATGCACACGTGAATTGTATTTAAGTAACAGCTGGGGAAGTAAATCTAACCATTTGTAATTCCTTTGCACTCCGAACGCTTTCCAAAGCCAATTTTTCAAAGTGTGATTGAATTTTTCGACAACTGACGCTTTTAAATGTGTATACGTGCTGTAATGATTTATCCTTTTGCTTTTCATTAGCTTTTGAAACTCATCGTTGTAGAATTCCGTTCCGTTATCAGTGTGGAGGTTTCGCGGTTTTCAAGGGTGACTTTGATTAAATATTTGTTTCATTGCATCTGTGACGTTCTTCCCCGACTTGGTCTGCACAGGCACTGCCCATGCATATTTTGATAGTACATCAATTACCATTAAAATGTATTGCTTATCACTATTAACCCTTGCATATGGCTTCATGACTACGAGGTCAGCTTGCCATAAATCATGGATCGATTTCGAGTATACCTTACGACGAACAAAGTTTTTTCTTGCCTGTTTGTGTAGATCGTTGATAATACCGCTTTTGATCATCGAATCATCCGCAGTGGCTCCTTTCACTGATCCATCCATTGCACTGATGATCTCCGCAGAGTGTGCTTAGTTTTATCTGTGGAAGATGAGGGGTGAAAGGTTTTAGCATAAGGTTGTAAATAAAGAAGATGTTTAAGTAAGTTCAGATTCTTTTTTATTGACACTAATGAATGACAGTTAAATACAGGGTTTTGAGCTGACACTATTAGGAATAGCACAGGTTACATAGTTCATTTTCACTGATCTTTGGAAACTCGTAGCATCCTCAAATGTCTTCACCACTCTTTGCTTGCTTCTGGCGCCCTTCCTCGTTCTCACACGTTTTGATCTTCTTTAGTTCCTCTTCCTTCAGCTGGGCCTGATAGCGAACGAATCTGCAGAACGGTGAATTGTGTTCATGATCATCGGCCGGATGGTCGTTTTCTTCCCATTTCATTAGAACGATACCGCAGTAAATGCACTGGTGTTGTCCTTGGTACTACACATATAAATGAAACCCTGATCGCTCAACTGTTTTACAGTCGCCAACATGCTAATTCTTTTCAAGTAGGACGACTTGAATTTGAAGCATGTTGAGGATGAACACGTTAATAACGATTCCTCAGTTCTCTCATTTCTTTAAATCAGTTCAAGGATTTTTGCACTGATTGCTGGAAGGGAGGACGTTACAACTTCGTTGTGATTTGTAAAGATTTTGATTTGAATGGCGGTCGTTACAGGTGCGGGTTGGACACATATTTGACGGATCTATAACACCACTCCTGTTTGCAGATAACTCTCAGACGAACATGGACCGCAATGCAAGGAAGGTGAGCAAGGGAAGGGTGAAAAAGTTATTTGCTAGAACTGTTAAAAAGCCGCAACGCACGCTAGTTTGCCGTAAGAAGCGGGCAATGTACAAGACTCAACACTGACGCGTGCAGTAGCCGTGAAGGAAGAAATACAAAGATTGATCAAGGCGGTTCGTGGCAAGTTTCAGGAGTTACGTCGCAGTGCAGATGAAATGCGCGACTCAATGGAAATTGGGGCGAAACCATTTGTCAAACCGTTGCAGAAGGCAGTGATGGAAAGTTTGAAGACATCTGTACCACTTCCTGTCAAGAAGGAGGTAAAAAAGGAACGTAGTCCTATACCCGAACGTGTATCACCTGGATGTGGTGGTGGTGGTGAAGAAGAAGAGGAAGAAGGAGGCGAGTTGGAAAGAACTATAGATACGTCCACGCTGACCGAAAAGTCTACGAGTTTACCGGACAAGTATCTAGGTCGCATAGCCGACCCTGCTTATAAACACAAATTGGATTTCACCTACGGAGTGCGCCCAGATGGTAGTGGGGGAACGTTGATTGGAAACTCAAAGATCACCTTTTCAAGTTCCAGTGTTTATCCGAGACAAATCATTTAAAGTGACACGTGGTCTTTTGGAACTACTTTTCGTGAAAGTGCCGAATCGTCTTTTGTTTACATCAGACGATTTATCCAAATACAAGAACATTTTGCTGCTTACTAATGCTCATCTTCCATCTTATTCCGCCGAAAGACAAATTAATGCAAATAGAGGGAAGAAATATGTTTCGGTGATTTCCCCTTTGTTGTATGAAAAGTCGTCACAGTCTACCGCATCTACGAGCATAGAATAACCTAGTCTGATTAAAGGTAGTGGTGTACACCTACAAAAACAGTTTACCTCTTACAACGCAAATGTCAACACGCTTGTAAACAGGTTAAGATTGCTTGCCATGTCAATATCTGCAGGTCATACTGGTCACGACGTTGAGATTTCTCAAATCATCACCGCGCTGCGTAAGAACAAGGTAATTGCATAGAAGATGGATGGAAAAAATAAGAAGATAGTGAAATTTGACAATTGTCATGTTTATTGGTATTACAAGTCACAAGTGGAGAATGAAGAAAAAGAAGAGTTGTCATGGGTGCAAGTGGCTCTAGATGAACTTAGATTCCGTAACAGACTGGAGACCATTTTAAACACGAAGCTGAATCATTTGTTAGTTTGTAACAGAGATTGCCATTACACATGTAAACACTGCTTGCTTAAACAATAAAGTGTTTTATTACCTTATTTAATTCAAGTCTTTTTTATTCTTCCTTCAAATGTTCTTATTCAACATCTACAAGCTTCCGGCACCTGGCCAGTGACGCCGGATCCACCTGTGCACGGCTGCCAGTGCGCGAGTTGCAAGTGCGCTAGGCTGAAACTCGTCAGGTGTAGCTCATTTGCATAATTGGTGTGGCCAAGTTACTCTACTTTCATTTTTGGCGTCATGAGCTCTACATTATCTATGGATTTAATTATTTAAAATGGAATATACAAACAAAATCTAATTATTCCTTACCTGTTTTAAAAGTAGATTATAATCTAAGTCATGGAAGGACGATAAAGGTTTATAAACCCCTTTGGAAACCATTTCTTCAAATCTAACCAGTATTGCACAAATGCGAACGTAGTTGTACAATACAAAAGTCGCACCTGTAAATAAAATAACAAGAACAGATTACACCAACTTTGATAAAAATATTAAATTGAAAAAAATTACAATTCAATACAACATATGCCTTTATTAATATACTTTGAGCAAAGAAAGCATATGAGTACCTTTTTATAAGTACAGATAAAGTACCTCTTTTATCATCCACTAAGCCCAGTTTTAAATCATCAAAACATTCTCACACTGCCATATAATCTATAATATTATAAAGAAGAGGTGGTGGTTTCTGTCTGTCTGTCTGTCTGATGTTCCGGGTAAACGCAAATACTACTGAACCGACTGGGCTGAAACTTTACGCAAAGGTAGATCTTGAACCCATGCAACACATAGGCCTATTCAATTCCTTAAAATCCCCTCAAATCCCCTTACGCCCCATGAACGTTCTAAGTTTCAATGTTTACATTTCAGAAGAAAGTAAACATTCAGAAACTATAATGGGAACAGCTGTGGATACTTCCATTTGACAGCTTAAAGAGCAGAAGCAATAACAGCTGTTTCAAGCTAACTAAAATGCAAATTGCATTGACTATAGAACGGGTAAAGAAAACACCTGTGCGAAGAAGGGGTATATCAGCTAGGATTTAAAATATTGTACTATTTATAAAAATACAATCAAAATTTGACTTTTCTTTTTAGCTCACATTCTTATGAACTAAATATAAACATAACCTGCCATATCCTCAACACAGAACTTCATTTTAAAAATTACCATATTACATTGGGATGTGCTTCTTTATCTATAAATACGAAAAACCGATCCCTCCTCAGGCCAAACCTCTAAACCTACAATTACAAAATTTGGCTCATGTAATCTTTGCATAACGTAAGTAACTAAGAAAGGATTTGAAGAAATTCCCATAGGGCTCCACCCCACGGGAAGTCAAAGTTCCAATCCTGTGTTATTCTTATGGACAATCTATAAGTACGAAAAACCGATCATCCCCAAGGCCAAACATCTACACTTACAACCACAAAATTTGACACGTGTACTCTTTCCATAACTTAGGCAACCATTAAGCAAGGATTTTAACAAATTCCCATTGTGCTCTGCCCCACGGGGAGTCAAAGTTCCAATCCTGTGTTATTCTTATGGACAATTTATAAATACGAAAAACCGATCATCCCCAAGGCCAAACATCTACACTTAAAACCACAAAATTTGGCACGTGTACTCTTTCCATAACTTAGGCAACCATTAAGCAAGGATTTTAATAAATTCCCATTGTGCTCTGCCCCACGGGGAGTCATAGTTCCAATCCTGTGTTATTCTTATGGACAATTTATAAATACGAAAAACCGATCATCCCCCAGGCCAAACACCTACACTTACAACCACGGAAATTTGAGACGTGTACTCTTTCCATAACATTAGCTTCCACTAAGAAAGAATTTTAAGAAATCCCCATAGGCCTCCACCCCACAGAGTCAAATTTCCAATCCTGTGTTATTCTTATAGAAATTCTCTTTAGTTTGAGCTGATAAGAATTCAAACAGCTGATCATATTTTGTAGTAGTTCCATGGGTTGGCTACAGAATGGGGCACACACAACTGTTGTATTTCCTAGTACTAAATAAATGATAGTGCATGGATTAAATTTAAGTAGTTTCAAAAATAAAACGAAAAAATATTTATTAACAAATTGTTTTTATTTAATAGACGAATATTTAAACTGTCAAGAAGGAACAAAGCATCCACAAGGACAACAAACATTTTAAACTTTTCCAGGAAGATATAACCTTTGCAATTAGATCTTGTAGCTGAACGAGGCACAATGGAACTGTTTAACACCAGGGGTTTGGACAGCTTCACTGAGAGCAGTTCGAACACGGCAATCGCATCGACGAGCAGCTCATCCGAATGTTCGCTGACGTCCTTGTTGTCTCTCTCCTGCAGCTCTGCCCTGCGTAACCTGTTGAAAAAGACATATCAGTCCCTGCCCTGCTCGAATAAAGCACCTAGAGTAGCAATTAAACTACCACTGCTTTGTTCAGGTAACCATAACTTACATAGCCCAATGATATTTTTACTACTTTGTGCCGTTACAAAAGTATTGTCACAATAATCTAATATATCTATTTAAATTCGCTCTCACTTTCGAAAGCACCTAAAAATGTTTGTAATGGCGTATGCTAATGCAATTATTAGTGAATTTCCTTTGGAAAGTGAACTATTAGCATGACCCGCACGGTGAAACTTAAGCCCGGGACCACCATAGAAGTTTCTAACGTGACCCCCTGAACACGTTTTGGGGGTCGTTCAAAATTGTATATATATATATATATATGTATATATATATATATATATATATAGACATATATATATATATATATGTGTATGCACTCTAGCGGTCATATTTTTTGTCCGATTTACTTCAAATTTGGTAGGGACGTTCCTTTCTATAATCTGTTGGACAAGTTCGTTGGGCAAAACAATCGAAAAACTCTGAACCCATTTTTTGGGGATTAATCTTTGAAATTTTGAATTTTTGGACCCAAAAAAGGTCAGAAAAGCCCCGGATGTAAAGTTAATGCATGTAAAAAGATGGGAATTAGAGAGGCGAAAGTTTTAAGCCCTTTCTCGTAATTATAGCATAAATATTTAACAAGTTATTAAAGAAAATGTGTATCGGCTAAACACAGTACTTTGTCTTATGGGGGTTTTACACTAGAAAAGCCTGTTATTCCTTTGTTAGAGTACTTTTATCATCCCCAGCAACCTCACACCTACTTTCAAGCCTGTCTGGACCTTCTCCTAACCTTATATTGGGCAAAATTTTATTCCCAGCGTTGCAGGTAAATGAAACCAGGAGCATCAGAACAGCCAAAAAATCAATGTTTTCAGATGTCAATAAAAATTGGAATAAATGTATGTTTTACACTGATTTTTAGTTTTACAAGTTTTTATGTGGAAATTCACTTCCCTCACGTCAGCGTGCTGCGTGCGAACTCGTTTTGTTTGGTAGCAACAAAGATATTTGAGTTGATTTGATTTGACTTATTGTTAACCCATTGGCTTACCTGAAATTTGCCACCTGACAAACCGTTCAGTTTCCTAAGAAAAATTACATAAATGTAGACTTTTACTAAAACTGTCACTATAGCAACAATTATTGCTCAATTTACTTAATTTTTGCACTAATCTTTAGAGAAATTAATTATCTACAAGAAGAAGATACTTTTTACAGCATTTATGTATGGTAAATATTATATATATATATATAGTTTATAAAAAACATTAATTTTAAAATGAGTTACATGTAAAAAACAAAAAAATAATGTTTCAGCCCAACAACTATTATGTACTTGTGGGTTATTTATTTTTTTACGTGAAAATAAAAAATGTTAGTGATACATTTATATTTGACCTAGATATAACATATTTTGCAAAATCATATTTTTCCTAAATTTGACTAAGTTTCCCCAAGGATGGGCATATGCATAAAAAATACATACAAACAAAAAATGAAAAGAAGTTAAAACAACAAATAAACAAAAAAGAAAAATTTAAAAATAAAAAAATATTTTTTTTTTATAAAAAGTGCTATCCCGAGTATACTCGGGGTTGCACGTCCGGGCTACTTTCGGCGGCCACGAGTATACTCGGGGTTGTGAGCCAATGGGTTAATTCATAAGTCTTACTTAGGCCTATATAAAAAGATGTTACAACAATATATTACTAACCCATATTTTTAATTCACTTACTGCATATTTTACTTCTAAACTTTAATAAAATCAACCTCATTGGTTCAGAATACTGAAATTTAACACGAGATAGCTAAATTATGACTTCTGATCACCTAAAAACGGACTTTCGGAGAGACAGTGTCATCAAAATGTTGTAATTACAAATGTAAGTTAAGTCTGGTGATCTATAACAATATTTATTATAAAGGATAAAGAGTGATGAATTTGGCTGCAGCTAAGTCACTTAATCATAAGATAAGGGTTCTTGTTTAAAGATGGTTTGTCTTCTCTCTTAGTAGATTTGGTAAAACCCAACTGACCACATAGAGCTAAAATCTTCAAATATCAGGTGTTGGCTTTTTTAGATGTATCATCACTAGTTTTTTAGGCTTCCTGGATGTTATTAGGCATCACCACATACAACGAGATACAACTGGGATACAGTCTGCATACAATGTATCCGGATACAAATCTGCCAGTGTGGACAAGGCTTTAAAGCTGTATACTATAAAAACTAACCGTCTGTCAAATACCAAGGACTTTTTTATTTATTTTGATGATACTTTAGTTATCCCTATATTTTCCCTAATTTAACCATCATGTAATTTTATTATTTATTATTATTTGTTTACAAATGTTTGTTCAATTTAATTTATAATTTGTAAATCAAACACCACCAGTTTTTTTATTTGTGACTACTTCTTCTGTATTTAAGACAACAAATTACTATAGAAAATACTCTTGAATGGAAAATATTGCTAGTTATAAGGCATAAATGAAATAACAAATACTCTTTCATAATCTGGTTACATTTTATTTGAACCCAACAGATGGGTAAAAACCAAGGTACCTAGGCCTTTAATATAGTTTGCCAAATGATAAACGAGTTCGCACGCAGCACACTAACGTGAGGAAAGTGAATTTCCACTTAGAAACTTTTAAAACTCAAAATCTGTGTAAAAACATACATTTATTCCAATTTTTATTAAAAGCTGAAAACAGTGATTTTTTGGCTGTTCTGATGCTCCTGGTTTCATTTACCTGCAAAGCTGGGAATAAAATTTTGCGCATTATAATGTTAGGAGGAGATCCAGACAGGCTTGAAAGTAGGCGTGGGTTGCTGGGGATGATAAAAGTACTCTAACAAATGAATAACAGGTTTTTCTAGTGTAAAACCCACATAAGACAACGTACTGTGTTTAGTCGAAACATATTTTCTTTAATAACTCGGTAAATATGTAAGCTAGAATGACGAGAGAGGGCTTAAAACTTTCGCCTCACTAATTCCCATCTTTCAACATGCTTTAATTTTCCATATGGGGCTTTTCTGACCATTTTTGGGCCCAAGAACAAGAACTAAAAATTTGAAAGATTAATCCCCTAAAAAAGGGTTTTGAGTTTTCCGATTGTTTTGCCCAACAAACTTGTCCAACTGATTACAGAAAGGAATGTCCCTACCACATTTGAAGTAAATCGGATAAAAAATGTGACTGCTAGAGTGCAAACACATATATATATATATATATATATATATATATATATATATATATATACACACACACAGATATATGTATATACAATACATACATCTTCTATGGTGAACTTCTATGGTGGTCCCGGGCTTAAACCTAGCAGTGGCCAATGTTAGAAGTGGGGAATGGCCAACCAATTTTGGCGATTTTGCAGACCTTTTTTTAAAAATATGTATAAATTACAATTTTGGGGTAAACCTATCAATATGTATACCCATTTTATTCAGAAAGACCAGGGGAATCTAAATATATATAAAAGAAATGATCTGGAAAGGTAATTTTTTTACAAAATACCAAAAATAAAAAATTCTAAAATTTCCTATTGTAATTTCAAAAGTAAAGTTTTGTAATTTCTACATTAGATTTTTTAGGCAAAAACCATTATAAACATTTTGTAGTAAATTTGATTCCCTACATAGAAATGTATAACACATGGGGAAAATATTTTTTTGTACATTTGTTATGTAATAAAATACGAAAAATCGCAACTTTTGTCGAGTAAGACGAATAATTAGTGAATCGGAGATAACTCATGTAAGGTAATTTTTTATAATAATATTGTACATATATTTTTGTAGGTTATGAACTAAGGGAAAAAAATGTCATATTGTAGGGAGTAACAAAATTATTATTACCCGTTTATTATACGAATAACTAGAAAATTAGCATTTACGTAAAAACAATTTTCGACACATTGAAGTACAAAAATATTGTAAAGATTTTTTTAGGCCAAATATATTGTAAACATGTTGTAGTAAATTCAATTCCCTACATGGAAATGTATAACACATGGGGAAAATGGTTTTGTACATGTGTTATGTAATAAAATACGAAAAATCGCAACTTTTGTCGAGTAAGACGAATAATTAGTGAATCGGAGATAACTCATGTAAGGTAATTTTTTATAATAATATTGTACATATATTTTTGTAGGTTATGAACTAAGGGGAAAAAAATGTCATATTGTAGGGAGTAAAAATATTATTATTACCCGTTTATTATACGAATAACTAGAAAATTAGCATTTACGTAAAAACAATTTCCGACACATTGAAGTACAAAAAATTGTACAGATTTTTTTACGCCAAATATATTGTAAACATGTTGTAGTAAATTCAATTCCCTACATAGAAATGTATAACACATGGGGAAAATGGTTTTAGCGAATTTCCCCTATAGGGAAGAAGCTATTACCGTAGGTCTCATGGTAAGACTTAAGCCCGAGACCATGACAAATTTTTTTTAGATCCCCAGATGACTAAAACACTATTCGTTCAAATTTATATATATGTATAAATATATATTGCTGTTTTATATATATATATATATATATATATATGTGTCCGTGAATGCGATAACTTGAGTAAAAAACGTCCGATTTCGATGAAATTTGGCTGAAATGTGTAAAGTGACATTTATGACTTTAAGTTCAAAAACCAGAAAAATCGGGCAATGGGAAGGGGGGTTTATGGGGGTTTTAAATTTTCCAAAAATCAGTTTTTTGCATTTTTTACCCTTACATTTTTAAAACACTTAATTTTGGTTTAGACCATGTTATAGAGCTTAAAAAAACAAATAATATGGTATTTTGAATTATTAAGCTAGGTTAAGTGGTTGCGGAGAAAATCCCAAAAAACCTGCTCATAAAATCTCCTATGTTAATCTTATGGGAAAAAGGTTTTTGGCTTTTCATAAGTTAATTTTAATGTAAACTTCACATTTGCTTTTACCAATCAACTCAGCTCCACAAAACAATCATTTTGGTGTTTAAATTGTGATTCTACGTCCAACCGTTGCAGAGATATTCAAAGTGCTAAACACAGTACGTTGTCCAATGTTATCCTTATGGAGAATAAATAAAATTTGATATCTCAATTATTAATGAATGTATATTGATGAAACTTGGCACGTGGGGTCACGTAGTACTGGTATATTGATATTTGCACAAAAAATTGATTTTTTGTTGATTATCCCCGTAGCAGCGAACCTGCGTATTCAGCCCCCATGTTATTCTTATGGAGGATAAGTAAAATGTAATGACTCCCTTAATTATGGACATAAATTAATAATACCCCCTTCGCAGCAAACCTGCGTACTCAGCGAATTTCCAATGCATAATATTTGTCTTAATACCACATAAAGCCGCATACCAAGTTTCATAAAAATATATTCACATATAAGCGATTTTAATTATTATCTATAAGAATAACATTGGTAATGAGTACGTAGGTTTGCTGAAACAAGGAACATAAACAATTGGTTTTTATGCAAATATAAATATAATTTAACTAGGCGAAGCCACATACCAAGTTTCATCAATATTCAATCATAAATAAGCGCCATATAACATTTTAGTTATTCTCTATAAGAATAACATGGGGGCTGAGTAAGCAGGTTTGCTGCAACAAGGAACAAAAAAAATGGTTTTTTATGCAATTATCAATATAACTCAACCAAGTGAAGCTACATCCCAAATTTTATTAATTTATGTTCATAATTAAGGGAGCCATTACATTTTACTTATTCTCCATAAGAATAACATGGGGGCTGTGTATGCAGGTTTGCTGCTACAGGAATAATAAAATAAATCAATTTTTTGTGCTAATATCAATATACCAGTACTACGTGAAGCCACATACCAAGTTACATCAACACATTCATAAATAATCGAGATATCAAATTTTATTTATTCTCCATAAGGATAACATTGGACAACGTACTGTGTTTAGCACTTTGAATATCTCAGCAACAGTTGTGCGTAGAATCACAATTTAAACACCAAAATGATCGTTTTGTGGAACTGAACAGATTGGTAAAAGCAAATGTGAAGTTTACATTAAAATAAACTGAGGAAAAGCCAAAAACCTTTTTCCCATAAGATTAACATGGGAATTTTATAAGTAGGTTTATTGGATTTTCTCCGCAACCACTTAACCTAGGTTAATAATTCAAAATACTATATTATTTGTTTTTTTAAGCTCTATAACATGGTCAAAACCAAAATAAGTTGTTCAAAAATTTTAGGGTGAAAAATGCAAAAAACTGAATTTTGAAAAATTTAAAACCCCCATAAACCCCCCTTCCCATGGTCCGATTTTTCTGGTTTTCAAACTAAAGTCATGAATGTCATTTTACACATTTGAGCCAAATTTCATCGAAATCGGATGTTTTTTACTCAAGTTATCGCATTCACGGACACATATATATATATATATATATATATATATATATATATATATATCTTTCTATTCATGTGGCGTCAATGTGAAAGATTTTACCTATCTTTGCGGCGTCAAAAAACAATGTGGCGTCGTATATTTGACGCCATATGGTTTTTCCATGTTATTTCCGAAAAAAAAAAGAAGTTACAATTCTCAAACTCCTCAAGATTGAAGAGCTGACTATAAGGAACATAATGATATAAGAGTTATCTTTTTTGCTTTACCCATTAATTAGTTTCCCTGAAGTTTGTGACGCCATAACATAGATAGTTTATCTGGGTGTTTTGGACATGCAGTTTCATGAGAACGCCGCAAGGAGCGCTCATGTTGTTTCAGATATACTGTATATTCAATATACCACCTTCACGCGTCAGTATACAATTATAATGTTATGGCGTCATGAAATATGGCAAGTTGAACATTCATCAGTTATCATTTACAAGTTTATGTTTCTGGCATCAAAAGCCAGAAGCTTTTCATTTATATACTTTTAGGTACAATATATTGCTGTCATGTCTATGCATACGCTTCTCAGGTTAAAATAAATCTATCTGACCTATATCAATTTCTGTGTCAGCTTACAATTATTAAGTTCTAAACAGAGTTTTTAACTTTTCACGTGATTAGCTATTCACATTTAATATACGGCTGAAACATAATATGCTTATAGCTTAATTTTAATTGATTATTTATACCTATAAAAGACAAAGCCCTCACTCACTGACGCACTCAATTTTTAGTTGTAAAAGGTATACGATCAAACTAAGTTTCAAACCCAAATTCATTCACTAATTTGCATTATTTTGAATGATGTGTGCGTATTTCATAAACCTGCCCTAATCCAGTAACAGGCCAGATAAGATCTGAAATATAACTACTGACGGCAATGTAGAGAACCTTATTTTGCTAGATCGTATATTTGAAATCGGCAATACATGATCGTGATCTTGAGCTATAATTTTTAAGCCTATCCCCTAGTCCCTTAATTATTTTTAATATCGGCCATGCTTTGCCGTAACGAAGTTTCGGTTTCGTTAAAGCAGATTTACGTTTGTCGTTCTTTTCCTACAAAACTCAATATGATATTTTATAAAATATTACGAACAATCAGCCAAACACAAAGTCGTTAAATAATAGTATCAAAATTATAATTGGTTACGAAAGTCAGTTAACGTAGGACACTTGAGTAGTCCTAAGTATTTGAGGTTATTCTAGATAATACAATTAATAACAAATATAATAATACTGGTAGGATATCTTGTGGCCTATTTTTTTATTCAGTTTTTCCAAATTATATTTATGGATTTGATAATATTTTAAAGGTAAAGATGTTTGTTTTAAATCAATTTACTCAATACGATCAGCACTGCCCTGGTCTCGGTAAGGGTTACGGGGGGTGTGTGCTTATATCACTGTTGGCAATACTGAATTCTCCGATTATTCCCCCCCCTCCCCCCACACACACACAGTTTAAACGTAGGAAGAGACGAAAGCCAATGATGAAGATAGTATGTCATTGTGTCATCATCACGTAAACTTAACTTGAAAATAATGTTCAAACGTCTACAATATAACTGACTTTTACTAAACTTTCAAATATTTAAACCTATGTAAGAATATTTTTGAGTGTGATGATATAAAATGTATCCGCAAAAGTAACTTTAAAGTTTAAAGTGAAATGTTACTTTTGAATTAGCATTAAACCAGATAGATTAAAAGCTTTAAGCATCCTGAGTATGATACTCTGCGTTGCCTTGGCTGTGCATCAGTCTATAACGAGAGACCGCCCTATTTCCGAAATTCGACCAAGTATTTTTTTAATGTATAAATTTGACGACTATACGAAAAAAGTGGGTACTGTTGCACTCATCTCTCTGTCCCTCTCTCTCTATTTCGCTCTCCCTCCCCCTCCCCCATCATCACTACCAGGTATTTTTTTAACGAGGAGTTAAAATGGATAGCAGAAGGGCATTACCATTCCAGTAATCAGTAGTCTTTTTATTTATGCCTGAAACCTCTCCATCTCATCATCTTCCCGTCCCTCTTCCACCCTCCCTCACAAACAGGTTTATTTTTTAATGTAAAGTTAAAACGGAGGAGTTAAAAGAAGGGTGTTACCATTCCATTAGTCAGTAATATTTTGTATTTATGAATCATCTGTTCTTGCTGTGTTGCTACACATTTATTTGAATAACTCAGCTATTTATCAAAAGGAAAACATAACGAAAAGCAGAACACAAGTTCCCATAAGGATAACATTTAAACTTTGAAGGCCAAACGAGCATAGCCTTAACACCGAATCACAAAATTATTTGCATTCGACACATCCCCTAATCGTACTAAATAATCGTGCAAAGTTTTATAATTTTACGATGCCGCATATCAGAGAAATCGGTACCAGAAAAATCTCCTTAGCCTATAAAATATAGATTATGTCTGAAACATTTGTTCATGTTGTTTTGCTGGCATTTGTTATATCAAGAACTGTCAAAAATACAATTTAATCAATAAATGTTCTTCCATAAGATTAACATTGAAACTTTGAAAGCCTGTCGGGAGTCACTGAGGGCCGTTGTAAATTATAATAGGTTTCTGCTCATATATAGGACAATACCTTTCTAACGGCATGCGTGAATTCCTCCAACGATGCGCACAAGCTGAAAACGAGGGACAGTTTTGTGCTTGCTTATTAATATAAAGAAGACTGATGATTTTTCAGCCAAGAAATTCAGATAGAAGGAGTTTTTACTTTCTATACTGCATTAAATACTATTTAATAAAGTCTATCCTGCAGTATGTTGATAAAAACAACTTTTAAAGAATTCCTAATTAATGTGTATCGAATTCGAACATATATATTTCTTATATTGCTATTTTGTTTGTTATTAATTATCTTAGTGTTGTTGGTAAAACTAGTTATGTTTTTTATTGTGTATTAAGTTAATATATTATTAGCTTATCCTAAAAAGATTTAAGAGAGCTAAAAGATAGCTAAAACCATACTGAATGTTGTAAGTAAAATTAAATACGAATTATTTTTGTGAGTTTTAAAGTTTTGATAATAAATTAAAATTTATTATTTATTTCAGTATTTGGTGTATTTATTAAAAGCTAGACTATTACAAATAATAACATTATATTAAGGAATAGAAAAAATATCTTTGTTATAAACATGTACCTACATACTCGTACATCTTTGTATTTATGTTAGGGGGCCCCATTTTTGTATACGCCCGGGGCCCCAGAGGTCCTAAAAACGGCCCTGTTTAAGAGGTAAAAATGTGAAGCAATTTTTGGACTTAGCGAATACTTTTAAAAGCAGACTGAAAATTTAGTGGGCACTAATATTAAACAGGAGATTGAGTTGATAATTTTAAATTATTGTTAGATCCGCCTGTAATTAATAACTATACAGCCTGTTCTTTTTGCCAAAACTTACTTAGAGGATGTTTAATTTAATAGGATTGATATCGACAAAATCAAGCAGGTTCTGGGGAAAGCTAAGACCAATAAAGCGCTGAGGTTTGATTCCGTTTGAATTTTATAAACGGGAGCCAGACGCCAGACGCACTTTTAACAGTCTTGTTGAACGTATTTAATTGCATTTTAGATAATGGTGAAATCCCGACAAGTTTAAAAAAATTAGTAGTTTCCCATTACATAAAAAGAGTGACTTTAACCAGGTTACAAATTACCGAAGGATTTGGCTTATGGATGCATTGGCTACATTGTTTACTGGCATTATTTCAAATTTACTTCAAAAATTGGTAGCAGACAACAAAATTGTTACAGAGTTTCAGAGTTTCAAGCGGGATTCCGTAAAGGCTATTCAACCATTGACAATTTATTTAATTTGTCCTCAATAGCAAAATTAAAACTTTTTCCGCTGCTTTTGACACGATTGATAGGGATGCACTTTATTATAAGTTATACAGGGTGTTTCAAAAAGAATCATCCGATTTAGAAAAATCATAGCTATTCATCTGTGAATCCGATGTGCTCGAACAATGTACTGTTAGAAAGAGGAAGCTCTGGAGTTTAACGTCGTTTCCGCCAGGTAGCAGTAGCGCGCTTCTGTCAACGCCCAGCTCAGTAGTTGTCAAAATGGCGTCTGCACAACAGAACAGTGTATGGTCCCTTTTTCTTTGCTGAGAACACTGTTACGGGAATAACATATCTCGATATGTTAGAAAACTATCTCTTCCCTCAATTGGAAACAGATTCTGATGACTTCATATACCAACAGGACGGTGCCCCACCACACTGGAATCTTCATGTGAGAGAGTTTTTAAATGGTAGGCTTCCTCAAAGATGGATCGGCCGTACTGGACCTAATGATTCCGCGTTAAGTCACTGGCCTCCAAGGTCACCGGACCTTACTGTTTGTGATTTCTTTTTGTGGGGGTTTGTAAAAGACAATGTTTATATCCCTCCCCTTCCAACAACATTGGTTGAACTGAAGAACCGCATTAGAGCAGCCATCGAATCCATCACTCAAGATATGCTAGCTAAGGTGTGGGACGAATTTGAATATCGTATAGACATATGCTGTGCATCTAAAGGGGGCCATATTGAGCACCTGTAAATGGTATGTAAAAAAACTTTATTAGTTGTCCTTTAATATGAAATTAACCTCATGTCCATATGATCATTAGTTTTGAAATTATAAACCTTTAAAATCGGATGATTCTTTTTGAAACACCCTGTATAACATTGGGATATTACTACAAATAATAAATTTAATAAAGAATATGTGTGATCAAATTTCAGGGTCTGTTTGGTGCAAGGGCGGTGTTTCTGAAAGTTTTTCTACAAAGAAAGATTAAGGCATAGCTGTTTGTGTAGTCCTCTGTTGTTCACTCTTTTCTTGAATGAATTGCCGGCGACTGTAGATTCGGGGAAACAACAATAATTAACAACTTACTATATGCAGATGACATTGTTGCTGACAGCCGCCTTGACAATTGAATTACAGTACATGATAAATAATTTGAGAAAATACTCTCTTACGATAAATTTAGAAGAATAAAAAATATTAGTTTTTCGTTATGGGGGTAGACTGGGTGCTCAAGAAGGATGGCGATATAAAGGGGACGAAATTGAAAGTGTGAATAGTTATAAATATCTTGGGGTGACACTAACACCAACATTATCTTTAAACCCACATTTAGATCAAAGGTTAGAAGCAGCAAAAAATACCATCAATCATACGTAGGTGAGCTTTACGGGAAATAAATCAATTCCATTGAAGGCAATATATTCGAGTTTTTTAGAGCAATGGCAATATCAATAATGTGTTACGGGGCACAGGTACAGGGTTTTGAAGAACATACCAAGTGGAGCAACATTTACGGTTTTTTATATAAAGCGTATTTTGGGTCTGCCTTAAAAAACACTAAATTAAATGTTGCGTTTAGAAACGGGAGAAAAAAGCATTTTTGTTTCTCTTTGAAGTTACATTCAAATTACATAATGCACTGTCTAAAAATGTCCGATGATCGGTTACCACACATTCAATTGAAAGAAGTGATAAGAAAAGGGTGTATTGGTATAGGAACTGGGATAGCATCAAGACATTCGGTAACGTTATCAGCAGAGTGGGAGAATTGTGATGATGAACCAGCGGTGCTCGCTGCGGTGAACTGTTGTATTGTTAGATAAGACGCAGATGTGTGATAAGGAGAAGCAACGATGCGTGCAGGCTGCTGGGCCAGCCAATATCATGAGATTTTTTACGGAAGCCCCAGCTTTGAGTTGGGTAACAGTTCCTACTTTAAAAAGGTATTAGACATTAATATAATTAGGCGGGGTTTTAAGTGTAGGGGGAATTTGGCTAGCTAAACTATATGCCTTGGTTAGCGGATTAAAATTACCTATGTTCTTTATGTAACAAAAACTAAATAGAGGACTTTTCCATTGTATAGCTATTTGTCCAGTACCTAAGCCAAGCATATTCGTTGTAAATTATTTAAATCGCGGAAATTGTCTAGAGATGATTTCTTTGCTTATCTTAATCTTTGGTATCTCAAATTAGATACCAAAGTAACTCATAACGAGTAAAATACACATGCCCAATTTTAAGCTTTACGACAAGTGGTTCCTGAGATACAATATATTTATTAAAACATTCGCTCAGCAGGTACATGTACTCAGCTTTGGCCCCTTAACTTTTTCTTAAGAGTAGTACTTGGAATCATCCTTATTTCGTGAATACAATATAAAATAAAATAAACGGCAAGTCAATAATAAGTGTCCACATTTAAGTTAAATTCTTAATCAATATCAAGATAGACGAGAACAGATTTGTCAAATAGTCATTATAATACCTCAGTAGGCTAGAGATTCGTACCGTGTAAAAATGCGTATTAAAAATACTTTATAAAAGTTTATTTTGAAACACAACCTGACGGACCATTTGGAGTTTGATTTTATTTTGTGAAATAGCTGATAATAATGTTACATTTTAAAACCATTCAGCCTAGACCTCCGCGCGGGGAAAGGGACATCAGATAATTCTGTATATTAAAGAAACTACTGTTTGTTATCATCAATTCTGAGTTAACCACTTGACGGATTTTTATGAATATTTTTTTAAGAAATAACATTTTGTGTAGAAGGGAATGTCGAAACCATAATTTCCACTTTAAATGTTTTACATATTTGGTTTTAATTTTAAAAAGCCTCCAACTGACGCAAACATGTTAAGTTTGTTTTTAAAGAACTTCTTTATATATAAATCTGTAAGCGAAATGTTTAAGTCAAAGATGTGGGAGTTTGGCAAATCGCATGATGATGGGAGGGGCCTCAAATTAAAGGTATTGGTCCCAGGGACTCGGGAAAAATAACAGTATACCTAAAAAATAATCAGCAAACGATAAGCATAAGAAAAGTATGGGAATTTTAAAATGTCTGCTTCTTTTACATTAAAACATGTGATTAATTGTCTACTTTGTTTATGAACTAGCATCATGTGTCACTAATTATACAGCTATTTTGTTTTCCTCAGTATGGAAAGAGTAAAAATATCAGTTGAGACAGAATATTGGAGCAAGGTTGGGGCTATGGCTCCTTCAAGCCACTAGTCTTTATATATAATTCTGTAAGGGAAATTTTTAAATCAAAATTGTGGTAGTTTAGCAAATCGCAGGATGATGGGAGACGGCTCAAATTAAAGGTCTCGATCCCAGGGACTCGGGAAAAATAATAGTATTTCCACAGAGTTACCAGCAAACGAGAAAAAACGTAAAACATCCCCCATAAGAAAAGCATGGGGATTTAAAAACTTCTGATTTGTTTACATTAAAACATGTGATTATGAGTCCACTTTGTTTACGAAATTACATATATTCAAATCAGATGAGGCTATTGGAGACTATTGGAGCAAAGTTAGGCGCTTTGGCCCCTTCAAGCCACTAGTCTTTATATATAATTCTGTAAGCGAAGTTTTTAAGTCAAGATTGCGGGAGTTTGGAAAATCGCAGGATAATGGGAGATGGCTCAAATTAAGGGTCTCAATCCCAGGGACTCGGGAAAAATGTCAATATTTCTAAAAAGTCACTAGCAAACGAGAAATAACGTAAAACACCCCCCTTAAGAAAAGAATGGGGATTTAAAAACGTCTGCTTTGTTTACATTAAAACATGTGATTAAGTGTCTACTTTGTTCAGGCATGTAAAGAGTAAGACATCAGATAAGGCAGAGTATTGAAACGAGGTTAGGGACTATGGCTCCTTCAAGCCACTAGTTATATATAATTCTGTAAGCGAAAATTTTAAGTCAAAATTGCAGGAGTTCGGCAAATCGCAGGATGATGGGATAGGGCTCAAATTAACCCTTTCGCCGCCAGATTTTTGTCTTATATATATTTGAAAACCGCCGAGGTAATTTTGTACATATACGCAATGTTTTTATAAAACGGCTGTAACTTTTTTATTTTTGCAAATATTTTGATAATACTTTTTTCTCTAGATTTGTAATAAAATTGCCTTCATAAAAATATAATATTTATGAGGGTTTGAATGGATTTTTGTTATGTTACCAATTGTAAATATAAAAAAAAGTAAACCAAAATTTTGTAGTAAGACCAAGATAACTACCATGAATAAAAAATCTGTCACCAATATTAGTGTTATTTTGTATTAGTACACACATTTGTTAGTAAGCATGCAAAATTTGAAAATCCTACCTTGAAAAATAAGCTCCTTTTTAGTTTTTGAAATCAATTGTCTCCGGAGCGTTATTATGTCTTCATGTCACTCAAATGCACTATATAAAATCTGATACCAAATCTTCACAAGAAAAGGAAAGTAGCCTACAGTTTTTCTTTATGTCCAAAAAAAACAAAGCTAATACAAAACCATTTACAACACAAAACTATATAAGTACATGATACACTTAGCCTAAAAAAGTAAAATGGTCTAACACCTATGTTGGCTGAAACACACAGCGTGTACACCTTTCTGGCACCTGGTGCACACGGTTCGAGATTTTTTTCTTTTTCCACCTGCTGCAATACTGATAGGGCTACATACACAACAGTTTCTCTCTTTCTTATCAGGTAAGGTTTCCATGCCAAACTGGTAATTTTGCCGCTGATTGTCTCCTCCTGCCATCCGCAAATTGTCTCCTCCCGCCAACTGATACTTATGGTCAAGCCACTCTTTTGACAAACTGTCAATTATAGATAATGTGAACTGAAACTGTAAAAAATAAATAAAAATAATCAATAGGCCTAGCAGTACCATCAGGGCAGTGTTTTGGGCCAGGAATTTCATCGTACAAGAAGGAATGAGGGAAAGAATCAGTTCCTTCCTCGACAGTGTCCCAGATTATGGGCTCCTTGGGAGGTTTCTCTTGAGGCACATTAGGCCTAGGTTCATCATCTAAGTTACCTAAATTTTCATTATCTATTGGTGCTGTATTAGCAGCAGGAGCAGTACTTTTTTTAGGTCTACCTCTAGGTCGCTTTGGGCCAGTACTAGGCTTAGGCCTAGGTACAAACTGACTACAAGTAGGAAGGTTTCGGTCAATCTCTTCCTCAGAACTGTGTACATCTGTAGAAGGTACATAGTCAGGGTCTTCATCTGTGTCATCCCCAAATAATTCAGGGAGAGAATCATCTGATTCATCCAAATCATAATCAGAACACGATTCCGGTGGTTCTGGAGACGACGAATCAATTTCATTTACAAAACCATCACTCAACTCACCATCGTCAAATTGCACACCACTTTCTGTCAAGTTATTAAATATTGTGTCTTCACTCACTGGCGACTTATTTCTACTACGTTTACTCATATTTACCCACTAAAAACACATCAGAACAACTTATAGGCACAAGAAGTAACGTAAACACGAACGATCACTTGTTTACAAACAACAGACGACGCCACCTCGGGAAATCTCGTCGTCACGAGAAAAAAAACACGAACAAAGGCAGTCAAAGCTTATGCTACATGAAGCCCAGATGATGCCGATTCGATTGGTGTGTTATTTATGGCTTTTGGACGTATAGGTGGCCAGTAAACAAACATTTAGCAGACGTCCGATATATCGGACCGTGGCGATTTTCGCGATAGCGCCACGGTCCGATATATCGGACCGCGGCGACGAAAGGGTTAAAGGTGTTGATCCCAGGTAATCGGGAAAAATAGCAGTATTTCCAAAATGTTACCAGCAAACTAGAAATAACGTAAAACATCCCCCATAATAAAAGCATTGGGATTTAAAAACGTCTGCTTTGTTTATATTAAAACATGTGGGTATTTGTCTACTTTGTTTACGAACTGGCACGTGATATAGTTGTATTTTCCTCAGTATGTTAAGAGAATAGATATCACGCGAGGCAGAGTATTCGATCAAGATTAGGGGCTATTGTCCCATCAAGCCACTAGTTTATTATATATTTAATGATTTTGGATAGTATTGTGTTCTGTACCGCACGGGTCTAGTTCACAGGTATACCCGTGAGTGCGCGTGCGGTCTTTTGGAATTTTGAGACTCGTTGAGCAGGCAGCAAACATAAATAATTAGGGTCATTCTGGAATTTGGGGATTTTTACACTTGGTGATTTTGAAACTTGAAATTTTGAGTAAATTTCATCCATTTTAAGAAAGGATTGGGCAAAAAATTCTGTCCGAGGCATACTTTCGTAGATATTTAGCAAAAACTTAAAAAAGTGCAAAAACTGTATTTTGCTACTACGCCAGTAGCACAGGTCTTTCGAAGCTGCAAACTTTGTTTCTTACTTGTGGCATAGGTCCTAATAGCATACTAGAACATTTGAACTACATGACCTTTTGCACGGACGGGTGTTTTTTTTGGACTGGACTATTTTGAGAATATTATTATAGTTTAGGGAGGTAATAATATAGTTCCATCGATTTGAAACTGTCTGCCGTTTGCTCTTTCTCTTCCAGATACCAACGGAGGATACTGTATTTTAGTGTTTTCAAGCCACGCTGTATTTTTATCATTTCTGTCATAGTATTCCTCAAGCGAGGTTTTTAAAAACACGGGGCTCCCGAATTTCACTTCACTGATAGTTTTCCATCACCACTGGAGGCATAGTAAATATTGATTTAAAGGTACTGTAAAGTAATTTGAATCAGGAGTAGAACCCTTTAAACTATACCCTAAAGTGTAATTTGTTTAAATATTTCAATGAATTCAACATTTATTGTAAACATAATAATCTTTATCATGTTTACGTTTGATTTCCTCTATTTAAGATAATTTAAGCCATCTTGGTGACATTCACTCGTAATATTACCATTGAATATAAGACAAATTTGTTTCGCCTGCATGCAAAATATCCCAAAAAGAGGGTCAATTCTATGGTTAAAACTTTGTTGTTAGTTCAGTTTTGATTATTGAATCAGATTTACAATCACTTTAAGTCAAACTATGTTTCTTAAAACTAAACTAAGTTTTATTAATTTTTAAGAAGTTGTTCATCCAGCTTAAAATCTGAATACAAATCAACGTAAATGCATTATTTTGTTTTTATAACGAAAAGATAATTATAGTCTTTATATATACCAACATTTTAAGGTAAAAACCATCTGAAGACTGACCAACAAAACACATAATTAGCTAAAAATTATGGATAAATATGTGTATTCCATGCTATACAGTAGATCGATAGCCCATAGTTTTCTTTTCCATTTTATCACAGTTCTTCCCAGAGTTTCATTAAATTTCACCCAATATTGATTTTCGATACTCTGTGAAATCGAAATAAATTCTAAAATAAAAAATATACTAAATCGGAATTTTTTATTTAAAATGTTTAACCGAAATATAGTTTGCTGACTTATATCAACTGCCTTAATCTTTAGCTTAGCGATTGTTGTCTACATAACATAGATTCCCTTATTTTGTTATTAACGCTGCACCTTATTTTACGCACGCTGAAGTAATTGTTGGACCATTGTTGACCAACTCACTTCCTATAACCTCGATGTCATGAGTTCTACCAGAAGTGCGATATCAGTTTTGAGTTATGCCATTGACTATAAATACTGAAGTATTTATAGTCAATGGTTATGCTAAATCCTTTCACTAATGTGAGGAAGTGGCAGGAAACTCTGAACCTGAGCTCACGATAACTTAGCCTTAACTTCCATAGAGGTGTACACTACTCCCATAAGAAAGTGACCTCTCTGATTCTTTCTTCTCTGTGATATTAATTATACCTTACATGGCATATGGTATAATACGCATGCCGAATTTCAAGTTTAACTTCAAGAGGTTCCTGAGCTACTATTTATTTAATAAAAAAGTGCTCAATAGGTGCATGTACTCAGCTCTTTTGAACCTTGGCTTTTTCTAAAGAGTAGTACTTGACGTAACGTAAAAAAAATATAAAAAGATAAACGGCAAGTTAATAATAAGTGTCCATATTTAAGTTAATTCTTAGTAAATTCATTTAATATAGTCAAATTTTAATGTAACATCCTTATAGTACAAAAGTGATCTATCATTGCTTTAAGTTTCTGTACCGAACGTGGTAGCACAGAGGTAAAGTGCCTGACTAGTAAGTCAGACTGGCTGGTTCAATCCCGGTCCCGGCCGAATCCTGTTAGATCATGAGCGGTCATCTCTGGCTTGCCCATGTGACTAATGCCGTTACGGTACCTCGCTGTCTTTAGTTCACCTCACAGGTCAATAGCCTGTGACAGTACTAAATTTAATTTATAAGATAAGCCTACTGCATCAATTCTGCCTAATTGTGTAATGATCATCACTTAATAACTATAGTGGTCATATTGCTTGAAATCGAGTTAAGTCATTAATAACTATTTCTCAAGTTGTGAATCCAAGTCAGTAGTTTGAGTATATCCAGTTAATAGCATATTTTACTGCTTCAGAACTGCGTTCTACCAGTCTACTAACTGAATAAAGAGCAGTCTTATACCGCCATTTAATTTTAGGGCAATTTACAGATATGCCCTTGAAAATTAAGCACGATTCATTTTATTATTAATTTTCAAATAATCGTTTACATTAAATGAAACGTGAGCTCTTTACGATTTAGTTTAAAAATGTACTTTACATAGTTATGTATTTTACTTAGTTAAGTAAAATGCAGTTTTTGTGTTCTATAGTTTTCCATGTAAGCATAATATTTTTAATTTATAATCAATGGACTCACTCACTCATAATGGGGCCTACAATTAAGGGTTTTAAACAGGTGATTCCTAAATACCCCGCGGGATATTTCACCTCCAATACCGGAACTGACAGTATAAAATAGCACATTTTTCAATTTATTTTATCTAACAGATATTAATTTAAGTAAATAAATTATAAGTTTGCAACCATTGTTATAGATTAGCTTGATTAGCTTCACTAATATTTGCATTAACGTAAAAATAACCTAACTTTATTAGTTCATATAACCTGTAGATCTATGGACATTGTATTTGTGTACGCCAAGAATCGCAACTGCACGGACCTACGCATCGCCAGAATTACGAAATCCTAGGACAGGCCATCGGACTGTTTGGAATCGGATGGAGATTGACATCGGACAATCCCTAAATCCCGGGATTGTTAATTAGGCTCGAGGTTGAAACTTCTACCTACGATCTACGATATCTAACGTGTTTCCATAACTTTAGCTCACTTGACTCTATGAGGCCAGATTGCATTGATTTATGAATTTAACTTAAAAGTATTTTCAGGTTATTATATTATATTGTCTTACCAATATAAAAATCTATTAAATTAGTTATGCAAACCATTCTAATCAGGATCAAAATATGAATTCAACGACGTACTTCTCGTTGTATTTCACGTCTTAAAGTGAAATACATCCTGCAGGTTTGTAAAAAATTATTGACCTTATACTTCCATGGCTGAGGCGATTTTAATATAATTTATCCATCTTTGTTGAACTTATTTATATTTTAAAAGTAATTTATTCAACCCGTAAAGACATGTTAAGAAGAAAAACAGCTAATTTCAGATTTGGTTGGAACATAACATTCTTAATTTGATATAACTTTTAAATCACGTACAACACGTTTATTTTAACCCATTAGAAGAGTCACGAGACTTAATAGTAGAATGCGTGGAAAGCATTTAACGATAATAGATATTTATATTGTACAGTCAAGTGGAGAATCACGCGCCGCGCCGCTGCAAAGTTACGCTACCCAAGGGTCGATGGCGATAGTGAATAGACCACATTACTTGTCTAGGCTACCAACCGTAGTCTACAGTACGATGGCTCTGCCCGTTTTTTACTTGTATTTTACTAGTTATTGAATCGCAGGGACTTATTACAACACAATATAAATGTTGGGTTACCGTTTGAGTAGGAACATAAATGATCTCGCTGATAATTGTGTTTACTCTATTCAGTGTTTTAATTACAAATCAAATGTGCCCTGTTCCAATTTTAATCTTACAGACTAATATAATCTTCTCGCAAATTATATGATTTTAAAAATGTGAACAGCGATGTGATTTTACGCTGAGCTCTTCCCAACGACACCGAAAACATTAAAATCGGTTAAAACTGAAGAAGTCCTGCTCACAAAATAACCACTAGCACGTTAAATTAGCGTCACGGTATTTTTAAATTAATATGCATTAGAATAAAACTGATTTTCTTGTTGCGCCACATTCCAGCAGATTGTAAATATTTTTAATCGATTTATTCTCGTAATTTGGTTTTTAAGGTTATATTTAGAAGATGTAATTTCTCTGCTAACGGTCACCAAGTCGTCAATCCGCACGAAGGACGGATACACAGTTATCGTTAGTATATAATACATGTTTATTGAATCATCTTTTGTTGAGTTTAGGCTATATATACTTCTTGACTCTAATTACAATGACGTAATTCAATTTTAGTTTATTAATTTAAACCTAATGCCTTTTTAAAACGGATGATTTTCAGAATTCCAAAACTCAAGCATTAGCAGAGCCTTGCAATCTCAATCAAACCTCTGTGTCGAAGTTTTCAATCTGGCAACACTGCATGATGCCATAAGGTATGCATTCCAGAAAGAAAATATACAGCACGACGCCTCAGTGGTACTAGACTAGATAGAAATATACGAGTGACGCTGTAACGTAACTTTTTTCAAATGAGTTCAGATTGTTAGGGAAGTAGTTAAAATCTTATTTTTTGGAATTCTAAGAATCTGACGTCAGCACTGTGTTACTAGAGAGCTTAAATGTAATATACTTTAATAAAATATTAATATACATGCCGATTAAGGCATGACGCCGCAGGGTGGTAGTTTAAAATGACGCCAGATAGATAGCTGGATTAGAATATATATATACATATATATAAATTTGAACGAATAGTGTTTTTGTCATCTGAGGACCTCAAAACAAAAAATTATCATGGTCTCGGGCTTAAGTCTTACTATGAGACCTACGGTAATAGCTTCTTCCCTATAGGGGAAATTCGCTAAAACTTGGTATGTGGCTTGTTGAGTTATATTGATATAAAAACCCATTTTTTTAGTTCCTTGTTGCAGCAAACCTGCTTACTCAGCTCCCATGTTATTCTTATGGAGAATAATTAAAATGTTATATAGTGCTTACTTATGATTGAATATTGATTAAACTTGGTATGTGGCTTCACCTAGTTAAATTATATTTATATTTGCATAAAAACCAATTGTTTGTGTTCCTTGTTTCAGCAAACCTATGTACTCATCACCAATGCTATTCTTATGGAGAATAATTAAAATTGTATATATCGATTATATATGAATATATTTTTATGAAACTTGGTACGCGACTTTATATGGTATTAAGACATATATTATACATTGGAAATTCGCTGAGTACGCAGGTTTGCTGCGACGGGGGTATTTTGTACATGTGTTATGTAATAAAATACGAAAAATCACAACTTTTGTCGAGTAAGACGAATAATTAGTGAATCGGAAATAACTCATGTAAGGTCATTTTTTATAATAATATTGTACATATATTTTTGTAGGTTATGAACTAAGGAAAACAAATATGTAATATTGTGGGGAGTAAAAAAATTATTGTTACCCATTTACTATACAAATAACTAGAAAATTAGCATTCACGTAAAAACATTTCCGACACACTGAAGTACAAAGATCTTGTACAGATTTTCTTAGGCCAAAAATATTATAAACATGTTGTAGTAAATTCAATTCCCTACACAGTAATGTATAACACATGGGAAAAACATTTTTATTTACATGTCTTATGTATATAAACAAATATACACGCGATACTATAAATGATAGGCCTAACAATCGTCTAACATTATGCTAAAACACACAAAAACATTAGACTCACTTTCACTTCACCAAGTGACTAATTTATCCCTTTCCAGTAATATTTATGCATAAAGATTACTGTTATAATCACACAACCACTACACTGTCACTATAAACTCCGAATTTAGAACAATTTCTTAAATAATCGCGGATAAAAATTCACTTACAAAGATGTAGGTTACTTGAGGTTTATCTGACAACAGCAAAAATCGGCTAAACACCTGCCTAACTGATATTTACTTGCGTTGCTCTAAGTTGTAAGACTGACCAGTGCTGCCATTTGTCAAAACAAAATTATTCTACGTTTCTTCTGCTACAATTTGACACAACTATTGACTAGTTATAAAACTTCCTATATATATATATATTTACAGCATTTCATAATGGTCGCCGGGCGACCATTGGCCATTTGTCAGTTTTGGCAAAAACAGCTGTTTTATAAAAATCATTTGCTCTTTGTTATCAATGTATCGTTCAAATAATCAATACGATAATGTACAGTCACTCTTCTGCTGTCCAGTGGTACCAACAGCAACTCCATAAGACGAAATTTACCCCAGTTCTGTTATTTTGTCCCAGGCCATGTTTGACGAATTTCTACGAGTCAGTTGCAGGTATTGATTTGCACTAAAAAACCATTCACTTTATATAGTTGTTACGTTCTTATACAACTTCTATACGGTTCATTTATATAATAAAATGAAAGTTCAGAATGTCATCTTTCAAATGGTATATGACTTGTCCACTTTCGAGTTAATTATAAATTACTTTTTAGCATCGGAAAATTTTTGGACATTAATGGTCGCCCGGCGATCATGGCCATTTTAAGGGTAAGCATTGAAATGGTCGCCGGGCGACCATTGGCCACGGCTAGGGTTAAGTTTCACCGTACTAATAGCTAATAGTAACATACTAACATGCTAATAGTTCACTTTCCAAAGGAAATTCACTAATGAAAAGTTTTTATAACATTTATATTTAGTAACGCTAACTCTACTCAATTACTCTGAACAGCTCAAACACACAAGAGTAGCATGGGAGGTTTTAAATTTTATGTTAATAGTTACTAGTGTTCAGGAGACAAAAACTTAAGACAAAATGTTCTGGAGGTAAAAGAGAGAATTATTTATTTTTATTTTTATTTTGTTCGAACAAACTGGAGCAATATTTAGCACCTAACAGTATTGGATAAATAGGTCAAACTCACAGCAAGTAGTTAGCCTGGGAGGTGTCGGTTGATCCAGCTACATGGACGGAACCCACTAGGACACAAGAGCCGGGACATGGACTGATGTGGACTGTGCTGTGTGCGTCTGGACTGTCCGTAACAGAGCCACCGCCCATAGCTACTAGGCCTGCCACCGCGTCGCCAGCCGCCCTCATTCTCAACGCTGTCAGTTCATTCTCACTCACGCCATAGCTAAGTCTGATAGCCTGACATAAACAGTTCAATAAACACTATCCAAGGTCACAATCAATTGGATTACTTAAGTAAATATACTTAGGGTGATAGGGGTTGGAAATTGTAGGGGAATATGTGAAATGCAAAAGCCTCAAAACAGCTGCACTCGTCTTGAAGTTTTGCAAACACGTTCTCTAGCACAGTAAAAATTAAGTTTGAATAAATAAAAACAAAAAAAAAATAGGTTGTGTAGGGCACCTTTTTACAAATCTTCAAATTTTCTATAAGTTTAGTAGGCTAATATAAATAGAACTTGCTCTTTAGTATTGATAACTTGGAAATTTTGTTCACAAGATACAAATTTGTTAATCCAAGAATTTGTATCTACTTTATTAAAATAACATCGAGGTTAAATATATCTAGAGGTCTCGTCTTGAGTAAAAAAGTGCATCCTACGTGGTCGACCGCCATTTGCCCTCTAAAATATCTTCTCAACCAAGCATAATTTTCACTTTCAGACTCACTAGTATTTAAATTATCTGCCATTACCAATAATGTAGTCTCCCTCATTAGAATATATTAGTCATCATTTTGCCAACGACATATATATATGTACTTCATTACTGTATACAAAATTTGATCCATATGTTAATTTTAATTTACATGTTTTGCTTTAGTTTTTAAGGTTATTGATATTTTGACTTGAAAATGGCTTAATAGACCGAAACTAGTCGTCAAAATATAAATTATGAAACTAAATAAGGGTACTTTGTTCTCATAATGATAGTAAAATTAATATATATATATTTGTTCCTTCAAAAATACTTATTGAACAATGAAGAGGAAATTTACCTTGTTATAGAATTTGTTTGAACATCCATATGTAGTCTGACACTCGAATATATCAATAAAAACTGATCTTATAGTCGACAACCAATCTAGTTTCAAATATATCCTATTTTGGTTTATTTTGAATGAAACCAACGATAGTTTCAATAAGTCCCTTTGGCTCTCTTCGATTAAATGTTGCAGTTCCTAAAAACAATAAGAAGCATACAAATTATTTGAAATTCATTTTTGGTTAAAGGATAGCATCCCTAGAGCAGTCATTCCCTACCAGTGATATGCAAGAGCATTTAGGGAGGTACGCGAGAGAGTTAAATGCAGATATTGAAAAATAAAAATAAAAAATCTTTCAATTTTAATCTTAATAATAATAATTTAAGTAAAAGTGGGGATTATTCATTCTTACTCTTTGGAGAAATTCATGGCATCAATGTTTAATTATTTTATTTGTTTAGCCTTGTTGTTTTCTAGCAATTGCCGTAGTTATTATATATAATATTATACTTTGTATGACTATACCTATTTTTTATTTTGTTATCTTAATATATAAAAATCTATGTTTGTCCGTTTGTATTTTATGCGCTGCCATGCCGTTCATCCGATTGCTTTGAAATTGTGTATAATAACACAGGATAACCCTGGGAAGGTTATAGGCCATTAACTGAAGTCCTAAGACATTAGGGCTGTGCCCCACTGGACTTCAAGGTTTCAACGTTTATCTTATAGAAGAAAGATTTCTTTTGATATTATTAGATTATATATATAATTTAAAATATTGTAAACAGCTGTTTATCATTATGGAGATAAAATACACCTGTCACAGAAAACCTGCGTACTCAGCGAATTTACAATGCATAGTATACAATACCACATAAAGCCGCATACCAAGTTTCATAAAAATATATTCATAAATAGGCGATATATATAATTTTAATTATGGCAGAGGCTACGTACACGTCCGACATGAGCCGCTACTGTTCACGTCCATTCCAAATTATGGACCGTACGTTACTTTTCCTGTGATTTTTAAAACAGAGTGAGAGCCAGAAAACCTCCTAACCTAACCTAACGTAACGTAACGTAACCTAACCTAAGCGGTAGCGATGTGAATTTGCCTTTACACTGGAGGTGTACGTAGTCACTTCGTTTACTTATTCTCCATAAGAATAACATTGGGGAAGAGTACATAGGTTTGCTGAAACAAGGAACATAAACAATTGGTTTCTATGCAAATATCAATATGACTCAACTAGGTGAAGCCACAGTCATAAATAAGCGATATATCCCAATTTGATTAATCTCCATAAGAATAACATGGGGGATGAGTACGCAGGTTTGCTACAAGAAACGAAAATACCCCATGTTGCAGCAAACCTGCGTACTCAGTGAATTTCCAATGCATTTATATTTTTCTCACTACAGCTACATAAAGCCACTTACCAAGTTTGACAAAATTACATTCATAAATAAGTGATTTATAACATTTTATTTATTCCCTATAAGAATAACATTAGGACTGAGTACGCAGGTTTGCTGCAACGAGGAAGACAAGAAATGAGTTTTTATGCAATTATCAATATAAACTGAACCAGGTAAAGCTACTTACAAAGTTTTATTAATTTATGTTCATAATTAAGGGAAATATAAAACTTTACCTATTCTCCTTAAGAATAACATTACGGCTGAGTATGCAGGTTAGCTGCTACGGGGACAACCAACAAAACATTTATTTTTTGTGCAAATATCAATATACCAGTACAATGTGAAGCCACATACCAAGTTTCATCAATATACATTCATAAATAATCGAGATATCAAATTTGATTTATTCTCCATAAGGATAACATTGGACAACGTACTGTGTTTAGCACTTTGAATATATCTGCAACGGTTGGACGTAGAATCACAATTTAAATACCAAAATGATTGTTTTGTGGAGCTGAAGTGATTGGTAAAAGGCGGCCACACACTATCGGACTTTTGCCCGAGCCAGACATCGAACAAGACATCGGACCGAGCAGGGAGCAGGGAGTAGGGCACAAATTCACTTCGAACTTCATCCCGATCAAGACCCCGAACAAGACATCGGATCGGACAGATTGAGCGCGAAAACACCGAGCGGGGTAAAAACGGTGGGGACCATTTTAGTTGACGTTGTGCAGGTCGGCCATGTACTTGTGGGGTTTAGGGGATGCAGATAGGGTGGATAGGCTGGGGTTATGTAGTAGGGATTAATTTGTAGTTGCATATGAATTCATTTTACTAACATTATTCATTTTATTTAGGTTAAACTAGTTTAGCAGATTTATCTGTTAACAAATCAAATATCTACCACTGTTTCTTGCAAAAATAGTAGGCCTGGATATTATTAACTATGTAGGAGGATTGTAACAACAATAAGGTGGTTGTAATAATTTAGTAAATCAAAAAGTAATGCAACATGTAATTGATTACAAATGGAATATAGTAAAAAGTATATATAAATTAATGCAATAAAATAACACATAACAAATACCATAACTTTGTAACGTTTATACTGTTACAAAAAAACTTATTCACATAAAAAAGAATTATGGTTACACTCTAGTGTGTCTCAAAGTTGCCCTATAAGTTGTTTGCGGCCAATTTGAACTGCTTGGTTTAATGAGAAATTAAAATACAAAAGAGATAATGTTGTAATTTTACATTTCGAGGTTTGTATGCGCTTCCCTTCATTTCAACAATTAAGTCTTACTACCTTTAATTTATTAAAAAAAACACCAACAGTGTAGTAGGGTTAATGTTTATTTCAAGTAAGTCCGGTTAAAATTAGTCTGGATAAAATCTAAGTTTGTGATTACGTGACTTAAATATAAAAAAAAATTTAAATCTGAATTAAAGAGAATCTAAATTAATAATACATATAATTCAACGATGGATATTAAATGATATAAGTTGATGAACTTTAAAATAGTAAATAGTAATAGGCTCGTGACGGCGCTCGGGACGGCGCTTGGAGCAGCGTGGAGGTGCCACACACTATCGAACCCCGAACCAGACCCCGAACAAGACATCGGACCGATCTTTCTTTGATCTTTCGTCAAAAAACCGCCTCGAGAGCGCTCGATGCTTGGTTCGATGTCTTGTTCGGTGTCTCGTTCGGAGGCCCCACAAACTACCGGATTTTCTCCCTTCGAAGCCAAATCCGCTCGGTTCGATGTCTTGTTCGATGTCTGGTTCGGGCAAAAGTCCGATAGTGTGTGGCCGTCTAAAAGCAAATGTGAAGTTTAAAGTAAAATTAACTGAGGAAAAGCCAAAAACCTTTTTCCCATCAGATTAACATGGGAGATTTTATGAGCATGTTTTTTGGATTTTTTCCGCAACCGCTTAACCTAGGTTAATAATTCAAAATACCATATTATTTGTTTTTTTTAAGCTCTATAATATGGTCAAAACCAAAATTAAGTGTTTTAAAAATTTTAGGATGAAAAATGCAAAAAACTGATTTAAGACAATTTAAAACCCCCATAAACCCCCCTTCCCATGGTCCGATTAATCTGGTTTTCGAACTTAAAGTCATAAATGTCAGTTTACACATTTGAGCCAAATTTCATCTAAATCGGACGTTTTTTACTCTAGTTATCGCATTCACGGACACACACACACACACACACACACACACACACACACACACACACATACCCGCATGCGTATCTTAGTCGGGACACCTGAATATAACATACTTGTCGGGACTTTCAAGCTGAAACATATTTAATGTTCATCCTTAAGTACAGATTCCTTATATGTGGTCAGATTTTTGTTACACTCCATTTTGTCTGAGTGAACTAGGAAAACTTACTGTCGGGATGTCCCGACAAACACGATAGTGTGTTTATTGTCCCGACAAACATATAGATCGAGGACATGTCCGTTTGTGTGTTAAAATACGGTGAATCGTAGCCAGATGAGTCATCCCAGTGTTGCCATATCGCCCTGGAGCTTGGCGCGCTTGGCTTCGAGCTGGAGCTTGGCGCGCGGCAATAACAGCCCCATGGCCACCGCGTTTTCAGCGAGGTCTGCTCCTGTAGGCCCATACCTTACTTCCCCCACCCCCCTCACCGGTGATGTGGATGGGGGGGGGGGGTTAGGGGGATATATTCCCCCCTTGAAACTTGAAAAAATTACAAAATATATCGTCCTGAAATAAATCTTATGTTTTTTATTAAAAAGAAATGTTGTTACTGAAAAACACAAAAAAGTGTGCAATATTTCTAAACTAATTTTTTAGTGAATTAACTATGGAAATTTTAACTATTAGCATGACCCGCAAGGTAAAAAATTAAGCCCTGGACCACCATAGAAGTTCCTAACGTGACCCCCTGAACACGTTTTGGGGGGTCGCTCGAAATTGTGGATATATATATACCACACGCCCCCTATATATATATATATATATATGTGTGTGTGTGTGTGTGTGTGTGGTGTGTGAGTTTGCATTCTAGCGGTCGAAATTTTTGTCCGATTAACTTAAAATTTGATAGGGACATTCCTTGTAATAATCTGTTGGACAAGTTCGTTGGGCAAAGCAATAGAAAAACTCTAACCCCCTTTTTTTGGATTTTATATTGAACATTTTGGGGTATTGGGGTCAAAAAGGGTAACAAAAGTCCCGGATGTAAAATGCAAGTAAAATGATGGAGATTTTTGAGGCAAAACTTGAGAGCCCTCTTTCGTCATTCTAGCACAAATATTTACCGAGTTATTAAAGAAAATGTATGTGGACTAAACACAGTACGTTGTCTAATGGACGTTTTACATTAGAACAACCTGTTATTCATAAGTTGGTGTATTTTTATCATCCCCGTAATCCATACACCTACTTTCAATCCTGACTGGACACTCTCCTAACCTTATAATGCACAACATTGTATTCTCAGCATTGCAGGTAAATAGAACCAGGAGCATCAGAACAGCCAAAAAATTATGTATTCACTTTAAAATAACACAGCATGGCCTTCGGTGTCTTTTTAAAGAGAGATTAAAAAATTAACAGCATAATACACTACTGTATTAGAACACCTACTTATTGAAGTATGCTTATGATTTTATGAAAAATTCTTTAACCTTACCAATTTCATAACAGATTACAAGCAGGAAGATGATTGTTATTATTTCTAAAACTAAACTGGTAATGAAATAAATATTGTACAGTTTCAATTTATTAACTCCTAAAATGTTCTCTATGAGAGTTGTATTGTAGGCTCAAAAAGTAAACTGTAATGCAAGGTAGCACTGGTAGAGAGTATGAAGAGTCAATCTTAACTTAAATAATCCAAACCCTTGATTTATTTTGAATTGTGCTAAATAAAAACAGCTTGCAGTGTATTTAAATCTTGTATACTGTGATAAACATAAGGCATTTCTTCCTTGTCCTCATATTCTTTCAATGGAATAAAGTGGCATAATATGATCAGCAGGGAAATATAAGTATATCCATAGATCATGTAGTGATCCATGGACAGATTCCTTATGTGTGGTCAGATTTTTGTTACCTCCATTTTGTCTGAGTGAGCTTAGACAAAACTTTTCAACATTTTAAATTTGAATTTGCAGTTTCTCTTAACATTAATTAGGACTTAAAAAGTGAAATTTGATTAAATGAACTGGACAGACGACTGGATCTCAATTGTTTAGGATTGATTTTTTTTATTACAGAGGGAGAATCAGGAAGTAAAATGTAAGTGTTAAATAATGCAGATAAATTTACATATAGAAAAAGTTTATTACTCTACAAAATGAAAATAGTCATACAACTAACAATTTTAAAATTTTGTTTTATATCTTCTAGTGTAAAATATAGGTTTTAAAAAAACTTCAACTAAGTTCATATATTCAACAATATAATAACTATAAACAAGGTAAAACTAGAAAATATCCCGAATTTTCTTTAAGACAAACTATACTTTATCGCAATCATATCAGAGAGAAGAGGGGATGTTAAAAGGCATGAAAAAGGGATTAACATCGGTGTTGTTTCTCTTGTAAGTAACCAGTTTAGTTATTTTATAGCCTCACTTTTTAATTCTTACAATTTTAAATATATGAATAGGAAAATCAGTGTTTAAAAAATTGTTAATTTAGGTGAAGTGTGTTAACAGTAATAGTGGAGAATATGTTTTACAAAAATTAATTTTATTGATAAAAAAATCTAAACAAATACACTATACCGAGTGTTGCTACGTTCCCAACGCAGTGTTATTTTGTCCCAGCTAACATCAGTGGAGAAGGGGGGGGTTCAATTTAAGCAACATTTCTAAGAATCCAGATCAAGTTGAAACAAGCTACCCTACTAATGGAGGCTGGCATAAATGTCCGACTTTAAGGGCGCCACCTTGTTGATAGGAACTCTTCTATGGAGACAGTAACAAGGAATCTGTTCTTCCCCCAAACCGTGGAACCCCACTTGTAAGGCAGATTGTCAACCAAAATGAAATAAAATTACCTATGTTTTCTTGCATGGGTCAATAGGCCGATTTACCACCTTAAAATTCAAACCATGTATCACAGATTTATCATAAGTTGAAAATCAATTAAATCGCAAAGCTGGCAAATGGATCTTAAAACTAATATAATATACACAGGTATCAACAACAACAGCAGGTAACAGTTGTCCAATTTACCGACAAAGGTGTTGCACCAGAAATATAAATTAATTTATCTGAACTGTGAAACCCGTTTACTTCAACTTTTAATAACAAAGCATTTCTAAACTTCAGTGAAAATTCTTAAGTATTGAGCAAGTAGAACTTTATCAAAATACTCTAAGTTAGGCACAAGTACTATTTTCCAATTTAAATTTAAGAAATATTTATGTTAAGTTTGACGTATAAATTACAACCAAGTACCAATATCAGTTAAAAGCTACTTCTCAAACTTAGTATTGAATGGGTTTGTAATGAACCCTAAAGAATGTAGGATGACTCAAGTAATTACAGATATTGCATCAAGACTCATTTAATGGAACAATTATTGGCATCACAAGTTGAGTCAGGAACAAAGTTATCATTTCTCAAGATAAATCATCTGATAAACCTTTAAACTTCCCATTTACAGTTCAATATATACTAAAGCAGTTTAATAATACAGCAAGAGCAGTTAAGATATATGCAATATATAATATTCTAAAGTTGGTAACTGCTCGTATTTTATCACCTAACCTAGTCTGCAGACTCTCTCCAAAGTACTACTTCAATTGCTTTGTACGCAAGGTGGCCACCAAACACTTAAACTACAAAGAAATATACACATAAATAAACCCTTATTTAACATACAACCTTAAACTAATATTGACAAAGAAGAGTTCACGATGGCGTTGAAGCTCACTGCACCACACACTATCGTTCCTCAATGCAATGTCCAAGTCCTCCGGGGTCACTGTACAAAATATTCCACGCCAAAGTTCCAAATAATAATAATAAAAGAGGAAGGACTTATCGAGTCGACGACCAGTAGCTCCAATAGCACCCTGGGAGGTTGCCAGTCCTGTAGGGGAAGGCGTCACAAGTCGAGGTAGGCGAATGCAGGTTCAATCCAACGCCCAGTTGTCACTGATGCTGGTATACCCAGGTCCTCAGCAGTAGGCCCCAGAAGAAAAACCCTAGAAAATCCCTACATAAATAGTATGGCTTCAAAACCAAAATATTCACAAGTAAAAATTCATTAATAAATTAATTTATGTAATTTTAATATTTCATGATTTATAACAAATAAAATTTGAAGGCCTAAATGTATTTACAATTATTCTAAAATCTTTATTTAGTTTTCCTGAAGACAAAGTAATATATTATCAACTGCATCAGATTCCAAAATTGAATTGAGAAAGCAAGATAACACATGGCCCTCAACAATATAATCACAATGGTCATCAACTATCTTATCAAATGCCAGAGAATACTGTTGTGCTGTACAATTAATCTGTAGCCCTGCTACAGTATATCAGTCATAGAATTTACAACAATTTTCTAAAATTGTTTACATGGCCAATCATTAAACACATAATAATTAGATACTAACTAAACAAATCACACTGGACATTTAACAGCTAACACATGAAATATAAGGCATCATATAGATTTGAAATAATAAAATATTAATTTCCATTCCCTATGAAATATGCACAATAATTGTTGTAACTGCCATTATTGTACATTGATGAACTACAGAGGAAGCTCTGATTTTTTTGTTAACCTCAAGTCAGACAATTAATTGAAGCTGACCTAACATTAAATTTTTAGCTTTCATAATAGTATAACTCAAAGAAATAGATATTCAGGGATATCACCACAATGACAGGAGATTAGTTATTGATCACATCTGCTCCACAAAACAGTAATATTCTCGAGGGACATTTTATACTTAATAAAAAACATTAATACATTTCTTAAAGTTATTTTGAGTTCTAACTTCCAAGTCAAGTGAAAGCATCTATTTTAACTGTACAGTATAAAACAAAACTATTTTAAAGCACACTAATGACAATAAAAATGATAATTTAATAATTTGTTTACCTATAATTAATTGTTATTTTTCCAAATTAGCTATTCCTACATTAAACAAAATAAAGGGTTTTTATTCCTATTAATTTATCAAATCGGCAGACTTCCAAACACAAAATTAACTAGCCTAAACGTGTTTTGCAAAATTGTTGAAGCATGAAATAATATTTTTATCTTGAAATAAGCAACAAAATATTTCAAGTTTTAGAAGTTCATTTGATTTTCTTTACAACATTAAATACACTTATATTTACACATAGTTAACGAAAATAATATTTACACCTACATATTTAAATATTTAAGTAGTCTACAATTATCTACATGAAAGATCCAGTTTGCAGGAATAAGCATACATGGCTTGGTTTCTGATTCTACAAATTTCGCTAACCACCAGTTATAACAGGTCAACCTTACTTGAAATTAATAAGACAATATTTGATTTTAAAACTATTTAATTTCCAGAACCCTGGCTTTATATGAAATCTACTAAATTATATTTAGATTTTTACCTTAAAGCACATTTTATTTCTTGATCCATGCAGGAAAAATCACAAGTTTAAGCCTTATGTCAAGTTTTACAGATTATAGAATTTAATTTAATTTTCCTTTGACTTCAAATGTTTGAAACAAATTATTAACAATTTATTAATCTGCCTTACCTCTTCGCACTTTGCAAAATCCTCATACGAGAGCAGAGGGTCTTCAGCAGCAGATCCAGGCACAACTTTTCACGTCTGAGGTCCAGGTCTCAATAATCGAAGTCTCCAATGCTTCAGTCACCTTTGAACTCTCGGCCGGTATCAGCGTGAACGGCCGCGTTACACATCGCCAATTAGTCACGTAGACCACCTTTCTGCGGCCACAGCATAGGCTTAGGTATTTTGACAACGCCTGCGACTCTGGCAAGGCAATACGCGCTACGCCAATGCTTCCCATTTAGCTCGGCCGGGCAGGGCGCGCATCCCTCCCGTAAAATTCTGTTAAGTTGATCAGGCTTAACTGCCGATTAGTATTATGGCAAGTTGACGTTGCACACACTCCCCCGCCAGAAGAAAATTGCCTCAATTTTCAAATTTTTTTTTTTTTTTTAATGGTACGGCTTCAGATCCGATACATGCCATGATCCCACCGAATTCCCTTCAAGATCTTTCAGTTCATAGACTACGGATGAGATCCTCCTATTCACAACATAGGGACCTGTATACCTAGGTGCAAGCTTCGCTGAGAAGTATACAGCAGCATTGGACTGAGGGAAATTCCTTTTCCATACTAGAGCTCCCTCCTTGAAGACCAAATCCCGCCGTCTCAGATTATATCTTTCCGCAGTCCTCTTATGGGCCTTGTGAAGCTTTTCACTCACATCCTTGTAAATTCCCCTCAGTTCCTTCCATTTCCCTCCATACTTAGAGGCATCTTCTATTAGTGGTATTTCCTCAGAGGAGCTGCTTGAATCCGCATCTTCATTGATAGCGATCAACTCTCTACCGAAGTTGAGATAGGCGGGGCTGTAGCCGGTGGCTTCGTGCTTCGCCGATCTAAGAGCAAATCCGTATTTTGCTATATTACGGTCCCAGTGGCGGTGGTTCTCTCCAATGTATGCCCTAAGCATTGGTCCTAAAGTTTTGTTGACCCTCTCGGTCGGATTGGCTTGTGCATGTCGTCTAGCGTTATACAATAACTTGATCTTATAACTTCGGGCCAAATTTTGGACTTGATTCCCTTTGAATTCCGATCCATTATCACAAATCACATAAGAAGGAACACCAAATAACATAAACACCTCTTCCTCTAGTTTCTTAGCCACGGCACTAGCAGTAATCTCTCTCAATGGGAATAACAAAGGAAATTTAGTAAAAGTATCAATCACAACTAGTAAATATTTATGGCCTGCAGATGACCTCGGTAATGGTCCAAGTATGTCAGCACTAATCATCTCGAACGGTTTGTCAACACCACGATATGAGCCCATAAAGCCAGATGGTTTCTGCTGATCATACTTGACTTGTTGACAAACTTTACAGTTATTTACATAACGGGCTATGTCCTGTTTCATCTTCGGCCAGTAATACTTGGTCTGGATCCTGGCATAAGTCTTATTAATACCTAGATGTCCTGCCGTAGGTTCATCATGGTATTGCGTCAGCACTCCTCGACGAGATTCCTTTGCCACAACCTTCTTCCATCCTTCTTTGTCATCATCAGTGGGTTTCTTGGTAGAAACAAATTTCCAGAGTTGTCCGTTAAGAACTTTCCAGCAGGGGTAATTGCCAGGCTTCTCTTTTACCTTACGACACATTTTTGAGTACCACTTGTCTCTTGTATTATTAACTTTGTCTTCTTCTTCAGTGAAATCCTCTTGAATCTCCGGGTTCTTCATGTCCTCTCTGTCCCTACGGTGATGATTTTCCTGAGAATCTATAGCATTTACTTGGGTATCTTCTTCTTCTTCTCCTAACAAAGTAGACCTCGATAGAAGATCGGGCACAACGTGTTCCTTCCCTTTCCTGTGGATTAGGTCAAAGCTGTAAGGCTGCAACCGGAGTGCCCAACGTGCGAGTCTCCCTTGCGGGTCTTTCAAATTATGCAGCCACAGAAGGCTGTAGTGGTCTGTGACTACTGTGAAGTGCGTACCTTCAATATACGGTCTGAATCTTTCTACAGCCCAGATCACAGCTAGGCATTCACGCTCAGTGGCGGAATATTTTTGTTCGGTTTTTGACAGAGTACGGCTAGCATAAGCGATCACGTTTTCTCCAATTGGTTGCCCTGTGGAACTGTCTTTAATATCACTCTGTTGGCTTAATACAGCGCCAAGGCCTACACCTGAAGCATCACATGAGACTGTGAAAGGTTTTGAGAAGTCCGGACATGTTAAAATTGGGGCTTTCACCAAACAACTTCTTATGTCCTCAAAGGCTTCCTGAGATTTCTCTCCCCATTCAAATTTCTGTTTCTTTTTAAGCAGACTAGTGAGCGGATACAATCTGGTGGCAAAGTCAGGTATAAAGCGCCGGTACCATGATGCTGTGCCACAAAACTGCCTGACAGCCTTTTGGTTTTTAGGAACTGGGATATTGATGATGGCTTCAACTTTTCCTGGATCGACACGAAGTCCATCTCGATCCACAATGTAACCAAGGTAATGAAGTTCCGGTCGACAAAAGTGGCATTTGTCTGCATTTACTGTCAAGTTTGCAGCTCTGAGGCGGTCCGCGATTTTCTCAAGTACCTCCAGGTGGTGCTTAAACGTTGACGTGACAACAACTATGTCGTCTAGGTAGACGAACACATTTGGCTCAAGGTCTGCCCCAATAACCGAATCAATGAATCTTTGCCACGTTGCCGGTGCGTTATGCAGGCCAAACGGCATTGTGACAAACTCAAAAAGCCCTCGTCCTGGGACGGTAAATGCTGTCTTTTCTTTACTTTCAGGAGACAAAGGGATTTGCCAGTATGCAGATTTGATATCAAGAGAGGAAAGATATTGTGCGTCTCTTAAGCGATCTAAAATTGTCGTAACGAAAGGAAGTGGATAAGCATCCCGCTTTGTCACAGAATTTACTTTACGAAAATTTACGCAGAAACGTTTTGTGCCATCTGGCTTATCAATAAGAACTATTGGGGAGGACCAAGCACTCTTGGAAGGCTGAACGACTCCAAGCCTTAACATTTTATCCAATTCTTCATTAACCACCTTGAGGCGCGCTGGTGACATTGGATAATGCCTCTGCTTAATTGGAGTATCATCACCGGTGTCAATGATGTGTTCAACCAGAGTGGTTCTTCCAAGAACTACGCCGTCATTCCCAAAATGTTTCTTAATGAACTCTTCTAACTCAGTCCTTTCCTCTATGCTGAGGTGTTCTTCTGATTTAATCCCACTGGCCACGTCGAGTGCAGCAATCCCTGCCTTCAGTCTTGAAAATTCCCAGGTAGTGTTGGACATATCCATTACTAATTGCATTGAGTTCCAAAAATCAATCCCCAAGATAAAACTATGCTTTAAGGAAGGCACAATAACTACTGGAACCTCTCTAGTTCTCCCCTCTAATGTGATGGGTACTATCATCTGACCCGAAATCAAATGCTTCGTAGCATCAGCTGTCTCAATCCAACGGCTCTCAATCTTCTGCAACTTAGCCGGAACATTTTCAATTAAATAAATTCCATCTCCTCCAATCACTGTGTGGGATGCTCCAGAATCCAGCAGAGCCCTAACCTTCTTCCCAAAAATCCTAACATCCAAATATGGTCGCTTATCATTTGCTTTAAACTTAAGAAGATAATTCATCCTACTAGGGTCACAACTATTTTTTCTACGGGAGCCAACTTGAGTTTGTAAGCCGACCCCCTGCCTCACAAGTTTTTTGGCACGCACTTGCCACACTTAGCCTTGATAACATCTGGCTGACCACAGCCATAACAAAATTTTTTCCGATTTTCATTACAGGCTGTGTAACGATGACCGAGTACTCCACAGTTCCAACACTTAAGATTTGGATTGGACAATCTACTTGGCTGAATTGCTGCCAACTTTGTAGGTGGAAAATTCCTTCGTTTCTGAGAACTAGAACAAGCCAAATCTGGTTCAAGAGGGGATGCTATTCCTGAATATGATCTAGGCAATGAGGACCTTAATCGGCCTGCTTCGGCTTTTCTTCCCATAAACCTAAGTTCTTCGATACTACTAATATCAAACATAGCAAGTCTGTCTTGAAGCTGAGGATGAAGATTATTATATATCTGTTTCAGTTTAACTGTTTCCGGTACATTCTCTGAGAGCCTAGAGTATAGACCCTCCATAGCGGCAATAAACAAGTCGATCGACTCCTGGTCACCTTGCATTCTACTAAATATTTCTTGTTGGAGTCTGAACTCATAATCGGGCGCTTGAAAAACTGTCCTCATTTCTTTACATAAGGCCTTCCATGAGAAAATCCTATCTATTGTCGACCGGTACCAGACTAGTGCTGAACCTTCGAACAAGTCTACCGCTGATTCAAATAATTCTTGTTCGCTTACTCCTCGAGCTCTTCTTAGCTCTTCCACTCTTTCAAGGAAGGAGCCAATACTGTGTTTATTCTCATGGCTGAACTTGATTCCCCATTTATATACTGGAATAGACTTAGTCTTAAGATAGTTTGACTGTGCTAGCGAAGTTAGATGGTGGCGAGGCTGACTCGAAGAAAACCTTTCCTTTTGACTAGAATTAAATTTAGGGAGGCTTGTATCCAAAAGTACTAATTTGTCTAGTTTGACAGTTTTCTCCATTTTTGTGGCTTGTTTATAAAGTTCATCACCTTTGTTAGTCGTAAGATCACATGTATCTTCTAAGTCCTGGTCAGTCTCCCCAATCAAATTTAAAGTCGGATCAGACAAAGCCCTAGGCACCATTTCCTCTGCAGATGTCTTCTTCGCTTTGAGAGAATCCACAAGATGCTTAGTTTTTCCCAACAAGTCTGCTTTCCTCTGCTCCAATTCATTATCCGCTGAAGCTCCTATCGGAATCCTTTCAATTCGCATGTACAGATGATACAACCTAGCATTCAGCCGTTGATACTCACAATCTTTCCCCTTGCCATCATACTCCTCTACTAATGAAGCTATATCTTCCCATTTCTCCTTGCATTGTTCCAACTCCGACTCAGCATCTAATTTGTTAATCTCCGTTTCCCTCACCAACATGTTATTTGAAAAACATTGATTTAACCGTTTTCTAAGCTCATCTGCCAAACCTGTTGAATCCACTCCTCTTATCATTAACTCATATGCCACTTCATCCTTCCTCAGATGATTAGCCGTCATATTGATTGTAGACACTAAGTTCCAAACAACAACCGAAAAGCTCATACAAGACTGATAAATATCAACTACAGTATTCCACGAATATTGAAATTTACTCCATGTGACACAAAAACAAACAAGACAATTTTAAGTCCAAAATTCTACTACTCCAAAATTTTTTTTTTTAGTCTGATATCAAGTTATCTTCAAAGTCCCTTAAAGGCGAAAACACATATAAACTCACAATTTTCTAAAATAAGCCCCACGTTTGAGGCGCCATTTGCTACGTTCCCAACGCAGTGTTATTTTGTCCCAGCTAACATCAGTGGAGAAGGGGGGGGTTCAATTTAAGCAACATTTCTAAGAATCCAGATCAAGTTGAAACAAGCTACCCTACTAATGGAGGCTGGCATAAATGTCCGACTTTAAGGGCGCCACCTTGTTGATAGGAACTCTTCTATGGAGACAGTAACAAGGAATCTGTTCTTCCCCCAAACCGTGGAACCCCACTTGTAAGGCAGATTGTCAACCAAAATGAAATAAAATTACCTATGTTTTCTTGCATGGGTCAATAGGCCGATTTACCACCTTAAAATTCAAACCATGTATCACAGATTTATCATAAGTTGAAAATCAATTAAATCGCAAAGCTGGCAAATGGATCTTAAAACTAATATAATATACACAGGTATCAACAACAACAGCAGGTAACAGTTGTCCAATTTACCGACAAAGGTGTTGCACCAGAAATATAAATTAATTTATCTGAACTGTGAAACCCGTTTACTTCAACTTTTAATAACAAAGCATTTCTAAACTTCAGTGAAAATTCTTAAGTATTGAGCAAGTAGAACTTTATCAAAATACTCTAAGTTAGGCACAAGTACTATTTTCCAATTTAAATTTAAGAAATATTTATGTTAAGTTTGACGTATAAATTACAACCAAGTACCAATATCAGTTAAAAGCTACTTCTCAAACTTAGTATTGAATGGGTTTGTAATGAACCCTAAAGAATGTAGGATGACTCAAGTAATTACAGATATTGCATCAAGACTCATTTAATGGAACAATTATTGGCATCACAAGTTGAGTCAGGAACAAAGTTATCATTTCTCAAGATAAATCATCTGATAAACCTTTAAACTTCCCATTTACAGTTCAATATATACTAAAGCAGTTTAATAATACAGCAAGAGCAGTTAAGATATATGCAATATATAATATTCTAAAGTTGGTAACTGCTCGTATTTTATCACCTAACCTAGTCTGCAGACTCTCTCCAAAGTACTACTTCAATTGCTTTGTACGCAAGGTGGCCACCAAACACTTAAACTACAAAGAAATATACACATAAATAAACCCTTATTTAACATACAACCTTAAACTAATATTGACAAAGAAGAGTTCACGATGGCGTTGAAGCTCACTGCACCACACACTATCGTTCCTCAATGCAATGTCCAAGTCCTCCGGGGTCACTGTACAAAATATTCCACGCCAAAGTTCCAAATAATAATAATAAAAGAGGAAGGACTTATCGAGTCGACGACCAGTAGCTCCAATAGCACCCTGGGAGGTTGCCAGTCCTGTAGGGGAAGGCGTCACAAGTCGAGGTAGGCGAATGCAGGTTCAATCCAACGCCCAGTTGTCACTGATGCTGGTATACCCAGGTCCTCAGCAGTAGGCCCCAGAAGAAAAACCCTAGAAAATCCCTACATAAATAGTATGGCTTCAAAACCAAAATATTCACAAGTAAAAATTCATTAATAAATTAATTTATGTAATTTTAATATTTCATGATTTATAACAAATAAAATTTGAAGGCCTAAATGTATTTACAATTATTCTAAAATCTTTATTTAGTTTTCCTGAAGACAAAGTAATATATTATCAACTGCATCAGATTCCAAAATTGAATTGAGAAAGCAAGATAACACATGGCCCTCAACAATATAATCACAATGGTCATCAACTATCTTATCAAATGCCAGAGAATACTGTTGTGCTGTACAATTAATCTGTAGCCCTGCTACAGTATATCAGTCATAGAATTTACAACAATTTTCTAAAATTGTTTACATGGCCAATCATTAAACACATAATAATTAGATACTAACTAAACAAATCACACTGGACATTTAACAGCTAACACATGAAATATAAGGCATCATATAGATTTGAAATAATAAAATATTAATTTCCATTCCCTATGAAATATGCACAATAATTGTTGTAACTGCCATTATTGTACATTGATGAACTACAGAGGAAGCTCTGATTTTTTTGTTAACCTCAAGTCAGACAATTAATTGAAGCTGACCTAACATTAAATTTTTAGCTTTCATAATAGTATAACTCAAAGAAATAGATATTCAGGGATATCACCACAATGACAGGAGATTAGTTATTGATCACATCTGCTCCACAAAACAGTAATATTCTCGAGGGACATTTTATACTTAATAAAAAAACATTAATACATTTCTTAAAGTTATTTTGAGTTCTAACTTCCAAGTCAAGTGAAAGCATCTATTTTAACTGTACAGTATAAAACAAAACTATTTTAAAGCACACTAATGACAATAAAAATGATAATTTAATAATTTGTTTACCTATAATTAATTGTTATTTTTCCAAATTAGCTATTCCTACATTAAACAAAATAAAGGGTTTTTATTCCTATTAATTTATCAAATCGGCAGACTTCCAAACACAAAATTAACTAGCCTAAACGTGTTTTGCAAAATTGTTGAAGCATGAAATAATATTTTTATCTTGAAATAAGCAACAAAATATTTCAAGTTTTAGAAGTTCATTTGATTTTCTTTACAACATTAAATACACTTATATTTACACATAGTTAACGAAAATAATATTTACACCTACATATTTAAATATTTAAGTAGTCTACAATTATCTACATGAAAGATCCAGTTTGCAGGAATAAGCATACATGGCTTGGTTTCTGATTCTACAAATTTCGCTAACCACCAGTTATAACAGGTCAACCTTACTTGAAATTAATAAGACAATATTTGATTTTAAAACTATTTAATTTCCAGAACCCTGGCTTTATATGAAATCTACTAAATTATATTTAGATTTTTACCTTAAAGCACATTTTATTTCTTGATCCATGCAGGAAAAATCACAAGTTTAAGCCTTATGTCAAGTTTTACAGATTATAGAATTTAATTTAATTTTCCTTTGACTTCAAATGTTTGAAACAAATTATTAACAATTTATTAATCTGCCTTACCTCTTCGCACTTTGCAAAATCCTCATACGAGAGCAGAGGGTCTTCAGCAGCAGATCCAGGCACAACTTTTCACGTCTGAGGTCCAGGTCTCAATAATCGAAGTCTCCAATGCTTCAGTCACCTTTGAACTCTCGGCCGGTATCAGCGTGAACGGCCGCGTTACACATCGCCAATTAGTCACGTAGACCACCTTTCTGCGGCCACAGCATAGGCTTAGGTATTTTGACAACGCCTGCGACTCTGGCAAGGCAATACGCGCTACGCCAATGCTTCCCATTTAGCTCGGCCGGGCAGGGCGCGCATCCCTCCCGTAAAATTCTGTTAAGTTGATCAGGCTTAACTGCCGATTAGTATTATGGCAAGTTGACGTTGCAGTGTTTCAAAAGTCCCACCCCACATTATAATTTTATTTTGTAATAATGGAGGTAAACTACTTTGTGGAATTTTTATGTTACCAAAGGGACTTTCTTAAGTATACACATTTTCAACCCTATTTTGTTAAAAACATTTAAAATTTGTGGGTAAGCCAAAGATTTTAAATGCAAATTCCTACCTTGTGATACTTAATTTTAAAGCTCTTGATAAAATAAGAAGAATGACACAATTTAGAGGTCTGTATGTTGACCCTATCCAAAATGGCACTAATTTAAAGTTGAAATTTTTTAATAAAATTGCCAATAAAAAGCATTTTAAAGGGGTAAACCCCACGAAAATGTATGTGAATTGTATTCATGTTAGGTATCTGAAGTCATGATAGAATCATACCCAGGACTCAAATCAGGTCGTAACTCAAACTTTCATTATTTAGAAAAAATCAAAATAAGGTAACATTTAGGAAATTTAGGGTATGGTATAAAGTCCTGGATGTGATTCTGTCAACTCGAAGTCACTTTGGGTACTTTGAGTGCAAATTACGTACATTTTCGTGGGTTTTATCCCTATAAAATACTATTTAAGGGGTATTGCATAGAAAATCCCAAATTGAAATGGCCGCCATTTTGGATAGGAACAACATAGAGTCCTTTAATTTGCACCATTCTTCCTCTTTTAACAAGGACTTAAAAGTGATGATCACATGTAAGGGGTTTACGTTTAAATTGTTTACTTAGACTTGCCCCCAAATTACCCCATTTCCAAAATAGGGCTTGAAAATTGTATACTAGAAAAACCTCTTTCTTTGGTCACATAAACATTCCTCACAGTAAAGCTTTCTATCTCCATTACTAAAAACATAAAATATAATATGGGGGAGGGGGGAGTTTTGAGACACACTGTGTATTTATTCCATTATATCAGTTTTAAAATGGTTTCCAAATCCTTTTGAAATATTTTTTGGTTTATTCAAAAATGTAAGCTATGTCTATTTTATTTTTGGAAAGGTTAGGAAGCTGTTTTTACTTTTTCAAGACTAATTTCCTGATTACAACACTCCACTTCACCCTAGGTTAAATTAAGACGTAAGATATTTATTTTTGTAAAATAGTCTTAAACATATTTTGGATTTGTAAAGATTGTTTACGAATATAAGTCTTACATTTATATGTTAATATATTAATACAAAGAGAGAAAACCATATTGTTTTCAGAGGTTAAACCATCGATCAACGATCTCATTCGAATTTGAAAATTGTTTTACCCAAATGTAGGAAATTTCACGGTGGATTCTGGATTCTGGAAATTATAGTTTTTTTTAGCGGAAAAGCTAGGAACACCTTGGAATATTAAAAAATCTCGTCGAAAATGGCACATGTGGATACACGAAAATGATACCGGGACAGCGAGTAGATTGAGAATATCAACGAATTTGTCCGATTCGACGTAAAACAACGGATATATGGCCGGAAAAGTGTAGGGGAATTCTGGAAAATGGCTCAAAAAATTTGGTTGGGGGATGGCATGTGGGTAGTCAAATAAAACTGCCGTTCAACGCTGAACCTCATCATAATATTATTTTTTGCATCCGACCTATGTTTACCCTAAAAATACAGGAAAGGTTATTTTAGGTTAGGTATTGTTAGGTTAGGTTTCTTGGGTTGGAAAAGGTCAGGTAAGTTTAGTTTACCATACCAAACCTTAAAACCCCTAACCCAACGTAACTTTACTTCCAAGGATGCCAAGTACAAGGTTATGTTTGTTCACTTCAAAGGTTATGTTTGTACAAGGTCAAATTCATTTTTGTTCACTTGAACGTGTGTCAACTCAATAGAATTAGGTGCTTTTTCATACCTCTTTTAAGTAGATTTTTAGTCGTCTGTTGATAGTTAAGAAGAGATGTAAATTAATAATGCAAGATCTGTGGATGGTTCCTCTTTTTAAGTTAGAGGATGGCTGCATAAGTTACAGCTTATAATGGCTTTAAGCTCAAGGTTTGATAACATCACATTTATTTTCTTAGCAATTTTAAATTGGCACTGGTTTCAATTAAACGGCTTTAGCACTTTTCACTGTCATTCAACTTTAATAATTAAGTTTAAGAACTGATACCTAGAAACTATAAAACTTCAGATGAAATAATAAAGAGAGCCAATAAATTATGTACATTTACAGACATTGCCAACTACAGCCTAGCCTAATAGACAGTAATTCCAAATAGAGGCCTTATGTTTGAGCTTTTAAGTTCAATCTATATTGTGTCTAAGTCAATCAAATACAATCCATTATTAATTAAGTTTAATAGCCTACACTAATGTTTGTGATTTATTGTAATACTTTTATACACACTGTAATGAATATTATATTAATTTAACAATACATTTTAATGTTATAAAGCAGATAACTTAATGTTTAACCACATAACTGTATGATAAAAAAATTCGAATAAGGGTTATTCTCACCTTCTATGAGGTTTATAATGTAACTCACTTCCCTTTTGGGGAATAATAAAAACTAAATCAGAACCTAGGTTCTAGGTTAGCCTTCTTTAGAGAATTTGAGAGGAAACTTGGTAACTGGTAGATTTTTACAGAATAGCCCTACAGGCCAAGATAAAAAATTAACTTGCTACATTATTCTATGAAAATACTGACTTAGAAGAGAGAAAAAATAATTCTAATTTTTTGCACCAATAAACCTGACAATATTCCCTCCAACTAAAAAATATTGTTTCTTTGAGAACTTTGAAATTAGGTTTATGAAAATACTACGGTTACTATCAGAAAGTTTAAAATATCAACATAAAGTAACATTATTAGCAATTAATTGACCAAATACAATCTCAGAGCAAAGATTTCTAGCCTGTAGGTGTACAGTGTGTTCATTTTTAGCGAATTTCCTCTATAGGGAAGAAGCTATTACCGTAGCCGGCATGGCAAGACCTAGGCCCGGGACAATGATAACTTTTCGTTTCGAGGTCCCAGACCCCAAAAACACCATTCGTTCGAAATTGTACATATACATGTATATGTGTGTGTGTGTCGGTGGGTGCGATAACTCGCGTAAAAAGGTCCGATTTGATAAAATTTGGTGCAAACGCGTAAAGCAACATTTATGACTTTAAGTTCGAAAACCAGACAGATCGACCCATCCAAAGTGGGATTTTGGGGGGGTTTTTGTACCCCAAAAATGTTTTTTTTTTTGAATTTTTTAAATATATTTTTGAAAAAGTCAAATATTTGTTTTTACCATTGGATTCAGCTTAACAAACACACAATTTGGTATTCTGATCATTCCTCTACGTCAAATGGTACAGAGATATTGAAAGTGCTAAACACAGTACGTTGTCCAATGTTATTCTTATGGAGAATAAGAAACATTGTATATCTCACATATTTATCAACTTTTCCTGATGAAACTTGGTATATTGCTTCATATCGTTGTGGTCTATTAATATTTGCACTAAAAATAATTTTTTGGCCGATAGTTCCCGTAGCAGCAAACCTGTGTACTCAGCCCCATGTTATTCTTATGATAAATAAGTAACCTATTATCTCCCTTAATTATGAACATAAATTAATAAAATTTGGTATGTAGCTTTACCTACTTGAGTTATACTGATGTTTGTATAAAACCCCATTTTTTGTGTTCCTTGCTTCAGCAAGCCTGCATACTCAGTCGCCATGTTATTCTTATGGAGAATAATAAAAATGTCATAAATCGTTTATTTATGAATGTATATTGATGAAACTTGTTATGTGGCTTTATGTGGTATTAAGATACATATATATATATATGCATTGGAAATTTGCTGAGGACGCAGGTTTGCTGCTACGGGGGTATTTTGTATCTTGAAAATAAGAGTTTTATAAGCAATTTTTGTTATTGGTCAAACATGTTTTTTTGAGCGTAGCGAACGAGTTTGGTGGAATATTTTTGATTTCTCTTTGCCATTTTATTTAGTTTTTAGTTACGCACTACTTTACTTGTTTGACCTTCCTTGTAACTATTAAGGTTTACGAGATCCCAATAGTGATCATAAATAAACGGGCAAAGAAATATAGAATACAAAGCACGATCAAATGTACAGAAAATCTTGTAAACAAGTTGCTTTCAAAAATATCCACCCAAATCCCTGTTTAGGAGGCACTACAGAATCCATCGCTACGCACGTGGTTTTAAGAGGGGAAATGCCCCCTTTTCCCCCCTTCAGGTTTATTAAGGGACAAAATATTTTGAATTTCCTCTGTTGGTCAATGCTAACTTGACTCGCATATCAAGTTTGAACGAAATTTATCAATAAATAAGAGAGAAATAGTAATTTTTGTATTCCTCATAAGAATAACGTTGGACAACGTACTGCGTTTACCGCAACATTTAAATTTAACATTTCTCCGCAACCAGTAATCGTAGAATAGTAATTCAAAATACTAAATTATTTAGTTTTTTGAGCTCTTTTTAATGGTGAATAGTAATATTTTTTTATAAAAAAAATGAATATTTGATATTTTAAGTCTTGTAATTTCTGAACCCCAAGTTTTATAGAAAAGCGGGTGGTGTCATTTTGTTGGAAAACTAAATTTATACAAACGACTAATGTTTAATCAAGATCGGTAGAGCAGTTTTTTAGAAATCTTAATTTTTCATGATTTTTGGCTGTTTTTTGGGGGATAATTACCCTTAAAAATAAAAATTCCAAAATGAAAAAACCGCCTGGAGATATCGTGGATTAGTACCTACATACCAAATTTCATAAAAATCGGACCATTGGTTTGGGCTCTAGCTCTGTACACATCCATACAAACAGACAGACACACAGACATCACGTAAAAATCACTTTTTGGGTTCAGGGAGCACCAAAACGAATATTTCAACTAACAACTCAAATTCGAAAATTTTGACGAAAACAATACTTTCTCCATATGTATAAGGGGGAGAAAGTAAAAAATTAACACACTGTATATAGGCAAAATCATATCCATGACATGTAATTAATTATCAGTAGTGTAGTAGGTAATTACGTTACATTACTCACCTTACAACAGTGACGACTGACACTGGCAACTGCCCAACTGGCACTTGTCATAAGCAAAATTTCCAATTTCCAATCCTTCTCAAGGGAATAGATCGAATTGGCAACGCTGTATTACGTAAAGAGTTTCCAACCAATCACAAGCGTTTATTTAAGTCAGCATTTGAAGCGAGTGTCGGGCCACACACTCTAGTTCGGGTAGTTCGCCGCAACGCCACTGGCGCGCCACTGTACAGTGATATTTTGGGCCCGACAAAGATATGCAAACGTGAAACCGGTTTCGTACAGAGCTTGTCGGGTCATTTTCAAATTTTGTTTCTAAGTCTTTCTGGAGACCAACTAAAACGTTTGATGCAGTATTGGTTGTCGGGACGTGTGTGAGTCCCGACAATTGGGTGTTTGCCCGACTGTCTGCTCCCATGCAGGTGTGTGTCCCGACAAAGATATGGATGCGTACGCACACACACACACACACACACACACACACACACACACACACACACACACACACGCACACGCACACACACACACACACACACACACACACACACACACACACACACACACACACACACACACACACACACATATATAAATTTGAACGAATAGTGTTTTTGACATCTGGAGACCTCAAAACAAAAAGTTATCATGGTCTCGGGCTTAAGTCTTACCATGAGACCTACGGTAATAGCTTCTTCCCTATAGGGGAAATTCTCTAAATACCCCCGTAGCAGCAAACCTGCATACTCAGCGAATTTCCAATGCATATTGATATTTTTATAAAAGCCCATTTATAATGTTCCTTATTTCAGCAAACCTGCATACTCAGCCGCCATGTTATTCTTATGGAGAATAATTAAAATGTCATAAATCGTTTATTTATGAATGTATATTGATGAAACTTGGCGTGTGGCTTTATGTGGTATCAAGATAAATTAATATAACTCAACTAGGTAAAGCCACATACCAATTTCTATTAATTTATGTTCATAATTAAAGGAGATAACACGTTAATTATTCTCCATTAGAATAACATGGGGCTGAGCATGCAGGTTTGCTGGTACGGGAACTATCAGGAAAAAAATGGGTTTTTGTACAAATATCAATAGACCACAATGAAATGAGGCAATATACCAAGTTTCGTCAGAATAAGTTGATAAATAAGCGAGATATAAAATTTTTCTTATCCTCCATAAGAATAACATTGGACAACGTACTGTGTTTAGCACTTTCAATATCTCAGTAACCAATTGACGTAGAGCAATGATTAAAACATCAAATTGTATGTCTTTTTAAGCTGATTCCAATGGAAAACAATAAAATTTTACTTTTTCAAAAATTGTATGTAAAAAACTCAAAAAACCCATTTTTGGGGTACAAAACCCCCCTAAAATACCCCTTCGGATAGGTCGATCCGTCTGGTTTTCGAACTTAAAGTCATAAATGCTGCTTTACACGTTTGTACCAAATTTAATCAAAATCTGACCTTTTTTACGAGAGTTATCGCACCCACGGACACACATATATATACATATATATACAGTTTCGAACGAATGGTGTTTTTGGGGTCTGGGGACCTCAAAACGAAAAGTTATCATGGTCCCGGGCCTAGGTCTTACCATGCCGACTACGGTAATAGTTTCTTCCCTATAGGGGAAATTCTCTAAAATGGGTGTCTAGGCAAATATCAATATAACTACTAGGTGAATTTATGTTTTGATTTATTTGGACTTTACCAATCGCTTCTAGTGTTTAAAACTACACTACGTTTCGGGAGGTAAGGAAACTCCTCCCGTTATCAAGTGAACCCTACTTACATCTAAATATCAAATTCTTACACCTAACTAACCTACAATTTTTTGGATTTTTTAAACTTTTTATTTTACATTTTCTATTTCCTTTTCCATTTGTTCGTATATATAAATTTTGTGTTAGTGTATTGTATTTGATTTTTTGTATATATGTTTGGTATCTTTGTGTTAGCGTAAATTAAAATGTAAAAGAAAAAAGTTTAAAAAATCCAAAAATATGTAGGTTAGTTAGGTTAAGAATTTGATATTTAGATGTAAGTAGGGTTCACTTGATAACGGGAGGAGATTCCTTACCTCCCGAAACGTAGTGTAGTTTTAAACACTAGAAGCGATTGGTAAAGTCCAAATAAATCAAAAAATAAATTCAAATCCATCGCTATTATGAGTTTCAAAATACCCCCGTAGCAGCAAACCTGCGTAACTTACTCAGCGAATTTCTAATAGATATATAAATGTCTTAATACTACATAAAGCCACTTACCAAGTTTCATAAAAATATATTCACAAATAATCGATATATACAATTTTAATTATTCTCAATAAGAATAACATTGGGGCTGAGTACGCAGGTTTGCTGCAACAAGGAACACAAAAAATGGGTTTTTATGCTAATATCAATATAACTCAACTAGGTGAAGTCATATACCAGATTTTATTAATTTATGTTCATAATTAAGGGAGACATAGCATTTAATTATTATCCATAAGAATAACATGGGGCTGAGTACATAGGTTTGCTGCTACTGGTGTCTTTGGCAAAAAATATTTTTTTTGAGCAAATATCAATAGACCACAACCAGATGAAGCCATATACCAAGTTTCGTCAGTATACGTTTATAAATAAGCGAGAAATACAATTTTTCTTTTCCTCCATAAGAATAACATTAGACAACGTACTGTGTTTAGCACTTTCAATTTCTCGGTAACCAATTGACGTAGAGAAATGATGAAAATACCAAATTGTGTGTTTTTTTAAGCTGAATCCAATGATAAAAACTAAAATTTAACTATTTCAAAAATTATATGTAATAAATTCAAAAAACCCATTTTTGGGGTACAAAACCCCTTCGGATAATAATAGCATTTAATTATTAAGGGAGACATAGCATTTTAATTTTTCTCCATAAGAATAACATGGGGGCTGAGTACATAGGTTTGCTGCTACGGGTACCTTTAGCAAATAGACCACAACCAGATAAAGCCGTACACCAAGTTTCGTCAGTACACGTTCATAAAGAAGCGAGATATAATTATTTTCTTTTTCTCCATAAGAATTGCATTAGACAACGTACTGTGTTTAGCACTTTCAATATCTCGGTAACCGAAAGACGAAGAGGAATGATCAAAATACCAAATTGTGAATTTTTTTAGGCTGAATCCAATGGTGAAAATTAAAATTTGATTATTTCAAAACTTATATGTAAAAAGTTCAAAAAACCCATTTTGGGGATACAAAATCCCCAAAAACACCCCTTTAGACAGAGCTATATGGCTGGTTTTCGAAGTTAAGTCATAAATGTTGCTTTACATGTTAATACCACATTTCATCGAAATCAGACTTTTTGTATGAGAGTTAACACACCCACGGACACAGATATATATACAGTTTTGAGCGAGTGGAGTTTTGGGGTCTGGAGACCTCAAAACGAAAATTTATCATGGCCCCGGGCCTAGGTTTTACCATGCCGACTACGGTAACAGCTTTTTCCCTATGGGGAAAATTCGCTAAAACCTACTTTAACGGCAACTCTCATAATGGAATTAAAAAAATCTAGGCACTTGAATGGAAACTCAAACTGTTTTTTCCGATAGGCGAGTGAGCGTAGCAAACGAGCTCATATATAAAATGAACGAGTATTAGATATAAAACAAATTCAATGCCTCTTCTGCGGCAGCAACGCACCGGGTACCAGCTAGTTTTAAATAAAATAGGCCTAACATTAATACATAACTATAAAAAATGTGAAATGTGAATTTTCCCCTGATGAAACCATCAGTTATGGCTATACATGTAAAGATATAACTGGTGATACCCCAAGACCAGATAAAACCAGTGGGAACCACTGCACTAGAGAAAACCTAGTTTACTACACTTGTTTATGAAAACACCAGGTCATCCCTCAAATTAGCCAAAGGAAACAACAAAATTAAAAATACCAAAACCCCCGTTGCAGCAAACCTGTGTGAATGTGTTGCAGCAAACTGGGTAAATGTATAATACAACAAAATTTTCACTTCCATGAAAATCTTTTTAACCAAAATTTATCCTAGAGTAAAATACCCCCGTAGCAGCAAACCTGCGTACTCAGCGAATTTCCAATGCATATATATGTATCTTAATACCACATAAAGCCACATACCAAGTTTCATCAATATACATTCATAAATAAGCGATTTATGACATTTTAATTATTCTCCATAAGAATAACATGGCAGCTGAGTATGCAGGTTTGCTGAAATAAGGAACACTAAAAATGGGATTTTATACAAATATCAATATAACTCAACTAGGTAAAGCCACATACCAAGTTCTATTAATTTGTGTTCATAATTAAAGGAGATAACACGTTAATTATTCTCCATAAGAATAACATGGGGCTGAGTATGCAGGTTTGCTTCTACAGGAACTATCGGGCAAAAAATGGGTTTTTGTGCAAATATCAATAGACCACAATGAAATGAAGCAATATACCAAGTTTCGTCAGGATAAGTTGATAATTAAGCGAGATATACAATTTTTCTTATCCTCCATAAGAATAACATTGGACAACGTACTGTGTTTAGCACTTTCAATTTCTCAGTAACCAATTGACGTAGAGCAATGATTAAAACATCAAATTGTGCGTCTTGTTAAGCTGATTCCAATGGGAAAAAATAAAATTTTACTTTTTCAAAAATTGTATGTAAAAAACTCAAAAAACCCATTTTTGGGGTACAAAACCCCCCCAAAATACCCCTTCGGATAGGTCGATCCGTCTGGTTTTCGAACTTAAAGTCATAAATTCTGCTTTACACGTTTGTACCAAATTTCATAAAAATCGGACCTTTTTTACGAGAGTTATCGCACCCACGGACACATATATATAGATATATATATATAGATATATATATATAGATATATATAGATATATATATAGATATATATATATAGATATATATAGATATATATATATATATATACAGTTTCGAACGAATGGTGTTTTTGGGGTCTGGGGACCTCAAAACGAAAAGTTATCATGGTCCCGGGCCTAGGTCTTACCATGCCGTCTACGGTAATAGCTTCTTCCCTATAGGGGAAATTCGCTAAAATTAGCAAGTTACATTTGGTTCACTCTTTATAAGCTAAGGATAACATTATTAGGCCGAGTATACAAGGTTGTCATCCAAATTTCATTGAGTTCCTCTTATAAGCAACTATAAAAAGGCCTTATAAAATGGAAGTGCAATGATAGACTGGCTATAAGTTAACTTAGTTTCCATTCTAAATCAAATGTGTTGCCAAAGACGGTGGTTAGCTGTGCCAAAAGTGCCCAGAAAATGACTTACTTTGAGTGAAGAAAATCCAGTTGGGCCTAGTCCGGAATGTTAATCTTGATTTTGTTAAAGTTTTTGTTACAAATAATACCCCCGTCGCAGCAAACCTGCGTACCTACTCAGCGAATTTCCAATGCATAATATATGTGACTTACTACTACATCGAAAAACTTAGAGAATTAACTAAAAAATTGGCAGAAACAGTGTGTGTTGTTGTTATTGTTGGATTAGGAAACCTCAGCATTAGCTGCTAGGCACTTCTTCCACAAGTGGGAATTTTGGGGAGGTTACCGGAAGGAAAGGATATAGCAGGAAAGGAAAGGGTTGGATGGGACAGGCAGCCAATTGACCTTTCAGAGGGCCAACTCCCGTGCTTCTGTGATCAGGCGCTCTGCCCTTCAACTGGCCAACTCAAACAGTTTTGGTCTTGTATTTCATCTCAAGAGGCTTTATTTCCACCTGGCACCAAAAAAGTTTAAAAGCCGTTCTGAAACATCCTTAATCATTTCTGTAAATTATCTTTTATCATAAAAACCTATAAACTGTCGATGCAACTCGATAGGCCTATCCCTACTTACAAGTAAGTTTAACCTACAGCATCTATAAAGCCTATTGATTACAATAAATCGCTTCTCAGTAAAATACTTTCAAGCTTGTAATATGCGGCATATATAATGGAAAAATACCGTTTCAAGAATCTCCTTGTTGCTATCTGTGCGGCAAACTGAACCCAATTCTCCAAATGTATTCAATGAAGACAGTTTGCTAAAGTTGCGGCATTTCTTTAATTCGATGGCATCTTTAGACTCTTGACATATTTTTAGATGAGACAGCAATTCTTCAACACAATACATTTCTGATGAATTAGGTTTAATATTTAGAAATACTTTAGAAAACTAATGTTACACACTGTAGCTTTATGGAAAACGCTTTTGGCTTTGGGCGATTCCAATTTCCAATTGCAATTATTATTATTATTGTAATATAAAAACAACATAAACAAAAACAAAACAGACAACTGTGGAATCCAGACTGGCCCGACTGGCCCACCCCGCCCCCAACGGTGAGCCCTTTTTCGCCTACAAAATTTAGAGGTTGTTTGGTCGATATCGAACAGACGATACCGCAACGTTTCATAAACCGATTGTTCGTTCATTCTACTGGATGATTTGAGTTTGCCGACTGCCGAGAAGTTAAACTTGGAAATGGAAACCACTGTGGAAGTTCTAAGCTGACTCGACTAAGGCCTGTTGAAGTATAAGTTTGGCCATTGGACAGTTTGAAATTGAAATACCTTACATCCACTTAATATGGCAAAAGATATACCCAATTTAAATAAACTTTGTAATGCTAAGTTAATTAAGTAATGTATACAAGGTCTTCAACAGATGAGATGCCTTTAAATTTACAAATTGGTTGCAATCATAAATACAAAGACCCCGAGGTAGGGTTAAGATAATTAATCGGTCTCTCTAAATTACTTGTGATAAGAGAAAAATTGTTCATAAATTAAACTAGTATGAAATAAAACCCATTCCTTGCTCAAGTAATAGGCTTAATTATAGCTAAGGACTTGAAAGGCTCAGTTATTATGAGTTATATTAACTTTCCATATCCATAATTTAAATTACCTATAATCTGTTAAACTCCTATAAACCTATAAACTCCTATAAAATCTTCGAACGTTTCAGCATGTTTCAGTTTCATAAAATCTACTAGCGCTACTCATTTTGTATTCCAACAATCACCATTTTCCTTCCAACTTCGAAAACATCTATCTACTATCGTAGTCAACATTCAATCGATAAAACAACCGGTTGGTAAAATTGTTCGATATTGACCAAACAACCTCTAAATTTTGTAGGCGAAAAAGCGCTCACCCACCCCAACAACCAAGAACCAACTCAACCAAGGCTAGCCATATTTCTCTTTAACCGGCGATAAAATTCCCTAGATCATGATTTTCGAAATAAGATGTTTGAAGTTTTAATTTAGATTTTAGAATGTTAACAGCTATATTAAAATACAAACGTGTTTAGTATACTATAATTAGTTTTAAGTACCATGATAGCGTTTTTTTAAATATATTTGTCCTCCTAAGATGATAATTTATATCAAAACTGGCATATAAACACTATAGTAGCATAGATTAAGCATCTATACTAGTATAGTATAGTGCTAGTAGCTTTAAGTGGGTTTTAAGAGGGCTAATAGTGAGATTTTTTTAAGAGGATATTATATTTACTATTTATATTTATATGATAAAGAAAACAAATCAGCAGGAAAGTGTGGACGTATTAACACGCCGCATAAAAAAACAGAAGCTTAAATCACATTATAAATAATAACAGTCAATCATTAATAATTTAAAAATTTTGAAGTTTTTAGGTCATATTCGAGGAATAATGGCTATTTTTACCCAAACTCTGTTGAAATTAACTAAGCTCGCAAAAAGGCAATAACATAGATTAAACATACTCCTAATGAGTACGATCATAGACTTAAATCAAATCAAATCAAGTTTATTTGCCATAGACTTATAAAGTATTGTCAATGTCTTGTGATATACTGACTCACAGAGCCAATAATCAATAAATACACTTAGCCTACTTGGCAAGGTATTATAAATAAGATATTAATTACTAGAAGAAAACACACTGTTATGACAAAAAAACAGGCAGACTATTAACATAAATAAACAGGCCTAAAGAAATATGAGGTACACCAGGTAAGCTAGAAACATAAATTCAATGATTATACTGATGTAACAACACATTGTGTATACTATTGTGTTGTTTTACAGTACTACAGTACTACCACAGATTAACAATACTAACTACAGTAGTACTTTGGTATGATTAATATATGGTAATAGTCTGTTTATTTTTATTTTTTCAAATAACGTGCTTCTTAAGATGACAGAACCAGCTGGCTTCTTATTGATTTATTAATGAAATTCCTATTTTCATACATATAAATATACAATATGATCCATATATACTTGTACTGATACAATTGAAGAAAGCCAATATACTGCAATATAACCAAGCAAGTTATGACTACTACCATTGACTATATATTTAGTCAATGCTCCTACAACATAATTAAAAATATAAGCTGCTGTAAATGTGCGAGACTAAAATTTGGGTTTAGGCCCACATAAATTGCCTAGTACTGTGAAATGTATACATTACAACAATATTACATTATTAATAACAAAACTATGTTAACTCTATGCTCTGAAGACAGTTTGTTTTCATCCGGTTCCGTTCTTGCTTTTGTTTTGATGTTTTGGTGCATTTTTAAGTTCCGGTGTTCCGGTTCCCATGAGTATGTGTATTCTATTGCTTTTACTGTGGTATTTCACTTAACTGTTACGCTATGAGAAACTTAACGTTTAACCGTTAAACTTAAATTGGATGGTACAGATGAAAATATAAAATATCAGTTTTCTCACAGTGAGGCATCAACCCTTTAAATCTCAAAGATAGCGCAGGAGGGTTAACCTTGTTTCAGTAAGTTTGTCCCTTATTTTTAGTAGACCTAATAAGTTAGCCTGAAACTACTCTTTTAATTGTAGGTAAGTTACTTATCTTTGATTATATTGTTGCTAATTTATTATGATTTATTTTAATTAGGCTGTTGGTATTGATTCAGGTAGGCTATATTTTCGATTCACTTAATAATCTTATAAAATGGCTTGAATGGGGATTAAAATAATGTACCTACCTACTCAAATAATTTTGAATTCTTCTATATATAAGTTACCTATGACCACCACATGAAGGTACATATCAAGTTTTATCAAAATACTAGCCATTGTACCCGGTTTAACCCGGGAATACAACAGTTATATGTGCTGCATTCTGTGGTTAGCCCAGGGCTGTATTTAGGCCCTCTGGGGCCCCAGGCGCATGGGAAAATGGGGCTCCCCTAACATATATACGAGCATGTGTGTAGGAATATGTACATATGAAAGTTATTTTTCCTATTCCGTAATATAACCTTATTATTTTTAATATTCTAGTCTTCAATAAATACACTAAATATACAAGCAAATATCAAATTTGTATGAAAATGTTGTAAAAAGTTAGTTATATTGTAGACATTTGTACATTGCTTTCTTGTTAAGTTTACGAGAGGATGACACACTGAAATTATATCTTCACCATTGGCTCTAGTCTCTTCCTACGTTATTTTAAATTGGATGTGGAGAGTGAGTAAACAGAGAATTCGAGTGCTGGCAACAACAATGATAAGCATACATCCCGTAACCCTCACCGAGACCGGGACTGTGCTGATTGTATTGAGTATAAATTGATTCAAAACAAACATCTTAAACTTCAGAAACTATTATAAAATCCAGAAATATAATACAAAATAACAAAATAAAGAGGTTAGACACTATCCTATCATTACTATTAGGTATCATCTTTATTATTATAATCGCGGCCAAATATATTGCCAGTTTAGGGCGTGGTTTATCGAGCTATCAACTGAGATTAGCCAATAGTAGACGTGCTGCATTGCCAAAACTCCACACCAGCTCATCGGAATAACATTCTAGTGATATTTTTCTATGGAAAAATGGCATCAGTGACAGTGTACAGCTATGTTATTGACTACAGCCCAACTGTCATTATATTTGTCCGCTATTATTATAGGCCTTATTGTATTATAATATCTAGGATAACCTCAAACCTTAACTGACTTAATTGTTCTACACGTTAACTGACATTTGTAACCAATTATAATTTTGATACTATTACTTGATTACTTTCTGTTTGGCTTTTTGTTCCTACAATTTTATAATAGGCCTATATCATATTGAATTGTGTGCAACAAGAATAACAAAATCAACTTACATCGGCTTGAAAGGAATCTGCAACTTCCAGTACGCCAAAGCATGGTGGATATTTAAAAATTTATGAAGTTAGGGGATAGTCTCAAAAATTGCTCGAGAACAAGATCATCTATTGCAAATATTCAATATCTACAACTTATACTCAGCAAAATAAGGTGCTCTACAAATACCGTCAGTAGTTTACATTTCAAATCATACCTGGCCTATTCCTGTTACTTGATTAGGCCAAATTTATCAAATCCGCACACGGTATTCAAAATAATAAACATTAGTGAAAGAGTTTGGGTTTGAGACTTAGTTTGAACCTCCACCTTTCACAACTTAAAATTATTTGTATAACTGTCAGTTGAAAAATTATAAACTTTTTTAGAACAAAATTAAAACACTGCCTCACGAAGTCCCCGTTAATGGCCCGTGGGGTCCCACTTTCGTGGCCTGGGGGCTCCGGGCGCTCGCCCCGTGCGCCCTTAAGGAAATATGGCCCTGGGTTAGCCCGTGGAACTACTATGAATCAAGATTAGCTGTTTGTATTTTCATCAGCTCAAACAAAAATTAATGTCCATAAGGAATACATGGGAACTTTGAACTCCCATGGGGCAAAACCCTGTAGGATTTTCAAAACAAAAATAAACCTATGTGTTTATTTTGTATAAGGAAAATTCCTGTAAATTTTCATACAAATTGGTTTAGTAGTTTTTGAGTGATTGAGGAACAAAAGCAGATAGACAGACAGACACGCACCTTCCCATTTTTATATATTAGTAAGGATGTTAACACTCCAGTAACTTAGGTTAAAAAAGTTAAATTACCTTTTGCTGAGTGATTCAGTGTAATCCAGTTATAGGATAGTGATCTTTTCGGGAACAAGTGTTTTTTTTTACAAAAATGTTCATAAGTTAAACTTTATCTTGACTTGGCTAAACAAATAGGTAAGGCGACAAATAATTCCAAATACCCCCGTAGCAGCAAACCTGCATACTCAGCGAATTTCCAACGCATTTATCTTAATACCACATAAAGCCACATACCAAGTTTCATCAATATACATTCATAAATAAACGATTTATGACATTTTAATTATTCTCCATAAGAATAACATGGAGGCTGAGTATGCAGGTTTGCTGCTACGGGAACTATCGTGCAAAAAATGGATTTTTGTGCAAATATCAATAGACCACAACCAAATAAAGCCATATACCAAATTTTGCCAGTTTACGTTCATAAATAAGCGAGATATACAATTTTTCTTTTTCTCCATAAGAATAACATTAAACAACGTACTGTGTTTAGCACTTTCAATATCTCGGTAACCAATTGACGTAGAGCAATGATCAAAATACCAAATTGTTTGTTTTTTTAAGCTGAATTTAATGGTATAAATTAAAATTTGATTTAAATTAAAATTACATGTGAAAACCCCAAAAAACACATTTTTGGGGTACAAAACCCCCCAAAATCCCCCTTCGGATGGTGCGATTCATCTGGTTTTCGAACTCGTTCAAATAAATGGTACTTTACACATTTGTACCAAATTTCATTAAGATCGGACCTTTTTTACGAGAGTTATCGTGCTTATGGACACATATATATATAAATATATATATATATATATATATATACATATATAATACCCCCGTAGCAGCAAACCTGCGTACTTAGCGAATTTCCAATGCATATATATTAATCTTAATGCCACATAAAGCTACATACCAATTTTCATCAATATACATTCATAAATAAGCAATTTATGACATTTTAATTATTCTCCATAAGAATAACATGGCGGCTGAGTATGCAGGTTTGCTGAAGCATGTAACACGAAAAAATGGGGTTTTATGCTAATATCAATATAACTCAACTAGGTGAAGTTACTTACCAAATTTCATTAATTTATTTTCATAATTAAGGGAGATAACACGTTACTTATTCTCCATAAGAATAACATGGGGCTGAGTACGCAGGTTTGCTGCTACGGGAGCCTTTGTCAAAAAATTGTTTTTTAGAGGAAATATCAATGGTCCACAACCAGATAAAGCCGTATACCAAGTTTCGTCAGTATATGTTCATAAATAAGCGAGATATAAAATTTTTATTTTCCTCCATAAGAATAACATTAGACAACGTACTGTGTTTAGCATTTTCAATATCTCGGTAACAAATTGACGTAGAGAAATGATCAAAATACCAAATTGTGTGTTTTTTTAAGCTGAATCCAATGAGAAAAAATAAAATTTGACTATTTCCAAAATTATATGTAAAAAATTCAAAAAACCCATTTTTGGGGTACAAAACCCCCCAAAAATACCCCTTCGGATAGAGCGATCTAGCTGGTTTTCGAACTTAAAGTCATAAATGTTGCTTTACACGTTTATACCAAATTTCATCAAAATCGGATAATTTTTACGAGAGTTATCGTGCTCACGGACACATATATATATATATATATATATATATAGATATATATATATATATACAGTTTCGAATGAATGGTGTTTTTGGGGTCTGGGGACCTCAAAACGAAAAGTTATCATGGTCCCGGGCCTAGGTCTTACCATGCCGACTACGGTAATAGCTTCTTCCCTATAGGGGAAATTCGCTAAAAATTTGAACGAATGGTGTTTTTGGCATCTGGGGACCTCAAAATGAAAAGTTATCGTGGTCTCGGGCTTAAGTCTTACCATGAGACCTACGGTAATAGCTTCTTCCCTATAGGGGAAATTCGCTGAAATAGATTTTGATACAATATTTTATTGTCAACAGAAAAATGAGTATTTTACGGACCTTTTCCGTTATACGACTACTAATCCAATTTTCAGGTTGAAATGTTATAATTATCTCCAAATCATGTTTAGGGTTTCAGATTGATTTTATAGGATATTTTCTCCAGAAATAGTAAGAAACCAAACGAGGCATAATAAGTAACCTAAATACCCCCGTTGCAGCAAACCTGCATACTCAGCGAATTTCTAAAATGTTGCAAATGTCTTAAGACTACATAAAGCCACTTATCAAGTTTTATAAAAGTATATTCACAATAAAGCGATATCAAAAATACTAAATATTCTCTAGAAGCCAGAATAACATTGGGGCTGAGTACGTAGGTTTGCTGCAACAGGGAACACAAAAAATTGGGTTTTAAGCAAATATCAATAGAACTCAACTAGATGAACACTTAAAATCATCCTAGACTATTTTTTTTTCTTGGTATGTTGTTTATACCAAGTTTTATTAATTTATGTTCATAATTAAGGGATGCATAGAATTTTAATTACAGTGACTCTCAGAAATCGGATCACACTTTTCCGAACTCACAATTATCTGTACTGATGATCTTGATTTATTTTTAATTTTTTATCGTAAATAAAAACGAAACAATGGAACTTAACGGTTTAGCACCTTAATTTTTCACTTGATTATCCCACATTACACAAATGTCATGTAGTTTGCATTGTCAGGCGCTCTAACCCAACCTCGGATTGTTCGAGTCCTTCTAGCGAATTTCCCCTATAGGGAAGAAGCTATTACCGTAGTCGGCATGGTAAGACCTAGGCCCGGGACCCTTTTTGTTTTGAGGTCCCCAGACCCCAAAACACCATTCGTTCGAAACTGTGTATATATATATATATATATATACTAAAAAATTGATCTATCAATATATATTATAATGTAATATTATAGATATTAGATATATATATATATATATATATATATATATATATATATATATATATATATATATATATATATATATATATTATATATATGTGTGTGTCCGTGAGCACGATAACTCTCGTAAAAATGATCCGATTTTGATGAAATGTGGTAAAAACGTGTAAAGCAACATTTATGACTTTAAGTTCAAAAACCAGCCAGATCCGAAGATGTTTTGTACCCCAAAAATGGGTTTTTTGAATTTATTACATATAATTTTTGAAATAGTTAAATTTTAGTTTTTACCATTGGATTCAGCTAAAAAAACACACAATTTGGTATTTTGATCATTTCTCTACGTCAATTGGTTACCGAGATATTGAAAGTGCTAAACACAGTTTACATTGTTTAATGTTATTCTTATGGAGGAAAAAAAATTATATCTCGCTTATTTATGAACGTATACTGACGAAACTTGGTATATGGCTTCATCTGGTTGTGGTATATTGATATTTGCTCAAAAAAATCATTTTTTGCCAAATGCTCCCGTAGCAGCAAACCTGCGTACTAAGCCCCGTGTTATTCTTATGGATAATAACTAAATGCTATGTCTCCCTTAATTATAAACATAAATGAATAAATACTGGTATACGACTTCACCTATAGTTGAGTTATATTCATATTAGCATGAAAACCCATTTTTTGTGTTCCTTGGTGCAGCAAACCTGCTTACTCAGCCCCAATGTTATTCCTATGGAGAATAATTAAAATGGTATATATCGCTTATTTGTGAATATATTTTTATGAAACTTGGTAAGTGGCTTTATATTGTATTAAGACATTTATATCTCCAATATAAATTCGCTGAGTATGCAGGTTTGCTGCGATGGGGGCATTCTAGTTGACAGGAATATTTACCAGCTATGTTGGACACTAGGTCTCTGTGATTTTTAATAGGAGAGTTTTTGTTATCTTCAATCTATGAGTAAAAGAACCAAAACCAGGAATAAAATGAATATAAAAATTAAAAATCAACTACAGTTGAACCTGTTTATGCAGATTAATCAGGTAGAATAACCAGGTGGACAGACTTCATGATTCATATTAGCGAATTTCCCCTATAGGGAAGAAGCTATTACCGTAGGTCTCATGGTAAGACTTAAGCTCGAGACCATGATAACTTTTCGTTTTGAGGTCCCCAGATGCCAAAAACACCATTCGTTCAAATTTGTATATATGTATATATATATATATATATATTTATATATATATATATATATATATATATTTATATATATATATATTTATATATATATATATATATGTGTCCGTAAGCACGATAACTCTTGTAAAAGAGGTCCAATCTTAATGAAATTTGGTACAAACGTGTAAAGTACCATTTATTTGAACGAGTTCGAAAACCAGACAAATCGCACCATCCGAAGGGGGGTTTTGGGGGGGTTTTGTACCCCCAAAATGGGTTTTTTGGAGTTTTCACATGTAATAATCATTTAAATCAAATTTTAATTTATACCATTGGATTCAGCTTAAAAAAACAAACAATTTGGTATTTTGATCATTGCTCTACGTCAATTGGTTACTGAGATATTGAAAGTGCTAAACACAGTACGTTGTCCAATGTTATTCTTATGGAGAAAAAGAAAAATTTTATATCTCGGTTGTTTATGAACATAAACTGACGAAACTTGGTATATCGGTTCATCTGGTTGTGGTTTGTTGTGGTTTAAACAAAAAACTACTTTTTCGCCTATGGTTCCCGTAGCAGCAAACCTAGGTATTCGGTCCCCATGTTATTCTTATGGAGAATAATAAATATGTTATATATCGCTTATTTATGAATGTATATGGATGAAACTTGGTATGTGACTTCACTTAGATGAGTCCTATTGATATTTGCATAAAAACCCATTATTTTGTGTTCTTTGTTGCAGCAAACCTGCGTACTCATCCCTAATGTTATTCTAATGGAGAATAATGAAAATTTTAAATATGACTTATTTATGAATATATTTCTTATGAATTCTGGTAAGAGGCATAATGTGTTATTAAGACATATATATTCATTGGAAATTCGCTGAGTACGCAGGTTTGCTGCGACGGGGGTATTTTTGTTATATATCTATATCTAAAAAAAATCACTCATGAAGTCTAATAAAAAATCCTATGATTTGGAAGATATGACCTCACAATACCTGTCAGTGGCATTCTCCCAAGCAACTGTGATAATTACATTGGCAGTGAAGTCCACAGACACTGAATCAACAGGAAGAGACATGTCCATGTTCTTGATATGAATCACCCGAAGCCCAGTGGCTATCAGCATTCTGCTGTGTCTATAAATGTTGTCCGTCCAAGCTCTCAAGGGCTCCTGGTTCGTTGGCCCAACTGCAAGTTATGTTTTACATTATAGTACGCTACAAATTTCTCAGGGTTGTACCAAAAATCTCTTTAAAATCATTGGGATTGTTAATAATTACTGTGTGTTAGAGCAAAGTCCAAAGCCTCTGGAATTGTTACCATCTAGGATCGACCTTTTCTTTTAAATTATCATTATGTGTCCCCACATAGTACACAGCCAGCGACCCCTGTATATACCGATAGTTTATATACCGATGGCTGGTTCATTTTCGTAGTCTAATTTTCTTTTTGGTTTTATACAGGTACCATATATAATCAAAATGAGTAAAGATAATCTAAAATCATTAAATTGGGAAGCTCTTTTGAACAATTCTTCTGATGATTCTGATGATTATGATTCTGATGAAACGATCTGTGAAGAAGAGGTGGGTGTTAATGCAACAATTAGGAAAGACTTCGAGGCTAACGACAGTTTAACAAACACTGTGACTAGATCAGTTATGGAGCCTCAAACCAAATTTAAGAACGGGCCAGACATTTTTTATAATAAAACAGTTATGCCAAAATATGGGAACAGGAGCAGCCATAAACAATTTGATTGTTCATCAAGTATTGAAGCAAATTTAAATGAGAGTGGCAGAAGTGAGTTTTCAGGACATTCAAGAATTGTATCAGGAGCTACCATCAATTTAAATGACTGCAGTGATGCTTCTGAAAGCACATTTCAATTCACAGACATGTCATTAAAATCAAAAGATATTGAGAAAAAGGTTGAAGTGATTGATGGAAGAAATTTAAGATCTTCTAAAGTTTCACCAGATGTTATGATTATGTTCAATAAACACACTGATGCTCCTGAAAGCACATTTGGATTCACAGATAACTCATTAAATTCAAAGAAAACTGAGACAAATTTTATACTGTGTGACAAAAATGGATTTCCAAAGCCTGTGGAAGTTACACGAGATGGTTTGGACAGTTACAATAATTGCAATGACGTTTCTGAGAGTACATTTGGATTCACAGATATGACATTAGACTGCACTGAATGTGAATCTAAATTAAAAATAGAAGCAGATCAAAGGTCTGAAGTACAGGAACAGTGTTTGAATGACAATGTCAAAATGGAGGGGAGATTGCACACAGAACAACATGTCTTGAACAAATCAGACTGTGTCAAACAGTTGTTATCCAGTCAAGTGATTGGTTTACCTAATGAGCAAATAGAATTACAAACTTCAAATAACATACTAAATACTGATCAATCTATGAAAAATAAGATGTTCAATAACATACCAAGTGATTTTGAACTGGAAAAAGAATTACCCTCAGACACCAGTAATCACAATCTGGTTGGGCAACTAAACCAAAAAAATGGGATTTTGAACTTGGATCCTATAGATCTTGATTTTACAGGAAATGTAGAACAACCTGACAATGTATCATTTATTATAGATGCAACTGACTACTTTGCTCATTCGTTCAATGAAATACAACAGGATATTGATAATAGTTCCTTGCAAACTGAAATTGGTTTTTTGGGAATCTCAACAGAAAGTTTAGAAAATATAATAGAAAGTAACTTCATTGAAGAAACTTTTGAAGATGTGAGTGTCTCCAAAAGAAATATATGCAGCCCACCTCTTACTTTAATAGAGAAAACTAACAAACAAAATATCATGTCCAAAAAGAACCTTCCACACAAAAGAACACGTAACAAGCGAGATATCCCTGAAAAAATACTTCCAGTAAGAACATGCCAATCAAAATATGTAAACCAGTTAAAGAGATGTACTGAATCGGAAGAATCATCAGAATCAAGCTGGAACTCTCATACTTCAAAAAATACCAAAACTAGAGGTAAGAAGCAATATTGTTAATTTTTGTTTCATTTAGTTTTTGCTGTCAGTTCAGTAATCTTTTAAAAATTAAAATTAAAATGCGATGTTATGTTATAATAAATTTTGAGCACAGCATGGTGTAATGGTGACAAGTCAGCGCAGTTGTCCCCTCCCCTCAAATAATTTGGAAAAAGTCTTATTGTAATATTAAGTTACAAACATAATTCATTGTTTTACAGTTGTATGATTAAAAACGTATTGCCACTAAAGTAGATAAGATATTTTCTGAGCTTAAAATTTAATTTGTTAACACCGGTACTTAGTTAATACTTTTCAAACACTTATTAGTTTTTTCTTATCCTCCATAAATACAATAACTTGTTTCATCATTCATGAAGCAAATGCCTTGACTTGTTATTTTTGGATTACAATTATTTTATTTGAATTTGAATCATGAGAAAAGATGCAAAATGAAATATAAATAATAAAAGAGTTTGACATGAGAACGAAAGAGGTGTGTACACTAATTATTAGTACCTGGCCCAAAGACCCCTAATCCCAAAGTTTAAGCAAAATCCTTCAACTGGATCCTGAAATCAATTGTGTGAACCATCAAACCAACAGAATTTGCTTGTATTGGCTTAAAACATCAAATGTGAAGAGGTTTACTTTATAAATATCATATGTTAATAAACAGTAAATACAGTAAGATCAATCTGACCGAGGGTTGATTTCATTATTGGTGTTCACACCCAGTCCCGACGAGAGGGGGGGCCCGATAACCTGAGAGTACTCACTGCTAGCTGTATAATAATAGAACAAAGAATTAAAACTTCAGATTTTGTTATAGGCCTAGATAGGAGTTTTATTACCGGTGTTTGATCACCTTGACAAACAATTTTAATATTGTGAAACAGAGAAATAAGTTATTCTGATTGGCGGATGAGTTAAAATGTAAAAGCTAAAAGCTTTATGGAGTCGGAAGACTTAGAGACAGCTCACAGCACATCGCGCGGGCCCCTGCGGCCAGCCTACCGTCGTTACAGCTGATAGGCAAATAATTCGGCAAGCTCTTTTTGCCGAAAAAGGCCAGAAAAGTGTTGATATACCTCTGTAGTCTGATACCAGAGTTTTTTTTATGACTTTGCTTCAAATTAACTTAGTAGGTACAAAATCAGTTTGGGTTTTTTCACCCAATGCATTGCTAGCCATGACCAATGTAATAAAAAATTGCTATTCGTACAACATGTTTTCATCAGCTTACATCCACCAACCACAACTATAGTCAATTTGTTTAGAAATAACTCAGTGCGTAGTCCTAGTTTTTATTTAATAAGTTTAATAAAATAAAATTATGACGATGCAAAATTAAGAATTGAGCAAACAAAATAATATATGATATAGGTTGTAAACAATAATGGTTTTAGACTTTTTTGTTTTGTTCTCAAAGCTGGTCTATGCCTACTTTCTTCCACAGCGTAATGGTAAAAGTAGTTACACTTTTGATATATTAAACATACTGTACTTTATGACAGCTTAGTTGTACTTTTCTCGTAGTTTTGTAAGGTGAATGTTTTTGTGTTTCACACTTTCACAAATATTTAAACGGTGTTAAAGGTTGTAGATGTGCTCCAGCAACAAGGTTCGTAGAGCTTTCAGCACAGGTATAATCATTTCCATAAGAGTAATGTTCGCACTCGCAGCAAAGATGTCTTGCGATTTCGTCCAGCTGATGCATAAATCAACAACACAGTATAAGTTTTGCCAACCTTACAGGAGACAATAATGGTACAGCTATTTTTAAATTGTCACTGGACATGCAGAAATAAGTTTAAACCCATAATCCATTAATCTAATAATACAAATAAATCAAAACAATAATTAGTTTCATAGAATATTAGCTGATAAAATGATGTACGGTAATTAGTTAAACAGTGTTTATTTTAATTACAATGAAGAGGAAAATATGGTAGACGTACAATAAATATTGTGTTTCCAGCAACACTGCAGATTGGATTGGTGATCACGTGACCTTACAGCTGTTTTTACGATGTCTCTTCTGGTTAGCTAGAAAACCTTAAACATACCGACTGCACAGACGTTGCAAAGTATATATGGACCTTGTTATAGCAAGGCCGCACTAGATCTACAGGCCAACTACTGTAGTCTATAATACAACTGCAATTCGTTCCGCCGTGATTTGAACGTTTAAATAAATCTATAAAATGTAATTAAATTTCGTAGTAATGTTCTGCATTAACGTAGTGTAGTGATTGGCTAGTTTTGATTTGTTTAGGATTGATCTATATCTAGTATTAAGAATGATGAATTTTCCCAGCTGCTACACCAATAATTGGTCAAGATCAAAACTGAAGCATTTCACAAAGAAATTACTAGTACATACATAAGTTAAGAAAATTTTTTAGTACCTAATAAGTAAGTATACTCATTTTAGCGAATTTCCCCTATAGGGAAGAAGCCATTACCGTAGTCGGCATGGTAAGACCTAGGCCCGGGACCATGATAACTTTTCGTTTTGAGGTCCCCAGACCCCAAAAACACCATTCGTTCGATACTGTATATATATATATATATATATATATATATATATATATATATATATATATATATATGTGTCCGTGAGCACGATAACTCTCGTAAAAATGATCCGATTTTGATGAAATTTAGTATAAACGTGTAAAGCAACATTTATGACTTTAAGTTCGAAAACCAACCAGATCGCTCTACCCGAAGGGGTATTTTGGGGGGGTTTTGTACCCCAAAAATGGGTTTTTCGAATTTTTCACATATAATTTTTGAAATATTCAAATTTTAGTTTTCACCATTGGATTCAGCTTAAAAAAACACACAATTTGGTATTTTGATCGTTTCTCTACGTCAATTGGTTACCGAGATATTGAAAGTGCTAAACACAGTACGTTGTCCAATGTTATTCTTATGGAGGAAAAGAAAAATTTTATATCTCGCCTATTTATCAACGTATACTGACGAAACTTGGTATACGGCTTCATCTGGTTGTGGACCATTGATATTTGCTCAAAAAGACAATTTTTTACCCAAGGCTCCCGTAGCAGCAAACCTGCGTACTCAGCCCCATGTTATTCTTATGGAGAATAAGTAACGTGTTATCTGCCTTCATTATGAAAATAAATTAATGAAATTTGGTATGTCGCTTTACCTAGATGAGTTGTATTGATATTTGTATAAAACCCCATTTTTTGTGTTCCTTGCTTCAGCAAACCTGCATACTCAGCTGCCATGTTATTCTTATGGAGAATAATTAAAATGTCATAAATCGTTTATTTATGAATGTATATTGATGAAACTTGGTATGTGGCTTTATGTGGTATTAATATACATATATATGCATTGGAAATTCGCTAAGTACGCAGGTTTGCTGCTACGGGGGTATTAATAGAACATGAAGAGTTTGTAGGTACAAAAATAGATTACATTATGTGGGGGTGGGAGGGGGCCCTTGCCAGTGTTTTGCCTGGGGCCCACCATGACTCTCGGCGGCCCTGTTCACACCAGACCACCTTCGGTAGATCTTAAAAATCAAACAGGTCAGTCTGAGACAGAATGGATCTCTTAAGGGTCAACCTGCCAGGTTGAGTTCAAAATATATGTCTAACTCCTAACTCCGCTTGATTGAATAAACAACTCTCTAAAATTGTAATTTATCTAACCATTTTTGTTACATGCATGTAAAATGTAAGAGTAATAAATAAAGTGATACATTTATTTATTAAGTTAGTGATTAATTATTTTTTTCAGCAAAAAAACCTACCAATACTATATCACTCCAAGAAAATAAAAATAATGACAACGCCAAAGTAAAGAAAGCGATTGCGATTGAGAGAAAAACTAGAAGAGATACTAATAAAAAGAAGAAACTAAAAGTATTCCCAGGAGTGAAATCTTCACAGAATGCGAAGACAATGAAGGTAAAATGTTAATAATAACTAGTTGTCCTGTTACTCGAATCCGAGCAAGTTTGTACCCAACGAAAAGTTACTTCAGTTGTAAACAAGCATAACAAAACATCTGATATTAAAAGGGATGATAACATCTGAGAATAATGCGGATAATGTACTTTCAATCAACACGCAGTTTAGACTTCCGCCATCGGATAGTGCCACTGTTCCGAAAACTCAGCCCTTTACTGTATTTAAGTGATGCCCTTCTTTAAAATTCTGGGACGTATTGGCAAATCTACATAAAAATACCTTTAATTTGACACCTCAAACGTTAAAATCCGTCCAGTATTGAGTAATGGCTGTGAAGAAAAACTCCTAGCATATTAATATATAGGTTAATACTTCTATTATCACTAGAGACAGTAACATGTGAGGGGTTATGATGGGACATTTCTCAGTGGTTTTCATTGCAATCCTAAACCTATTTATGAAATAATTATTTCTCTAAAAGAGATTTATGACCTTTTTTATCTTAAGAAAATCATACTCAAGTATGTACTGACATATAATGAGACCTTTGGCTGAAACAAACTGAGCCAAAACAGAATGAGGTGAACTCATAACTCTGGCATTTATCAGGGAATTTATCAAGAATACAATGTTTATAAATTTCTCTCCCATTACTTTCTTCAATCTATGAGATAGTTGAACGTTTTTATTCTAGTTAAACATAAATATTAAAAGATAGTCAGTTAAAATCACGCCATCAGTGTGCTCATTACATCAAATTAGTTTTCCCTACATCTTCTCTACATAACAAACTAATCTGATGTAAAATGAATTAGAAAATTTGAATATTTCAAATTAGTTTGTAATGTTATTGGAATATGATCTCGTCTTCAGGTGGAAAGAATTCCTAGAACATAAAAACTTAGTGGCTCAGTTTTTGACAAGTTGACAGTTTTTTGGACAAGCTGGAAAAATCACAAAAAAGCTAAAATACCCCCGTAGCAGCAAACCTGCGTACTCAGCGAATTTCCAATGCATATGTATGTATCTTAATACCACATAAAGCCACATACCAAGTTTCATCAATATACATTCATAAATAAACGATTTATGACATTTTAATTATTCTCCATAAGAATAACATGGCAGCTGAGTATGCAGGTTTGCTGAAGCAAGGATCACAAAAAATATGGTTTTATACAAATATCAATATAACTCATGTAGGTAAAGCCACATACCAAATTTCATTAATTTATTTTCATAATGAAGGCAGTTAACACGTTACTTATTCTCCATAAGAATAACATGGGGCTGAGTACGCAGGTGTGCTGCTACGGGAGCCTTGGGTAAAAAAGTGTCTTTTTGAGCAAATATCAATTGTCCACAACCAGATGAAGCCATATACCAAGTTTCGTCAGTATAGGTTCATAAATAAGCGAGATATACAATTTTTATTTTTCTCCATAAGAATAACATTAGACAACGTACTGTGTTTAGCACTTTCAATATCTCGGTAACCAATTGACGTAGAGAAATGATCAAAATACCAAATTGTGTGTTTTTTTTAAGCTGAATCTAATGGGGAAAAATAAAATTTGACTATTTCCAAAATTATATGTAAAAAATTCTAAAAACCCATTTTTGGGGTACAAAACCCCCCCAAAATACCCCTTCGGATAGAGCGATCTGGCTGGTTTTCGAACTTAAAGTCATAAATGTTGCTTTACATGTTTATACCAAATTTCATCAAAATCGGATAATTTTTACGAGAGTTATCGTGCTCACGGACATATATATATATATATATATATATATATATATATATATATATATATATATATATATATATATACAGTTTCGAACGAATGGTGTTTTTGGGGTCTGGGGACCTCAAAACGAAAAGTTATCATGGTCCCGGGCCTAGGTCTTACCATGCCGACTACGGTAATAGCTTCTTCCCTATAGGGGAAATTGGCTAAAATAGAGGACTGTAACAACATTCAAAACAAAAATGAACACACAAGTCACGCTCAAAAAACGAGAGAACACTCGCCATCACTAACAATTAACTTTTAAACTTAGTTAGGTTTGCAAAGTAAAAGCACTTGGCTTGGCTTGGCACTTACTAACTAAACTAATAGTTAGTAATTTTACAATATTCTTGAATGTACGCATATCTGAAGGCGGAGTAGTTACTCCCTCAAGAGAGGGTTTAAAGGTGAAGCGGATGGCTTTATCCTCTTTAATTAGTTTATGTACTGTACATTATATATTTAGTGCTCATCAGTAAAATTGAACAAATTCACTAATGGTATTAGGATGGGCGATTACAGGTGCTGAACCATTTATGTGCTATATAAACTAAAACATTAAAATTCCAAGTCTTCAAACTTATACTCTGTAGTAGCTATATACTTATTATTTTTTAATTGTAACTGCTATTATTAACATTTTTAAGTATTCATTATAAAATAAATGGAAATTCTAAATGAAAATTTATTGCAGTTGTGAAAGTGAATATTTTTTCAGGTAATTACAAAGTAGTAATGTTTACAAAATGTAAAAATAATATATATTAAGAGAAATCTTGCCTTAGCAATCTAGTCAATTAAATTAGTCCTTAAAATCCGGATTTCGATTCCCGTAAAACCATCATCAGTTAGGACTGTATGGGTCAACCAAGCTAAAATGAAACTGAATATTCATCCTCATCCGAAGGATTTTGTCGTGATTTTTTAAAACTGTTACACATACAACACAGACACTTAATCATATATTTAAAAACTGTCTTCTTAACTACTAATCTCAGATAGTAAGAGTGCATGCATGCAATGTGTATTTTGAGGTTAAGTTCAGAAAAAATTATAAAAATTACAAAAAGCTTAAAAAGACAGTTTTTAAATATATGTTTAGTGTCTGTGTTGCATGTATGAACATTTTCAAAAAATCACGACGAAATCCTTCGGATGAATATTCAGTTTCATTTTAGCTTGGTTGACCCATACAGTTCTAACTGATGATGGTCCTACGGGAATCGAAATCCGGATTTTAAGGACTAATTTAATTGACTAGACTGCTAAGGTAAGACTTCTCTTAATATATATATATACACTAGCTGATGTATCCATTCTTCGCACAGGGGTTTTCTTTACCCGTTCTCTAGTCAATGCAATTAATATCAATTAATATGCAATTAATCAATGCAATAGCTTGAAACAACTGTTATTGCTTCTGCTCTTTAAGCTGTCAAGTGAAAGCATCCACAGCTGTTAATCCACAGCACAGTAAAGGTGCGCTCCTGTAATTACCACCAGCTGCAAACTTGTTGAAGTAGTATGTAAAATCATACCTTTGTCGTATTAAATGTTACAATAAAATATAGAATTCTTTTATCACAAAGGATTTTTTTTAATTTTGAATTTTAGCTAAGAAGTAACTTTGCTATTACATCAAATAATTGTCATGCCTTCATGGCTTGAATGTTAGCAATTTACAAACATTTATCCATTGGTCATATAGAATGCTCTTTCGCCATCAAGTTATCAGTGTTTCTTTCATTGAATGTCAATTTAGAACTTGAAATCATCTTTAGTAATTGCCAACTTGGAGGTTAACTTTTGTTTCAGATTTCTTCATTGCAAAACCTGAAGGAAATGGAGCAAGTTCTTTACCGGATAGAGCAGAATACATACAAATGGGTTCATGGGGAAGAAGAACACTTTGTATCTCGTGAAAAAGCATTTGAAATGCTCATGGAAACTCAAGGCATTGTTAAAATCCTTGAGTCTCTTCAAGTTAGTTTGTATTTGTATTCCTGTTAATATATTACTTTAAAGCTCACTTTATTGATCTAATCGAGAAAGTGTTACAGTATTTGGAGATCTCCAGCAAGGGGGAAGGTTATTTAAAAATTTTCCACAAGTGACAAATTGTCACCCACCCCAGCCAAGCAGCCTCCAGTGAGGGAGTGCCATGCATGTATTGAGTGCTGTAGATTAACAATGTGTTTATCATGACTACAATATTGAAGTATTGAGACGTTAAAACTCGCCCCTGGGTTTGTTTACCTGATACTTTTCATTGGCAGATATGTTCCTATTAATATTTACGGGTTGTAACATAGAAATGTTGTTATAATTACATCCTGCAATTATAACAACATGTACCATGCTAATAAAAAAGTTGTTTATTAATATTTACTAGTGATCGTCGAGAGGTAACAATTTGACCAAAAATAATTCTACATGAACCCAAAGCGGTACATACAAATCATGGTTGTTTGCGAGAATGTTAAGTCACGTGCTGCGAGAGCACAAAACAAAACAACAAATATTTGAACCAGTCTCATTATGCTGAACTTCATGAATAACCTCTTTCATACACCCTCCCCCCTCTCCCTCCCACCATTGTCTAAATTTGTTTAATGTGGAGTAAAATCGGATGACAGAAGGTTGTTACTATTCCAATAGTCAATAGTATTTATGTTCATTAGTCCTGAAACATCTGTTCTAGCTGTTTCTCTAGCATTTGTTATAGCAACAGCTGGCAAATATACAATTCAATCGATTAGTACTGCTCTTCCTCCGTAAGATTAACATTGAAACTTAAAGCCTTGGGGTCGTAGCCCTGAGGACCAATGTAAATTACAAGGTTTCTGCACTTGTACACGACACTACCTTTCTAACGGTTTGCGTGAATTTCTCCTACGATACACAAACGCTGAGAAAAAAGGTGGGACAGTTTTGTGCTTGCCTACTTAATATATAATGATATAATGATATATGGATATAATGATTAGTCTCCAGGAAAATTAAAACTTTTGATAAAAGATAATTTTATTTTTGAACTCATAAAGCAATAGAATGATTTAATTTTTAGGTGTCAATTTATGTAGATTTGAACAAATTTTTATTTGAAGACTTGTTGGTTTATGCTTCCAACAAATTGTAATGTGGAATAACATAGCCCCCTGGTAATATTAAGAAATTGTATTTTTTCAACTCAAAGTTATGTTTCATTGGAAACTTATTGCTAAACTAAAACTTGTAAACTTGCTTGCAAAGTGTATACCACTTTTAATTAACTGATTTAAACCATTGCAGGTTCCAATGAGATGTAGAGGCAAAATTGCTGAAACAAAGAGTAAACTTTGCGAAAGGGCCAAAAAATTGGCCTTGGCAATAGATGCTGCCATCGCTGAGAGTGACAAGATGTTTAGAGACGAATGTTATGAAAAACTGTGGGTAAATTTTGAATTGTGTGTGGTGCAGTATTAGTAAGAGTACACTGATGCGGATATATAACAAAATTAAACTGATATGATGATGATTTAGGAGATGGCTCATTAGCTGCCATGCCTGATTTTGATTTGTTTTGCTTTACTGCCTAGTAAGCAAGATTACTATTATACCGTATTATTTATACTTAAACTGTTATTATGACATTTACTAAACAATAAAAAAAGTGTTGAAAGAAAGTAGCAGCATTTCCATACCTTATAAAAACTGCTACTTATAAATACTTACAATATTTTAGTATTTTGTAACATAATTTTCAACCAGTTGCACAAATTGCAGTGACTTGAAACAACATGGCCTAGTCATCAGTTTAGTGAAAGTAGAAAATTGCATTGCATCTAAATGTCCATGGGAGTGAATTAGCGGTAAAACAAGTCAAAACTTATAAATGTCATGTGTCAGGACCAACTGGGGTGAAATGACTGGCGGATATTGGGGGGGGGGGGGGGTCATAAAACTTGTTTTATTTTATTTATTTTCTATAAGAATAACACTGTACATTTTACCTTTTTTACCACTTTCATTCAACTGTGTTTTAATTTGAATACATTTTTAAGTAAAATAAATACCTAACCCTGTTCAAACTTAAGGTGAGATCAATCCATCAACAAAGAATAAATTCTATATCCAATAAAAATGCATATTTAAATTTACTTTACCTCACAAACAGTACATACAAGTTTAAAACTGTGAAATGAAAGCATCAAAATTCCAATAATAATAAATTTTAATTGACTAGGCCTTTTGATATCGAAGATACCATCAATATTTGATTTGAACTGGCGATGGTATCTTTGATATCGAAAGGCCTAGTCAATTAAAATTTATTATTATTGGAATTTTGATGCTTTCATTTCAGTTTTAAATTTAAATTGATTTCCAATAAATAGCTCCTTGTACATTATGGAAGTACATACAAATTTAACATCATATATATCATAACTCAAATATTTATCCACTTTATAAAAAAGGATTTATCACCAGCCAATCATATAGTTTACTCATATAATCCTAAAATACCCCCGTCGCAGCAAACCTGCGTACTCAGCGAATTTCCAATGCATTTATGTTTCTCACTCCTACATAAAGCCACTTACCAAGTTTCACCAAAATACATTTATAAATGAGTGATTTATAACATTTTATTTATTCTCTATAAGAATAACATTAGGACTGAGTACGCAGGTTTGCTGCTACGAGGAAGATAAGAAATGAGTTTTTATGCAATTATCAATAAAACTGAACCAGGTGAAGCTACATTACCAAGTTTTATTAATTTATGTTCATAATTAAGGGAGATATAAAACTTTACATATTCTCCATAAGAATAACATTAGGCTAGCTGCTATGGGGATAATCAACAACAAATTTATTTTTTGTGCAAATATCAATATACCAGTACAACATGAAGCCACATACCAAGTTTCATCAATATACATTCATAAATAATCGAGATATCAAATTTTATTTATTCTCCATAAGGATAACATTGGACAACGTACTGTGTTTAGTACTTTGAATATCTCTGCAACGGTTGGACGTAGAATCACAATTTAAACACCAAAATGATTGTTTTGTGGAGCTGAAGTGATTGGTAAAAGCAAATGTGAAGTTTAAAGTAAAACTAACTGAGGAAAAGCCAAAAACCTTTTTCCCATAAGATTAACATGGGAGATTTTATGAGCATGTTTTTTTGGATTTTTTCCGCAACCACTTAACCTAGGTTAATAATTCAAAATACCATATTATTTGTTTTTTTAAGCTCTATAACATGGTTAAAACCAAAATTAACTGTTTCAAAAATTTTAGGGTGAAAAATGCAAAAAACTGATTTTTGTAAAATTTAAAACCCCCATAAACCCCCCTTCCCATAGTCCGATTTTTCTGGTTTTCGAACTTAAAGTCATAAATGTCACTTTACACATTTGAGCCAAATTTCATCAAAATCGGACGTTTTTTACTCAAGTTATCGCATTCACGGACACATATATAGATATATATATATATAGATATATATATATATATATATAGATATATATATACATATATATAAATTTGAACGAATAGTGTTTTAGTCATCTTGGGACCTTAAAAAAAAAATTTGTCATGGTCTCGGGCTTAAGTCTTACCATGAGACCTACGGTAATAGCTTCTTCCCTATAGGGGAAATTCGCTAAAAACACAACTAAAATAATATACAATTTTATTTATAAGAATTTTCAGTTTTACCCAACTTATTCAATTCAATTCAGATATCTTTATTTCAAATATGCTGCACAATATATACAGCCAAAATAGAGTCATAAAGGTACTTTTTCTGTACCATACATTTAGACCAGATAGTAACAATAAAAACTATAATTCAAATGTGTCATGTGAAGACAATTTTAGCAAGATCATTACAAATAAATTATAACAATATCGTGCACTGTACAGCTTGGTATATTGTCTAAACAAAAAAACTCGTTCATCGAATATACAGTAAGTATAAGTATTACTTATGTGATATGCCTTCAGAGATTTCTTAAATATTTTTTCATCATTAATCTTTTTTATTTCTGCAGGAATGTATTTAAGAAGTTTTTAACCAATATGAAGTTTTTTCCTACTCTGAGCTGATATCTCGTGTCATAATCATGACTTACAACAGTTTACATTCCCAATCGTAATGTAAAAATAACTGTTTCTAAAATATCTTGCAATATGTCAATCCTATCATAATTGATAGTAAGTCAACAATACGTTGTATATTCAAGCAATTTCTTGGCTGTCTTATAATAATTTCCCTTGGGCAAAACATAACAATATTTCTATAATGAACACATGTTTAGATATCTTCTGACTTAGTTTTCAGCATGATTCTTAAAATTCCAATTTTCTTTGTTGCACCTACACATTTAATAGAGTTTGTATCATTGTTTTGTCTTCACTTCAATGATTTAATTTAATATCTAAGTGAGTCTTCTTTCAGTTTTTATTCCAAATCCAGGCATTCATGTACTCCATGTATGTAACTTCGATGTATTTATTATGTACATAATTGTACATAATTTTCCATGAATTACTGAACCAAATTATTTAAAAACAACCTATAATAATATAAGGAGGGATTTGGTTTTCCTCAAAAAAATGTTATGAATTCTGCTTTTTCATATTAGGGTGAGCCCCTGAAGTATTTGTTCTTTTAAATGTGGCATTCCCTTTTATCCTCCTCAAGTTAGCTCAATATAAATAGTGCATCTCTCCCCAGCCTTTCCAACAACCATTACATGTTGTATCCTGGATATTTTTCAGCTATTTCAGCCCCAAGATTTTTTCCTGACTAACTGTACTTTTTGTTTCCTAGGCTTAAGTGTTCAGGGGAGTTCAGCAAAACATTGAGGCCTTGGGAGAACACTTCCTTTCAGTAAAAGCAAGTAAGATCAAATTCGATCTCCTTGACCATTAAATAAATTAACTGAGAGGCTATGGAATCAGCACTCATCACAAAATCTCAAAAACCACAGAACGGATTGCAATGAAATTTGGAACATACCTTCCTCTTAGGTCTAAGATGCTCACTGAGAAAGGGTTTTAAGAAATTCCCATAAGGCTCCGTCTCACGGGGAGTCAAAGTTCCAATCCTGTGTTATTCATATGGACATTCACTTTAAGTTTGAGTTGATGAAAATAAAACAGCTGCAAAATGTAGTTGTTCCTCGATTTGGTTAGAAACAGTGACCGAAATATTAATACTGTCAAAAGTGATCATCAGATGCTATTGAAAACCTGTTTAACATGACATTAGTTAGTGTCATGTTTTACTGATAGTAACAATTTGCACAAAGTAATTAGAAAATAATACAATAAATTTCCTCTTAACTAGCCTCAAACCAGAAAACACAACTCTCAAAGCCCTAAAAATCACAAATCTTAAATAAAGGGAGCCAGGGAAAACTAAATCCATTTATTTTTTTTTTAATTCCAAAGCCAAGTCAATACTTTCCTGTACACGTCAAAGTCCTAAAGTTAGCTCCCAATACATAGAGATAGGTACTACGTGCCGCGGTTCTAACATCTGTATGGAATGCTAGGTGTAATCACTGTTGAAACAAGATGCACAACAAGTATCTTCTTCATTCAGATAGGCAGATAAAATTTGTATAAGTGTATTTTCTCCATTCATAAACTAATTAATCTTATAATCAACAATATTTTTTGGAGACAAATTAAACTTACACCCCTCTGTTATCAATACTAACAGACAATCATCGCTATTTTTATACTTAGAGCCTTAGATTGGGAACTTTAGATCAAAAGGGCGGGAAAAGATAAGAATTTCTTGTGAGAAATTTGGTTGTCACCCTTCATGATATAATTTTTCTCGTTCTAACATACTTAAACTAATGTGTGGGAAATGCTTGACTCATTAGCTTAGATGCTACATGTTCTCATTAAATGTCATCAAAAGTTATTGTTTGTTTTAACAGACATATTGTTATAAAACGTGATATAGGTCTTACCGTGCTGACTCGTGTGATATTGTTTTCCTATAGAGAGAAATTCACTAAAACATTGAAGTCGCAATAATGTGGTAAATTATTTACTATAAATCAAAACCTAAATGGATTTTAGCCAGATATTAATTAGCATGTCAATCACAAACTACTATTTCCCTTTATTTGAAACATTCAAACAATCATAGTAAATCTTGTTTTTATATTTCAGACTTGATGAAAAATCTGATGAAAGTTTTGAAGAAACAGCTGAGTTCACTGTGGCACAGAAAATTAACACTGTAAATCATCCAAAATCCACCCCTTGTAAGGGCTTAACAGAAAACACTCTCAATCACCACATTTACGAACATTCAAGTAAGAGAAATCCAGCAATGCAACAAGTTCAACAAGGGGGTTTGCAGGGGGAAATGCAAAAAGCCCATATTCAGTACACAAATATTGATGATTATGGGGGAAGCTTACTTATTTGGACACCTGATCCTGAAATAGTTAAAGAAAACTATTACTTAAGAAAACAAAAACAGACAAAAATTATAAATAACCCCAAATCCATTCTTAAATTCTCGAGTAGTGAGAGCTCAACAGGAAAGAGTGTTTCAAGTGGAAAACATATTTCCTTTTCAGATGATATTGAGTTTCGCTATCTGTCTGGCAGTACCTCCAGTTCATTACCTAATTCAGGACAAACCTCTTCACAGTCTCTATACAGTCTTGAAACGGACAGGAATGATACAAAAATACATGAAACTGAAAACATAACACAGAATTCAATGCCCTCCCCAGATCCAATGTCTAACCCAAACACTTTAAGAACAAATTCTTTAATTTTGGATGAAATACAGGAAAAAGATACATCTGACCAGTTTGAAAGTGTTAGTTCAACATTTCAAGAAAAATTAAATGGTAAATCAGCAAGTGTAAATTATGAAGTGCAAGAATCCGTAGTTGTGACGGAGAGCTCAGATGAATCAGTACTTACAACGTCCCAAAGAAACCCTAATGATTTTAAACTTTTGAAAGTTAATGATATGAAACAACTACAAAATTTGAGCAGCCACGATATAGCTGATGTAGAAGGAACAATAACTAGTGTAGAAGAACACTCTCCTACTAGCTTGTCTCACTCTGAGAACTTGTCTGAGGGTTTTGGTTTTTCAGAAGAACCATTGCAAACTAATCAATTAATATGGGGGAATGTTTCAATAATGGATATCAAGTACCTTAGAATTAAAAGTCCTACAGAGTTTACACCTGTAGAAGAAGATGATGATAAATGGCTTGAGGATTTAGACAAGTGGTAGTTTCAGGGAAAGTTTAATACAGTAAAAGCCCGCTAATCCGGCATTGGTCTAAGGGTTCTAAAATAATTGTTTTGTGCACTGTATGGGCCTTTCGAGAGCTATCGGCAGAGTTCCCGGGCATAACAGGAGTAACTATACCGTATGTATTAAGATATAATACTGTAAGTAGTTTGTGGTTGAAATGTTTGTTTTTAACATTTTCCATCACTGCCAAAATCAGAGAAATCTCAATAAAACCTGGAATAATGGACCAATGGCCTTATGACTCTCTATTTTTAGCGTTATTTCCGCTATTCTCACAATAACGGCTATGTTTAGACGGCGCTCAGTACTCCGTCATTTTCAGTAATCCAGCACTGCCAAAGTCTCGAACGTGCCGGATTAGCGAGCTTCTACTGTAGTTGAAGGAACAAAGACTTGCTTCCCCAGGCTAATTCATAATCATAACAAACAGTAATATCTATATGACTTGTCTTGAAACTTCAAATATTATTTTTACATTTTAGTAATTAAGTGTTAATTTAGTCAAACACTTTTTAAGATAAACAATATTAGGTTAAGTTATGTAGTTGTTTGAATTCCAGTCATGTTTCTTGAAACTAAATAATAAAATAAAAACATCCACTTGATTTTGATTTTAGTTAATTGATTTCCTTTCTTATTTTTGTATCATCAACAGAACAGTTCCTACTGAAAGTGAAGTAACGAGTCAGCTACATTGAAGTTTGCTTTCTAAGAAAAGGTTTGGGCAATAATTACAATGTTGCTGATGAGTTAGTATTTTATCACTATGATCATATGTAGGTAAGTAGAGGCAATATGGGGAGTCTGGGACAGCTGAAAAATAATTGTTTTTAAATCAGAAGTGACGTGGTGATGACGTATGTGTGACGAGAGGGTGTGATGACGTCACGGCGATGACGTATTGGTGTGACGATCCACATACGTCATTGGATGTGAGGTAATGTGAAAGCGGGTGGATTTATATTAAGAAACGGTTTAGTTACGTCGGTTTGCGACTTGAAATGGCCAACCGTCCATTTAAGTCGGTTTGCGACTTGAAATGGCCAACCATCCATTTACGTCGGTTTGTGTTATCTTATCTTATCTTATCTTATCTTAGATCTAGATCTTAGATAAGATAAAAATTTTTTCTGGGGGCTGCGCCCCCCCACCCCCGGGCTTGCTACGCTCCCAATCCCACGCCATAGAGTCCCCCTCCACTATTAACCCCCGCCACATTTACAGCTTAGCACAGAATCAAGCATTACGATCCATTCACACTCCTGATCTTAGCCGCAACGCAACCATGGCTCGCAACTTACAACCGATCAAACGCCCTGCTGACTCTTCTGACGACGACTATTCGGACGAAGAGGGTCACAGACGTCGCAGGAAACAGTTCAAGTTCTGCCAAACTAGACCGACGGCTGCAACTACTCCTGTGGGGAGAGCGACGATTCTAATAAAGCGAGACATCTTCACTTACCGACAGATCAACCAACTCATGGACATCTTGGACCGCTACCGACACCTCGCCGATCAGATGATTATCGAAGTTAGTAGCGGAGATCACTTCCACCTCATCCTCCAACATCAACACTTGGACACAGTCGATGCTAGCCTACGCCGACAACTACAACTACGACAAATTATTCGGGTCGTCACTTCCATCCCCCCACACTAAATCCAGGACTCCACTCCTTCTACAAACGGCCTTTATCAAGGCCACCACTTATATCATTCGTTGTGAATCAGCCTAGCAACCATACATCATACTAAACCTACATTAAGTACATTTCAATCCAGATTCTCAGGACTTAGTCATTTAACATCAATCATTTTGGTGGCCTTTACAAAGGCCATTTTTACAAGTCTCAATTATTTTTACTTTCACAGTCTTAGACGATTCCTTTACAAGTATCAGCCTCACATCTTGTTACTTCTTTTACAGGAGGAGCATTCAACATTTTATGGACTTTGTCATTTATCCAACTTCAGTTTAGTGGCCTTTATAAAGGCCGTTTTAATAAGTCTCAATTTTACAACTTTCGCGGTAACAAAGAATAGTTATTCAGTTGTCGCTATGAATGTTTTAGGGGGACTTTAAATAATTATAATTTATATTCTCCAAACATGTTCAAACGTGTTCAAGGTCATTTTAATACTTTAAAAAAAAGGATCTTGACTGTGGCGGATTGCCCTGCCGACCAGTCAAGAAGGGTCAGTTCATTCGTGGCGGTTTGCCCATGCCGACCGATTGAACTGCTTAGGGTATGGGTGGACCGCAGAACTCCACACTGCGCGAACCACCCGGGTTTGTTTTTGGGGTTGTGATGGGAATAGGGTAAGGGACAGAGTTTAACTTGTACAAATCAACAAATTGTGTTAGTGTTAGTGGGAAACCAGCGAAGCCATGCAAGACAGAAAAGGATTGTACAGAGAAGAATAAGAGATCGGCACTGAGCTTAACGAAATCCAGATCCATTGCCCACCGCACTGTTCACCCAACGCCCGGAGCAGTGCTGACCACACAGGGGGACTTGTCTCAGGCCTTGTGTGACGCAGAAGGTGTTGACTCCGCCTCGGGACCCGGCGGAGATCACCGTAGAGATGCCGGCCGATAGCAAGTGAGACCTACATATGTGGTGCTCGCTATATCACAGAAGTTCCAAGCCCGGGGTACCACTGCAGGGATTGCGGTACTAGGAGACCTCCGTGGATGTTCAGCTTCTCTCCGATGATCTCCGCTGTGCCCCGCTTCTCTGGAGCTGCTCTGGACTGGTCCCGTGTCTGCATGCCGAATGATTCGAGTGGAACGAGCGTCCCGGTTTTATGAACTTTTCCGCTGAGTCAGCAGAAAATAACCTCACCTCATTGGTTGAACTGTTTGACCAATGAGAAGCCGGCTTGTGCTAGTGAGTATACCGCTGTTCTTAAGCGACTCACTTTTGCTCACCCTTTCGTTACGGACGCATCATGTTCAGGAAGCAGACCCGGCCTAAGATGTTTGACATGCCTCGTCGGGAACCATCGTTCCAGCTTTCCAGCTCCAGGCCCCACAGTGTCACACCTCGGTCATCACTCCGGCAGCCTCGTCAACGTCCAGCTCCAATCCCAGCCCCAAAGAGCGAGTCCGTGACAGGGCAGCCTCGTCAACGCCCGGCTCCAACACCAGCGTCAAAGAGTAGACCCGTCGATGTAATGCCTCGACGGGTAAACATATCGACTTGTGCCCGGGAACCGTTCTCTTTACTTAGAGAAATTCTCTCGGACAAGACGAGGGATCTGGAACCTGAGAAGAACTATACGGCCCAGATCCCTGTTATCGATGAGCCGAGGGAGATTCGTCGGCCGAGCTTCGAACCGGCATTCCCTGGGTTCAAGCTCCACCGCCTGTGGAAACTGCAGCCGGGACTTTATTGTCTGCTCGGATGGGACAAGCCTTCGCGGGAGCTTTTGTTGCGCCACCGCAACTTTGTCTTTAGAAGTTACCTGCCGAATGGAGTGATTGAGCCACCGTACGAGACATTAAAGACCTACTTGGAGGTCGGGAAGCCGGAAGATGGGCAACGACGTCGGCGTGTCACCGTCCAATGGGTGTCACTGTAAACAATGACACTGATAAAAACGGCATTTTTAAAGGCCACCAAAAATTTCAATCGTTTGACACTCAGTAGCGTAAAACATATATTTTGTTTTACCCCCAGTCTTACTCCTGCTGTAATGAAGTTTTATTATAAGTCCCATGAGGTTTCAATAAAGTTTGTTGGTATTTTGTACGGTACGGTACTTAGTTACTGACTTCAACAAATATGGTTTGACCGAGAATTTTAATCGTTCCTCTGTCAACATAGTTTGTTCAAATGGGTAAGCGCTTGGACTGGGACATTAAATAATTAAAATGGCCTTTCTCAAGGCCACTAAATAAAACGCTGAGTCAGTGTTGTTAGTGCGCACCAACAGGAGACCTGCAGCGTATCCTATACGGTACGTAGCGTCGCACCTTAGAAACCAATGATTAGTGGGGCTCAGGACATCCTGCTTGCGCTGAGGAGAGAAGATGGAAACTACGGTGGAAGAAATCTTCGCTGAGATGATTGAGCGACGGGCTCCACTAGCACCGATATCCACACTCCGGCCGCCTCGTCAACGTCCAGGAGCCTCGCAGAGGCGTGTTCACTTCGCTTTGGACTGTCCAGCTCCGAGACCAGTGGCAAGGAGCAATCCTGTCACTGTAATGGATTGTGTTGCGGCTACTCCACGGCGAAAGCTTCAGAGGCTGGAGCGGCGCTTCTACACTCCACTTGGGCAACTACGCCATGGCGAACAGAATCGACGGTTGTGGCGGATGAAACCCGGCCTGTACGAATTTCTATTTTTCGTACGCCAGGATGGTGAGGCTACTCTGCGGGAGGTTGGTTCCTTGGAGCTGACGAGAGTTCGCCTGCCAAGGAGAATGGAGTGGCCGTGGAAGTCGACGCATCTGAAGATTCACGGGCCGGGGGAGGACCCTTCGTATCCCAGAGGGAAGGCCGAATGGGTCCGTCGCTAGATCATCTCAAAAAACGGCCTTTTTAAAGGCCACCAGATTTTTCAATCGTTTTTGAACTCATGCATTTGCAAAGTTTTATTATAAGTCCCATGACATACTGGGTGTTGGTAATCTGTACGGTACGTAGTTGCCGACTCTAAATAATATATTTTGACCGAGAACTTTGTTCATTATTCGGTCAACACAGTTTATTTAGTGCGCTTAAAATAAATGTTATGGGGCTTAACAGCCATAGCTTGGAGTAAAGAATAAAATGAGTTGTGTTTGCAAACACAAACAATTCCACGTTTCTAACATAGAGTTACAGTCGGGCTAAGATTGGAGATACGTAGTTGCCGACTCTAAATAATATATTTTGACCGAGAATTTTGTTCGTTATTCAGTCAACACAGTTTGTTTAATGTACCTAAAAACAAATGTTATGGTGCTTAAGAGTCATAGCTTTGAGTAAAACATAAAATTGCTTTCAAACACAAACATTTGCAAGTTTCTAACGTAGAGGCACAGTCGGTCCAAGATTGGAACATAAAAACGGCCTTTATCAAGGCCACCATTTTTAGTACTTAAATTCAACTGACCAATAGGAGAAGAGTGCTGTGTCAGCAACGCCTATATAATGAGAGAGTAGTGCGATGTTTCCTCATTCCTCCACTGAGCTGATTGCTGATCTGATCTCCAAGTCATGGACTCTTCTGAGACTTCTGCAGCTGTAGAATCCATCCTGGCTGAGAACAAGGTGAAGTCTATCTTCGATCCGCCGGACGCACCTTCTACATCCACAAGCGTGGTTTCGCCGCCAAGTCCCCTGCACTTTGGAGCACCGACAGCAGAGTCATCGGATGAAGATAATAGGAAATTCATTTTAAAACATGACCCCTTCGTACCGAAGGCAACTTCATCCTCCAGCACACCAAGAATATCATTGAAGAAGACACCACGGGTAAGAAATGCGCCCAAGTGTACCCACCAATTTAAGAGAGGGCCGAAGAAGGGTGAAGTGTGTGCAGTCTTCTGCAAAATAGGAGAAAAGTTCTGCGCTAAATACAAACCTGCAGAGAAAAAGCCGCCAGCATCTATTTTTGACTTTGAAACTATAGCTCAGGAGGGAAAATTCCGAAGATTGAAAGTTTCCAAAAAATATAAACTCCTACAAATTAAAGAGCGCAAAGTAATTTTGGAAAACAGCGGAAGAATCCTAAAGGTAAGACTGCCTGGATATTTGCAACCAATACCCAAGACTGGGTCATACTTAGTATTTCAAAGGGCGGGCAAAGGCGAACTGGCAAAGGCGATGTGGGAGTGCGTCTAGATTGGATCAGCAGCTCAGAAACGGCCTTTTTCAAGGCCACCAATTGTTTCACTCGTTATAGTACTCACAGTGTGCTAACTCTGTTGTCTTTCACAAACAAAGTATATTATGTAAAATCCTACAACATAATTAACCTACATTGCGTAGCAAGTACTCACAGTGTGCTAACTCTGTTGTCTTTCACAAACAAAGTATATTATGTAAAATCCTACAACATAATTAACCTACATTGCGTAGCTTTCCTTCCAGTCAACAATGGTCGAGACCAGTCGTAAACCTTGGTGGAGAATTCAAAACGGCCTTTTTAAAGGCCAAAAATTGATTAACTCGTTATAGTACTCACAGTGTGCTAACTCTGTTGTATTTCACAAACATAGTATATTATGCACAATCCTACAACATAATTAACCTACATTGCGTAGCTTTCCTTACAGTCAACAACGGTCGAGACCAGTCGTAAACCTTGGTGGAGAATTCAAAAACGGCCTTTTTAAAGGCCAGCAAATGATTAACTCGTTATAGTACTCACAGTGTGCTAACTCTGTTGTATTTCACAAACATAGTATATTATGCACAATCCTACAACATAATTAACCTACATTGCGTAGCTTTCCTTACAGTCAACAACGGTCGAGACCAGTCGTAAACCTTGGCGGAGAATTCAAATACGGCCTTGTTAAAGGCCAGCAATTGATTCACTCGTTATAGTACTCACAGTGTGCTAACTCTGTTGTTTTTCACAAACAAAGTATATTATGAGATGAAATAAACTGATAATGCAAGCTGCAGACTGAATTAATATTTACATCTCTCGTTTTAGTACTCAAATTGAGCTAACTGTGTTGCCTTTCACAAACGAATTATATTATAAGATGAAATGAACCGATAATACAAGCTGCAGCCTGAATTAATATTTACAACTCTAGTTTCATCGATTCTTTGCATTCAAAACAAGATTTTGTTTTTTTGTTTGTTAGGTTGACCTTGAAAATAATAAAAGCATTGTCAGCAGTTAAGATAAGAGACTGATGAAAAGCATTGTCAGCAGTTAAGATAAGATACTGCTGAATATGCAGTAGTTATTACTATAAATAGAGGCGTTCTGTAGAGTTGATCACATCCATCTGCGACGTTTACCTGACAACATGGTCTACGAGATTGTTCACCACCAAACAGCGAGAAGGGTTAAACGCTCTCCTCTGTGGCTGAAAACATTCTACCTCCGTGTTCCGATTTATTGGACGACGGAGATAACTCAAGAATGCGACTTGTGGAGAGTTTCTGAGGCTCTAGACAGTATCAGGGCCGACTGCCGAGCGACTACTATTAAATTGACAACGTCCGACGTAGGGTTCTGGATGGCGCCTACTCCTCTGGAAGATGACTTACCCTTCAAGACCAACGTCATCAAAGACCTGAAGCGTTTGCTGCGGCTTGGCCAAAGGGTGACTCTCACCGTCATCGTTTCTTGAGGACGTATCCTGCAGACCCACAACGCCATCTCAAACTCCACCTTCTGAGGGCAACTACAAACGGCCTTTTTCAAGGCCACCATGAATTTCACTCTTTTTAACTAAGCTAAGCGTCTTATTTGAACCATACCAATTATTTATCTTTTCGATTATTAATGTTTCTACTAATAATGAAATTAATAATTACCAACACATGGTTTTTAAAATTTTTAGTTGTACAAAACACATGGTGGTTTCTTAATTTTACCTCAACTAACAATTGAAATTTATGAAATTAAGTATGCACAAGTGTATCTCTTTCTCTCTCTCTCTCTCTCTCTCTCTATATATATATATATATATATATATATATATATATATATATATATACATTTGTTGAGATCAAAACCTATGTTTACGGTTTTTCTACCATAACTTAGCACTTTTTTTACTGACTAAAACCTAATGCTCTTATTCGTTGTTTATTTTTGCTTGCTCATCACAAAATTCCCCTATAAATAAAGGTAAATAGTAGTCACCGGTCATTCATATCCTATCTACCATCATGGCACCACTAGACATCCCTCACCACTGGAAGCAAATTGGAGAAATAATTGAAAATGTCTTACAGGAAGATGTGGAGGAGATTGAAGATACTAGCGACTCCGAAGACCTGACCAACTCCGATGACAACACATCATCACTAGATGTCTCTGACATAGAAGATGCAATAGCATTTGTTCTTCACGAGGATTATCCGGAGTCAGTCGCCGACAGTATTGAATTTTATCTCCTGTCCGAAGATGAGGATGACAACAGGACTCCTGTCCTACGTGATGTTCCCGATGCAAGGCGGAGACTATTCGATAGTTCCAGTGGTGAGGAAGACGATGATGGCGTTGCATACCTGAGCGACTAATTAGAGAAGTCTGTTTCAAACGGCCTTTTTCAAGGCCACCAATTGTTTCAATCGTTTTAAAACTCAGCCGAATTCGCAATGTTTTTTTTCCTTAAACTAAAAAAGCCACAAGCAGAGTATAATAAACGAATGAAAAAATGGTAGCCGTTAAAACGGCTGTTTGGATGTGTTTTTCAACTGTATAAAGGGTTTACTGTTCAACAATGATGTCATCATCTGATAGATAATCTGCCCCTACTAATCTTTCTAATGCAGCCATTACTTCTCTGGATTGGATAGTTGTTCTGCTTGATACAACGTTAACCTGTACTGGTTGATCATCACTTTCTTGTCTTTCCGTGGGTGTAAATGATAATTGAAAAGGTGGTGTTGTGGAGGATATATCTGGGACCTGTATAGGCTGCTCCATAATTATGTTGTGGTTAGTAAGCTTATAGCAATACTAATTTATAATTTCATTTATGTTTACTTTTTTAATGAATGAACCAATGGCAATGAAAGTGATGATGTTAGCAAAAATATAAACCAATAGTAATTCAATGCTGAGGTCAGCATTTGCTATAAAACTAGAACATGTGAAAAATGGCTCTCAATACTACTTTTGGAGCAGTCTATAACACACTGAGAAATTTATTCAATCACAATGTACTATTGTCAACGTTGTAATGAAGATTTCATAAATGAGGATTTATATATATATCACTGTGAAATTTACCATAATGCTACTAATAATGCATTATCCGATTGTGAAGACCATCCCGATTTCTTACACTTCCTTGCTGACACTGAACACTCTACACGGCAGAGCAGACCAAGCGTAATTGCATATGCACCTCCTAGCAAACAAAACTCAGTGGATCCTGAAGATGAATCCTCACCCTCTACTTCTAGAGGGACTGCGAACGAAGATGCAACGTTGGGAGTCAACATTTTAGTGGAGGCGTTTGACAGATCTGTCGTTCGACATTACAGAATAAATAACATCAATACACTTGAACTACAAATATTTCTGACCCTCGTTAAAGATGTTATAATTGCAAAATTAAATTATGAACTTAACCGTTTGAATTTCATTAAATTTGGATTACTATTGGACACAACATTTAATAATGTAGAAGGAGAAATATCCAACAGAGGGTTTCTTTCTAGAAACCGAACTATCATGGAGACGTCAAATTTAGATGAAATAGTTGATGAATGTTTACAAGAATTGGTGCTTAAAATAACTGAACATGAAGCTCGTGGATCCGGATGGTCCTTGCTCAATGTAAACAACCTGGATTTACGAGTTCATAAACGTGGATACGGTGAACGTGGCAGCAGTTTTATTCCATTGCCAGCAAAGATTAAAGATAATAAATCATGTATTAATGTTCAAAACAATGACAATGAATGTTTCAGATATTCCATGTTGGCGAAATTTCTTGTTCATGAAGGTGTCCAACATCCTGAACGACCGAATAGAAGATATCAAGAACTAAATGGTAGATATAAATTTAATGGATTAAACTACCCAGTGTCATTGTCTGATATAGGAAGTTTTGAAAAACGTAATGCAGGTGTATCTGTTAACGTGTTTGGACTGGACAGAAGAAACAATGTGTACCCGTTAAAAGTGGTACCACGTGAATTGACTGACCATACTGATTTACTGTTACTAAAAGATGAAACTGTTTCACATTATGTGTACATAAAAGATTTCACTAAGCTCATTCACTATCAGCTCACCAAAAGAAATCACCAATAACAGTGTATAAAAGATGTTTCTGTTTTAAAAATATCTCTATAAATAGAGGAGGTCGTAGTTGGCTGACGGAACACTCTAAACTTTGTGGAGATCATGCAGCAGCAAAAGTTATCCTTCCAACTCTGAATAGTTCTGTTCTAAAGTTTAGAAATATCCATCACCAGTATCGCATCCCAATTGTAATTTACGCAGATTTTGAATCGTCATTGATACCAGTGGAAAATGTGGATCCTGACGCAGCAGACAGTAGGAAATACCAAAAACACGAGCCAAACAGCTATTGTCTTTTGGTAAAATCAACACTTTCATACGAGCATCTTCGGCACTACGATATTCCAACGGAGCCAAAGCTTTACCGTGGGGAGCAAGCTGCAACACGATTTGTTGATGATCTATATGATATTGCTGAAAAAGTATCTACCCTCTACAGTTACATTGTTCCTATGGAAAATCTCACTGACCTTCAAGAACTATGTCATCAAATGGAGGACATTTGTTACTTGTGTAAACAGGAGTTTTCTGAGGACAACATCAAAGTGCGTGACCATGATCATTTGACAGGAGCCTATAGAGGAGCAGCTTGTAACGCCTGCAATATCAACTTTAAGCTACCTAACTTTATACCGGTTGTATTACACAATTTAAGTGGATACGACGCACACTTTATTATTCCAGAACTTGGACGAGACAAAGGACAAATTGACGTATTGGCTCAAACGACAGAAAAATTTATTAGTTTTTCAAAGAAAGTAAAAAATATAAAATTAAGGTTTATAGATTCCTTAAGGTTTATGCCATTCAGTTTGATGACACTCTCTAAGAATCTGGAAAGAGATGACTTAATTGAAACGAGGAAGCTGGTTCCAGAAGATAAGATGGAGCTCGTATTAAGAAAAGGAGTGTTCCCGGACGACTACATAGATTCCCTTGCTCGATTTGACGAGACTGCGTTACCTCCACCAGAAATGTTTTACAGTAAACTCAATGAATCTCCAGTAGATCCAGAAGATTATGAGCATGCTGTCAAGGTATGGAAGGAACTTAATATGTCGACGCTCGGAGATTATAATGATTTTTATGTGAAACTTGATGTAACTCTCCTTTGTGATGTAATGGAGGAATTTAGAAATTCCTGTTTGTTAGCTTACGGACTGGATTGTTTCTATTACTTCACATCTCCGGGGCTGGCTTGGCAAGCTATGATGAAGGAAACTAAATGCGAACTCCAACTTTTAACTGATATTGACATGGTTCTTATGATTGAAGCTGGTGTTAGAGGAGGGCTCACACAATCGGTCACACGATATGTCAAAGCCAATAACAAACATCTTCAACATTATAACTCCACTAAAGAATCAGTCTACCTAGGCTACTTCGACGCCAATAACCTTTATGGATACGGCATGTCAATGCCATTACCTTTTGGCGGATTTTGCTGGGTTGATTCTAATGTTTTAGGAGACATTATGAGCATCCCGAAGTTCAGCGATATCGGATACATATTGGACTTTGACTTCGAGTATCCTCAGCACCTTCACGACCATCATTATGACCTTCCTCTATTACCAAGGTCCGAGGTTCCTCCAGGAGGCAAATATTCAAAGTTGATGACAACACTTGAAAATAAATCTAATTACATTGCACATTATTGGATTGTACAGCAAGCAATTGAACTAGGAATCAAAATTGTTAAAATCAACCGAGTGCTTCAATTTACACAAAAGACCTGGCTAAAACCGTATATAGAATCGAATACTTCAAGAAGAGCAGCTTCCACATCAAGTTTTCACAAAGAATTTTACAAACTGATGAATAACGCCGTCTATGGGAAATGTCTTGAAAACAAAAGGAATCACATGAATTTGAAACTTGTTTCTGATGAAAAGAAAATGTTAAAATTAGTTCAAAAGCCTAACTTCAAAACATCTATCATAATAAACGAAAATCTTGTAGCTGTATGCATGAACAAAACAAATGTTGTCATGGATCGACCTCTTTATGTAGGAATGTGTATACTTGATATTTCAAAGACCCATATGTACGACTTCCACTACAACAAGATGGTTGCCTTTTATGGACGAGATCGAATTGGAATTAGCTACATGGACACTGACGGGATCGTATATTGGATCAAGACACTTGACATGTATGATGACCTTAGAGTGTTTCCTCACAGGAATGATTTTGACTTCTCCGACTACCCAGTCAACCATCCGACATACGACAACTCTGTTAACAAGAAGGTTTTAGGAAAGTTCAAGGATGAAACTTGCGGAGTACCACTTGAAGAAATTGTCGCCCTCATGTCGAAGATGTACGCGTTAAAATTAATGACAGATAGAACAGCGAATGTCACATCAACAGTTGCAGCGGATGAGGATGAAGCAGGGATTATCAAGAAGGCAAAAGGAATAAAAAAGATGTACATAATGAAAAAAATGAAATTTGAACATTACTACAACTGTTTATTCAGAAGAGTTGGGTACAGTGCATCTTTTAACACAATCCGGAGCTGGGAAACCTTCAAGCCCATTGTCGAACCCCTGAATAAAATAAATGATAAAATGACCAAATCGACTCTACTAGATCAAGAAGTAAAAGAACGAGATAAAAAGATCGTTAAACAAGATGAAACTTCAGGAACATACGGATCAGAATCTGGGTCAGAATCATTTAGCAGAACGAGTCGTTCAGGAGAAGAAGAAGAAGAAGAAGAAGATAAAGAAGATGAAGAAGAAAGTAAATCCGACATTGAAGGTGAAACAGATCCTTTAGAACCAACAGAATCCCCCACAAATATTAGTATTTTAAGTAAAGAAATTGGCAAAAAAGGACCTCTTTCACGAAATTATATACTAAAAATGCTACATGGTGCACATAAATCGAGTAAATACCACGTGTATGGAGCACGCTTGGAAAAAGACGGTCTTCGTATGGGGGATAGTATGCTAGAGATAGATGACAAAGATAATATAACAGTTAAAGACCAAACTTTTAAGGGTACCGCTGGACTGTTTGAATTGATCTTTAAACCCTCTCCAAAAAAATATACTAAGAAGGATTTGAATGATTTTAAAAACATATGTATTTTAACCAACTCCCATAGAAAAGGTTATTCACATAATACACCTATTCATAGAAATAGATCGGAGAAGTATAGAGAAGTTATTTCAAAGCTGTTTTCTAGTATTAGAGGAAAACGTCCGAAGGCTAAGGGTAAAGGAATGTCGATGAAATCGGTGTATGATACAAATATTATATACTATAATAATGTGAATAAGCTGGTTGACAGAATGCGATTAATATATGAATCTATACAGGCTGGGCATAACGGATTGGATAACGAAATGATTGCTTTAACGGAAGAGTTAAAAGGTCGGGGATACATAGCTTAAGTATTCAGTCTAAAGATGAGTGTTGATAAGTTCGGTCGTCATGAGAGCTCTTTGGTTCGAGAGGTTTTGAGAGGTCCACCTGGAGAAGGTTTTCAGTTGACTCGAGACGGAAACTATGATCTAAGAAGGAAACGTTTGTGCAATATTGCAGATCCTATTAACAAAGATGAAGCAGTAAACCTTGGAACAATTCGTACATTTACATTAAATTGCGAGACAAATGACACCATGTTTGATGCTAAATATAAAAGAATTATACATGTGGCAATTGCAGAAAAAGATACAGATGCTGTGAATAGGCGATTTGTTTTGGAAGAAATAAAGCAATTAAAACAAGATATTTACCAAACAATCGACAAATTACAGTCTATGGTGATTCTTTTCACCTCTTCGAAGAAGGAAAGTCGGGGAACACCTTCAAACAGTGTAAACGCAATATATGATACAAACAGTGATGCAGAAGAGTCATTATCACTGCCAGACGTTAGAGTAATCTAATGAAGTAAGGTGTTAAAACAAAAATAAATTATCATACATGGAAGGAAGACGTTCAGTAGTGAACTATCACTCATGAAAAGAGGACGAGGACTCACTAGTAGCGCAGTGTCTCTTTTTAAAAAAGCATTTTCCACTTTACCTACAGGTGCATTAATAAACACAGCTGTTGACGCACTTCCAATTGAGCTACATTTGCCTGGAGGTTATCAATATTGTGGTCCAGGTACGAAATTGCGAAAGCGTTTGGTACGAGGAGATCCTGGAATAAACAAATTGGACGAAGCTTGCAGAGCACACGATATTGCATATTCAAATTACTCAGATTCGGAAAGAAGATCAATTGCAGATAGAGCTCTTGCTGAAAAAGCTTGGCAGAGAGTAAAGTCAAGTGACGCAAGTGTTGGTGAACGAGCAGCTGCATTAGCAGTAACTGCAGCCATGAAAGCCAAAACAGCAGTTGGAGGAGGATCAAGGAGAAGAAAAACAAACACACGTCGCAGAAGAAATATTTCCGGTGGGGGCACTAGTAAAAGAAGGAATACTAATAAGAGAGTTAATCGTAAGCGAAAAAAGTGTTCAAAATGTTCAAAAAAAAAGGTAAACGGAAGAGGATTATACCTAAGACCATACCGTGCATATTAAATAAAAACAAATTAATTTTGCCGAATAAACCTTTGAACAACGAGGAACTTGAACGGTATGCATCATGTTTAAAAATCCCTTTTTTCAGAGGGGTGTTCATGCGAAACGGATTGCCAAGAAAAATCTGTAAAAATGAAGCCGCAATTGTAAACCTTGATTATGCTAATGGTGCTGGGACACATTGGGTTTGTTATAAGAAAATATTTGATTCTGTTTTTTATTTCGACAGTTTTGGGAATCTTCCACCTCCTAAAGAGTTACAAGTGTATTTCGGTGCAGTACCTAACGTAGTTTTCAATTATGATATAAAACAAAAAGAAGACACGTCAGTATGTGGACATTTATGTTTGGAATTTCTAGCCACAAGTGTCAGTCAACTGTAAGATGTCGTCTTGTACTGTAACAGTTAGTGGTTCAACATCAACTTTACGAAGTACATTATTTCCACCATTACACCTGAGAGATGATAGACAGTGGGAAATTTCACTTTTGGATTTTACTACTTACAACTCAATCCCAAACATAATAGAAGGTGTTAATAATAAATTTCACTACGTGAGAAAGAAAAATACTGAAGGTCTGGCTGATGTACGTGAATTTGTTGAGATTAAAACTGGTGCTTATGAAATAGCTGACATAAACAGAGAACTTCAAAATAAGTTAGGAAAGGATGTAATTGAACTAAGAGCGAATAATAACAATTTAAGAAGTGAAATAAAATGCAAGTTTTATATGGATTTCACTCTACCAGCATCGATTGGTCCTTTACTTGGTTTCCCATTATACAAGTCGGTTCTTGAACCAAATATCTACTATACAAGTCCAAAAACTGTGAACATAATTAAAGTTAATACTATAAATATCACGTGTAACATAGTTCAAGGGGCTTATAAAGATGGATCGAACCAACATATTTTACATTCGTTTTATCCAACCGTTCCACCTGGATTTAAGATAATTGAAAAACCTCATAATCTGATATATCTTCCATTAAACTCCACTCATATTTCAGACATCGTATTGAACGTACTAGATCAAGACGGTGACATCGTGGATTTCAGAGGAGAAATTATTACTGTACGTTTACACATTAGACAGGCACCGTAAAAGAACGATGGGACTTGAATTTACATATAACACTAAACAAACATCAGACAATTCTAGTATATCTCCTAACGTAGAGAGGTTAACTAGAGAGAAGAGCAGAGCTCCGCCGTTGTGGCACTGCAGGAGGCGAGCGAGGCTTACTTGGTCGGACTCTTCGAAGACACCAACCTGTGCGCTATCCACGCCAAGCGAGTCACCATCATGCCCAAGGACATCCAGCTGGCCCGCCGCATCCGCGGAGAGCGCGCTTAAGCTGCTACAACTCGGCGTCAACACGCCCCGACAAACGGCCTTTATCAAGGCCACAATAAACTTCTCGTTCATACTCTCCCTTAGCTCTCGCTAACCACCCGACTGTATCACTCGCCCGCCAATCCTATTCTCTGTATTATTTCCATTTATTTTTAACCGCCAATGTTTTGCAATATCACAGAACGATATATGAGTTTATTCTCATTCATCACAAATAAAAACTTTATGAAACACTCATCACTTACGTCTAATGCGACTTTTACTTTCTTCACCTAACAATAACAACAAAATCCTTATGTAAACACTTAAATACCAAACACAAATAACCACATAAAAAACCTTAAATACTCATTAGCCAATTTCAATCAGGCTAATATGAGTTTGGAAGAAAGAAAAACAAAATCAAAACCAATTTCACTTACCAACATTAGCTCGGACGTTGGATCCTAGTGTTCATATTCCTGCAGACATTGAAAAACTAGAACTCCCATCTGCCATCAGTCCACCTCAGTCATATCTGAGATTCACAATCGCTGACAGTTGGACACTGGATAATACTCTTTCGTTTACACAACAACGACAACAAAATGCTTATATGTTACAGTTTGTTGTAATATATTATTGCCTCTATAGTAAATGGTATTATTGATCAGTAAGTCTTTGCAATGCATGTTTTAATTAAACTGTAATTTATTACAATCCGTTATGTTGTTACTGCTTATGTTCGAATACACCAACAATAATGTATGTAATTTAAATCAACATTGTTGTGGAAAATATAAATTATAAACAAATTTATCTAACCGTACGGATGATACTTGACAACAACACGCAATTGCCGTAGGATGTTTCTCATAGCGGTTGATAGTAAATTAAATAAATAAATTAACGACGGAACAGTTTGAATGCGAAAGCCATTATTGGACGATCGCAACATAATCGATACACACAACACAACGTACAGCGAGATGGAAACAAAATAACACATCCATGATCGCGGTCGGGGTGAATATTATGAATTGAAAGGCATAAGTGCTATTGGACGTCGCAGGTGACACAAACAACTTACACACAGTTGAGCCAAAGCAGAGTTTAGAAACGAGAGAGTAAATGGTGGCCTTGATAAAGGCCGTTTATGCTTGCAGGCGCAGAGCAGAGCGTCTACTTCTTTTTGGCCGCTGTCTTCTTCGGAGTCTTGGCCTTTTTCACCGCAGCCTTCTTCGGTTTCGGTGACTTGGGCTTCTTGGTCGGCGGCTTGGAGACCTTCTTCGCCTTCGGAGATTTGACGGGCTTCGCAGCTTTGGGCTTGGCCGCAGCAGGCTTCTTTGCAGTTTTCTTCGCCGCTGTCGCCTTGGGTTTCTTCTCTCCCTTAGGCTTCGCTGCAGCGGGTTTCTTGGCGATCTTCTTGCCAACGGTCGCTGACTTGCCCTCGCTCTTGACGGACAGCTTGAACGAGCCAGAAGCCCCCTTGCCTTTCGGCTGGGTGAGAGTGCCGGCCACGACCGCAGACTTGAGGTACTTGCGGATGAACGGCGCTAGCTTCTCAGCGTCAACCTTGTAGTTGGCAGCGATGTACTTCTTGATCGCCACCAGGGAGGAGCCGCCGCGCTCCTTCAAACTTTTAATAGCGGCGTTCACCATGTCGGATGTTGGTGGGTGAGCCGGCTTGACGCGGGGCTTCTTGCTCGCCGCCGCCTTGGATTTCTTCGGTGTCGCCGTAGCCGGGGCCGGTGCGCTGGTTGCCGAGTCTGCCATCGTTGAGTTGACGGAGAATTCAATGGTTTCCCAAGCCAAACTATTCTGGCGCGCGCTGTCTACGTACCGTACAGAATACGCCTCTGCGCACGTTCAGTTTGTCTTTTGTGAACGGTGTTTTTGGTCGTTTTACGATTATTAATTGCCTTGTAAAAAGCGAGATATAGTCTCGTTATGCACCGGAAGTAATTTAAAACACGCACTACTAACCGCTCTAGGAGATTAGACGGGTTAGAAGATCGCACGATCTCTGTTTCATATATTTAGTCGCGTCCGTATTGCGATTACACCCTCGTCCGACACGGTGTGCACCAGTAAAATCGCTTATATCAGGGTTTTATACCGTTTTCGTGGCATAAAACGTGTTGAAAACGATAATGGGGACAGTAGTTTATATGAAAATCACCACTTCGAGACAAGCGGTACAATAGTGTCATTAACAGTGGCGACTATTCACCGCCCCGTAGACACAACTCGAGACACTGTTCCAACATCGGATAGAAGTACACGGCAGTGTATATTTCCTGTGCTGTTTTTGTTGTACTCGATGTTTATACACTTTTTATCATGTACTATGTTGTTTTTGATAATAAACGCAGAATTTCTGATAAACTCTACTAATATCAACCAATAAACTGTCGTGTATTCAGCGTTTACCGCAGTGACAGCTCAATCACTATAGGAAAAACTCTGACTGCGGTACATGATATCTCTGTTAATTCCACCTGCGGATAAAAAAATGCACAGAAACATAATAAAAATAGTGTGTAAGTAAAAAAAAAAGGGGGAAAAATTGTTGGGAGGAATAAATTTATGCTCTTTAGTTTATTTCATCCAGAACTGTACCGCGGTATGTGCCAACAATTTGTATTCTGTCAAAGAATGAAATGTTACAATTAAAACTACTTACCCCCAGCAAAGATTGGATATTTTAAGGAAGGAACCATTCGCTTTTCAAAGGTCGTCCCTTTGTTTATAATATATTATCATCGTATCCCCGGTGAAACTTCAATTTTAATAAAATTGTGTAAAAGTACACCCTTCTTCGAGCGAAGTTTGACAACTCCTCATTTCGATCAAGAATATATATTTGTTTTAACATGTAAGCCCTTCTTTGAGCAAAGCTCGGCCCACACACATGTAAACTCCTTCTTCGGCCGAAGCTTGACCACCGCAAAAGTTCAAGTAATGACATTTTTTAGAGTGTAAAAACGACAACAACACTGTTAAACCCTTTCTTTGAGCCAAGCTCGGTCCCCAAAACATGTAAACCCCTTCTTCGAGCGAAGCTTGACCGCCGCACCGATTCGAGCAATAATATTTTTAAACATCGAGAGAGAGGGAGAGGGAGAGATAGAGAGAGAGAGAAAACAACGCGTAAGCCATTCATTGAGCAAAGCTCGACCCCCCAAACAAATAAAATCTTCTTTGAGCAAAGCTCGGGCCTCACACGTGTAAAGCCTTCTTCGAGTAAAGTCAGACTATAGCGTCCGAAGACTCTGACTGACCAATTGGCTCAATCCCAATAAACTGGACAAAACAACCGAACCGGATAGATAATTTGCCTTATACACGTTCACTTACAGATCAGCAATCCACGGCATTTAATACAATGACACAGTTCAACTTTTTTATCTCGCTTATTTATGAACGTATACTGACGAAACTTGGTATACAGCTTCATCTCGTTGAGGTCTATTGATATTTGCTCCAAAAAAATGTTTTTGCATAATTCTCCCGTAGCAGCAAACCTGCGTACTCAGCCTCCATGTTATTCTTATGGATAATAATTAAATGCTCCGTCTCCCTTAATTATGAACATAAATGAATAACAACTGGTATACAACTTCACCTAGTTGAGTTATATTGACATTAGCATAAGAACCCATTTTTTGTGTTCCTTGTTGCAGCAAACCTGCGTACTCAGCCCCAATGTTATTCTTATGGAGAATAATTGAAATTGTATATATCGCTTATTTGTGAATATATTTTTATGAAACTTGGTAAGTGGCTTTATGTAGTATTAAGACATTTATATCTCCATTGGAAATTCGCTGAGTATGCAGGTTTGCTGCGACGGGGGTATTTTTTTCCTTTTATGCAACTGATGATGAACTACATACAGGCATATATATTCTTTTCCAATACCGCCAAACTACACAATAGTAGAATATACTTTTAATATTATCGTACAAGTTTTAACTGATATCGGAATGCTTGCCTACCGCTTACGTATCTAATTCTAGTTTCAAGTTAAGACTTAAGAGTAATCGTAATGAAATGTGTTATTTATTTATTTTATTCTAAATGCTATAAAACGTGATACATCCGATATATTGTAGCATATATCACTGAATACAAATCCAAAACTATCACAACGAACACAATAAATGTTAACCAGGACGGTTGAAACGCGGATGGACCGGTCGACGAAAAGGCCACGAGAAGGTTCACCGGGACCGCGGGCGCAGTAGTTGCGAATTCTCGGCCAAACGGTGGCCCGCGGGCCCGCTGGTCCCGTTTACCTGTGCTATTGGACAATTCCATCTACCAATCGGGTGACAGCAGTTGACCACGCCCACCTATATATACCGAGTGTACAGCACTCGAGCTATATATTACTATCTCGATCAAAGAACCGTGCCGACCGCCTTCTCCCGCCAAAAATAAAAAACCGAACTGTCGGCCGACCGTTCGCGATACGGAGGCCGGGGACCCCTCGTTTTACTCCTCCCGCCTCGTTCTACACTCCGGTAACGTCGGCGAACCGATATTACTGAGAGTTCGAGAGATATTCACGTTTTTCTCGCGGATCTTCAAACGCCCGTATCTCGGTTATCAGTCGCCCTGGCGTCATGGCGAGTGCATTTCCCGACTCTCCGAGACCGTCCCTTCGATTCGTCTAACCGCGTGTTTATCCCTAACTCGCGCCGTTTTCGAGTTATCGGCGAAAACAGTCGGGGGAAACGATGATGCCGGTTGGCGGCAAATAGGCTGGTTCGCCGGGCGAACCGACGGGACACTGCCGCCGGGTTGTGTTTTGTCGCAGGCACGATAGTTTAAAAGAAAATACTGTACGACAAAAAACCTTTCGTTTTTTTTTTCAAATGATATAGGTTATGTCTGTCTGGTTTTGATTTCCAACTAAAATTGTCAAACTGAGAAATACAAAAAACATCTCTACTCGGACTATTAGTAAGTATTTATCAGAGCCGTTATGAAAAGAGAATTATTCCTGTAAAATAAAAATTGTATTCTGAGTGGAACATTAACTTGCAAAATGGAAATAAATACAGTATTAAAATATTCAAGAGAGAGAAAAATGAAAAAATTCCATTTCTATTATATTGTTTTTTGGCGTTTTCTTTAATTAGCTATAAACTTGCACATACAGCACTGAGGTTGAAAAGTATTCTAACATATATTCGTAGACCTGGATTTTATTACAACAGAAAGCGGGTAAAGCCGGAGTTGAAAACGAGTGACTGAAATGGTGGCCTTTAGAAAGGCCGTTTGTTGGGCGTGCGGTGGGGCGCGCCGGTGGGCGAGAGAGCGCAGAGCTTAGCCGCCGAACCCGTAGAGAGTGCGGCCCTGGCGTTTCAGAGCGTAGACTACGTCCATGGCGGTGACGGTCTTCCTCTTGGCGTGCTCGGTGTATGTGACGGCGTCGCGGATAACGTTCTCCAGGAACACCTTGAGTACGCCGCGGGTCTCCTCGTAGATCAGGCCGGAGATACGCTTGACTCCTCCGCGCCGGGCGAGACGGCGAATGGCCGGCTTGGTGATGCCCTGGATGTTGTCTCGCAGAACTTTGCGGTGACGCTTCGCTCCTCCCTTTCCGAGCCCCTTTCCTCCTTTGCCTCGTCCGGTCATGTCGATGAGCTGAGCTGGTTCGATATGCCGGAATCGCCGAAACGGCCGTAGTTTTGTCGACTCGTGCCTCGCTCCCATTGGTCGAGACCGGCGGACCAATAGGAGCGCAGCACGAGTTGACAAAACCGCGAGTTTTCCAGTCGGCGCTTCATTCCCATCGTCGTCGCAAGTCGCCATGGCCCGAACTAAGCAGACAGCCCGCAAGTCCACCGGAGGCAAGGCCCCGAGGAAACAGCTAGCCACCAAAGCCGCCAGGAAGAGCGCCCCGGCCACCGGAGGTGTGAAGAAGCCCCACCGTTACAGGCCCGGCACCGTCGCCCTGCGTGAGATCCGTCGTTACCAGAAGAGTACCGAACTGTTGATCCGCAAGCTGCCCTTCCAGCGTCTGGTCCGAGAGATCGCCCAGGACTTCAAGACCGACCTCCGTTTCCAGAGCTCCGCCGTTATGGCACTGCAGGAGGCGAGCGAGGCTTACTTGGTCGGACTCTTCGAAGACACCAACCTGTGCGCTATCCACGCCAAGCGAGTCACCATCATGCCCAAGGACATCCAGCTGGCCCGCCGCATCCGCGGAGAGCGCGCTTAAGCTGCTACAACTCGGCGTCAACACGCCCCGACAAACGGCCTTTATCAAGGCCACAATAAACTTCTCGTTCATACTCTCCCTTAGCTCTCGCTAACCACCCGACTGTATCACTCGCCCGCCAATCCTATTCTCTGTATTATTTCCATTTATTTTTAACCGCCAATGTTTTGCAATATCACAGAACGATATATGAGTTTATTCTCATTCATCACAAATAAAAACTTTATGAAACACTCATCACTTACGTCTAATGCGACTTTTACTTTCTTCACCTAACAATAACAACAAAATCCTTATGTAAACACTTAAATACCAAACACAAATAACCACATAAAAAACCTTAAATACTCATTAGCCAATTTCAATCAGGCTAATATGAGTTTGGAAGAAAGAAAAACAAAATCAAAACCAATTTCACTTACCAACATTAGCTCGGACGTTGGATCCTAGTGTTCATATTCCTGCAGACATTGAAAAACTAGAACTCCCATCTGCCATCAGTCCACCTCAGTCATATCTGAGATTCACAATCGCTGACAGTTGGACACTGGATAATACTCTTTCGTTTACACAACAACGACAACAAAATGCTTATATGTTACAGTTTGTTGTAATATATTATTGCCTCTATAGTAAATGGTATTATTGATCAGTAAGTCTTTGCAATGCATGTTTTAATTAAACTGTAATTTATTACAATCCGTTATGTTGTTACTGCTTATGTTCGAATACACCAACAATAATGTATGTAATTTAAATCAACATTGTTGTGGAAAATATAAATTATAAACAAATTTATCTAACCGTACGGATGATACTTGACAACAACACGCAATTGCCGTAGGATGTTTCTCATAGCGGTTGATAGTAAATTAAATAAATAAATTAACGACGGAACAGTTTGAATGCGAAAGCCATTATTGGACGATCGCAACATAATCGATACACACAACACAACGTACAGCGAGATGGAAACAAAATAACACATCCATGATCGCGGTCGGGGTGAATATTATGAATTGAAAGGCATAAGTGCTATTGGACGTCGCAGGTGACACAAACAACTTACACACAGTTGAGCCAAAGCAGAGTTTAGAAACGAGAGAGTAAATGGTGGCCTTGATAAAGGCCGTTTATGCTTGCAGGCGCAGAGCAGAGCGTCTACTTCTTTTTGGCCGCTGTCTTCTTCGGAGTCTTGGCCTTTTTCACCGCAGCCTTCTTCGGTTTCGGTGACTTGGGCTTCTTGGTCGGCGGCTTGGAGACCTTCTTCGCCTTCGGAGATTTGACGGGCTTCGCAGCTTTGGGCTTGGCCGCAGCAGGCTTCTTTGCAGTTTTCTTCGCCGCTGTCGCCTTGGGTTTCTTCTCTCCCTTAGGCTTCGCTGCAGCGGGTTTCTTGGCGATCTTCTTGCCAACGGTCGCTGACTTGCCCTCGCTCTTGACGGACAGCTTGAACGAGCCAGAAGCCCCCTTGCCTTTCGGCTGGGTGAGAGTGCCGGCCACGACCGCAGACTTGAGGTACTTGCGGATGAACGGCGCTAGCTTCTCAGCGTCAACCTTGTAGTTGGCAGCGATGTACTTCTTGATCGCCACCAGGGAGGAGCCGCCGCGCTCCTTCAAACTTTTAATAGCGGCGTTCACCATGTCGGATGTTGGTGGGTGAGCCGGCTTGACGCGGGGCTTCTTGCTCGCCGCCGCCTTGGATTTCTTCGGTGTCGCCGTAGCCGGGGCCGGTGCGCTGGTTGCCGAGTCTGCCATCGTTGAGTTGACGGAGAATTCAATGGTTTCCCAAGCCAAACTATTCTGGCGCGCGCTGTCTACGTACCGTACAGAATACGCCTCTGCGCACGTTCAGTTTGTCTTTTGTGAACGGTGTTTTTGGTCGTTTTACGATTATTAATTGCCTTGTAAAAAGCGAGATATAGTCTCGTTATGCACCGGAAGTAATTTAAAACACGCACTACTAACCGCTCTAGGAGATTAGACGGGTTAGAAGATCGCACGATCTCTGTTTCATATATTTAGTCGCGTCCGTATTGCGATTACACCCTCGTCCGACACGGTGTGCACCAGTAAAATCGCTTATATCAGGGTTTTATACCGTTTTCGTGGCATAAAACGTGTTGAAAACGATAATGGGGACAGTAGTTTATATGAAAATCACCACTTCGAGACAAGCGGTACAATAGTGTCATTAACAGTGGCGACTATTCACCGCCCCGTAGACACAACTCGAGACACTGTTCCAACATCGGATAGAAGTACACGGCAGTGTATATTTCCTGTGCTGTTTTTGTTGTACTCGATGTTTATACACTTTTTATCATGTACTATGTTGTTTTTGATAATAAACGCAGAATTTCTGATAAACTCTACTAATATCAACCAATAAACTGTCGTGTATTCAGCGTTTACCGCAGTGACAGCTCAATCACTATAGGAAAAACTCTGACTGCGGTACATGATATCTCTGTTAATTCCACCTGCGGATAAAAAAATGCACAGAAACATAATAAAAATAGTGTGTAAGTAAAAAAAAAAGGGGGAAAAATTGTTGGGAGGAATAAATTTATGCTCTTTAGTTTATTTCATCCAGAACTGTACCGCGGTATGTGCCAACAATTTGTATTCTGTCAAAGAATGAAATGTTACAATTAAAACTACTTACCCCCAGCAAAGATTGGATATTTTAAGGAAGGAACCATTCGCTTTTCAAAGGTCGTCCCTTTGTTTATAATATATTATCATCGTATCCCCGGTGAAACTTCAATTTTAATAAAATTGTGTAAAAGTACACCCTTCTTCGAGCGAAGTTTGACAACTCCTCATTTCGATCAAGAATATATATTTGTTTTAACATGTAAGCCCTTCTTTGAGCAAAGCTCGGCCCACACACATGTAAACTCCTTCTTCGGCCGAAGCTTGACCACCGCAAAAGTTCAAGTAATGACATTTTTTAGAGTGTAAAAACGACAACAACACTGTTAAACCCTTTCTTTGAGCCAAGCTCGGTCCCCAAAACATGTAAACCCCTTCTTCGAGCGAAGCTTGACCGCCGCACCGATTCGAGCAATAATATTTTTAAACATCGAGAGAGAGGGAGAGGGAGAGATAGAGAGAGAGAGAAAACAACGCGTAAGCCATTCATTGAGCAAAGCTCGACCCCCCAAACAAATAAAATCTTCTTTGAGCAAAGCTCGGGCCTCACACGTGTAAAGCCTTCTTCGAGTAAAGTCAGACTATAGCGTCCGAAGACTCTGACTGACCAATTGGCTCAATCCCAATAAACTGGACAAAACAACCGAACCGGATAGATAATTTGCCTTATACACGTTCACTTACAGATCAGCAATCCACGGCATTTAATACAATGACACAGTTCAACTTTTTTATCTCGCTTATTTATGAACGTATACTGACGAAACTTGGTATACAGCTTCATCTCGTTGAGGTCTATTGATATTTGCTCCAAAAAAATGTTTTTGCATAATTCTCCCGTAGCAGCAAACCTGCGTACTCAGCCTCCATGTTATTCTTATGGATAATAATTAAATGCTCCGTCTCCCTTAATTATGAACATAAATGAATAACAACTGGTATACAACTTCACCTAGTTGAGTTATATTGACATTAGCATAAGAACCCATTTTTTGTGTTCCTTGTTGCAGCAAACCTGCGTACTCAGCCCCAATGTTATTCTTATGGAGAATAATTGAAATTGTATATATCGCTTATTTGTGAATATATTTTTATGAAACTTGGTAAGTGGCTTTATGTAGTATTAAGACATTTATATCTCCATTGGAAATTCGCTGAGTATGCAGGTTTGCTGCGACGGGGGTATTTTTTTCCTTTTATGCAACTGATGATGAACTACATACAGGCATATATATTCTTTTCCAATACCGCCAAACTACACAATAGTAGAATATACTTTTAATATTATCGTACAAGTTTTAACTGATATCGGAATGCTTGCCTACCGCTTACGTATCTAATTCTAGTTTCAAGTTAAGACTTAAGAGTAATCGTAATGAAATGTGTTATTTATTTATTTTATTCTAAATGCTATAAAACGTGATACATCCGATATATTGTAGCATATATCACTGAATACAAATCCAAAACTATCACAACGAACACAATAAATGTTAACCAGGACGGTTGAAACGCGGATGGACCGGTCGACGAAAAGGCCACGAGAAGGTTCACCGGGACCGCGGGCGCAGTAGTTGCGAATTCTCGGCCAAACGGTGGCCCGCGGGCCCGCTGGTCCCGTTTACCTGTGCTATTGGACAATTCCATCTACCAATCGGGTGACAGCAGTTGACCACGCCCACCTATATATACCGAGTGTACAGCACTCGAGCTATATATTACTATCTCGATCAAAGAACCGTGCCGACCGCCTTCTCCCGCCAAAAATAAAAAACCGAACTGTCGGCCGACCGTTCGCGATACGGAGGCCGGGGACCCCTCGTTTTACTCCTCCCGCCTCGTTCTACACTCCGGTAACGTCGGCGAACCGATATTACTGAGAGTTCGAGAGATATTCACGTTTTTCTCGCGGATCTTCAAACGCCCGTATCTCGGTTATCAGTCGCCCTGGCGTCATGGCGAGTGCATTTCCCGACTCTCCGAGACCGTCCCTTCGATTCGTCTAACCGCGTGTTTATCCCTAACTCGCGCCGTTTTCGAGTTATCGGCGAAAACAGTCGGGGGAAACGATGATGCCGGTTGGCGGCAAATAGGCTGGTTCGCCGGGCGAACCGACGGGACACTGCCGCCGGGTTGTGTTTTGTCGCAGGCACGATAGTTTAAAAGAAAATACTGTACGACAAAAAACCTTTCGTTTTTTTTTTCAAATGATATAGGTTATGTCTGTCTGGTTTTGATTTCCAACTAAAATTGTCAAACTGAGAAATACAAAAAACATCTCTACTCGGACTATTAGTAAGTATTTATCAGAGCCGTTATGAAAAGAGAATTATTCCTGTAAAATAAAAATTGTATTCTGAGTGGAACATTAACTTGCAAAATGGAAATAAATACAGTATTAAAATATTCAAGAGAGAGAAAAATGAAAAAATTCCATTTCTATTATATTGTTTTTTGGCGTTTTCTTTAATTAGCTATAAACTTGCACATACAGCACTGAGGTTGAAAAGTATTCTAACATATATTCGTAGACCTGGATTTTATTACAACAGAAAGCGGGTAAAGCCGGAGTTGAAAACGAGTGACTGAAATGGTGGCCTTTAGAAAGGCCGTTTGTTGGGCGTGCGGTGGGGCGCGCCGGTGGGCGAGAGAGCGCAGAGCTTAGCCGCCGAACCCGTAGAGAGTGCGGCCCTGGCGTTTCAGAGCGTAGACTACGTCCATGGCGGTGACGGTCTTCCTCTTGGCGTGCTCGGTGTATGTGACGGCGTCGCGGATAACGTTCTCCAGGAACACCTTGAGTACGCCGCGGGTCTCCTCGTAGATCAGGCCGGAGATACGCTTGACTCCTCCGCGCCGGGCGAGACGGCGAATGGCCGGCTTGGTGATGCCCTGGATGTTGTCTCGCAGAACTTTGCGGTGACGCTTCGCTCCTCCCTTTCCGAGCCCCTTTCCTCCTTTGCCTCGTCCGGTCATGTCGATGAGCTGAGCTGGTTCGATATGCCGGAATCGCCGAAACGGCCGTAGTTTTGTCGACTCGTGCCTCGCTCCCATTGGTCGAGACCGGCGGACCAATAGGAGCGCAGCACGAGTTGACAAAACCGCGAGTTTTCCAGTCGGCGCTTCATTCCCATCGTCGTCGCAAGTCGCCATGGCCCGAACTAAGCAGACAGCCCGCAAGTCCACCGGAGGCAAGGCCCCGAGGAAACAGCTAGCCACCAAAGCCGCCAGGAAGAGCGCCCCGGCCACCGGAGGTGTGAAGAAGCCCCACCGTTACAGGCCCGGCACCGTCGCCCTGCGTGAGATCCGTCGTTACCAGAAGAGTACCGAACTGTTGATCCGCAAGCTGCCCTTCCAGCGTCTGGTCCGAGAGATCGCCCAGGACTTCAAGACCGACCTCCGTTTCCAGAGCTCCGCCGTTATGGCACTGCAGGAGGCGAGCGAGGCTTACTTGGTCGGACTCTTCGAAGACACCAACCTGTGCGCTATCCACGCCAAGCGAGTCACCATCATGCCCAAGGACATCCAGCTGGCCCGCCGCATCCGCGGAGAGCGCGCTTAAGCTGCTACAACTCGGCGTCAACACGCCCCGACAAACGGCCTTTATCAAGGCCACAATAAACTTCTCGTTCATACTCTCCCTTAGCTCTCGCTAACCACCCGACTGTATCACTCGCCCGCCAATCCTATTCTCTGTATTATTTCCATTTATTTTTAACCGCCAATGTTTTGCAATATCACAGAACGATATATGAGTTTATTCTCATTCATCACAAATAAAAACTTTATGAAACACTCATCACTTACGTCTAATGCGACTTTTACTTTCTTCACCTAACAATAACAACAAAATCCTTATGTAAACACTTAAATACCAAACACAAATAACCACATAAAAAACCTTAAATACTCATTAGCCAATTTCAATCAGGCTAATATGAGTTTGGAAGAAAGAAAAACAAAATCAAAACCAATTTCACTTACCAACATTAGCTCGGACGTTGGATCCTAGTGTTCATATTCCTGCAGACATTGAAAAACTAGAACTCCCATCTGCCATCAGTCCACCTCAGTCATATCTGAGATTCACAATCGCTGACAGTTGGACACTGGATAATACTCTTTCGTTTACACAACAACGACAACAAAATGCTTATATGTTACAGTTTGTTGTAATATATTATTGCCTCTATAGTAAATGGTATTATTGATCAGTAAGTCTTTGCAATGCATGTTTTAATTAAACTGTAATTTATTACAATCCGTTATGTTGTTACTGCTTATGTTCGAATACACCAACAATAATGTATGTAATTTAAATCAACATTGTTGTGGAAAATATAAATTATAAACAAATTTATCTAACCGTACGGATGATACTTGACAACAACACGCAATTGCCGTAGGATGTTTCTCATAGCGGTTGATAGTAAATTAAATAAATAAATTAACGACGGAACAGTTTGAATGCGAAAGCCATTATTGGACGATCGCAACATAATCGATACACACAACACAACGTACAGCGAGATGGAAACAAAATAACACATCCATGATCGCGGTCGGGGTGAATATTATGAATTGAAAGGCATAAGTGCTATTGGACGTCGCAGGTGACACAAACAACTTACACACAGTTGAGCCAAAGCAGAGTTTAGAAACGAGAGAGTAAATGGTGGCCTTGATAAAGGCCGTTTATGCTTGCAGGCGCAGAGCAGAGCGTCTACTTCTTTTTGGCCGCTGTCTTCTTCGGAGTCTTGGCCTTTTTCACCGCAGCCTTCTTCGGTTTCGGTGACTTGGGCTTCTTGGTCGGCGGCTTGGAGACCTTCTTCGCCTTCGGAGATTTGACGGGCTTCGCAGCTTTGGGCTTGGCCGCAGCAGGCTTCTTTGCAGTTTTCTTCGCCGCTGTCGCCTTGGGTTTCTTCTCTCCCTTAGGCTTCGCTGCAGCGGGTTTCTTGGCGATCTTCTTGCCAACGGTCGCTGACTTGCCCTCGCTCTTGACGGACAGCTTGAACGAGCCAGAAGCCCCCTTGCCTTTCGGCTGGGTGAGAGTGCCGGCCACGACCGCAGACTTGAGGTACTTGCGGATGAACGGCGCTAGCTTCTCAGCGTCAACCTTGTAGTTGGCAGCGATGTACTTCTTGATCGCCACCAGGGAGGAGCCGCCGCGCTCCTTCAAACTTTTAATAGCGGCGTTCACCATGTCGGATGTTGGTGGGTGAGCCGGCTTGACGCGGGGCTTCTTGCTCGCCGCCGCCTTGGATTTCTTCGGTGTCGCCGTAGCCGGGGCCGGTGCGCTGGTTGCCGAGTCTGCCATCGTTGAGTTGACGGAGAATTCAATGGTTTCCCAAGCCAAACTATTCTGGCGCGCGCTGTCTACGTACCGTACAGAATACGCCTCTGCGCACGTTCAGTTTGTCTTTTGTGAACGGTGTTTTTGGTCGTTTTACGATTATTAATTGCCTTGTAAAAAGCGAGATATAGTCTCGTTATGCACCGGAAGTAATTTAAAACACGCACTACTAACCGCTCTAGGAGATTAGACGGGTTAGAAGATCGCACGATCTCTGTTTCATATATTTAGTCGCGTCCGTATTGCGATTACACCCTCGTCCGACACGGTGTGCACCAGTAAAATCGCTTATATCAGGGTTTTATACCGTTTTCGTGGCATAAAACGTGTTGAAAACGATAATGGGGACAGTAGTTTATATGAAAATCACCACTTCGAGACAAGCGGTACAATAGTGTCATTAACAGTGGCGACTATTCACCGCCCCGTAGACACAACTCGAGACACTGTTCCAACATCGGATAGAAGTACACGGCAGTGTATATTTCCTGTGCTGTTTTTGTTGTACTCGATGTTTATACACTTTTTATCATGTACTATGTTGTTTTTGATAATAAACGCAGAATTTCTGATAAACTCTACTAATATCAACCAATAAACTGTCGTGTATTCAGCGTTTACCGCAGTGACAGCTCAATCACTATAGGAAAAACTCTGACTGCGGTACATGATATCTCTGTTAATTCCACCTGCGGATAAAAAAATGCACAGAAACATAATAAAAATAGTGTGTAAGTAAAAAAAAAAGGGGGAAAAATTGTTGGGAGGAATAAATTTATGCTCTTTAGTTTATTTCATCCAGAACTGTACCGCGGTATGTGCCAACAATTTGTATTCTGTCAAAGAATGAAATGTTACAATTAAAACTACTTACCCCCAGCAAAGATTGGATATTTTAAGGAAGGAACCATTCGCTTTTCAAAGGTCGTCCCTTTGTTTATAATATATTATCATCGTATCCCCGGTGAAACTTCAATTTTAATAAAATTGTGTAAAAGTACACCCTTCTTCGAGCGAAGTTTGACAACTCCTCATTTCGATCAAGAATATATATTTGTTTTAACATGTAAGCCCTTCTTTGAGCAAAGCTCGGCCCACACACATGTAAACTCCTTCTTCGGCCGAAGCTTGACCACCGCAAAAGTTCAAGTAATGACATTTTTTAGAGTGTAAAAACGACAACAACACTGTTAAACCCTTTCTTTGAGCCAAGCTCGGTCCCCAAAACATGTAAACCCCTTCTTCGAGCGAAGCTTGACCGCCGCACCGATTCGAGCAATAATATTTTTAAACATCGAGAGAGAGGGAGAGGGAGAGATAGAGAGAGAGAGAAAACAACGCGTAAGCCATTCATTGAGCAAAGCTCGACCCCCCAAACAAATAAAATCTTCTTTGAGCAAAGCTCGGGCCTCACACGTGTAAAGCCTTCTTCGAGTAAAGTCAGACTATAGCGTCCGAAGACTCTGACTGACCAATTGGCTCAATCCCAATAAACTGGACAAAACAACCGAACCGGATAGATAATTTGCCTTATACACGTTCACTTACAGATCAGCAATCCACGGCATTTAATACAATGACACAGTTCAACTTTTTTATCTCGCTTATTTATGAACGTATACTGACGAAACTTGGTATACAGCTTCATCTCGTTGAGGTCTATTGATATTTGCTCCAAAAAAATGTTTTTGCATAATTCTCCCGTAGCAGCAAACCTGCGTACTCAGCCTCCATGTTATTCTTATGGATAATAATTAAATGCTCCGTCTCCCTTAATTATGAACATAAATGAATAACAACTGGTATACAACTTCACCTAGTTGAGTTATATTGACATTAGCATAAGAACCCATTTTTTGTGTTCCTTGTTGCAGCAAACCTGCGTACTCAGCCCCAATGTTATTCTTATGGAGAATAATTGAAATTGTATATATCGCTTATTTGTGAATATATTTTTATGAAACTTGGTAAGTGGCTTTATGTAGTATTAAGACATTTATATCTCCATTGGAAATTCGCTGAGTATGCAGGTTTGCTGCGACGGGGGTATTTTTTTCCTTTTATGCAACTGATGATGAACTACATACAGGCATATATATTCTTTTCCAATACCGCCAAACTACACAATAGTAGAATATACTTTTAATATTATCGTACAAGTTTTAACTGATATCGGAATGCTTGCCTACCGCTTACGTATCTAATTCTAGTTTCAAGTTAAGACTTAAGAGTAATCGTAATGAAATGTGTTATTTATTTATTTTATTCTAAATGCTATAAAACGTGATACATCCGATATATTGTAGCATATATCACTGAATACAAATCCAAAACTATCACAACGAACACAATAAATGTTAACCAGGACGGTTGAAACGCGGATGGACCGGTCGACGAAAAGGCCACGAGAAGGTTCACCGGGACCGCGGGCGCAGTAGTTGCGAATTCTCGGCCAAACGGTGGCCCGCGGGCCCGCTGGTCCCGTTTACCTGTGCTATTGGACAATTCCATCTACCAATCGGGTGACAGCAGTTGACCACGCCCACCTATATATACCGAGTGTACAGCACTCGAGCTATATATTACTATCTCGATCAAAGAACCGTGCCGACCGCCTTCTCCCGCCAAAAATAAAAAACCGAACTGTCGGCCGACCGTTCGCGATACGGAGGCCGGGGACCCCTCGTTTTACTCCTCCCGCCTCGTTCTACACTCCGGTAACGTCGGCGAACCGATATTACTGAGAGTTCGAGAGATATTCACGTTTTTCTCGCGGATCTTCAAACGCCCGTATCTCGGTTATCAGTCGCCCTGGCGTCATGGCGAGTGCATTTCCCGACTCTCCGAGACCGTCCCTTCGATTCGTCTAACCGCGTGTTTATCCCTAACTCGCGCCGTTTTCGAGTTATCGGCGAAAACAGTCGGGGGAAACGATGATGCCGGTTGGCGGCAAATAGGCTGGTTCGCCGGGCGAACCGACGGGACACTGCCGCCGGGTTGTGTTTTGTCGCAGGCACGATAGTTTAAAAGAAAATACTGTACGACAAAAAACCTTTCGTTTTTTTTTTCAAATGATATAGGTTATGTCTGTCTGGTTTTGATTTCCAACTAAAATTGTCAAACTGAGAAATACAAAAAACATCTCTACTCGGACTATTAGTAAGTATTTATCAGAGCCGTTATGAAAAGAGAATTATTCCTGTAAAATAAAAATTGTATTCTGAGTGGAACATTAACTTGCAAAATGGAAATAAATACAGTATTAAAATATTCAAGAGAGAGAAAAATGAAAAAATTCCATTTCTATTATATTGTTTTTTGGCGTTTTCTTTAATTAGCTATAAACTTGCACATACAGCACTGAGGTTGAAAAGTATTCTAACATATATTCGTAGACCTGGATTTTATTACAACAGAAAGCGGGTAAAGCCGGAGTTGAAAACGAGTGACTGAAATGGTGGCCTTTAGAAAGGCCGTTTGTTGGGCGTGCGGTGGGGCGCGCCGGTGGGCGAGAGAGCGCAGAGCTTAGCCGCCGAACCCGTAGAGAGTGCGGCCCTGGCGTTTCAGAGCGTAGACTACGTCCATGGCGGTGACGGTCTTCCTCTTGGCGTGCTCGGTGTATGTGACGGCGTCGCGGATAACGTTCTCCAGGAACACCTTGAGTACGCCGCGGGTCTCCTCGTAGATCAGGCCGGAGATACGCTTGACTCCTCCGCGCCGGGCGAGACGGCGAATGGCCGGCTTGGTGATGCCCTGGATGTTGTCTCGCAGAACTTTGCGGTGACGCTTCGCTCCTCCCTTTCCGAGCCCCTTTCCTCCTTTGCCTCGTCCGGTCATGTCGATGAGCTGAGCTGGTTCGATATGCCGGAATCGCCGAAACGGCCGTAGTTTTGTCGACTCGTGCCTCGCTCCCATTGGTCGAGACCGGCGGACCAATAGGAGCGCAGCACGAGTTGACAAAACCGCGAGTTTTCCAGTCGGCGCTTCATTCCCATCGTCGTCGCAAGTCGCCATGGCCCGAACTAAGCAGACAGCCCGCAAGTCCACCGGAGGCAAGGCCCCGAGGAAACAGCTAGCCACCAAAGCCGCCAGGAAGAGCGCCCCGGCCACCGGAGGTGTGAAGAAGCCCCACCGTTACAGGCCCGGCACCGTCGCCCTGCGTGAGATCCGTCGTTACCAGAAGAGTACCGAACTGTTGATCCGCAAGCTGCCCTTCCAGCGTCTGGTCCGAGAGATCGCCCAGGACTTCAAGACCGACCTCCGTTTCCAGAGCTCCGCCGTTATGGCACTGCAGGAGGCGAGCGAGGCTTACTTGGTCGGACTCTTCGAAGACACCAACCTGTGCGCTATCCACGCCAAGCGAGTCACCATCATGCCCAAGGACATCCAGCTGGCCCGCCGCATCCGCGGAGAGCGCGCTTAAGCTGCTACAACTCGGCGTCAACACGCCCCGACAAACGGCCTTTATCAAGGCCACAATAAACTTCTCGTTCATACTCTCCCTTAGCTCTCGCTAACCACCCGACTGTATCACTCGCCCGCCAATCCTATTCTCTGTATTATTTCCATTTATTTTTAACCGCCAATGTTTTGCAATATCACAGAACGATATATGAGTTTATTCTCATTCATCACAAATAAAAACTTTATGAAACACTCATCACTTACGTCTAATGCGACTTTTACTTTCTTCACCTAACAATAACAACAAAATCCTTATGTAAACACTTAAATACCAAACACAAATAACCACATAAAAAACCTTAAATACTCATTAGCCAATTTCAATCAGGCTAATATGAGTTTGGAAGAAAGAAAAACAAAATCAAAACCAATTTCACTTACCAACATTAGCTCGGACGTTGGATCCTAGTGTTCATATTCCTGCAGACATTGAAAAACTAGAACTCCCATCTGCCATCAGTCCACCTCAGTCATATCTGAGATTCACAATCGCTGACAGTTGGACACTGGATAATACTCTTTCGTTTACACAACAACGACAACAAAATGCTTATATGTTACAGTTTGTTGTAATATATTATTGCCTCTATAGTAAATGGTATTATTGATCAGTAAGTCTTTGCAATGCATGTTTTAATTAAACTGTAATTTATTACAATCCGTTATGTTGTTACTGCTTATGTTCGAATACACCAACAATAATGTATGTAATTTAAATCAACATTGTTGTGGAAAATATAAATTATAAACAAATTTATCTAACCGTACGGATGATACTTGACAACAACACGCAATTGCCGTAGGATGTTTCTCATAGCGGTTGATAGTAAATTAAATAAATAAATTAACGACGGAACAGTTTGAATGCGAAAGCCATTATTGGACGATCGCAACATAATCGATACACACAACACAACGTACAGCGAGATGGAAACAAAATAACACATCCATGATCGCGGTCGGGGTGAATATTATGAATTGAAAGGCATAAGTGCTATTGGACGTCGCAGGTGACACAAACAACTTACACACAGTTGAGCCAAAGCAGAGTTTAGAAACGAGAGAGTAAATGGTGGCCTTGATAAAGGCCGTTTATGCTTGCAGGCGCAGAGCAGAGCGTCTACTTCTTTTTGGCCGCTGTCTTCTTCGGAGTCTTGGCCTTTTTCACCGCAGCCTTCTTCGGTTTCGGTGACTTGGGCTTCTTGGTCGGCGGCTTGGAGACCTTCTTCGCCTTCGGAGATTTGACGGGCTTCGCAGCTTTGGGCTTGGCCGCAGCAGGCTTCTTTGCAGTTTTCTTCGCCGCTGTCGCCTTGGGTTTCTTCTCTCCCTTAGGCTTCGCTGCAGCGGGTTTCTTGGCGATCTTCTTGCCAACGGTCGCTGACTTGCCCTCGCTCTTGACGGACAGCTTGAACGAGCCAGAAGCCCCCTTGCCTTTCGGCTGGGTGAGAGTGCCGGCCACGACCGCAGACTTGAGGTACTTGCGGATGAACGGCGCTAGCTTCTCAGCGTCAACCTTGTAGTTGGCAGCGATGTACTTCTTGATCGCCACCAGGGAGGAGCCGCCGCGCTCCTTCAAACTTTTAATAGCGGCGTTCACCATGTCGGATGTTGGTGGGTGAGCCGGCTTGACGCGGGGCTTCTTGCTCGCCGCCGCCTTGGATTTCTTCGGTGTCGCCGTAGCCGGGGCCGGTGCGCTGGTTGCCGAGTCTGCCATCGTTGAGTTGACGGAGAATTCAATGGTTTCCCAAGCCAAACTATTCTGGCGCGCGCTGTCTACGTACCGTACAGAATACGCCTCTGCGCACGTTCAGTTTGTCTTTTGTGAACGGTGTTTTTGGTCGTTTTACGATTATTAATTGCCTTGTAAAAAGCGAGATATAGTCTCGTTATGCACCGGAAGTAATTTAAAACACGCACTACTAACCGCTCTAGGAGATTAGACGGGTTAGAAGATCGCACGATCTCTGTTTCATATATTTAGTCGCGTCCGTATTGCGATTACACCCTCGTCCGACACGGTGTGCACCAGTAAAATCGCTTATATCAGGGTTTTATACCGTTTTCGTGGCATAAAACGTGTTGAAAACGATAATGGGGACAGTAGTTTATATGAAAATCACCACTTCGAGACAAGCGGTACAATAGTGTCATTAACAGTGGCGACTATTCACCGCCCCGTAGACACAACTCGAGACACTGTTCCAACATCGGATAGAAGTACACGGCAGTGTATATTTCCTGTGCTGTTTTTGTTGTACTCGATGTTTATACACTTTTTATCATGTACTATGTTGTTTTTGATAATAAACGCAGAATTTCTGATAAACTCTACTAATATCAACCAATAAACTGTCGTGTATTCAGCGTTTACCGCAGTGACAGCTCAATCACTATAGGAAAAACTCTGACTGCGGTACATGATATCTCTGTTAATTCCACCTGCGGATAAAAAAATGCACAGAAACATAATAAAAATAGTGTGTAAGTAAAAAAAAAAGGGGGAAAAATTGTTGGGAGGAATAAATTTATGCTCTTTAGTTTATTTCATCCAGAACTGTACCGCGGTATGTGCCAACAATTTGTATTCTGTCAAAGAATGAAATGTTACAATTAAAACTACTTACCCCCAGCAAAGATTGGATATTTTAAGGAAGGAACCATTCGCTTTTCAAAGGTCGTCCCTTTGTTTATAATATATTATCATCGTATCCCCGGTGAAACTTCAATTTTAATAAAATTGTGTAAAAGTACACCCTTCTTCGAGCGAAGTTTGACAACTCCTCATTTCGATCAAGAATATATATTTGTTTTAACATGTAAGCCCTTCTTTGAGCAAAGCTCGGCCCACACACATGTAAACTCCTTCTTCGGCCGAAGCTTGACCACCGCAAAAGTTCAAGTAATGACATTTTTTAGAGTGTAAAAACGACAACAACACTGTTAAACCCTTTCTTTGAGCCAAGCTCGGTCCCCAAAACATGTAAACCCCTTCTTCGAGCGAAGCTTGACCGCCGCACCGATTCGAGCAATAATATTTTTAAACATCGAGAGAGAGGGAGAGGGAGAGATAGAGAGAGAGAGAAAACAACGCGTAAGCCATTCATTGAGCAAAGCTCGACCCCCCAAACAAATAAAATCTTCTTTGAGCAAAGCTCGGGCCTCACACGTGTAAAGCCTTCTTCGAGTAAAGTCAGACTATAGCGTCCGAAGACTCTGACTGACCAATTGGCTCAATCCCAATAAACTGGACAAAACAACCGAACCGGATAGATAATTTGCCTTATACACGTTCACTTACAGATCAGCAATCCACGGCATTTAATACAATGACACAGTTCAACTTTTTTATCTCGCTTATTTATGAACGTATACTGACGAAACTTGGTATACAGCTTCATCTCGTTGAGGTCTATTGATATTTGCTCCAAAAAAATGTTTTTGCATAATTCTCCCGTAGCAGCAAACCTGCGTACTCAGCCTCCATGTTATTCTTATGGATAATAATTAAATGCTCCGTCTCCCTTAATTATGAACATAAATGAATAACAACTGGTATACAACTTCACCTAGTTGAGTTATATTGACATTAGCATAAGAACCCATTTTTTGTGTTCCTTGTTGCAGCAAACCTGCGTACTCAGCCCCAATGTTATTCTTATGGAGAATAATTGAAATTGTATATATCGCTTATTTGTGAATATATTTTTATGAAACTTGGTAAGTGGCTTTATGTAGTATTAAGACATTTATATCTCCATTGGAAATTCGCTGAGTATGCAGGTTTGCTGCGACGGGGGTATTGTTTTCCTTTTATGCAACTGATGATGAACTACATACAGGCATATATATTCTTTTCCAATACCGCCAAACTACACAATAGTAGAATATACTTTTAATATTATCGTACAAGTTTTAACTGATATCGGAATGCTTGCCTACCGCTTACGTATCTAATTCTAGTTTCAAGTTAAGACTTAAGAGTAATCGTAATGAAATGTGTTATTTATTTATTTTATTCTAAATGCTATAAAACGTGATACATCCGATATATTGTAGCATATATCACTGAATACAAATCCAAAACTATCACAACGAACACAATAAATGTTAACCAGGACGGTTGAAACGCGGATGGACCGGTCGACGAAAAGGCCACGAGAAGGTTCACCGGGACCGCGGGCGCAGTAGTTGCGAATTCTCGGCCAAACGGTGGCCCGCGGGCCCGCTGGTCCCGTTTACCTGTGCTATTGGACAATTCCATCTACCAATCGGGTGACAGCAGTTGACCACGCCCACCTATATATACCGAGTGTACAGCACTCGAGCTATATATTACTATCTCGATCAAAGAACCGTGCCGACCGCCTTCTCCCGCCAAAAATAAAAAACCGAACTGTCGGCCGACCGTTCGCGATACGGAGGCCGGGGACCCCTCGTTTTACTCCTCCCGCCTCGTTCTACACTCCGGTAACGTCGGCGAACCGATATTACTGAGAGTTCGAGAGATATTCACGTTTTTCTCGCGGATCTTCAAACGCCCGTATCTCGGTTATCAGTCGCCCTGGCGTCATGGCGAGTGCATTTCCCGACTCTCCGAGACCGTCCCTTCGATTCGTCTAACCGCGTGTTTATCCCTAACTCGCGCCGTTTTCGAGTTATCGGCGAAAACAGTCGGGGGAAACGATGATGCCGGTTGGCGGCAAATAGGCTGGTTCGCCGGGCGAACCGACGGGACACTGCCGCCGGGTTGTGTTTTGTCGCAGGCACGATAGTTTAAAAGAAAATACTGTACGACAAAAAACCTTTCGTTTTTTTTTTCAAATGATATAGGTTATGTCTGTCTGGTTTTGATTTCCAACTAAAATTGTCAAACTGAGAAATACAAAAAACATCTCTACTCGGACTATTAGTAAGTATTTATCAGAGCCGTTATGAAAAGAGAATTATTCCTGTAAAATAAAAATTGTATTCTGAGTGGAACATTAACTTGCAAAATGGAAATAAATACAGTATTAAAATATTCAAGAGAGAGAAAAATGAAAAAATTCCATTTCTATTATATTGTTTTTTGGCGTTTTCTTTAATTAGCTATAAACTTGCACATACAGCACTGAGGTTGAAAAGTATTCTAACATATATTCGTAGACCTGGATTTTATTACAACAGAAAGCGGGTAAAGCCGGAGTTGAAAACGAGTGACTGAAATGGTGGCCTTTAGAAAGGCCGTTTGTTGGGCGTGCGGTGGGGCGCGCCGGTGGGCGAGAGAGCGCAGAGCTTAGCCGCCGAACCCGTAGAGAGTGCGGCCCTGGCGTTTCAGAGCGTAGACTACGTCCATGGCGGTGACGGTCTTCCTCTTGGCGTGCTCGGTGTATGTGACGGCGTCGCGGATAACGTTCTCCAGGAACACCTTGAGTACGCCGCGGGTCTCCTCGTAGATCAGGCCGGAGATACGCTTGACTCCTCCGCGCCGGGCGAGACGGCGAATGGCCGGCTTGGTGATGCCCTGGATGTTGTCTCGCAGAACTTTGCGGTGACGCTTCGCTCCTCCCTTTCCGAGCCCCTTTCCTCCTTTGCCTCGTCCGGTCATGTCGATGAGCTGAGCTGGTTCGATATGCCGGAATCGCCGAAACGGCCGTAGTTTTGTCGACTCGTGCCTCGCTCCCATTGGTCGAGACCGGCGGACCAATAGGAGCGCAGCACGAGTTGACAAAACCGCGAGTTTTCCAGTCGGCGCTTCATTCCCATCGTCGTCGCAAGTCGCCATGGCCCGAACTAAGCAGACAGCCCGCAAGTCCACCGGAGGCAAGGCCCCGAGGAAACAGCTAGCCACCAAAGCCGCCAGGAAGAGCGCCCCGGCCACCGGAGGTGTGAAGAAGCCCCACCGTTACAGGCCCGGCACCGTCGCCCTGCGTGAGATCCGTCGTTACCAGAAGAGTACCGAACTGTTGATCCGCAAGCTGCCCTTCCAGCGTCTGGTCCGAGAGATCGCCCAGGACTTCAAGACCGACCTCCGTTTCCAGAGCTCCGCCGTTATGGCACTGCAGGAGGCGAGCGAGGCTTACTTGGTCGGACTCTTCGAAGACACCAACCTGTGCGCTATCCACGCCAAGCGAGTCACCATCATGCCCAAGGACATCCAGCTGGCCCGCCGCATCCGCGGAGAGCGCGCTTAAGCTGCTACAACTCGGCGTCAACACGCCCCGACAAACGGCCTTTATCAAGGCCACAATAAACTTCTCGTTCATACTCTCCCTTAGCTCTCGCTAACCACCCGACTGTATCACTCGCCCGCCAATCCTATTCTCTGTATTATTTCCATTTATTTTTAACCGCCAATGTTTTGCAATATCACAGAACGATATATGAGTTTATTCTCATTCATCACAAATAAAAACTTTATGAAACACTCATCACTTACGTCTAATGCGACTTTTACTTTCTTCACCTAACAATAACAACAAAATCCTTATGTAAACACTTAAATACCAAACACAAATAACCACATAAAAAACCTTAAATACTCATTAGCCAATTTCAATCAGGCTAATATGAGTTTGGAAGAAAGAAAAACAAAATCAAAACCAATTTCACTTACCAACATTAGCTCGGACGTTGGATCCTAGTGTTCATATTCCTGCAGACATTGAAAAACTAGAACTCCCATCTGCCATCAGTCCACCTCAGTCATATCTGAGATTCACAATCGCTGACAGTTGGACACTGGATAATACTCTTTCGTTTACACAACAACGACAACAAAATGCTTATATGTTACAGTTTGTTGTAATATATTATTGCCTCTATAGTAAATGGTATTATTGATCAGTAAGTCTTTGCAATGCATGTTTTAATTAAACTGTAATTTATTACAATCCGTTATGTTGTTACTGCTTATGTTCGAATACACCAACAATAATGTATGTAATTTAAATCAACATTGTTGTGGAAAATATAAATTATAAACAAATTTATCTAACCGTACGGATGATACTTGACAACAACACGCAATTGCCGTAGGATGTTTCTCATAGCGGTTGATAGTAAATTAAATAAATAAATTAACGACGGAACAGTTTGAATGCGAAAGCCATTATTGGACGATCGCAACATAATCGATACACACAACACAACGTACAGCGAGATGGAAACAAAATAACACATCCATGATCGCGGTCGGGGTGAATATTATGAATTGAAAGGCATAAGTGCTATTGGACGTCGCAGGTGACACAAACAACTTACACACAGTTGAGCCAAAGCAGAGTTTAGAAACGAGAGAGTAAATGGTGGCCTTGATAAAGGCCGTTTATGCTTGCAGGCGCAGAGCAGAGCGTCTACTTCTTTTTGGCCGCTGTCTTCTTCGGAGTCTTGGCCTTTTTCACCGCAGCCTTCTTCGGTTTCGGTGACTTGGGCTTCTTGGTCGGCGGCTTGGAGACCTTCTTCGCCTTCGGAGATTTGACGGGCTTCGCAGCTTTGGGCTTGGCCGCAGCAGGCTTCTTTGCAGTTTTCTTCGCCGCTGTCGCCTTGGGTTTCTTCTCTCCCTTAGGCTTCGCTGCAGCGGGTTTCTTGGCGATCTTCTTGCCAACGGTCGCTGACTTGCCCTCGCTCTTGACGGACAGCTTGAACGAGCCAGAAGCCCCCTTGCCTTTCGGCTGGGTGAGAGTGCCGGCCACGACCGCAGACTTGAGGTACTTGCGGATGAACGGCGCTAGCTTCTCAGCGTCAACCTTGTAGTTGGCAGCGATGTACTTCTTGATCGCCACCAGGGAGGAGCCGCCGCGCTCCTTCAAACTTTTAATAGCGGCGTTCACCATGTCGGATGTTGGTGGGTGAGCCGGCTTGACGCGGGGCTTCTTGCTCGCCGCCGCCTTGGATTTCTTCGGTGTCGCCGTAGCCGGGGCCGGTGCGCTGGTTGCCGAGTCTGCCATCGTTGAGTTGACGGAGAATTCAATGGTTTCCCATGTTGTTGTTGTTGTTTTGTGAGGTTCCAGTGGGCGGGAAAGTCCCTGGCCCACTGAGGCTGCTTTAGGGCGCTTGGGCCCTCTTCAGCCGTCGGATAGGGTTGATTGGTGAGGGGGAGATTGACGCACTGCAACAGGACTTTTTTTATTATTTTTTTTTTTCGTTGCCTGCTACAGTCGCCAGGGAATGGTTTGGGTTTGGAGGTGAGCACACTGCAACAGGACTTTTTTTATTATTTTTTTTTTCGTTGCCTGCTACAGTGGCCAGGGGAAGGTTTGGGGGGAGGAGAGATGAACCAACTGCGACAGGACTTTTTTTTTTTGTCTTATAACGAGTGCCTGTCACAGTGGTCAGGAGTGGGAGCTAGGTTAGGTTTGCATGGGGTTTAGTGGTGGGGGTTATGGTTCGGGCTGCTGGTCTAGGTCGGCAAGGTGGTGGATAGTGAGGCTGGGGCGGTCAGTAAAGTAGGGTTGGAAGTAAGGTTGGAGGATGTCGGAGGTGCGGGCTTTGTCAAGGTAGGTGATGTTGAGGTGGTGGAGGAAGTCTTTGAGTCTGGGGATTGAGTGGGCCTCGTAAGCCGTGTGGTTACGGGCCCAGGGTGGGAGGTGGGAGGCAAGGCGGAGGGCGCGTCTCTCAGTGGCCTCGAAGCTGGAAAGGAAGCTGTTCGGGGCGGATAGAAGGAGCGGGTGGGCGTATGTTAAAACAGGGCGGATGACTGAGGTGTACAGGCGGGCAAGAGTGGGTTTGGAGCAGCCACGGCTGCGGTGGTTGAGGATACGGAGGGCACGGAGGCGGGTGGTAGCTCTCTTTTTGGATTCACGGAGATGAGGGACGAAGGAAAGTCGGGAGTCAAGGGTGACACCTAGGTAGGTGCAGGATGTTTTGAGGGGGAGACGGACGTTGTTAAGGAGAATGGGATCTCTTTTGGTGCGGGTGAAGCGGCGGGCGTGGAAATTAAAGAAACAGAGTTGGGTTTTGGATGCATTGAGGAGGATTCGCCATTTGTTGCAGAAGGAAAGGTAATTCTGGAGGGTTTGGGAGGTTTTCCGGATAAGGGTGTCATGGTATCGTTCGGATATCCAGAAGGCGGTGTCATCAGCAAACTGGGCAAGGCCACAGGAGGTGTCAGTGGGATTGCGTGGAATAGGGGCAGGGAGGTCACGGACATAAAGGATGTAGAGGAGGGGGCTGATGGCGGAGCCTTGGGGGACGCCGGCACGCAAGGTGAAGGGAGAGGAGAGGGAGCCACGAAATCGGACCTGGGCCGTTCGGCCGTCAAGGAAGTGGGATATCCACCTGATGATAGGAGCGGGGAGTTGGAGGTCCAGTAGCTTGACACGAAGGCCGTTGTGCCAGACGGTGTCGAAAGCTTTCTGGACATCCATGAGGGCAAGGATTGAGGGACGGTGGAGGGCGTTGTTGGTCTGGAGGCATGTAACGACCCGCAGAAGCTGGTCGTACATGTTGACTCCGGGACGGAAACCGGCTTGGGTGGTGGGGAGGAGGCCGAGTGTGTTGAGGTGGAGGTGGATCCTGGAGGCGAGGACTTTCTCGAAGAGTTTCGAGAGGGTGGAAGTGAGGCTGATGGGACGGTAGTTGTTGGGATTGCGGGGATCTTTGTGGGGCTTGGCAAAGAGGATGACATGGGCATGCTTCCAGGATCGCGGGGAGAAGCCCAGGAGGAGGACGGAGGTGTAGAGGGTCGCAAGAAGAGTGACAAGAAGTGGGGGAGCTTGTTTGAGGAGGAGGTTGGAAATGCCGTCAGGACCGGGGGCAGTGTTCCGGAGGTGCTTCCGCTTGAGGTTGATTTCCTGGGTGGTGATTGGGAGAAGGAGGTCATGGCGAGGGATATCTGGCACAATGGAATCTAGTGGGTTGAAGGTGGCAGGTTGTTGGGTGACTTGGGCGTTCACCTGGTTGAAGTGGGCCTCATCAAAGTCAGGATGGGACGGGACAGAGTGAATGGAGGACAGCGCATCTCGGAAAGCCTCGGACATGCCTTGACTATCGGAGATAACGGTGCCGTTGACAAGGAGGGGAGTGGAGGGGGTTGATGGATTGTTGTAGTGCTTGACGAGGCGCCAAAAACTACGGGGGTTGTTGGAGAAGTCGGAATCTGCCTTCTCGCATACCTTCTGAGCCCTGGCGTCCTTGAAGGAGCGCATGGTTGCTTTCACGCGTTCGACCAGGGCCCTGTAGGTGTCGTGAAGGTAGGGGGAGGAGGGATCTCGGAGGAGGAGTCGACGGGCACGACGTTTCGCCTTGATGAGACCCAGGATGTCTGGTGGGAGTCTGAGGGGGGTATGGAGGACTCGTTTTACCGGGATGGCAAGGTTTTTTGCAGAGAGGATGGCGGAAGTGATGGTGGAGTGGAATTCTTCGACTTGGGCAGGGGTGTTGGGAGGTGGTTGTTGGGTGAGTGGAGTTAGTGAGGTAGTGAGGTGTCTGGAATAGAGGTTCCAATCCGCATTTCGATAGTCTGTGACTTCGAAAGCTTCATGGTGGTCGGACTTGTAAGGGTAGGGGGTGATTTTGAGGTCAAAGATGAGAGGGATGTGGTCGGAGCCAAGGTCGAAACCGGAGGTGATGTTTGTGATTTTTCGGGAGAGGGATGCAGAGGAAAGGAGCTTGTCAGGGGAAGTGGGGACCTGGCCTTCATGGGCAGGGTACCTGGTGGGTGGGGTCATGTGGTGCTGGAGGCCGGAGTCGGTCAGGAATTGGACTAGCAGCCTACCCGGGGGCGTGGAAGTACGGTCCCCCAGGGCCTGATGGTGGCAGTTCAGATCGGCTGCTATCACCAGTCGTGGGTGGGCAGCAGCGACCTGGGCCATTAGGTCTACTAAGTCCTGAGTGAGGGGCAAGGCGTGTATGGTAAGGAGAGTGATTGGAGGTTGTCTTGGGAGGTGAATGATTGCCATAAGGGCATCGGAGGGATTGCCTGGGAGTGGGGAGTGTCGGACGTCAAGCTCGGATTTGAAGGCGATGGCTAGGCCTCCAGAGCGGGCAAGGTGGTCTCGGCGGAGGAAGGTGAAACCAGGAAGTCGGGCGGGGCGTGTAGGGGTGAGTTTGGTTTCGTTGAGGGTAAGGATGTCGATCTGGAAGTCGGTGATGAGGTCGCGGAGGGCGGGAAGTTTGCTGTGGAAGGAGTTGAGGTTGATGTGGCAGATGCGGAGGCAGGATCTGGATTTAGTGACGACTACCATGAGCAGGACGCTTGGAGGAGGTGTGGATGACGTTCAGGCCAGAGCCAACAGCCTGCAGGATGGTGCGAGTGTCAAAAAGCTTCTTAGTGACACTGTTGACAGCCTCCCTAACACGCTGCTGGCCCTGGACTGGGGCGGATGTGAGGAGGAGGGTGAGGAGGGCGTCGAAGGTTCGCTTGAAGCCCTCACTGAGGACAGTGAGAAGCTGGTCAAGGAAGGAGTTGAGGACTTCATGGGTGACGTAGGACTGGGGAGTAGGAGCGGGAACGGAGTCGGTGGTGTCGTCGGAGGGACTGGCAGAGGTCTGAGGGTCGTCAATGGTCTCAGTGGGTGTTGGGTGGGTTGGTGGTGTGAGGGTGGACTCAGGTCGGAGGACTGGAAAATCAGTCAAGCGGAGGTCCCAGGGATTGGAAGCAGGGGTGGTTGAGGGAGCGATGATCCTGACGGGCTGGGGATCACGCTGGTCGCGGGGGTAGAAGGGGCAGTGGCGCTGGCCCGTGTAGTGCCCGAACCTGTTGCAGGTAGCGCAGTACGGCCGGGACAGGTCATGCCCCTCGTGGTCGCACTTAGCACCCGCAGGAACGGACAGCCCACAGACCCGGCACCGGGCTCGGGACCTGGAGCACCTAGGAGCTTCATGCCCGTAATCGTGGCAGCGTCCACATGGTCGGATGAGGACAGAGCGCGGCGCCTCCACCTTGTAGGCTCGCCCGTACACAGCGAGACCATTCGCCAGGAGTCCCTCGCAACAGGTCTTGCAGGTCATAAAGAGCCTGACTAAGCCCGTTGGTTGGTCGTCCCGACCAACGATCCGCTGCGCCCGCACGAAACTACGGCCACAGGAGCAGGAGTCGGGGGGGCTTAAGGCCTCCAGGAACTCCTTGTCCCCTATGTCGTGGCTGACGCCGCGTACCACTACGTGCAGAAGGGGTGGGCGGGTGGTGGTGGGCTTTGAGGATTTGGGTTTGGCGGCTGGGCGGGGGGCGGGGGCGTAGGCGGATTTGGGTCCAAAAGTGGTGGGGGGGATGGCTGAGGTGAAGGCGGTGGCATGGGCTGGATCGGAGAAGACAAGTAGGGTGGACTGGTTTTTGTGGCTGAAGAAATTGGTAGGTGGGGGGAACTTGAGGTTGTGAAGGTGCATCAGGCGGACCAGGTGGAAGGGGTTGTTGGCACCGGCGATGTGGTTGGTGATGAGGATTCGGTGGGTTGCTGATGACGGGGAGGGTGGGGGGTGAGAGAGGCGGCGGGTGGTGTGGGTGTTGTCGGCAGGAGTCTGGGACGGAGCAGGGTCAGTGGAGGCAACATGGCGCTGGTGGTCAGGAGGTGCTTGGACAGCGGGGGCAGCAGGGGTGGGAGTGGGAGTGGGTGTGGGTGTCTGACGGGTTGGTGAGTGCGAGGGCGTGGATGGGGGTGAGGGTGATCGAGAGCCTGGGGAGGAGGTCCTGGAGTGTGCTGGGGTGGAGCGGGACGATGGAGTTGGAGTTGGAGACCGGGAGGGGGTGGGGGAGGTAGCAGCAGTCGAGGGTTGAGAGAGCGTGGGGGGGAGTGAGGTTGGCGGGTTAGCAGGGGGTTTGGGCAGGGCAACGGTGATTTTGCGGTAGGGACTGGGGACGTGAGCGGGTTTGTCGTAGGTTGGCGGAGAGGCGGAGGCGGAGGGATTGGTTTTGGAGGAGCGAGGGGGGTTTGAGCCCGGTGGGGGGGCGGGGATCACACGGAAGTTCGGATTTGGAGTTGTGGAGGTTGGCGGTCGGGTTGGGTTCGTTCTGGAACGGGTGAGAGGGGGGGAGTTTAGGTCTGGGATTGCCTTGGCCTGCTGGGACTTTTTAGGCAAACTTCCCTGTTTATAACGATTGCCCAGCAAGGCGTCGGCGGAGCCAGGAGCCCTATCCTTAAGCCTAGGAGGGTCCCTAACCGCAGGAAACTTACCCGCACCACTGGAATTCTCGGCCATCTCGGGCGGCGGCTGAGCAGCAGGTGGGCAGCAGGCGGACAGCAGGCGGGCAGCAGGCGGGCAGCAGGCAGGCGGCAGGCGGAGATCGTCGGGTCGGAGTAGCAGAGGCCGGGTCGCAGAGCAGGAACAGCGGGGTGGCAGGCACGGAGGGGCCGAGTCGCAGGGGCGGCTGGTGGGCCGACGGGGGGGTCCCCGGGGCTGGCCGGAACACAGATGCGGTGACGGGCAGGCACGGGGCGGGAAGTCCGGATACCAGGAATTCGCAGGTCACTCGGGCCGGGGCGTTGTCCTCTGGGCCGGAGGGGGTGAGTCGCAGGAATGCAAGAATGCGGAGAGCGCAGCTGAGGATCGCTGGAGATACGATGATGGTTTCCCAAGCCAAACTATTCTGGCGCGCGCTGTCTACGTACCGTACAGAATACGCCTCTGCGCACGTTCAGTTTGTCTTTTGTGAACGGTGTTTTTGGTCGTTTTACGATTATTAATTGCCTTGTAAAAAGCGAGATATAGTCTCGTTATGCACCGGAAGTAATTTAAAACACGCACTACTAACCGCTCTAGGAGATTAGACGGGTTAGAAGATCGCACGATCTCTGTTTCATATATTTAGTCGCGTCCGTATTGCGATTACACCCTCGTCCGACACGGTGTGCACCAGTAAAATCGCTTATATCAGGGTTTTATACCGTTTTCGTGGCATAAAACGTGTTGAAAACGATAATGGGGACAGTAGTTTATATGAAAATCACCACTTCGAGACAAGCGGTACAATAGTGTCATTAACAGTGGCGACTATTCACCGCCCCGTAGACACAACTCGAGACACTGTTCCAACATCGGATAGAAGTACACGGCAGTGTATATTTCCTGTGCTGTTTTTGTTGTACTCGATGTTTATACACTTTTTATCATGTACTATGTTGTTTTTGATAATAAACGCAGCATTTCTGATAAACTCTACTAATATCAACCAATAAACTGTCGTGTATTCAGCGTTTACCGCAGTGACAGCTCAATCACTATAGGAAAAACTCTGACTGCGGTACATGATATCTCTGTTAATTCCACCTGCGGATAAAAAAATGCACAGAAACATAATAAAAATAGTGTGTAAGTAAAAAAAAAAGGGGGAAAAATTGTTGGGAGGAATAAATTTATGCTCTTTAGTTTATTTCATCCAGAACTGTACCGCGGTATGTGCCAACAATTTGTATTCTGTCAAAGAATGAAATGTTACAATTAAAACTACTTACCCCCAGCAAAGATTGGATATTTTAAGGAAGGAACCATTCGCTTTTCAAAGGTCGTCCCTTTGTTTATAATATATTATCATCGTATCCCCGGTGAAACTTCAATTTTAATAAAATTGTGTAAAAGTACACCCTTCTTCGAGCGAAGTTTGACAACTCCTCATTTCGATCAAGAATATATATTTGTTTTAACATGTAAGCCCTTCTTTGAGCAAAGCTCGGCCCACACACATGTAAACTCCTTCTTCGGCCGAAGCTTGACCACCGCAAAAGTTCAAGTAATGACATTTTTTAGAGTGTAAAAACGACAACAACACTGTTAAACCCTTTCTTTGAGCCAAGCTCGGTCCCCAAAACATGTAAACCCCTTCTTCGAGCGAAGCTTGACCGCCGCACCGATTCGAGCAATAATATTTTTAAACATCGAGAGAGAGGGAGAGGGAGAGATAGAGAGAGAGAGAAAACAACGCGTAAGCCATTCATTGAGCAAAGCTCGACCCCCCAAACAAATAAAATCTTCTTTGAGCAAAGCTCGGGCCTCACACGTGTAAAGCCTTCTTCGAGTAAAGTCAGACTATAGCGTCCGAAGACTCTGACTGACCAATTGGCTCAATCCCAATAAACTGGACAAAACAACCGAACCGGATAGATAATTTGCCTTATACACGTTCACTTACAGATCAGCAATCCACGGCATTTAATACAATGACACAGTTCAACTTTTTTATCTCGCTTATTTATGAACGTATACTGACGAAACTTGGTATACAGCTTCATCTCGTTGAGGTCTATTGATATTTGCTCCAAAAAAATGTTTTTGCATAATTCTCCCGTAGCAGCAAACCTGCGTACTCAGCCTCCATGTTATTCTTATGGATAATAATTAAATGCTCCGTCTCCCTTAATTATGAACATAAATGAATAACAACTGGTATACAACTTCACCTAGTTGAGTTATATTGACATTAGCATAAGAACCCATTTTTTGTGTTCCTTGTTGCAGCAAACCTGCGTACTCAGCCCCAATGTTATTCTTATGGAGAATAATTGAAATTGTATATATCGCTTATTTGTGAATATATTTTTATGAAACTTGGTAAGTGGCTTTATGTAGTATTAAGACATTTATATCTCCATTGGAAATTCGCTGAGTATGCAGGTTTGCTGCGACGGGGGTATTTTTTTCCTTTTATGCAACTGATGATGAACTACATACAGGCATATATATTCTTTTCCAATACCGCCAAACTACACAATAGTAGAATATACTTTTAATATTATCGTACAAGTTTTAACTGATATCGGAATGCTTGCCTACCGCTTACGTATCTAATTCTAGTTTCAAGTTAAGACTTAAGAGTAATCGTAATGAAATGTGTTATTTATTTATTTTATTCTAAATGCTATAAAACGTGATACATCCGATATATTGTAGCATATATCACTGAATACAAATCCAAAACTATCACAACGAACACAATAAATGTTAACCAGGACGGTTGAAACGCGGATGGACCGGTCGACGAAAAGGCCACGAGAAGGTTCACCGGGACCGCGGGCGCAGTAGTTGCGAATTCTCGGCCAAACGGTGGCCCGCGGGCCCGCTGGTCCCGTTTACCTGTGCTATTGGACAATTCCATCTACCAATCGGGTGACAGCAGTTGACCACGCCCACCTATATATACCGAGTGTACAGCACTCGAGCTATATATTACTATCTCGATCAAAGAACCGTGCCGACCGCCTTCTCCCGCCAAAAATAAAAAACCGAACTGTCGGCCGACCGTTCGCGATACGGAGGCCGGGGACCCCTCGTTTTACTCCTCCCGCCTCGTTCTACACTCCGGTAACGTCGGCGAACCGATATTACTGAGAGTTCGAGAGATATTCACGTTTTTCTCGCGGATCTTCAAACGCCCGTATCTCGGTTATCAGTCGCCCTGGCGTCATGGCGAGTGCATTTCCCGACTCTCCGAGACCGTCCCTTCGATTCGTCTAACCGCGTGTTTATCCCTAACTCGCGCCGTTTTCGAGTTATCGGCGAAAACAGTCGGGGGAAACGATGATGCCGGTTGGCGGCAAATAGGCTGGTTCGCCGGGCGAACCGACGGGACACTGCCGCCGGGTTGTGTTTTGTCGCAGGCACGATAGTTTAAAAGAAAATACTGTACGACAAAAAACCTTTCGTTTTTTTTTTCAAATGATATAGGTTATGTCTGTCTGGTTTTGATTTCCAACTAAAATTGTCAAACTGAGAAATACAAAAAACATCTCTACTCGGACTATTAGTAAGTATTTATCAGAGCCGTTATGAAAAGAGAATTATTCCTGTAAAATAAAAATTGTATTCTGAGTGGAACATTAACTTGCAAAATGGAAATAAATACAGTATTAAAATATTCAAGAGAGAGAAAAATGAAAAAATTCCATTTCTATTATATTGTTTTTTGGCGTTTTCTTTAATTAGCTATAAACTTGCACATACAGCACTGAGGTTGAAAAGTATTCTAACATATATTCGTAGACCTGGATTTTATTACAACAGAAAGCGGGTAAAGCCGGAGTTGAAAACGAGTGACTGAAATGGTGGCCTTTAGAAAGGCCGTTTGTTGGGCGTGCGGTGGGGCGCGCCGGTGGGCGAGAGAGCGCAGAGCTTAGCCGCCGAACCCGTAGAGAGTGCGGCCCTGGCGTTTCAGAGCGTAGACTACGTCCATGGCGGTGACGGTCTTCCTCTTGGCGTGCTCGGTGTATGTGACGGCGTCGCGGATAACGTTCTCCAGGAACACCTTGAGTACGCCGCGGGTCTCCTCGTAGATCAGGCCGGAGATACGCTTGACTCCTCCGCGCCGGGCGAGACGGCGAATGGCCGGCTTGGTGATGCCCTGGATGTTGTCTCGCAGAACTTTGCGGTGACGCTTCGCTCCTCCCTTTCCGAGCCCCTTTCCTCCTTTGCCTCGTCCGGTCATGTCGATGAGCTGAGCTGGTTCGATATGCCGGAATCGCCGAAACGGCCGTAGTTTTGTCGACTCGTGCCTCGCTCCCATTGGTCGAGACCGGCGGACCAATAGGAGCGCAGCACGAGTTGACAAAACCGCGAGTTTTCCAGTCGGCGCTTCATTCCCATCGTCGTCGCAAGTCGCCATGGCCCGAACTAAGCAGACAGCCCGCAAGTCCACCGGAGGCAAGGCCCCGAGGAAACAGCTAGCCACCAAAGCCGCCAGGAAGAGCGCCCCGGCCACCGGAGGTGTGAAGAAGCCCCACCGTTACAGGCCCGGCACCGTCGCCCTGCGTGAGATCCGTCGTTACCAGAAGAGTACCGAACTGTTGATCCGCAAGCTGCCCTTCCAGCGTCTGGTCCGAGAGATCGCCCAGGACTTCAAGACCGACCTCCGTTTCCAGAGCTCCGCCGTTATGGCACTGCAGGAGGCGAGCGAGGCTTACTTGGTCGGACTCTTCGAAGACACCAACCTGTGCGCTATCCACGCCAAGCGAGTCACCATCATGCCCAAGGACATCCAGCTGGCCCGCCGCATCCGCGGAGAGCGCGCTTAAGCTGCTACAACTCGGCGTCAACACGCCCCGACAAACGGCCTTTATCAAGGCCACAATAAACTTCTCGTTCATACTCTCCCTTAGCTCTCGCTAACCACCCGACTGTATCACTCGCCCGCCAATCCTATTCTCTGTATTATTTCCATTTATTTTTAACCGCCAATGTTTTGCAATATCACAGAACGATATATGAGTTTATTCTCATTCATCACAAATAAAAACTTTATGAAACACTCATCACTTACGTCTAATGCGACTTTTACTTTCTTCACCTAACAATAACAACAAAATCCTTATGTAAACACTTAAATACCAAACACAAATAACCACATAAAAAACCTTAAATACTCATTAGCCAATTTCAATCAGGCTAATATGAGTTTGGAAGAAAGAAAAACAAAATCAAAACCAATTTCACTTACCAACATTAGCTCGGACGTTGGATCCTAGTGTTCATATTCCTGCAGACATTGAAAAACTAGAACTCCCATCTGCCATCAGTCCACCTCAGTCATATCTGAGATTCACAATCGCTGACAGTTGGACACTGGATAATACTCTTTCGTTTACACAACAACGACAACAAAATGCTTATATGTTACAGTTTGTTGTAATATATTATTGCCTCTATAGTAAATGGTATTATTGATCAGTAAGTCTTTGCAATGCATGTTTTAATTAAACTGTAATTTATTACAATCCGTTATGTTGTTACTGCTTATGTTCGAATACACCAACAATAATGTATGTAATTTAAATCAACATTGTTGTGGAAAATATAAATTATAAACAAATTTATCTAACCGTACGGATGATACTTGACAACAACACGCAATTGCCGTAGGATGTTTCTCATAGCGGTTGATAGTAAATTAAATAAATAAATTAACGACGGAACAGTTTGAATGCGAAAGCCATTATTGGACGATCGCAACATAATCGATACACACAACACAACGTACAGCGAGATGGAAACAAAATAACACATCCATGATCGCGGTCGGGGTGAATATTATGAATTGAAAGGCATAAGTGCTATTGGACGTCGCAGGTGACACAAACAACTTACACACAGTTGAGCCAAAGCAGAGTTTAGAAACGAGAGAGTAAATGGTGGCCTTGATAAAGGCCGTTTATGCTTGCAGGCGCAGAGCAGAGCGTCTACTTCTTTTTGGCCGCTGTCTTCTTCGGAGTCTTGGCCTTTTTCACCGCAGCCTTCTTCGGTTTCGGTGACTTGGGCTTCTTGGTCGGCGGCTTGGAGACCTTCTTCGCCTTCGGAGATTTGACGGGCTTCGCAGCTTTGGGCTTGGCCGCAGCAGGCTTCTTTGCAGTTTTCTTCGCCGCTGTCGCCTTGGGTTTCTTCTCTCCCTTAGGCTTCGCTGCAGCGGGTTTCTTGGCGATCTTCTTGCCAACGGTCGCTGACTTGCCCTCGCTCTTGACGGACAGCTTGAACGAGCCAGAAGCCCCCTTGCCTTTCGGCTGGGTGAGAGTGCCGGCCACGACCGCAGACTTGAGGTACTTGCGGATGAACGGCGCTAGCTTCTCAGCGTCAACCTTGTAGTTGGCAGCGATGTACTTCTTGATCGCCACCAGGGAGGAGCCGCCGCGCTCCTTCAAACTTTTAATAGCGGCGTTCACCATGTCGGATGTTGGTGGGTGAGCCGGCTTGACGCGGGGCTTCTTGCTCGCCGCCGCCTTGGATTTCTTCGGTGTCGCCGTAGCCGGGGCCGGTGCGCTGGTTGCCGAGTCTGCCATCGTTGAGTTGACGGAGAATTCAATGGTTTCCCATGTTGTTGTTGTTGTTTTGTGAGGTTCCAGTGGGCGGGAAAGTCCCTGGCCCACTGAGGCTGCTTTAGGGCGCTTGGGCCCTCTTCAGCCGTCGGATAGGGTTGATTGGTGAGGGGGAGATTGACGCACTGCAACAGGACTTTTTTTATTATTTTTTTTTTTCGTTGCCTGCTACAGTCGCCAGGGAATGGTTTGGGTTTGGAGGTGAGCACACTGCAACAGGACTTTTTTTATTATTTTTTTTTTCGTTGCCTGCTACAGTGGCCAGGGGAAGGTTTGGGGGGAGGAGAGATGAACCAACTGCGACAGGACTTTTTTTTTTTGTCTTATAACGAGTGCCTGTCACAGTGGTCAGGAGTGGGAGCTAGGTTAGGTTTGCATGGGGTTTAGTGGTGGGGGTTATGGTTCGGGCTGCTGGTCTAGGTCGGCAAGGTGGTGGATAGTGAGGCTGGGGCGGTCAGTAAAGTAGGGTTGGAAGTAAGGTTGGAGGATGTCGGAGGTGCGGGCTTTGTCAAGGTAGGTGATGTTGAGGTGGTGGAGGAAGTCTTTGAGTCTGGGGATTGAGTGGGCCTCGTAAGCCGTGTGGTTACGGGCCCAGGGTGGGAGGTGGGAGGCAAGGCGGAGGGCGCGTCTCTCAGTGGCCTCGAAGCTGGAAAGGAAGCTGTTCGGGGCGGATAGAAGGAGCGGGTGGGCGTATGTTAAAACAGGGCGGATGACTGAGGTGTACAGGCGGGCAAGAGTGGGTTTGGAGCAGCCACGGCTGCGGTGGTTGAGGATACGGAGGGCACGGAGGCGGGTGGTAGCTCTCTTTTTGGATTCACGGAGATGAGGGACGAAGGAAAGTCGGGAGTCAAGGGTGACACCTAGGTAGGTGCAGGATGTTTTGAGGGGGAGACGGACGTTGTTAAGGAGAATGGGATCTCTTTTGGTGCGGGTGAAGCGGCGGGCGTGGAAATTAAAGAAACAGAGTTGGGTTTTGGATGCATTGAGGAGGATTCGCCATTTGTTGCAGAAGGAAAGGTAATTCTGGAGGGTTTGGGAGGTTTTCCGGATAAGGGTGTCATGGTATCGTTCGGATATCCAGAAGGCGGTGTCATCAGCAAACTGGGCAAGGCCACAGGAGGTGTCAGTGGGATTGCGTGGAATAGGGGCAGGGAGGTCACGGACATAAAGGATGTAGAGGAGGGGGCTGATGGCGGAGCCTTGGGGGACGCCGGCACGCAAGGTGAAGGGAGAGGAGAGGGAGCCACGAAATCGGACCTGGGCCGTTCGGCCGTCAAGGAAGTGGGATATCCACCTGATGATAGGAGCGGGGAGTTGGAGGTCCAGTAGCTTGACACGAAGGCCGTTGTGCCAGACGGTGTCGAAAGCTTTCTGGACATCCATGAGGGCAAGGATTGAGGGACGGTGGAGGGCGTTGTTGGTCTGGAGGCATGTAACGACCCGCAGAAGCTGGTCGTACATGTTGACTCCGGGACGGAAACCGGCTTGGGTGGTGGGGAGGAGGCCGAGTGTGTTGAGGTGGAGGTGGATCCTGGAGGCGAGGACTTTCTCGAAGAGTTTCGAGAGGGTGGAAGTGAGGCTGATGGGACGGTAGTTGTTGGGATTGCGGGGATCTTTGTGGGGCTTGGCAAAGAGGATGACATGGGCATGCTTCCAGGATCGCGGGGAGAAGCCCAGGAGGAGGACGGAGGTGTAGAGGGTCGCAAGAAGAGTGACAAGAAGTGGGGGAGCTTGTTTGAGGAGGAGGTTGGAAATGCCGTCAGGACCGGGGGCAGTGTTCCGGAGGTGCTTCCGCTTGAGGTTGATTTCCTGGGTGGTGATTGGGAGAAGGAGGTCATGGCGAGGGATATCTGGCACAATGGAATCTAGTGGGTTGAAGGTGGCAGGTTGTTGGGTGACTTGGGCGTTCACCTGGTTGAAGTGGGCCTCATCAAAGTCAGGATGGGACGGGACAGAGTGAATGGAGGACAGCGCATCTCGGAAAGCCTCGGACATGCCTTGACTATCGGAGATAACGGTGCCGTTGACAAGGAGGGGAGTGGAGGGGGTTGATGGATTGTTGTAGTGCTTGACGAGGCGCCAAAAACTACGGGGGTTGTTGGAGAAGTCGGAATCTGCCTTCTCGCATACCTTCTGAGCCCTGGCGTCCTTGAAGGAGCGCATGGTTGCTTTCACGCGTTCGACCAGGGCCCTGTAGGTGTCGTGAAGGTAGGGGGAGGAGGGATCTCGGAGGAGGAGTCGACGGGCACGACGTTTCGCCTTGATGAGACCCAGGATGTCTGGTGGGAGTCTGAGGGGGGTATGGAGGACTCGTTTTACCGGGATGGCAAGGTTTTTTGCAGAGAGGATGGCGGAAGTGATGGTGGAGTGGAATTCTTCGACTTGGGCAGGGGTGTTGGGAGGTGGTTGTTGGGTGAGTGGAGTTAGTGAGGTAGTGAGGTGTCTGGAATAGAGGTTCCAATCCGCATTTCGATAGTCTGTGACTTCGAAAGCTTCATGGTGGTCGGACTTGTAAGGGTAGGGGGTGATTTTGAGGTCAAAGATGAGAGGGATGTGGTCGGAGCCAAGGTCGAAACCGGAGGTGATGTTTGTGATTTTTCGGGAGAGGGATGCAGAGGAAAGGAGCTTGTCAGGGGAAGTGGGGACCTGGCCTTCATGGGCAGGGTACCTGGTGGGTGGGGTCATGTGGTGCTGGAGGCCGGAGTCGGTCAGGAATTGGACTAGCAGCCTACCCGGGGGCGTGGAAGTACGGTCCCCCAGGGCCTGATGGTGGCAGTTCAGATCGGCTGCTATCACCAGTCGTGGGTGGGCAGCAGCGACCTGGGCCATTAGGTCTACTAAGTCCTGAGTGAGGGGCAAGGCGTGTATGGTAAGGAGAGTGATTGGAGGTTGTCTTGGGAGGTGAATGATTGCCATAAGGGCATCGGAGGGATTGCCTGGGAGTGGGGAGTGTCGGACGTCAAGCTCGGATTTGAAGGCGATGGCTAGGCCTCCAGAGCGGGCAAGGTGGTCTCGGCGGAGGAAGGTGAAACCAGGAAGTCGGGCGGGGCGTGTAGGGGTGAGTTTGGTTTCGTTGAGGGTAAGGATGTCGATCTGGAAGTCGGTGATGAGGTCGCGGAGGGCGGGAAGTTTGCTGTGGAAGGAGTTGAGGTTGATGTGGCAGATGCGGAGGCAGGATCTGGATTTAGTGACGACTACCATGAGCAGGACGCTTGGAGGAGGTGTGGATGACGTTCAGGCCAGAGCCAACAGCCTGCAGGATGGTGCGAGTGTCAAAAAGCTTCTTAGTGACACTGTTGACAGCCTCCCTAACACGCTGCTGGCCCTGGACTGGGGCGGATGTGAGGAGGAGGGTGAGGAGGGCGTCGAAGGTTCGCTTGAAGCCCTCACTGAGGACAGTGAGAAGCTGGTCAAGGAAGGAGTTGAGGACTTCATGGGTGACGTAGGACTGGGGAGTAGGAGCGGGAACGGAGTCGGTGGTGTCGTCGGAGGGACTGGCAGAGGTCTGAGGGTCGTCAATGGTCTCAGTGGGTGTTGGGTGGGTTGGTGGTGTGAGGGTGGACTCAGGTCGGAGGACTGGAAAATCAGTCAAGCGGAGGTCCCAGGGATTGGAAGCAGGGGTGGTTGAGGGAGCGATGATCCTGACGGGCTGGGGATCACGCTGGTCGCGGGGGTAGAAGGGGCAGTGGCGCTGGCCCGTGTAGTGCCCGAACCTGTTGCAGGTAGCGCAGTACGGCCGGGACAGGTCATGCCCCTCGTGGTCGCACTTAGCACCCGCAGGAACGGACAGCCCACAGACCCGGCACCGGGCTCGGGACCTGGAGCACCTAGGAGCTTCATGCCCGTAATCGTGGCAGCGTCCACATGGTCGGATGAGGACAGAGCGCGGCGCCTCCACCTTGTAGGCTCGCCCGTACACAGCGAGACCATTCGCCAGGAGTCCCTCGCAACAGGTCTTGCAGGTCATAAAGAGCCTGACTAAGCCCGTTGGTTGGTCGTCCCGACCAACGATCCGCTGCGCCCGCACGAAACTACGGCCACAGGAGCAGGAGTCGGGGGGGCTTAAGGCCTCCAGGAACTCCTTGTCCCCTATGTCGTGGCTGACGCCGCGTACCACTACGTGCAGAAGGGGTGGGCGGGTGGTGGTGGGCTTTGAGGATTTGGGTTTGGCGGCTGGGCGGGGGGCGGGGGCGTAGGCGGATTTGGGTCCAAAAGTGGTGGGGGGGATGGCTGAGGTGAAGGCGGTGGCATGGGCTGGATCGGAGAAGACAAGTAGGGTGGACTGGTTTTTGTGGCTGAAGAAATTGGTAGGTGGGGGGAACTTGAGGTTGTGAAGGTGCATCAGGCGGACCAGGTGGAAGGGGTTGTTGGCACCGGCGATGTGGTTGGTGATGAGGATTCGGTGGGTTGCTGATGACGGGGAGGGTGGGGGGTGAGAGAGGCGGCGGGTGGTGTGGGTGTTGTCGGCAGGAGTCTGGGACGGAGCAGGGTCAGTGGAGGCAACATGGCGCTGGTGGTCAGGAGGTGCTTGGACAGCGGGGGCAGCAGGGGTGGGAGTGGGAGTGGGTGTGGGTGTCTGACGGGTTGGTGAGTGCGAGGGCGTGGATGGGGGTGAGGGTGATCGAGAGCCTGGGGAGGAGGTCCTGGAGTGTGCTGGGGTGGAGCGGGACGATGGAGTTGGAGTTGGAGACCGGGAGGGGGTGGGGGAGGTAGCAGCAGTCGAGGGTTGAGAGAGCGTGGGGGGGAGTGAGGTTGGCGGGTTAGCAGGGGGTTTGGGCAGGGCAACGGTGATTTTGCGGTAGGGACTGGGGACGTGAGCGGGTTTGTCGTAGGTTGGCGGAGAGGCGGAGGCGGAGGGATTGGTTTTGGAGGAGCGAGGGGGGTTTGAGCCCGGTGGGGGGGCGGGGATCACACGGAAGTTCGGATTTGGAGTTGTGGAGGTTGGCGGTCGGGTTGGGTTCGTTCTGGAACGGGTGAGAGGGGGGGAGTTTAGGTCTGGGATTGCCTTGGCCTGCTGGGACTTTTTAGGCAAACTTCCCTGTTTATAACGATTGCCCAGCAAGGCGTCGGCGGAGCCAGGAGCCCTATCCTTAAGCCTAGGAGGGTCCCTAACCGCAGGAAACTTACCCGCACCACTGGAATTCTCGGCCATCTCGGGCGGCGGCTGAGCAGCAGGTGGGCAGCAGGCGGACAGCAGGCGGGCAGCAGGCGGGCAGCAGGCAGGCGGCAGGCGGAGATCGTCGGGTCGGAGTAGCAGAGGCCGGGTCGCAGAGCAGGAACAGCGGGGTGGCAGGCACGGAGGGGCCGAGTCGCAGGGGCGGCTGGTGGGCCGACGGGGGGGTCCCCGGGGCTGGCCGGAACACAGATGCGGTGACGGGCAGGCACGGGGCGGGAAGTCCGGATACCAGGAATTCGCAGGTCACTCGGGCCGGGGCGTTGTCCTCTGGGCCGGAGGGGGTGAGTCGCAGGAATGCAAGAATGCGGAGAGCGCAGCTGAGGATCGCTGGAGATACGATGATGGTTTCCCGTTGTTGTTTTGTGAGGTTCCAGTGGGCGGGAAAGTCCCTGGCCCACTGAGGCTGCTTTAGGGCGCTTGGGCCCTCTTCAGCCGTCGGATAGGGTTGATTGGTGAGGGGGAGATTGACGCACTGCAACAGGACTTTTTTTATTATTTTTTTTTTTCGTTGCCTGCTACAGTCGCCAGGGAATGGTTTGGGTTTGGAGGTGAGCACACTGCAACAGGACTTTTTTTTATTATTTTTTTTTTCGTTGCCTGCTACAGTGGCCAGGGGAAGGTTTGGGGGGAGGAGAGATGAACCAACTGCGACAGGACTTTTTTTTTTTGTCTTATAACGAGTGCCTGTCACAGTGGTCAGGAGTGGGAGCTAGGTTAGGTTTGCATGGGGTTTAGTGGTGGGGGTTATGGTTCGGGCTGCTGGTCTAGGTCGGCAAGGTGGTGGATAGTGAGGCTGGGGCGGTCAGTAAAGTAGGGTTGGAAGTAAGGTTGGAGGATGTCGGAGGTGCGGGCTTTGTCAAGGTAGGTGATGTTGAGGTGGTGGAGGAAGTCTTTGAGTCTGGGGATTGAGTGGGCCTCGTAAGCCGTGTGGTTACGGGCCCAGGGTGGGAGGTGGGAGGCAAGGCGGAGGGCGCGTCTCTCAGTGGCCTCGAAGCTGGAAAGGAAGCTGTTCGGGGCGGATAGAAGGAGCGGGTGGGCGTATGTTAAAACAGGGCGGATGACTGAGGTGTACAGGCGGGCAAGAGTGGGTTTGGAGCAGCCACGGCTGCGGTGGTTGAGGATACGGAGGGCACGGAGGCGGGTGGTAGCTCTCTTTTTGGATTCACGGAGATGAGGGACGAAGGAAAGTCGGGAGTCAAGGGTGACACCTAGGTAGGTGCAGGATGTTTTGAGGGGGAGACGGACGTTGTTAAGGAGAATGGGATCTCTTTTGGTGCGGGTGAAGCGGCGGGCGTGGAAATTAAAGAAACAGAGTTGGGTTTTGGATGCATTGAGGAGGATTCGCCATTTGTTGCAGAAGGAAAGGTAATTCTGGAGGGTTTGGGAGGTTTTCCGGATAAGGGTGTCATGGTATCGTTCGGATATCCAGAAGGCGGTGTCATCAGCAAACTGGGCAAGGCCACAGGAGGTGTCAGTGGGATTGCGTGGAATAGGGGCAGGGAGGTCACGGACATAAAGGATGTAGAGGAGGGGGCTGATGGCGGAGCCTTGGGGGACGCCGGCACGCAAGGTGAAGGGAGAGGAGAGGGAGCCACGAAATCGGACCTGGGCCGTTCGGCCGTCAAGGAAGTGGGATATCCACCTGATGATAGGAGCGGGGAGTTGGAGGTCCAGTAGCTTGACACGAAGGCCGTTGTGCCAGACGGTGTCGAAAGCTTTCTGGACATCCATGAGGGCAAGGATTGAGGGACGGTGGAGGGCGTTGTTGGTCTGGAGGCATGTAACGACCCGCAGAAGCTGGTCGTACATGTTGACTCCGGGACGGAAACCGGCTTGGGTGGTGGGGAGGAGGCCGAGTGTGTTGAGGTGGAGGTGGATCCTGGAGGCGAGGACTTTCTCGAAGAGTTTCGAGAGGGTGGAAGTGAGGCTGATGGGACGGTAGTTGTTGGGATTGCGGGGATCTTTGTGGGGCTTGGCAAAGAGGATGACATGGGCATGCTTCCAGGATCGCGGGGAGAAGCCCAGGAGGAGGACGGAGGTGTAGAGGGTCGCAAGAAGAGTGACAAGAAGTGGGGGAGCTTGTTTGAGGAGGAGGTTGGAAATGCCGTCAGGACCGGGGGCAGTGTTCCGGAGGTGCTTCCGCTTGAGGTTGATTTCCTGGGTGGTGATTGGGAGAAGGAGGTCATGGCGAGGGATATCTGGCACAATGGAATCTAGTGGGTTGAAGGTGGCAGGTTGTTGGGTGACTTGGGCGTTCACCTGGTTGAAGTGGGCCTCATCAAAGTCAGGATGGGACGGGACAGAGTGAATGGAGGACAGCGCATCTCGGAAAGCCTCGGACATGCCTTGACTATCGGAGATAACGGTGCCGTTGACAAGGAGGGGAGTGGAGGGGGTTGATGGATTGTTGTAGTGCTTGACGAGGCGCCAAAAACTACGGGGGTTGTTGGAGAAGTCGGAATCTGCCTTCTCGCATACCTTCTGAGCCCTGGCGTCCTTGAAGGAGCGCATGGTTGCTTTCACGCGTTCGACCAGGGCCCTGTAGGTGTCGTGAAGGTAGGGGGAGGAGGGATCTCGGAGGAGGAGTCGACGGGCACGACGTTTCGCCTTGATGAGACCCAGGATGTCTGGTGGGAGTCTGAGGGGGGTATGGAGGACTCGTTTTACCGGGATGGCAAGGTTTTTTGCAGAGAGGATGGCGGAAGTGATGGTGGAGTGGAATTCTTCGACTTGGGCAGGGGTGTTGGGAGGTGGTTGTTGGGTGAGTGGAGTTAGTGAGGTAGTGAGGTGTCTGGAATAGAGGTTCCAATCCGCATTTCGATAGTCTGTGACTTCGAAAGCTTCATGGTGGTCGGACTTGTAAGGGTAGGGGGTGATTTTGAGGTCAAAGATGAGAGGGATGTGGTCGGAGCCAAGGTCGAAACCGGAGGTGATGTTTGTGATTTTTCGGGAGAGGGATGCAGAGGAAAGGAGCTTGTCAGGGGAAGTGGGGACCTGGCCTTCATGGGCAGGGTACCTGGTGGGTGGGGTCATGTGGTGCTGGAGGCCGGAGTCGGTCAGGAATTGGACTAGCAGCCTACCCGGGGGCGTGGAAGTACGGTCCCCCAGGGCCTGATGGTGGCAGTTCAGATCGGCTGCTATCACCAGTCGTGGGTGGGCAGCAGCGACCTGGGCCATTAGGTCTACTAAGTCCTGAGTGAGGGGCAAGGCGTGTATGGTAAGGAGAGTGATTGGAGGTTGTCTTGGGAGGTGAATGATTGCCATAAGGGCATCGGAGGGATTGCCTGGGAGTGGGGAGTGTCGGACGTCAAGCTCGGATTTGAAGGCGATGGCTAGGCCTCCAGAGCGGGCAAGGTGGTCTCGGCGGAGGAAGGTGAAACCAGGAAGTCGGGCGGGGCGTGTAGGGGTGAGTTTGGTTTCGTTGAGGGTAAGGATGTCGATCTGGAAGTCGGTGATGAGGTCGCGGAGGGCGGGAAGTTTGCTGTGGAAGGAGTTGAGGTTGATGTGGCAGATGCGGAGGCAGGATCTGGATTTAGTGACGACTACCATGAGCAGGACGCTTGGAGGAGGTGTGGATGACGTTCAGGCCAGAGCCAACAGCCTGCAGGATGGTGCGAGTGTCAAAAAGCTTCTTAGTGACACTGTTGACAGCCTCCCTAACACGCTGCTGGCCCTGGACTGGGGCGGATGTGAGGAGGAGGGTGAGGAGGGCGTCGAAGGTTCGCTTGAAGCCCTCACTGAGGACAGTGAGAAGCTGGTCAAGGAAGGAGTTGAGGACTTCATGGGTGACGTAGGACTGGGGAGTAGGAGCGGGAACGGAGTCGGTGGTGTCGTCGGAGGGACTGGCAGAGGTCTGAGGGTCGTCAATGGTCTCAGTGGGTGTTGGGTGGGTTGGTGGTGTGAGGGTGGACTCAGGTCGGAGGACTGGAAAATCAGTCAAGCGGAGGTCCCAGGGATTGGAAGCAGGGGTGGTTGAGGGAGCGATGATCCTGACGGGCTGGGGATCACGCTGGTCGCGGGGGTAGAAGGGGCAGTGGCGCTGGCCCGTGTAGTGCCCGAACCTGTTGCAGGTAGCGCAGTACGGCCGGGACAGGTCATGCCCCTCGTGGTCGCACTTAGCACCCGCAGGAACGGACAGCCCACAGACCCGGCACCGGGCTCGGGACCTGGAGCACCTAGGAGCTTCATGCCCGTAATCGTGGCAGCGTCCACATGGTCGGATGAGGACAGAGCGCGGCGCCTCCACCTTGTAGGCTCGCCCGTACACAGCGAGACCATTCGCCAGGAGTCCCTCGCAACAGGTCTTGCAGGTCATAAAGAGCCTGACTAAGCCCGTTGGTTGGTCGTCCCGACCAACGATCCGCTGCGCCCGCACGAAACTACGGCCACAGGAGCAGGAGTCGGGGGGGCTTAAGGCCTCCAGGAACTCCTTGTCCCCTATGTCGTGGCTGACGCCGCGTACCACTACGTGCAGAAGGGGTGGGCGGGTGGTGGTGGGCTTTGAGGATTTGGGTTTGGCGGCTGGGCGGGGGGCGGGGGCGTAGGCGGATTTGGGTCCAAAAGTGGTGGGGGGGATGGCTGAGGTGAAGGCGGTGGCATGGGCTGGATCGGAGAAGACAAGTAGGGTGGACTGGTTTTTGTGGCTGAAGAAATTGGTAGGTGGGGGGAACTTGAGGTTGTGAAGGTGCATCAGGCGGACCAGGTGGAAGGGGTTGTTGGCACCGGCGATGTGGTTGGTGATGAGGATTCGGTGGGTTGCTGATGACGGGGAGGGTGGGGGGTGAGAGAGGCGGCGGGTGGTGTGGGTGTTGTCGGCAGGAGTCTGGGACGGAGCAGGGTCAGTGGAGGCAACATGGCGCTGGTGGTCAGGAGGTGCTTGGACAGCGGGGGCAGCAGGGGTGGGAGTGGGAGTGGGTGTGGGTGTCTGACGGGTTGGTGAGTGCGAGGGCGTGGATGGGGGTGAGGGTGATCGAGAGCCTGGGGAGGAGGTCCTGGAGTGTGCTGGGGTGGAGCGGGACGATGGAGTTGGAGTTGGAGACCGGGAGGGGGTGGGGGAGGTAGCAGCAGTCGAGGGTTGAGAGAGCGTGGGGGGGAGTGAGGTTGGCGGGTTAGCAGGGGGTTTGGGCAGGGCAACGGTGATTTTGCGGTAGGGACTGGGGACGTGAGCGGGTTTGTCGTAGGTTGGCGGAGAGGCGGAGGCGGAGGGATTGGTTTTGGAGGAGCGAGGGGGGTTTGAGCCCGGTGGGGGGGCGGGGATCACACGGAAGTTCGGATTTGGAGTTGTGGAGGTTGGCGGTCGGGTTGGGTTCGTTCTGGAACGGGTGAGAGGGGGGGAGTTTAGGTCTGGGATTGCCTTGGCCTGCTGGGACTTTTTAGGCAAACTTCCCTGTTTATAACGATTGCCCAGCAAGGCGTCGGCGGAGCCAGGAGCCCTATCCTTAAGCCTAGGAGGGTCCCTAACCGCAGGAAACTTACCCGCACCACTGGAATTCTCGGCCATCTCGGGCGGCGGCTGAGCAGCAGGTGGGCAGCAGGCGGACAGCAGGCGGGCAGCAGGCGGGCAGCAGGCAGGCGGCAGGCGGAGATCGTCGGGTCGGAGTAGCAGAGGCCGGGTCGCAGAGCAGGAACAGCGGGGTGGCAGGCACGGAGGGGCCGAGTCGCAGGGGCGGCTGGTGGGCCGACGGGGGGGTCCCCGGGGCTGGCCGGAACACAGATGCGGTGACGGGCAGGCACGGGGCGGGAAGTCCGGATACCAGGAATTCGCAGGTCACTCGGGCCGGGGCGTTGTCCTCTGGGCCGGAGGGGGTGAGTCGCAGGAATGCAAGAATGCGGAGAGCGCAGCTGAGGATCGCTGGAGATACGATGATGATGGTTTCCCAAGCCAAACTATTCTGGCGCGCGCTGTCTACGTACCGTACAGAATACGCCTCTGCGCACGTTCAGTTTGTCTTTTGTGAACGGTGTTTTTGGTCGTTTTACGATTATTAATTGCCTTGTAAAAAGCGAGATATAGTCTCGTTATGCACCGGAAGTAATTTAAAACACGCACTACTAACCGCTCTAGGAGATTAGACGGGTTAGAAGATCGCACGATCTCTGTTTCATATATTTAGTCGCGTCCGTATTGCGATTACACCCTCGTCCGACACGGTGTGCACCAGTAAAATCGCTTATATCAGGGTTTTATACCGTTTTCGTGGCATAAAACGTGTTGAAAACGATAATGGGGACAGTAGTTTATATGAAAATCACCACTTCGAGACAAGCGGTACAATAGTGTCATTAACAGTGGCGACTATTCACCGCCCCGTAGACACAACTCGAGACACTGTTCCAACATCGGATAGAAGTACACGGCAGTGTATATTTCCTGTGCTGTTTTTGTTGTACTCGATGTTTATACACTTTTTATCATGTACTATGTTGTTTTTGATAATAAACGCAGCATTTCTGATAAACTCTACTAATATCAACCAATAAACTGTCGTGTATTCAGCGTTTACCGCAGTGACAGCTCAATCACTATAGGAAAAACTCTGACTGCGGTACATGATATCTCTGTTAATTCCACCTGCGGATAAAAAAATGCACAGAAACATAATAAAAATAGTGTGTAAGTAAAAAAAAAAGGGGGAAAAATTGTTGGGAGGAATAAATTTATGCTCTTTAGTTTATTTCATCCAGAACTGTACCGCGGTATGTGCCAACAATTTGTATTCTGTCAAAGAATGAAATGTTACAATTAAAACTACTTACCCCCAGCAAAGATTGGATATTTTAAGGAAGGAACCATTCGCTTTTCAAAGGTCGTCCCTTTGTTTATAATATATTATCATCGTATCCCCGGTGAAACTTCAATTTTAATAAAATTGTGTAAAAGTACACCCTTCTTCGAGCGAAGTTTGACAACTCCTCATTTCGATCAAGAATATATATTTGTTTTAACATGTAAGCCCTTCTTTGAGCAAAGCTCGGCCCACACACATGTAAACTCCTTCTTCGGCCGAAGCTTGACCACCGCAAAAGTTCAAGTAATGACATTTTTTAGAGTGTAAAAACGACAACAACACTGTTAAACCCTTTCTTTGAGCCAAGCTCGGTCCCCAAAACATGTAAACCCCTTCTTCGAGCGAAGCTTGACCGCCGCACCGATTCGAGCAATAATATTTTTAAACATCGAGAGAGAGGGAGAGGGAGAGATAGAGAGAGAGAGAAAACAACGCGTAAGCCATTCATTGAGCAAAGCTCGACCCCCCAAACAAATAAAATCTTCTTTGAGCAAAGCTCGGGCCTCACACGTGTAAAGCCTTCTTCGAGTAAAGTCAGACTATAGCGTCCGAAGACTCTGACTGACCAATTGGCTCAATCCCAATAAACTGGACAAAACAACCGAACCGGATAGATAATTTGCCTTATACACGTTCACTTACAGATCAGCAATCCACGGCATTTAATACAATGACACAGTTCAACTTTTTTATCTCGCTTATTTATGAACGTATACTGACGAAACTTGGTATACAGCTTCATCTCGTTGAGGTCTATTGATATTTGCTCCAAAAAAATGTTTTTGCATAATTCTCCCGTAGCAGCAAACCTGCGTACTCAGCCTCCATGTTATTCTTATGGATAATAATTAAATGCTCCGTCTCCCTTAATTATGAACATAAATGAATAACAACTGGTATACAACTTCACCTAGTTGAGTTATATTGACATTAGCATAAGAACCCATTTTTTGTGTTCCTTGTTGCAGCAAACCTGCGTACTCAGCCCCAATGTTATTCTTATGGAGAATAATTGAAATTGTATATATCGCTTATTTGTGAATATATTTTTATGAAACTTGGTAAGTGGCTTTATGTAGTATTAAGACATTTATATCTCCATTGGAAATTCGCTGAGTATGCAGGTTTGCTGCGACGGGGGTATTTTTTTCCTTTTATGCAACTGATGATGAACTACATACAGGCATATATATTCTTTTCCAATACCGCCAAACTACACAATAGTAGAATATACTTTTAATATTATCGTACAAGTTTTAACTGATATCGGAATGCTTGCCTACCGCTTACGTATCTAATTCTAGTTTCAAGTTAAGACTTAAGAGTAATCGTAATGAAATGTGTTATTTATTTATTTTATTCTAAATGCTATAAAACGTGATACATCCGATATATTGTAGCATATATCACTGAATACAAATCCAAAACTATCACAACGAACACAATAAATGTTAACCAGGACGGTTGAAACGCGGATGGACCGGTCGACGAAAAGGCCACGAGAAGGTTCACCGGGACCGCGGGCGCAGTAGTTGCGAATTCTCGGCCAAACGGTGGCCCGCGGGCCCGCTGGTCCCGTTTACCTGTGCTATTGGACAATTCCATCTACCAATCGGGTGACAGCAGTTGACCACGCCCACCTATATATACCGAGTGTACAGCACTCGAGCTATATATTACTATCTCGATCAAAGAACCGTGCCGACCGCCTTCTCCCGCCAAAAATAAAAAACCGAACTGTCGGCCGACCGTTCGCGATACGGAGGCCGGGGACCCCTCGTTTTACTCCTCCCGCCTCGTTCTACACTCCGGTAACGTCGGCGAACCGATATTACTGAGAGTTCGAGAGATATTCACGTTTTTCTCGCGGATCTTCAAACGCCCGTATCTCGGTTATCAGTCGCCCTGGCGTCATGGCGAGTGCATTTCCCGACTCTCCGAGACCGTCCCTTCGATTCGTCTAACCGCGTGTTTATCCCTAACTCGCGCCGTTTTCGAGTTATCGGCGAAAACAGTCGGGGGAAACGATGATGCCGGTTGGCGGCAAATAGGCTGGTTCGCCGGGCGAACCGACGGGACACTGCCGCCGGGTTGTGTTTTGTCGCAGGCACGATAGTTTAAAAGAAAATACTGTACGACAAAAAACCTTTCGTTTTTTTTTTCAAATGATATAGGTTATGTCTGTCTGGTTTTGATTTCCAACTAAAATTGTCAAACTGAGAAATACAAAAAACATCTCTACTCGGACTATTAGTAAGTATTTATCAGAGCCGTTATGAAAAGAGAATTATTCCTGTAAAATAAAAATTGTATTCTGAGTGGAACATTAACTTGCAAAATGGAAATAAATACAGTATTAAAATATTCAAGAGAGAGAAAAATGAAAAAATTCCATTTCTATTATATTGTTTTTTGGCGTTTTCTTTAATTAGCTATAAACTTGCACATACAGCACTGAGGTTGAAAAGTATTCTAACATATATTCGTAGACCTGGATTTTATTACAACAGAAAGCGGGTAAAGCCGGAGTTGAAAACGAGTGACTGAAATGGTGGCCTTTAGAAAGGCCGTTTGTTGGGCGTGCGGTGGGGCGCGCCGGTGGGCGAGAGAGCGCAGAGCTTAGCCGCCGAACCCGTAGAGAGTGCGGCCCTGGCGTTTCAGAGCGTAGACTACGTCCATGGCGGTGACGGTCTTCCTCTTGGCGTGCTCGGTGTATGTGACGGCGTCGCGGATAACGTTCTCCAGGAACACCTTGAGTACGCCGCGGGTCTCCTCGTAGATCAGGCCGGAGATACGCTTGACTCCTCCGCGCCGGGCGAGACGGCGAATGGCCGGCTTGGTGATGCCCTGGATGTTGTCTCGCAGAACTTTGCGGTGACGCTTCGCTCCTCCCTTTCCGAGCCCCTTTCCTCCTTTGCCTCGTCCGGTCATGTCGATGAGCTGAGCTGGTTCGATATGCCGGAATCGCCGAAACGGCCGTAGTTTTGTCGACTCGTGCCTCGCTCCCATTGGTCGAGACCGGCGGACCAATAGGAGCGCAGCACGAGTTGACAAAACCGCGAGTTTTCCAGTCGGCGCTTCATTCCCATCGTCGTCGCAAGTCGCCATGGCCCGAACTAAGCAGACAGCCCGCAAGTCCACCGGAGGCAAGGCCCCGAGGAAACAGCTAGCCACCAAAGCCGCCAGGAAGAGCGCCCCGGCCACCGGAGGTGTGAAGAAGCCCCACCGTTACAGGCCCGGCACCGTCGCCCTGCGTGAGATCCGTCGTTACCAGAAGAGTACCGAACTGTTGATCCGCAAGCTGCCCTTCCAGCGTCTGGTCCGAGAGATCGCCCAGGACTTCAAGACCGACCTCCGTTTCCAGAGCTCCGCCGTTATGGCACTGCAGGAGGCGAGCGAGGCTTACTTGGTCGGACTCTTCGAAGACACCAACCTGTGCGCTATCCACGCCAAGCGAGTCACCATCATGCCCAAGGACATCCAGCTGGCCCGCCGCATCCGCGGAGAGCGCGCTTAAGCTGCTACAACTCGGCGTCAACACGCCCCGACAAACGGCCTTTATCAAGGCCACAATAAACTTCTCGTTCATACTCTCCCTTAGCTCTCGCTAACCACCCGACTGTATCACTCGCCCGCCAATCCTATTCTCTGTATTATTTCCATTTATTTTTAACCGCCAATGTTTTGCAATATCACAGAACGATATATGAGTTTATTCTCATTCATCACAAATAAAAACTTTATGAAACACTCATCACTTACGTCTAATGCGACTTTTACTTTCTTCACCTAACAATAACAACAAAATCCTTATGTAAACACTTAAATACCAAACACAAATAACCACATAAAAAACCTTAAATACTCATTAGCCAATTTCAATCAGGCTAATATGAGTTTGGAAGAAAGAAAAACAAAATCAAAACCAATTTCACTTACCAACATTAGCTCGGACGTTGGATCCTAGTGTTCATATTCCTGCAGACATTGAAAAACTAGAACTCCCATCTGCCATCAGTCCACCTCAGTCATATCTGAGATTCACAATCGCTGACAGTTGGACACTGGATAATACTCTTTCGTTTACACAACAACGACAACAAAATGCTTATATGTTACAGTTTGTTGTAATATATTATTGCCTCTATAGTAAATGGTATTATTGATCAGTAAGTCTTTGCAATGCATGTTTTAATTAAACTGTAATTTATTACAATCCGTTATGTTGTTACTGCTTATGTTCGAATACACCAACAATAATGTATGTAATTTAAATCAACATTGTTGTGGAAAATATAAATTATAAACAAATTTATCTAACCGTACGGATGATACTTGACAACAACACGCAATTGCCGTAGGATGTTTCTCATAGCGGTTGATAGTAAATTAAATAAATAAATTAACGACGGAACAGTTTGAATGCGAAAGCCATTATTGGACGATCGCAACATAATCGATACACACAACACAACGTACAGCGAGATGGAAACAAAATAACACATCCATGATCGCGGTCGGGGTGAATATTATGAATTGAAAGGCATAAGTGCTATTGGACGTCGCAGGTGACACAAACAACTTACACACAGTTGAGCCAAAGCAGAGTTTAGAAACGAGAGAGTAAATGGTGGCCTTGATAAAGGCCGTTTATGCTTGCAGGCGCAGAGCAGAGCGTCTACTTCTTTTTGGCCGCTGTCTTCTTCGGAGTCTTGGCCTTTTTCACCGCAGCCTTCTTCGGTTTCGGTGACTTGGGCTTCTTGGTCGGCGGCTTGGAGACCTTCTTCGCCTTCGGAGATTTGACGGGCTTCGCAGCTTTGGGCTTGGCCGCAGCAGGCTTCTTTGCAGTTTTCTTCGCCGCTGTCGCCTTGGGTTTCTTCTCTCCCTTAGGCTTCGCTGCAGCGGGTTTCTTGGCGATCTTCTTGCCAACGGTCGCTGACTTGCCCTCGCTCTTGACGGACAGCTTGAACGAGCCAGAAGCCCCCTTGCCTTTCGGCTGGGTGAGAGTGCCGGCCACGACCGCAGACTTGAGGTACTTGCGGATGAACGGCGCTAGCTTCTCAGCGTCAACCTTGTAGTTGGCAGCGATGTACTTCTTGATCGCCACCAGGGAGGAGCCGCCGCGCTCCTTCAAACTTTTAATAGCGGCGTTCACCATGTCGGATGTTGGTGGGTGAGCCGGCTTGACGCGGGGCTTCTTGCTCGCCGCCGCCTTGGATTTCTTCGGTGTCGCCGTAGCCGGGGCCGGTGCGCTGGTTGCCGAGTCTGCCATCGTTGAGTTGACGGAGAATTCAATGGTTTCCCATGTTGTTGTTGTTGTTTTGTGAGGTTCCAGTGGGCGGGAAAGTCCCTGGCCCACTGAGGCTGCTTTAGGGCGCTTGGGCCCTCTTCAGCCGTCGGATAGGGTTGATTGGTGAGGGGGAGATTGACGCACTGCAACAGGACTTTTTTTATTATTTTTTTTTTTCGTTGCCTGCTACAGTCGCCAGGGAATGGTTTGGGTTTGGAGGTGAGCACACTGCAACAGGACTTTTTTTATTATTTTTTTTTTCGTTGCCTGCTACAGTGGCCAGGGGAAGGTTTGGGGGGAGGAGAGATGAACCAACTGCGACAGGACTTTTTTTTTTTGTCTTATAACGAGTGCCTGTCACAGTGGTCAGGAGTGGGAGCTAGGTTAGGTTTGCATGGGGTTTAGTGGTGGGGGTTATGGTTCGGGCTGCTGGTCTAGGTCGGCAAGGTGGTGGATAGTGAGGCTGGGGCGGTCAGTAAAGTAGGGTTGGAAGTAAGGTTGGAGGATGTCGGAGGTGCGGGCTTTGTCAAGGTAGGTGATGTTGAGGTGGTGGAGGAAGTCTTTGAGTCTGGGGATTGAGTGGGCCTCGTAAGCCGTGTGGTTACGGGCCCAGGGTGGGAGGTGGGAGGCAAGGCGGAGGGCGCGTCTCTCAGTGGCCTCGAAGCTGGAAAGGAAGCTGTTCGGGGCGGATAGAAGGAGCGGGTGGGCGTATGTTAAAACAGGGCGGATGACTGAGGTGTACAGGCGGGCAAGAGTGGGTTTGGAGCAGCCACGGCTGCGGTGGTTGAGGATACGGAGGGCACGGAGGCGGGTGGTAGCTCTCTTTTTGGATTCACGGAGATGAGGGACGAAGGAAAGTCGGGAGTCAAGGGTGACACCTAGGTAGGTGCAGGATGTTTTGAGGGGGAGACGGACGTTGTTAAGGAGAATGGGATCTCTTTTGGTGCGGGTGAAGCGGCGGGCGTGGAAATTAAAGAAACAGAGTTGGGTTTTGGATGCATTGAGTAGGATTCGCCATTTGTTGCAGAAGGAAAGGTAATTCTGGAGGGTTTGGGAGGTTTTCCGGATAAGGGTGTCATGGTATCGTTCGGATATCCAGAAGGCGGTGTCATCAGCAAACTGGGCAAGGCCACAGGAGGTGTCAGTGGGATTGCGTGGAATAGGGGCAGGGAGGTCACGGACATAAAGGATGTAGAGGAGGGGGCTGATGGCGGAGCCTTGGGGGACGCCGGCACGCAAGGTGAAGGGAGAGGAGAGGGAGCCACGAAATCGGACCTGGGCCGTTCGGCCGTCAAGGAAGTGGGATATCCACCTGATGATAGGAGCGGGGAGTTGGAGGTCCAGTAGCTTGACACGAAGGCCGTTGTGCCAGACGGTGTCGAAAGCTTTCTGGACATCCATGAGGGCAAGGATTGAGGGACGGTGGAGGGCGTTGTTGGTCTGGAGGCATGTAACGACCCGCAGAAGCTGGTCGTACATGTTGACTCCGGGACGGAAACCGGCTTGGGTGGTGGGGAGGAGGCCGAGTGTGTTGAGGTGGAGGTGGATCCTGGAGGCGAGGACTTTCTCGAAGAGTTTCGAGAGGGTGGAAGTGAGGCTGATGGGACGGTAGTTGTTGGGATTGCGGGGATCTTTGTGGGGCTTGGCAAAGAGGATGACATGGGCATGCTTCCAGGATCGCGGGGAGAAGCCCAGGAGGAGGACGGAGGTGTAGAGGGTCGCAAGAAGAGTGACAAGAAGTGGGGGAGCTTGTTTGAGGAGGAGGTTGGAAATGCCGTCAGGACCGGGGGCAGTGTTCCGGAGGTGCTTCCGCTTGAGGTTGATTTCCTGGGTGGTGATTGGGAGAAGGAGGTCATGGCGAGGGATATCTGGCACAATGGAATCTAGTGGGTTGAAGGTGGCAGGTTGTTGGGTGACTTGGGCGTTCACCTGGTTGAAGTGGGCCTCATCAAAGTCAGGATGGGACGGGACAGAGTGAATGGAGGACAGCGCATCTCGGAAAGCCTCGGACATGCCTTGACTATCGGAGATAACGGTGCCGTTGACAAGGAGGGGAGTGGAGGGGGTTGATGGATTGTTGTAGTGCTTGACGAGGCGCCAAAAACTACGGGGGTTGTTGGAGAAGTCGGAATCTGCCTTCTCGCATACCTTCTGAGCCCTGGCGTCCTTGAAGGAGCGCATGGTTGCTTTCACGCGTTCGACCAGGGCCCTGTAGGTGTCGTGAAGGTAGGGGGAGGAGGGATCTCGGAGGAGGAGTCGACGGGCACGACGTTTCGCCTTGATGAGACCCAGGATGTCTGGTGGGAGTCTGAGGGGGGTATGGAGGACTCGTTTTACCGGGATGGCAAGGTTTTTTGCAGAGAGGATGGCGGAAGTGATGGTGGAGTGGAATTCTTCGACTTGGGCAGGGGTGTTGGGAGGTGGTTGTTGGGTGAGTGGAGTTAGTGAGGTAGTGAGGTGTCTGGAATAGAGGTTCCAATCCGCATTTCGATAGTCTGTGACTTCGAAAGCTTCATGGTGGTCGGACTTGTAAGGGTAGGGGGTGATTTTGAGGTCAAAGATGAGAGGGATGTGGTCGGAGCCAAGGTCGAAACCGGAGGTGATGTTTGTGATTTTTCGGGAGAGGGATGCAGAGGAAAGGAGCTTGTCAGGGGAAGTGGGGACCTGGCCTTCATGGGCAGGGTACCTGGTGGGTGGGGTCATGTGGTGCTGGAGGCCGGAGTCGGTCAGGAATTGGACTAGCAGCCTACCCGGGGGCGTGGAAGTACGGTCCCCCAGGGCCTGATGGTGGCAGTTCAGATCGGCTGCTATCACCAGTCGTGGGTGGGCAGCAGCGACCTGGGCCATTAGGTCTACTAAGTCCTGAGTGAGGGGCAAGGCGTGTATGGTAAGGAGAGTGATTGGAGGTTGTCTTGGGAGGTGAATGATTGCCATAAGGGCATCGGAGGGATTGCCTGGGAGTGGGGAGTGTCGGACGTCAAGCTCGGATTTGAAGGCGATGGCTAGGCCTCCAGAGCGGGCAAGGTGGTCTCGGCGGAGGAAGGTGAAACCAGGAAGTCGGGCGGGGCGTGTAGGGGTGAGTTTGGTTTCGTTGAGGGTAAGGATGTCGATCTGGAAGTCGGTGATGAGGTCGCGGAGGGCGGGAAGTTTGCTGTGGAAGGAGTTGAGGTTGATGTGGCAGATGCGGAGGCAGGATCTGGATTTAGTGACGACTACCATGAGCAGGACGCTTGGAGGAGGTGTGGATGACGTTCAGGCCAGAGCCAACAGCCTGCAGGATGGTGCGAGTGTCAAAAAGCTTCTTAGTGACACTGTTGACAGCCTCCCTAACACGCTGCTGGCCCTGGACTGGGGCGGATGTGAGGAGGAGGGTGAGGAGGGCGTCGAAGGTTCGCTTGAAGCCCTCACTGAGGACAGTGAGAAGCTGGTCAAGGAAGGAGTTGAGGACTTCATGGGTGACGTAGGACTGGGGAGTAGGAGCGGGAACGGAGTCGGTGGTGTCGTCGGAGGGACTGGCAGAGGTCTGAGGGTCGTCAATGGTCTCAGTGGGTGTTGGGTGGGTTGGTGGTGTGAGGGTGGACTCAGGTCGGAGGACTGGAAAATCAGTCAAGCGGAGGTCCCAGGGATTGGAAGCAGGGGTGGTTGAGGGAGCGATGATCCTGACGGGCTGGGGATCACGCTGGTCGCGGGGGTAGAAGGGGCAGTGGCGCTGGCCCGTGTAGTGCCCGAACCTGTTGCAGGTAGCGCAGTACGGCCGGGACAGGTCATGCCCCTCGTGGTCGCACTTAGCACCCGCAGGAACGGACAGCCCACAGACCCGGCACCGGGCTCGGGACCTGGAGCACCTAGGAGCTTCATGCCCGTAATCGTGGCAGCGTCCACATGGTCGGATGAGGACAGAGCGCGGCGCCTCCACCTTGTAGGCTCGCCCGTACACAGCGAGACCATTCGCCAGGAGTCCCTCGCAACAGGTCTTGCAGGTCATAAAGAGCCTGACTAAGCCCGTTGGTTGGTCGTCCCGACCAACGATCCGCTGCGCCCGCACGAAACTACGGCCACAGGAGCAGGAGTCGGGGGGGCTTAAGGCCTCCAGGAACTCCTTGTCCCCTATGTCGTGGCTGACGCCGCGTACCACTACGTGCAGAAGGGGTGGGCGGGTGGTGGTGGGCTTTGAGGATTTGGGTTTGGCGGCTGGGCGGGGGGCGGGGGCGTAGGCGGATTTGGGTCCAAAAGTGGTGGGGGGGATGGCTGAGGTGAAGGCGGTGGCATGGGCTGGATCGGAGAAGACAAGTAGGGTGGACTGGTTTTTGTGGCTGAAGAAATTGGTAGGTGGGGGGAACTTGAGGTTGTGAAGGTGCATCAGGCGGACCAGGTGGAAGGGGTTGTTGGCACCGGCGATGTGGTTGGTGATGAGGATTCGGTGGGTTGCTGATGACGGGGAGGGTGGGGGGTGAGAGAGGCGGCGGGTGGTGTGGGTGTTGTCGGCAGGAGTCTGGGACGGAGCAGGGTCAGTGGAGGCAACATGGCGCTGGTGGTCAGGAGGTGCTTGGACAGCGGGGGCAGCAGGGGTGGGAGTGGGAGTGGGTGTGGGTGTCTGACGGGTTGGTGAGTGCGAGGGCGTGGATGGGGGTGAGGGTGATCGAGAGCCTGGGGAGGAGGTCCTGGAGTGTGCTGGGGTGGAGCGGGACGATGGAGTTGGAGTTGGAGACCGGGAGGGGGTGGGGGAGGTAGCAGCAGTCGAGGGTTGAGAGAGCGTGGGGGGGAGTGAGGTTGGCGGGTTAGCAGGGGGTTTGGGCAGGGCAACGGTGATTTTGCGGTAGGGACTGGGGACGTGAGCGGGTTTGTCGTAGGTTGGCGGAGAGGCGGAGGCGGAGGGATTGGTTTTGGAGGAGCGAGGGGGGTTTGAGCCCGGTGGGGGGGCGGGGATCACACGGAAGTTCGGATTTGGAGTTGTGGAGGTTGGCGGTCGGGTTGGGTTCGTTCTGGAACGGGTGAGAGGGGGGGAGTTTAGGTCTGGGATTGCCTTGGCCTGCTGGGACTTTTTAGGCAAACTTCCCTGTTTATAACGATTGCCCAGCAAGGCGTCGGCGGAGCCAGGAGCCCTATCCTTAAGCCTAGGAGGGTCCCTAACCGCAGGAAACTTACCCGCACCACTGGAATTCTCGGCCATCTCGGGCGGCGGCTGAGCAGCAGGTGGGCAGCAGGCGGACAGCAGGCGGGCAGCAGGCGGGCAGCAGGCAGGCGGCAGGCGGAGATCGTCGGGTCGGAGTAGCAGAGGCCGGGTCGCAGAGCAGGAACAGCGGGGTGGCAGGCACGGAGGGGCCGAGTCGCAGGGGCGGCTGGTGGGCCGACGGGGGGGTCCCCGGGGCTGGCCGGAACACAGATGCGGTGACGGGCAGGCACGGGGCGGGAAGTCCGGATACCAGGAATTCGCAGGTCACTCGGGCCGGGGCGTTGTCCTCTGGGCCGGAGGGGGTGAGTCGCAGGAATGCAAGAATGCGGAGAGCGCAGCTGAGGATCGCTGGAGATACGATGATGGTTTCCCAAGCCAAACTATTCTGGCGCGCGCTGTCTACGTACCGTACAGAATACGCCTCTGCGCACGTTCAGTTTGTCTTTTGTGAACGGTGTTTTTGGTCGTTTTACGATTATTAATTGCCTTGTAAAAAGCGAGATATAGTCTCGTTATGCACCGGAAGTAATTTAAAACACGCACTACTAACCGCTCTAGGAGATTAGACGGGTTAGAAGATCGCACGATCTCTGTTTCATATATTTAGTCGCGTCCGTATTGCGATTACACCCTCGTCCGACACGGTGTGCACCAGTAAAATCGCTTATATCAGGGTTTTATACCGTTTTCGTGGCATAAAACGTGTTGAAAACGATAATGGGGACAGTAGTTTATATGAAAATCACCACTTCGAGACAAGCGGTACAATAGTGTCATTAACAGTGGCGACTATTCACCGCCCCGTAGACACAACTCGAGACACTGTTCCAACATCGGATAGAAGTACACGGCAGTGTATATTTCCTGTGCTGTTTTTGTTGTACTCGATGTTTATACACTTTTTATCATGTACTATGTTGTTTTTGATAATAAACGCAGCATTTCTGATAAACTCTACTAATATCAACCAATAAACTGTCGTGTATTCAGCGTTTACCGCAGTGACAGCTCAATCACTATAGGAAAAACTCTGACTGCGGTACATGATATCTCTGTTAATTCCACCTGCGGATAAAAAAATGCACAGAAACATAATAAAAATAGTGTGTAAGTAAAAAAAAAAGGGGGAAAAATTGTTGGGAGGAATAAATTTATGCTCTTTAGTTTATTTCATCCAGAACTGTACCGCGGTATGTGCCAACAATTTGTATTCTGTCAAAGAATGAAATGTTACAATTAAAACTACTTACCCCCAGCAAAGATTGGATATTTTAAGGAAGGAACCATTCGCTTTTCAAAGGTCGTCCCTTTGTTTATAATATATTATCATCGTATCCCCGGTGAAACTTCAATTTTAATAAAATTGTGTAAAAGTACACCCTTCTTCGAGCGAAGTTTGACAACTCCTCATTTCGATCAAGAATATATATTTGTTTTAACATGTAAGCCCTTCTTTGAGCAAAGCTCGGCCCACACACATGTAAACTCCTTCTTCGGCCGAAGCTTGACCACCGCAAAAGTTCAAGTAATGACATTTTTTAGAGTGTAAAAACGACAACAACACTGTTAAACCCTTTCTTTGAGCCAAGCTCGGTCCCCAAAACATGTAAACCCCTTCTTCGAGCGAAGCTTGACCGCCGCACCGATTCGAGCAATAATATTTTTAAACATCGAGAGAGAGGGAGAGGGAGAGATAGAGAGAGAGAGAAAACAACGCGTAAGCCATTCATTGAGCAAAGCTCGACCCCCCAAACAAATAAAATCTTCTTTGAGCAAAGCTCGGGCCTCACACGTGTAAAGCCTTCTTCGAGTAAAGTCAGACTATAGCGTCCGAAGACTCTGACTGACCAATTGGCTCAATCCCAATAAACTGGACAAAACAACCGAACCGGATAGATAATTTGCCTTATACACGTTCACTTACAGATCAGCAATCCACGGCATTTAATACAATGACACAGTTCAACTTTTTTATCTCGCTTATTTATGAACGTATACTGACGAAACTTGGTATACAGCTTCATCTCGTTGAGGTCTATTGATATTTGCTCCAAAAAAATGTTTTTGCATAATTCTCCCGTAGCAGCAAACCTGCGTACTCAGCCTCCATGTTATTCTTATGGATAATAATTAAATGCTCCGTCTCCCTTAATTATGAACATAAATGAATAACAACTGGTATACAACTTCACCTAGTTGAGTTATATTGACATTAGCATAAGAACCCATTTTTTGTGTTCCTTGTTGCAGCAAACCTGCGTACTCAGCCCCAATGTTATTCTTATGGAGAATAATTGAAATTGTATATATCGCTTATTTGTGAATATATTTTTATGAAACTTGGTAAGTGGCTTTATGTAGTATTAAGACATTTATATCTCCATTGGAAATTCGCTGAGTATGCAGGTTTGCTGCGACGGGGGTATTTTTTTCCTTTTATGCAACTGATGATGAACTACATACAGGCATATATATTCTTTTCCAATACCGCCAAACTACACAATAGTAGAATATACTTTTAATATTATCGTACAAGTTTTAACTGATATCGGAATGCTTGCCTACCGCTTACGTATCTAATTCTAGTTTCAAGTTAAGACTTAAGAGTAATCGTAATGAAATGTGTTATTTATTTATTTTATTCTAAATGCTATAAAACGTGATACATCCGATATATTGTAGCATATATCACTGAATACAAATCCAAAACTATCACAACGAACACAATAAATGTTAACCAGGACGGTTGAAACGCGGATGGACCGGTCGACGAAAAGGCCACGAGAAGGTTCACCGGGACCGCGGGCGCAGTAGTTGCGAATTCTCGGCCAAACGGTGGCCCGCGGGCCCGCTGGTCCCGTTTACCTGTGCTATTGGACAATTCCATCTACCAATCGGGTGACAGCAGTTGACCACGCCCACCTATATATACCGAGTGTACAGCACTCGAGCTATATATTACTATCTCGATCAAAGAACCGTGCCGACCGCCTTCTCCCGCCAAAAATAAAAAACCGAACTGTCGGCCGACCGTTCGCGATACGGAGGCCGGGGACCCCTCGTTTTACTCCTCCCGCCTCGTTCTACACTCCGGTAACGTCGGCGAACCGATATTACTGAGAGTTCGAGAGATATTCACGTTTTTCTCGCGGATCTTCAAACGCCCGTATCTCGGTTATCAGTCGCCCTGGCGTCATGGCGAGTGCATTTCCCGACTCTCCGAGACCGTCCCTTCGATTCGTCTAACCGCGTGTTTATCCCTAACTCGCGCCGTTTTCGAGTTATCGGCGAAAACAGTCGGGGGAAACGATGATGCCGGTTGGCGGCAAATAGGCTGGTTCGCCGGGCGAACCGACGGGACACTGCCGCCGGGTTGTGTTTTGTCGCAGGCACGATAGTTTAAAAGAAAATACTGTACGACAAAAAACCTTTCGTTTTTTTTTTCAAATGATATAGGTTATGTCTGTCTGGTTTTGATTTCCAACTAAAATTGTCAAACTGAGAAATACAAAAAACATCTCTACTCGGACTATTAGTAAGTATTTATCAGAGCCGTTATGAAAAGAGAATTATTCCTGTAAAATAAAAATTGTATTCTGAGTGGAACATTAACTTGCAAAATGGAAATAAATACAGTATTAAAATATTCAAGAGAGAGAAAAATGAAAAAATTCCATTTCTATTATATTGTTTTTTGGCGTTTTCTTTAATTAGCTATAAACTTGCACATACAGCACTGAGGTTGAAAAGTATTCTAACATATATTCGTAGACCTGGATTTTATTACAACAGAAAGCGGGTAAAGCCGGAGTTGAAAACGAGTGACTGAAATGGTGGCCTTTAGAAAGGCCGTTTGTTGGGCGTGCGGTGGGGCGCGCCGGTGGGCGAGAGAGCGCAGAGCTTAGCCGCCGAACCCGTAGAGAGTGCGGCCCTGGCGTTTCAGAGCGTAGACTACGTCCATGGCGGTGACGGTCTTCCTCTTGGCGTGCTCGGTGTATGTGACGGCGTCGCGGATAACGTTCTCCAGGAACACCTTGAGTACGCCGCGGGTCTCCTCGTAGATCAGGCCGGAGATACGCTTGACTCCTCCGCGCCGGGCGAGACGGCGAATGGCCGGCTTGGTGATGCCCTGGATGTTGTCTCGCAGAACTTTGCGGTGACGCTTCGCTCCTCCCTTTCCGAGCCCCTTTCCTCCTTTGCCTCGTCCGGTCATGTCGATGAGCTGAGCTGGTTCGATATGCCGGAATCGCCGAAACGGCCGTAGTTTTGTCGACTCGTGCCTCGCTCCCATTGGTCGAGACCGGCGGACCAATAGGAGCGCAGCACGAGTTGACAAAACCGCGAGTTTTCCAGTCGGCGCTTCATTCCCATCGTCGTCGCAAGTCGCCATGGCCCGAACTAAGCAGACAGCCCGCAAGTCCACCGGAGGCAAGGCCCCGAGGAAACAGCTAGCCACCAAAGCCGCCAGGAAGAGCGCCCCGGCCACCGGAGGTGTGAAGAAGCCCCACCGTTACAGGCCCGGCACCGTCGCCCTGCGTGAGATCCGTCGTTACCAGAAGAGTACCGAACTGTTGATCCGCAAGCTGCCCTTCCAGCGTCTGGTCCGAGAGATCGCCCAGGACTTCAAGACCGACCTCCGTTTCCAGAGCTCCGCCGTTATGGCACTGCAGGAGGCGAGCGAGGCTTACTTGGTCGGACTCTTCGAAGACACCAACCTGTGCGCTATCCACGCCAAGCGAGTCACCATCATGCCCAAGGACATCCAGCTGGCCCGCCGCATCCGCGGAGAGCGCGCTTAAGCTGCTACAACTCGGCGTCAACACGCCCCGACAAACGGCCTTTATCAAGGCCACAATAAACTTCTCGTTCATACTCTCCCTTAGCTCTCGCTAACCACCCGACTGTATCACTCGCCCGCCAATCCTATTCTCTGTATTATTTCCATTTATTTTTAACCGCCAATGTTTTGCAATATCACAGAACGATATATGAGTTTATTCTCATTCATCACAAATAAAAACTTTATGAAACACTCATCACTTACGTCTAATGCGACTTTTACTTTCTTCACCTAACAATAACAACAAAATCCTTATGTAAACACTTAAATACCAAACACAAATAACCACATAAAAAACCTTAAATACTCATTAGCCAATTTCAATCAGGCTAATATGAGTTTGGAAGAAAGAAAAACAAAATCAAAACCAATTTCACTTACCAACATTAGCTCGGACGTTGGATCCTAGTGTTCATATTCCTGCAGACATTGAAAAACTAGAACTCCCATCTGCCATCAGTCCACCTCAGTCATATCTGAGATTCACAATCGCTGACAGTTGGACACTGGATAATACTCTTTCGTTTACACAACAACGACAACAAAATGCTTATATGTTACAGTTTGTTGTAATATATTATTGCCTCTATAGTAAATGGTATTATTGATCAGTAAGTCTTTGCAATGCATGTTTTAATTAAACTGTAATTTATTACAATCCGTTATGTTGTTACTGCTTATGTTCGAATACACCAACAATAATGTATGTAATTTAAATCAACATTGTTGTGGAAAATATAAATTATAAACAAATTTATCTAACCGTACGGATGATACTTGACAACAACACGCAATTGCCGTAGGATGTTTCTCATAGCGGTTGATAGTAAATTAAATAAATAAATTAACGACGGAACAGTTTGAATGCGAAAGCCATTATTGGACGATCGCAACATAATCGATACACACAACACAACGTACAGCGAGATGGAAACAAAATAACACATCCATGATCGCGGTCGGGGTGAATATTATGAATTGAAAGGCATAAGTGCTATTGGACGTCGCAGGTGACACAAACAACTTACACACAGTTGAGCCAAAGCAGAGTTTAGAAACGAGAGAGTAAATGGTGGCCTTGATAAAGGCCGTTTATGCTTGCAGGCGCAGAGCAGAGCGTCTACTTCTTTTTGGCCGCTGTCTTCTTCGGAGTCTTGGCCTTTTTCACCGCAGCCTTCTTCGGTTTCGGTGACTTGGGCTTCTTGGTCGGCGGCTTGGAGACCTTCTTCGCCTTCGGAGATTTGACGGGCTTCGCAGCTTTGGGCTTGGCCGCAGCAGGCTTCTTTGCAGTTTTCTTCGCCGCTGTCGCCTTGGGTTTCTTCTCTCCCTTAGGCTTCGCTGCAGCGGGTTTCTTGGCGATCTTCTTGCCAACGGTCGCTGACTTGCCCTCGCTCTTGACGGACAGCTTGAACGAGCCAGAAGCCCCCTTGCCTTTCGGCTGGGTGAGAGTGCCGGCCACGACCGCAGACTTGAGGTACTTGCGGATGAACGGCGCTAGCTTCTCAGCGTCAACCTTGTAGTTGGCAGCGATGTACTTCTTGATCGCCACCAGGGAGGAGCCGCCGCGCTCCTTCAAACTTTTAATAGCGGCGTTCACCATGTCGGATGTTGGTGGGTGAGCCGGCTTGACGCGGGGCTTCTTGCTCGCCGCCGCCTTGGATTTCTTCGGTGTCGCCGTAGCCGGGGCCGGTGCGCTGGTTGCCGAGTCTGCCATCGTTGAGTTGACGGAGAATTCAATGGTTTCCCAAGCCAAACTATTCTGGCGCGCGCTGTCTACGTACCGTACAGAATACGCCTCTGCGCACGTTCAGTTTGTCTTTTGTGAACGGTGTTTTTGGTCGTTTTACGATTATTAATTGCCTTGTAAAAAGCGAGATATAGTCTCGTTATGCACCGGAAGTAATTTAAAACACGCACTACTAACCGCTCTAGGAGATTAGACGGGTTAGAAGATCGCACGATCTCTGTTTCATATATTTAGTCGCGTCCGTATTGCGATTACACCCTCGTCCGACACGGTGTGCACCAGTAAAATCGCTTATATCAGGGTTTTATACCGTTTTCGTGGCATAAAACGTGTTGAAAACGATAATGGGGACAGTAGTTTATATGAAAATCACCACTTCGAGACAAGCGGTACAATAGTGTCATTAACAGTGGCGACTATTCACCGCCCCGTAGACACAACTCGAGACACTGTTCCAACATCGGATAGAAGTACACGGCAGTGTATATTTCCTGTGCTGTTTTTGTTGTACTCGATGTTTATACACTTTTTATCATGTACTATGTTGTTTTTGATAATAAACGCAGCATTTCTGATAAACTCTACTAATATCAACCAATAAACTGTCGTGTATTCAGCGTTTACCGCAGTGACAGCTCAATCACTATAGGAAAAACTCTGACTGCGGTACATGATATCTCTGTTAATTCCACCTGCGGATAAAAAAATGCACAGAAACATAATAAAAATAGTGTGTAAGTAAAAAAAAAAGGGGGAAAAATTGTTGGGAGGAATAAATTTATGCTCTTTAGTTTATTTCATCCAGAACTGTACCGCGGTATGTGCCAACAATTTGTATTCTGTCAAAGAATGAAATGTTACAATTAAAACTACTTACCCCCAGCAAAGATTGGATATTTTAAGGAAGGAACCATTCGCTTTTCAAAGGTCGTCCCTTTGTTTATAATATATTATCATCGTATCCCCGGTGAAACTTCAATTTTAATAAAATTGTGTAAAAGTACACCCTTCTTCGAGCGAAGTTTGACAACTCCTCATTTCGATCAAGAATATATATTTGTTTTAACATGTAAGCCCTTCTTTGAGCAAAGCTCGGCCCACACACATGTAAACTCCTTCTTCGGCCGAAGCTTGACCACCGCAAAAGTTCAAGTAATGACATTTTTTAGAGTGTAAAAACGACAACAACACTGTTAAACCCTTTCTTTGAGCCAAGCTCGGTCCCCAAAACATGTAAACCCCTTCTTCGAGCGAAGCTTGACCGCCGCACCGATTCGAGCAATAATATTTTTAAACATCGAGAGAGAGGGAGAGGGAGAGATAGAGAGAGAGAGAAAACAACGCGTAAGCCATTCATTGAGCAAAGCTCGACCCCCCAAACAAATAAAATCTTCTTTGAGCAAAGCTCGGGCCTCACACGTGTAAAGCCTTCTTCGAGTAAAGTCAGACTATAGCGTCCGAAGACTCTGACTGACCAATTGGCTCAATCCCAATAAACTGGACAAAACAACCGAACCGGATAGATAATTTGCCTTATACACGTTCACTTACAGATCAGCAATCCACGGCATTTAATACAATGACACAGTTCAACTTTTTTATCTCGCTTATTTATGAACGTATACTGACGAAACTTGGTATACAGCTTCATCTCGTTGAGGTCTATTGATATTTGCTCCAAAAAAATGTTTTTGCATAATTCTCCCGTAGCAGCAAACCTGCGTACTCAGCCTCCATGTTATTCTTATGGATAATAATTAAATGCTCCGTCTCCCTTAATTATGAACATAAATGAATAACAACTGGTATACAACTTCACCTAGTTGAGTTATATTGACATTAGCATAAGAACCCATTTTTTGTGTTCCTTGTTGCAGCAAACCTGCGTACTCAGCCCCAATGTTATTCTTATGGAGAATAATTGAAATTGTATATATCGCTTATTTGTGAATATATTTTTATGAAACTTGGTAAGTGGCTTTATGTAGTATTAAGACATTTATATCTCCATTGGAAATTCGCTGAGTATGCAGGTTTGCTGCGACGGGGGTATTTTTTTCCTTTTATGCAACTGATGATGAACTACATACAGGCATATATATTCTTTTCCAATACCGCCAAACTACACAATAGTAGAATATACTTTTAATATTATCGTACAAGTTTTAACTGATATCGGAATGCTTGCCTACCGCTTACGTATCTAATTCTAGTTTCAAGTTAAGACTTAAGAGTAATCGTAATGAAATGTGTTATTTATTTATTTTATTCTAAATGCTATAAAACGTGATACATCCGATATATTGTAGCATATATCACTGAATACAAATCCAAAACTATCACAACGAACACAATAAATGTTAACCAGGACGGTTGAAACGCGGATGGACCGGTCGACGAAAAGGCCACGAGAAGGTTCACCGGGACCGCGGGCGCAGTAGTTGCGAATTCTCGGCCAAACGGTGGCCCGCGGGCCCGCTGGTCCCGTTTACCTGTGCTATTGGACAATTCCATCTACCAATCGGGTGACAGCAGTTGACCACGCCCACCTATATATACCGAGTGTACAGCACTCGAGCTATATATTACTATCTCGATCAAAGAACCGTGCCGACCGCCTTCTCCCGCCAAAAATAAAAAACCGAACTGTCGGCCGACCGTTCGCGATACGGAGGCCGGGGACCCCTCGTTTTACTCCTCCCGCCTCGTTCTACACTCCGGTAACGTCGGCGAACCGATATTACTGAGAGTTCGAGAGATATTCACGTTTTTCTCGCGGATCTTCAAACGCCCGTATCTCGGTTATCAGTCGCCCTGGCGTCATGGCGAGTGCATTTCCCGACTCTCCGAGACCGTCCCTTCGATTCGTCTAACCGCGTGTTTATCCCTAACTCGCGCCGTTTTCGAGTTATCGGCGAAAACAGTCGGGGGAAACGATGATGCCGGTTGGCGGCAAATAGGCTGGTTCGCCGGGCGAACCGACGGGACACTGCCGCCGGGTTGTGTTTTGTCGCAGGCACGATAGTTTAAAAGAAAATACTGTACGACAAAAAACCTTTCGTTTTTTTTTTCAAATGATATAGGTTATGTCTGTCTGGTTTTGATTTCCAACTAAAATTGTCAAACTGAGAAATACAAAAAACATCTCTACTCGGACTATTAGTAAGTATTTATCAGAGCCGTTATGAAAAGAGAATTATTCCTGTAAAATAAAAATTGTATTCTGAGTGGAACATTAACTTGCAAAATGGAAATAAATACAGTATTAAAATATTCAAGAGAGAGAAAAATGAAAAAATTCCATTTCTATTATATTGTTTTTTGGCGTTTTCTTTAATTAGCTATAAACTTGCACATACAGCACTGAGGTTGAAAAGTATTCTAACATATATTCGTAGACCTGGATTTTATTACAACAGAAAGCGGGTAAAGCCGGAGTTGAAAACGAGTGACTGAAATGGTGGCCTTTAGAAAGGCCGTTTGTTGGGCGTGCGGTGGGGCGCGCCGGTGGGCGAGAGAGCGCAGAGCTTAGCCGCCGAACCCGTAGAGAGTGCGGCCCTGGCGTTTCAGAGCGTAGACTACGTCCATGGCGGTGACGGTCTTCCTCTTGGCGTGCTCGGTGTATGTGACGGCGTCGCGGATAACGTTCTCCAGGAACACCTTGAGTACGCCGCGGGTCTCCTCGTAGATCAGGCCGGAGATACGCTTGACTCCTCCGCGCCGGGCGAGACGGCGAATGGCCGGCTTGGTGATGCCCTGGATGTTGTCTCGCAGAACTTTGCGGTGACGCTTCGCTCCTCCCTTTCCGAGCCCCTTTCCTCCTTTGCCTCGTCCGGTCATGTCGATGAGCTGAGCTGGTTCGATATGCCGGAATCGCCGAAACGGCCGTAGTTTTGTCGACTCGTGCCTCGCTCCCATTGGTCGAGACCGGCGGACCAATAGGAGCGCAGCACGAGTTGACAAAACCGCGAGTTTTCCAGTCGGCGCTTCATTCCCATCGTCGTCGCAAGTCGCCATGGCCCGAACTAAGCAGACAGCCCGCAAGTCCACCGGAGGCAAGGCCCCGAGGAAACAGCTAGCCACCAAAGCCGCCAGGAAGAGCGCCCCGGCCACCGGAGGTGTGAAGAAGCCCCACCGTTACAGGCCCGGCACCGTCGCCCTGCGTGAGATCCGTCGTTACCAGAAGAGTACCGAACTGTTGATCCGCAAGCTGCCCTTCCAGCGTCTGGTCCGAGAGATCGCCCAGGACTTCAAGACCGACCTCCGTTTCCAGAGCTCCGCCGTTATGGCACTGCAGGAGGCGAGCGAGGCTTACTTGGTCGGACTCTTCGAAGACACCAACCTGTGCGCTATCCACGCCAAGCGAGTCACCATCATGCCCAAGGACATCCAGCTGGCCCGCCGCATCCGCGGAGAGCGCGCTTAAGCTGCTACAACTCGGCGTCAACACGCCCCGACAAACGGCCTTTATCAAGGCCACAATAAACTTCTCGTTCATACTCTCCCTTAGCTCTCGCTAACCACCCGACTGTATCACTCGCCCGCCAATCCTATTCTCTGTATTATTTCCATTTATTTTTAACCGCCAATGTTTTGCAATATCACAGAACGATATATGAGTTTATTCTCATTCATCACAAATAAAAACTTTATGAAACACTCATCACTTACGTCTAATGCGACTTTTACTTTCTTCACCTAACAATAACAACAAAATCCTTATGTAAACACTTAAATACCAAACACAAATAACCACATAAAAAACCTTAAATACTCATTAGCCAATTTCAATCAGGCTAATATGAGTTTGGAAGAAAGAAAAACAAAATCAAAACCAATTTCACTTACCAACATTAGCTCGGACGTTGGATCCTAGTGTTCATATTCCTGCAGACATTGAAAAACTAGAACTCCCATCTGCCATCAGTCCACCTCAGTCATATCTGAGATTCACAATCGCTGACAGTTGGACACTGGATAATACTCTTTCGTTTACACAACAACGACAACAAAATGCTTATATGTTACAGTTTGTTGTAATATATTATTGCCTCTATAGTAAATGGTATTATTGATCAGTAAGTCTTTGCAATGCATGTTTTAATTAAACTGTAATTTATTACAATCCGTTATGTTGTTACTGCTTATGTTCGAATACACCAACAATAATGTATGTAATTTAAATCAACATTGTTGTGGAAAATATAAATTATAAACAAATTTATCTAACCGTACGGATGATACTTGACAACAACACGCAATTGCCGTAGGATGTTTCTCATAGCGGTTGATAGTAAATTAAATAAATAAATTAACGACGGAACAGTTTGAATGCGAAAGCCATTATTGGACGATCGCAACATAATCGATACACACAACACAACGTACAGCGAGATGGAAACAAAATAACACATCCATGATCGCGGTCGGGGTGAATATTATGAATTGAAAGGCATAAGTGCTATTGGACGTCGCAGGTGACACAAACAACTTACACACAGTTGAGCCAAAGCAGAGTTTAGAAACGAGAGAGTAAATGGTGGCCTTGATAAAGGCCGTTTATGCTTGCAGGCGCAGAGCAGAGCGTCTACTTCTTTTTGGCCGCTGTCTTCTTCGGAGTCTTGGCCTTTTTCACCGCAGCCTTCTTCGGTTTCGGTGACTTGGGCTTCTTGGTCGGCGGCTTGGAGACCTTCTTCGCCTTCGGAGATTTGACGGGCTTCGCAGCTTTGGGCTTGGCCGCAGCAGGCTTCTTTGCAGTTTTCTTCGCCGCTGTCGCCTTGGGTTTCTTCTCTCCCTTAGGCTTCGCTGCAGCGGGTTTCTTGGCGATCTTCTTGCCAACGGTCGCTGACTTGCCCTCGCTCTTGACGGACAGCTTGAACGAGCCAGAAGCCCCCTTGCCTTTCGGCTGGGTGAGAGTGCCGGCCACGACCGCAGACTTGAGGTACTTGCGGATGAACGGCGCTAGCTTCTCAGCGTCAACCTTGTAGTTGGCAGCGATGTACTTCTTGATCGCCACCAGGGAGGAGCCGCCGCGCTCCTTCAAACTTTTAATAGCGGCGTTCACCATGTCGGATGTTGGTGGGTGAGCCGGCTTGACGCGGGGCTTCTTGCTCGCCGCCGCCTTGGATTTCTTCGGTGTCGCCGTAGCCGGGGCCGGTGCGCTGGTTGCCGAGTCTGCCATCGTTGAGTTGACGGAGAATTCAATGGTTTCCCAAGCCAAACTATTCTGGCGCGCGCTGTCTACGTACCGTACAGAATACGCCTCTGCGCACGTTCAGTTTGTCTTTTGTGAACGGTGTTTTTGGTCGTTTTACGATTATTAATTGCCTTGTAAAAAGCGAGATATAGTCTCGTTATGCACCGGAAGTAATTTAAAACACGCACTACTAACCGCTCTAGGAGATTAGACGGGTTAGAAGATCGCACGATCTCTGTTTCATATATTTAGTCGCGTCCGTATTGCGATTACACCCTCGTCCGACACGGTGTGCACCAGTAAAATCGCTTATATCAGGGTTTTATACCGTTTTCGTGGCATAAAACGTGTTGAAAACGATAATGGGGACAGTAGTTTATATGAAAATCACCACTTCGAGACAAGCGGTACAATAGTGTCATTAACAGTGGCGACTATTCACCGCCCCGTAGACACAACTCGAGACACTGTTCCAACATCGGATAGAAGTACACGGCAGTGTATATTTCCTGTGCTGTTTTTGTTGTACTCGATGTTTATACACTTTTTATCATGTACTATGTTGTTTTTGATAATAAACGCAGCATTTCTGATAAACTCTACTAATATCAACCAATAAACTGTCGTGTATTCAGCGTTTACCGCAGTGACAGCTCAATCACTATAGGAAAAACTCTGACTGCGGTACATGATATCTCTGTTAATTCCACCTGCGGATAAAAAAATGCACAGAAACATAATAAAAATAGTGTGTAAGTAAAAAAAAAAGGGGGAAAAATTGTTGGGAGGAATAAATTTATGCTCTTTAGTTTATTTCATCCAGAACTGTACCGCGGTATGTGCCAACAATTTGTATTCTGTCAAAGAATGAAATGTTACAATTAAAACTACTTACCCCCAGCAAAGATTGGATATTTTAAGGAAGGAACCATTCGCTTTTCAAAGGTCGTCCCTTTGTTTATAATATATTATCATCGTATCCCCGGTGAAACTTCAATTTTAATAAAATTGTGTAAAAGTACACCCTTCTTCGAGCGAAGTTTGACAACTCCTCATTTCGATCAAGAATATATATTTGTTTTAACATGTAAGCCCTTCTTTGAGCAAAGCTCGGCCCACACACATGTAAACTCCTTCTTCGGCCGAAGCTTGACCACCGCAAAAGTTCAAGTAATGACATTTTTTAGAGTGTAAAAACGACAACAACACTGTTAAACCCTTTCTTTGAGCCAAGCTCGGTCCCCAAAACATGTAAACCCCTTCTTCGAGCGAAGCTTGACCGCCGCACCGATTCGAGCAATAATATTTTTAAACATCGAGAGAGAGGGAGAGGGAGAGATAGAGAGAGAGAGAAAACAACGCGTAAGCCATTCATTGAGCAAAGCTCGACCCCCCAAACAAATAAAATCTTCTTTGAGCAAAGCTCGGGCCTCACACGTGTAAAGCCTTCTTCGAGTAAAGTCAGACTATAGCGTCCGAAGACTCTGACTGACCAATTGGCTCAATCCCAATAAACTGGACAAAACAACCGAACCGGATAGATAATTTGCCTTATACACGTTCACTTACAGATCAGCAATCCACGGCATTTAATACAATGACACAGTTCAACTTTTTTATCTCGCTTATTTATGAACGTATACTGACGAAACTTGGTATACAGCTTCATCTCGTTGAGGTCTATTGATATTTGCTCCAAAAAAATGTTTTTGCATAATTCTCCCGTAGCAGCAAACCTGCGTACTCAGCCTCCATGTTATTCTTATGGATAATAATTAAATGCTCCGTCTCCCTTAATTATGAACATAAATGAATAACAACTGGTATACAACTTCACCTAGTTGAGTTATATTGACATTAGCATAAGAACCCATTTTTTGTGTTCCTTGTTGCAGCAAACCTGCGTACTCAGCCCCAATGTTATTCTTATGGAGAATAATTGAAATTGTATATATCGCTTATTTGTGAATATATTTTTATGAAACTTGGTAAGTGGCTTTATGTAGTATTAAGACATTTATATCTCCATTGGAAATTCGCTGAGTATGCAGGTTTGCTGCGACGGGGGTATTTTTTTCCTTTTATGCAACTGATGATGAACTACATACAGGCATATATATTCTTTTCCAATACCGCCAAACTACACAATAGTAGAATATACTTTTAATATTATCGTACAAGTTTTAACTGATATCGGAATGCTTGCCTACCGCTTACGTATCTAATTCTAGTTTCAAGTTAAGACTTAAGAGTAATCGTAATGAAATGTGTTATTTATTTATTTTATTCTAAATGCTATAAAACGTGATACATCCGATATATTGTAGCATATATCACTGAATACAAATCCAAAACTATCACAACGAACACAATAAATGTTAACCAGGACGGTTGAAACGCGGATGGACCGGTCGACGAAAAGGCCACGAGAAGGTTCACCGGGACCGCGGGCGCAGTAGTTGCGAATTCTCGGCCAAACGGTGGCCCGCGGGCCCGCTGGTCCCGTTTACCTGTGCTATTGGACAATTCCATCTACCAATCGGGTGACAGCAGTTGACCACGCCCACCTATATATACCGAGTGTACAGCACTCGAGCTATATATTACTATCTCGATCAAAGAACCGTGCCGACCGCCTTCTCCCGCCAAAAATAAAAAACCGAACTGTCGGCCGACCGTTCGCGATACGGAGGCCGGGGACCCCTCGTTTTACTCCTCCCGCCTCGTTCTACACTCCGGTAACGTCGGCGAACCGATATTACTGAGAGTTCGAGAGATATTCACGTTTTTCTCGCGGATCTTCAAACGCCCGTATCTCGGTTATCAGTCGCCCTGGCGTCATGGCGAGTGCATTTCCCGACTCTCCGAGACCGTCCCTTCGATTCGTCTAACCGCGTGTTTATCCCTAACTCGCGCCGTTTTCGAGTTATCGGCGAAAACAGTCGGGGGAAACGATGATGCCGGTTGGCGGCAAATAGGCTGGTTCGCCGGGCGAACCGACGGGACACTGCCGCCGGGTTGTGTTTTGTCGCAGGCACGATAGTTTAAAAGAAAATACTGTACGACAAAAAACCTTTCGTTTTTTTTTTCAAATGATATAGGTTATGTCTGTCTGGTTTTGATTTCCAACTAAAATTGTCAAACTGAGAAATACAAAAAACATCTCTACTCGGACTATTAGTAAGTATTTATCAGAGCCGTTATGAAAAGAGAATTATTCCTGTAAAATAAAAATTGTATTCTGAGTGGAACATTAACTTGCAAAATGGAAATAAATACAGTATTAAAATATTCAAGAGAGAGAAAAATGAAAAAATTCCATTTCTATTATATTGTTTTTTGGCGTTTTCTTTAATTAGCTATAAACTTGCACATACAGCACTGAGGTTGAAAAGTATTCTAACATATATTCGTAGACCTGGATTTTATTACAACAGAAAGCGGGTAAAGCCGGAGTTGAAAACGAGTGACTGAAATGGTGGCCTTTAGAAAGGCCGTTTGTTGGGCGTGCGGTGGGGCGCGCCGGTGGGCGAGAGAGCGCAGAGCTTAGCCGCCGAACCCGTAGAGAGTGCGGCCCTGGCGTTTCAGAGCGTAGACTACGTCCATGGCGGTGACGGTCTTCCTCTTGGCGTGCTCGGTGTATGTGACGGCGTCGCGGATAACGTTCTCCAGGAACACCTTGAGTACGCCGCGGGTCTCCTCGTAGATCAGGCCGGAGATACGCTTGACTCCTCCGCGCCGGGCGAGACGGCGAATGGCCGGCTTGGTGATGCCCTGGATGTTGTCTCGCAGAACTTTGCGGTGACGCTTCGCTCCTCCCTTTCCGAGCCCCTTTCCTCCTTTGCCTCGTCCGGTCATGTCGATGAGCTGAGCTGGTTCGATATGCCGGAATCGCCGAAACGGCCGTAGTTTTGTCGACTCGTGCCTCGCTCCCATTGGTCGAGACCGGCGGACCAATAGGAGCGCAGCACGAGTTGACAAAACCGCGAGTTTTCCAGTCGGCGCTTCATTCCCATCGTCGTCGCAAGTCGCCATGGCCCGAACTAAGCAGACAGCCCGCAAGTCCACCGGAGGCAAGGCCCCGAGGAAACAGCTAGCCACCAAAGCCGCCAGGAAGAGCGCCCCGGCCACCGGAGGTGTGAAGAAGCCCCACCGTTACAGGCCCGGCACCGTCGCCCTGCGTGAGATCCGTCGTTACCAGAAGAGTACCGAACTGTTGATCCGCAAGCTGCCCTTCCAGCGTCTGGTCCGAGAGATCGCCCAGGACTTCAAGACCGACCTCCGTTTCCAGAGCTCCGCCGTTATGGCACTGCAGGAGGCGAGCGAGGCTTACTTGGTCGGACTCTTCGAAGACACCAACCTGTGCGCTATCCACGCCAAGCGAGTCACCATCATGCCCAAGGACATCCAGCTGGCCCGCCGCATCCGCGGAGAGCGCGCTTAAGCTGCTACAACTCGGCGTCAACACGCCCCGACAAACGGCCTTTATCAAGGCCACAATAAACTTCTCGTTCATACTCTCCCTTAGCTCTCGCTAACCACCCGACTGTATCACTCGCCCGCCAATCCTATTCTCTGTATTATTTCCATTTATTTTTAACCGCCAATGTTTTGCAATATCACAGAACGATATATGAGTTTATTCTCATTCATCACAAATAAAAACTTTATGAAACACTCATCACTTACGTCTAATGCGACTTTTACTTTCTTCACCTAACAATAACAACAAAATCCTTATGTAAACACTTAAATACCAAACACAAATAACCACATAAAAAACCTTAAATACTCATTAGCCAATTTCAATCAGGCTAATATGAGTTTGGAAGAAAGAAAAACAAAATCAAAACCAATTTCACTTACCAACATTAGCTCGGACGTTGGATCCTAGTGTTCATATTCCTGCAGACATTGAAAAACTAGAACTCCCATCTGCCATCAGTCCACCTCAGTCATATCTGAGATTCACAATCGCTGACAGTTGGACACTGGATAATACTCTTTCGTTTACACAACAACGACAACAAAATGCTTATATGTTACAGTTTGTTGTAATATATTATTGCCTCTATAGTAAATGGTATTATTGATCAGTAAGTCTTTGCAATGCATGTTTTAATTAAACTGTAATTTATTACAATCCGTTATGTTGTTACTGCTTATGTTCGAATACACCAACAATAATGTATGTAATTTAAATCAACATTGTTGTGGAAAATATAAATTATAAACAAATTTATCTAACCGTACGGATGATACTTGACAACAACACGCAATTGCCGTAGGATGTTTCTCATAGCGGTTGATAGTAAATTAAATAAATAAATTAACGACGGAACAGTTTGAATGCGAAAGCCATTATTGGACGATCGCAACATAATCGATACACACAACACAACGTACAGCGAGATGGAAACAAAATAACACATCCATGATCGCGGTCGGGGTGAATATTATGAATTGAAAGGCATAAGTGCTATTGGACGTCGCAGGTGACACAAACAACTTACACACAGTTGAGCCAAAGCAGAGTTTAGAAACGAGAGAGTAAATGGTGGCCTTGATAAAGGCCGTTTATGCTTGCAGGCGCAGAGCAGAGCGTCTACTTCTTTTTGGCCGCTGTCTTCTTCGGAGTCTTGGCCTTTTTCACCGCAGCCTTCTTCGGTTTCGGTGACTTGGGCTTCTTGGTCGGCGGCTTGGAGACCTTCTTCGCCTTCGGAGATTTGACGGGCTTCGCAGCTTTGGGCTTGGCCGCAGCAGGCTTCTTTGCAGTTTTCTTCGCCGCTGTCGCCTTGGGTTTCTTCTCTCCCTTAGGCTTCGCTGCAGCGGGTTTCTTGGCGATCTTCTTGCCAACGGTCGCTGACTTGCCCTCGCTCTTGACGGACAGCTTGAACGAGCCAGAAGCCCCCTTGCCTTTCGGCTGGGTGAGAGTGCCGGCCACGACCGCAGACTTGAGGTACTTGCGGATGAACGGCTAGCTTCTCAGCGTCAACCTTGTAGTTGGCAGCGATGTACTTCTTGATCGCCACCAGGGAGGAGCCGCCGCGCTCCTTCAAACTTTTAATAGCGGCGTTCACCATGTCGGATGTTGGTGGGTGAGCCGGCTTGACGCGGGGCTTCTTGCTCGCCGCCGCCTTGGATTTCTTCGGTGTCGCCGTAGCCGGGGCCGGTGCGCTGGTTGCCGAGTCTGCCATCGTTGAGTTGACGGAGAATTCAATGGTTTCCCAAGCCAAACTATTCTGGCGCGCGCTGTCTACGTACCGTACAGAATACGCCTCTGCGCACGTTCAGTTTGTCTTTTGTGAACGGTGTTTTTGGTCGTTTTACGATTATTAATTGCCTTGTAAAAAGCGAGATATAGTCTCGTTATGCACCGGAAGTAATTTAAAACACGCACTACTAACCGCTCTAGGAGATTAGACGGGGTTAGAAGATCGCACGATCTCTGTTTCATATATTTAGTCGCGTCCGTATTGCGATTACACCCTCGTCCGACACGGTGTGCACCAGTAAAATCG